>OZ012677.1:186236185-187436185 GCA_963942445.1 Argyra leucocephala
ACTAGAGAATACAATCTAAAAAATAAAACACTGAATAGTGATGAAGAACAAATTTGAAAAATAAAATTATTTAGGAATTTAGTCAATAATAATTTACTGACAGGAGCATATTATATTTTCTTTTTATTTTTGAAAACAATTAATTAAGCAATAAAAAGAGTTATTATAGACTCTTTGTTTTTCTTTTTTTTTTTTGGCCGATCCTACCCGAACTGCAATAGTAGGCCAACCCGTGACAAAAGCGTGGCAAGTCCCTAGCATTCCTTCTTTTTACAAAAATCAGTTTTACAGTTGTGTCTTCATTAAAGTGCTATGGTTTTTAACATGGTACTACTACTATTCTATGAGTAATTGCCAGTAATATATTCATAACATATCATGAAATAATAACATAATACTGACAATATAACAATTATTGCAGGCAAATACAATTCGATGAAAGAAATATTTAAAATACTAAAAAGGAAACCTAGAAAGTTGATCTGCAAATAAATTGACGAAACACAAAATATTTAATTATATCCAGAAGTGAAGTAAGAAAGACAGCTTAAAATATAAAATGATAAATATGAAATTGACAGTTTAAAACAGTTTAAGTACCTCGATGTTCTTTTATGTAATGACAATGATATGAAAAGCAGTATACAAGGAAGGGGGTTATTATGCACATAAAAAATTATTATAAAATTTGAACACTGAATTATGATATTATTTTAAAAAGATTTGAAATAAAAATACTCCGACGAATCTATGGTACTATTAGATTAGAAAATGGACAATATATAGAAGAAGATTTAATGTCGAAATATATGAGCTGACGAATGGCCATAATATAATAAAATTCATCAAAAGTCAAAGAATAAAAACAACCGGGCATATAATAAGAATGCTAGAAAACCGAGATAAGCTCAGAATATTCTCGACAAATTCCATGAGGACAAGATTTAGAGGCAAACAATATTGAAGCAGACGCGAGAAATCTATAATTATAATTGACAAGCATTTAAGGACCTGCGCAGTAGACACCTTTTTATTTTATTTCGATTCTCCTACTCCTTAATGAACTTCTAATATACATAATATATAAGATTATATATAAAACAAAAATGCGCACACAGTTGAACATTTTGTACTCATATGATTTTATTATTCAGCAAATACATTATGCATAAGTGAGATATTATGAAAATAATAAACAAAAGTAAACAAATCAGTTATTATAATTTATATTATGTACTTGCAAATGAATCTATGTACATATGCCAAATAAAAACAAACAAATAAATTCATTTCAAATAAAAAATATAAAAAAGCAAAAACAAAAGAAATCAGTTGAATTGTTCATATGACGAGCAAATTTATTTTTATATAGTAGAATTGGAGTATATATAATTATCCTTATTGAACTTCTAATATTATAATAGTTGTATATAAAACAATAATGCTCACACAGTTGAAAATTTTTGAATCATATGGTTTTATTATTCACCAAATACATTATTCGTGAGTTCTTATTAAAATAAAAAACAAAAACAAACAAAAATATAAAAAAACAAAAACAAAAAAAAATCATATGACGGGCAATTTCATCTTTACATAATAGAGTCAAAGTAGCTATCTATAATTATAATTGACAAGCATTTTAACTTTATATTATTTTTTCAATTTACCAAAAATATTCTTAATTTATAAATAAACACGGTTTTGGTTAATGAAAATATAGACCCAAATTCTATTAATTCTCTTGCAGAATTGTGAGCTTAATCTGTTTCAGAATTACATTCATACATAATCCATAAATATTTATATACCTACAATTTTTTTTTACTTTTATGAAATTACGTATCTACATAAATCTACTTCACTCATAAATAAATACATAGTATATAGTATATGTACATTTGCAGTAGAAGAAACAGCATTTATTAGATGTACAATAATAAATGTAAATTGAAAATTTTTGATTTAAACTTTTAAATCAATTTTTTTATTTTTATGTACATAATATGTATATAGGTACCAGGCAATATTTTATTATTTTTGTTTGAATACATAACATTCATAACTAGCCGCCAATTTTTATTGTACTATATGTTAATCATCTATAATTCTATAATTATAATTGACAAGCATTTAAGGTCCTGCGCAGTAGACACCTTTTTATTTTATTTCGATTCTCCTACTCCTTAATGAATTTCTAATATATATAATATATAAGATTGTATATAAAACAAAAATGCGCACACAGTTGAAAATCATAAGATTTTATTATTCAGCAAATACATTATGCATATGTGAAATCTTATTAAAATAATAAACAAAAGCAAGCAAATCAGTTATTATAATTTATATATTTACTTGCAAATGAATCTATTTACATAAGCCAAAAAAAAAACAAAAAAACAAATTCATCTACAATAACAAATATAAAAACAACAAAAAAACAAATCACTTGAATTCTTCCTTTTTATCTTTTTAAGTAACTGTCTCTAAATTTTGGATATTTGTAATAGTTTTTATTAAAAGTATGTATTATGTAGGTATATATATACATACCTCTGTAATGACAAAATTTTTTATTTTTAGTAATTTTATACACTAAATGCCACTTACTATAGGGAATATATCGGAAACGAAGCAGTATATGAGAGACGTGTATTTATGTGTCCTAAATAAAAAATAAAACTTACTAACCACAAAATTTTTTATTAAACACGAGTGATTTCTGCTATATCGTGCGAAGTCTATGTCAGTACGTAAATTACTGTTTTTTTTTTAAAAAACTTTAAATTTGACTTCAACTTGAAATATAATTACTCAACAGGGGCCCCTATTCTGGATATAGTAAATTGGAAGACGGCTGCAAGACAAAGAAATAATTGGAGGAAAACTGTGAAGAAGGTTAAAACCACCAAGAGTTGGAATACTATATAATGATTATTAAAGTTTATGTTAAGCGGATAAAAGCCCTTTGATCTTACCCATAAGCCTAAGAAGCGATTTTTTGATATATGAGAGTAAAAAACATGGAAATCAGTATGTTAGATTAAAACAAAACTATTATCTTAATCCGTAAATTTAATAAAATTGTATATTCTAGTTGCTTCTCGAAGGAATAGTAATGCTAAATTGTACTGTTTTGATACTATAGAAAATACAATTATTTGTTATTGATTGTTTTTAGAGGATTTAAAGTTTAAATCCGAAGTCTGAGAAGTTAAGAAAGCCAATCAAATGTCTAATTTTAACCCACAAAGTTTTACTGTTTAGAAACGGTTTAATTATCTAAAGCCCCGAATTGTCTTTTCAAGTTTCGTAAATTCATTATTTATATAACGGTTCGATGTATGATGTTATGTTCGATGTATGATATGATACCATGTAATGTAAATAAAGTTATTTTTTGTCTTTAAAATTTTCTCTGATATGCGATGTCTTCGACAGGTGTGCAAAATGTCATCAAAATCTAATCATTATTTTAATTCTTTTAACTATTCACCATTTTCCTAGTTCTTTATTGAAAATGTCTGATCAAAATACGTTTAGAATTCGTCAAACACAAACATCTGGATAATCTTGATAATCCTTACCGATACCGATATCTTGATAATCCTTACGATAATCTGGATAATCTTGATAATCATTTGCCGTGTAATAATAAACATATAGATTTAAAAATAATTTAAATGACAAGAAATGTCGTAAGATCTCCAAATTTTTCCAGGATATGCTTCGGACATGACCTTCAATATTCACGTTGGCTTCGTTAAGCACAGTATTATTTTTGTTTTCTTTATTTGGTTTATTATCCATAAATTATTTCTTTGATTATTCGTTTTGAATAATGTGAGATAAAAATTGGATTTGTTTATTGTGTTATGATTATGGATTTCAACTCCTCTATTTAGGATGAAGTTATGTTTAATATAATCATTAACGATTTTAAAACCCATCATATACAATTCACATTATTAGTGACACTCATGTAGCGATCTGTATATAACATGTTTGAAGTGAAGCTAATAGGGTAAAAGTTTATTATTTTTATAGCTTTTTTGTGAAGTACATTTGACTTATCAATTGAAGTCAATGGTGCACTACCCCATATTAGCTTTAAGTATATTATACTTGATAGAATGTACGATGAAAAAATTGTGTATAACGTTTTTCTGTTGTAATGATTGTTCCTCAGAATAAAAATGTAGGGTGTAATTTTTTTTGCAACTAAATTTATGTGATCAGTCAATTTTAATTTTGTATCCAACATCAAGCCTTAATAGTTAAAATTTATAACTACTTTAATGTTAGAGTTATTGTAGTTAAAATTAGGATTTTCAAAATTTTTGTTTCTGAATAACACCATTTTTATTTTTTTTTTATTTTATAAGAGTCGATGTTTGATGAGCCATTCATCAATAATTGTAAAATCCTCTTCAACAGAATTTTTAATTTCATCTTCACTAGACCTAGCGTATTTTACGACAGCATTATCAACATAAAATATTTTTAATCAGGATAACAGAATGAACTTATATATTATTCTGGTAACAGTCTTCAAGATTGAGGAGGACAAGTGAAAAACATAAATTGGAGTAATTTTTCTCTCAACAAATCAAATATTTTTGTAACGATTAATTAAACAAACAAACAAATAAGGTCTATGTGTTGCTGAAAAGTGACACTTAAAAAAACTATATTATTATTTCGATTAAGTTGATTGAGTAATCAGGTTCATTACCAGTTTTGTTAAAATAATACAAGCCTTATTATATTTGACTATGTTTACCTTGTATTGAACCTAAATTTGTAATGTTTATTAAAATTATTCAATTATTCAATTAGGAACTAATTTTAATTCAAATTCAATAAAAATAATACCAGTTGAATATTACAATGTTGAAATAAATTGTTTCCTCGAAGGGTGTCTGTCTAAAACCAATTTTTTTTTTTTAATGTATTTTTAATATCTCACGTTTACATAATAAATTCAAATTAATTAAATAATGTTTATAATTACAATGAAATTATTTAATTAATTAAGTCATGTTTATAATTATAATAAAATTATTTAATTAATTAAAATATAAAGAAAATATTCGGTAATAAATTATATTAATTCAATCAACTTATTTATAACTTATCTTTTCTATTCACACAATCTAATAATAAATCATTGTAATAAAATTTTAAATCATACAATTTTATTACTATTGTTTTTCTGGAAATTAAAAATATTATTATAAAATCAACTTTAAAATAATTAAAAAAAAAAAAAAAGTCATAAAATAAGTTAAATTGTAAGTTCGAATTTGATAATAAAAAAGTGGTAAAAAATGTATTTTAAATTTTGACTTCTTAATATTATGTATAATAGTCAAACTCAAAGCTAATAATATTAAAATAATATTAGATAGTGAATACATTAATATTAATTATATAATAAAAAAATAAATAAAGAATAAAAAACAAATACATATATACTAGAATCCCTTAAGCGATTGTTATTGAAATAATAATAGAAAATTAATAATTGATAATTGATAATTCATATATCATAATTGATAATTGTTAATTAATAATTGAATAATTGATAAGGGATAACTGAAACTTGATAGGTGGTAATTGATAATTGGTAATTAATAATTGATAATTGATAATTGTTAATTGTTAATTGTTAATTGTTAATTGATAATTGATAATCGTTAATTGATAATTGATAATTAATAATTGAATAATTGATAGTGGATAATTGAAACTTGATAGGTGATAATTGATAATTGGTAATTAATAATTGGTAATTGATAATTGATAATTGTAAATTGATAAAGTATAATTCATAATGGATAATTGATATTTGATAATTGATAATTATTGATAATTGTTAATTGTTAACTGATAATAAAATGTTAATTGATAATTGACAATTAATAATTAATCGAACTAAAGGAAGGGACCACAAATATTACATCATTTGAATTGATTAATGAATGATAACTGCGGTGTTAGTGTGATAATGGTTATAAATGATAATTAATAATTGATTACTGATAATTGATAATTGATAATTGATAATTGAAAACTAATTATTGGCAACCCTTGATATATAAAAAAAATGTAGGAGATTTATTTATTGGAAATATTTTAAGAGATTCTATAAAACAACTAATTATTGGACACCACTACCCTTACGTATAATAAAAAAATGTTTATGACAAAACAATGAAGATTTATTTTTTTGGAAATATTTTAAGAGATTCTATAAGACATTTGAAAGTTAATATACAATTTAAGTTGTCATTAATATTAAAACAATAAAACTTTGCAATAATAATCTGCACATGAACAACCACTTTCCTTCACACAGACTTTAACATCAAGTGTTAAATCAATTTGTAAATACAAGATGAATTTCACTAATTTAATCGTACAAATAAATAATTTTTAAAATATGCGTGTGCTATAAATGCTTAAAACTATTAAAATTATTCAAAATTTACAAATTCAATTTTTATTCCTATTAATTATTGTCTCTCTAAACATGTGTTCAACATTCAAAATTTCATATTATCCCAATGCTATTCACATTTTTAATTAATTTATTTAAATTATTTTTTTTTTATATATTCACTGCTTCTCTTATGTTTGTTTTATTATTATTATTATCTTTTTTCTTTGATTGCCGAAGATTCATTCACATGAAAGAAATTTAGACATAACAAAAAAAAAAAACAACAAAATTGAGATAACATTTAAAAAAAACTCCTGTCCGAATTTTCGGTATTTTAACATATTAGGGAAAAAAATTAATTTGAATATCTACATTAATATTAAAAACGAAAATGAAGATTTATATTTTGTTGATTTATATGTATGAGTGTGTATAAATACCAACACATAAGGTTGAAAAGCAACTTCATGCAATATTAATAAGATTGTTACTGTTGCTACTGTTAAATTGTTGTTTATTTTTTAGTTTTCATCTTTCTTTTTAATACTGTGGTTAATGAACTCATTTAAGTTGTCATGCCGCTAGTGTTCGCCCGCCTTCATTTATTAGTTTGGATTAACTTTTAAATTTTTTTTTTTGTTAAATATATACGGTATTTATTATTATACTAGAAGCAATCACCTGTCAGCACCTTGTTATTTTTTTTTGTTTTGTTTTGTTTTTTTGTAAACTTAATCATATAGTTAAATATCATAACTATCTTCAAAAATGAGATCTAGGTTTTGAGATAAAAAAAATATTTGTTTTTTTATTTTTTGTTAAATTTGTTATTTTAAAAATTTGCAAATATAGTATTAGAAAAGTGAAGTCAAATTATAATAAAAATTTGTAACAATATGGAAAAATATTTTAACTCAAATTGGTAAATATTTTTAAGCAAAAATAAATTTTATATTTAATGAGTGATTTGAGGAAAAAGACAGGATTAAGTAAATCAAATTAGAACTATTGTACGAAATGAATTAAAAGATATTGGTTGGGATGGCTATGATCAAGTTATAGAAAATGTTAATTTATCCTACGAAGAAACCTATCAAAAACGAAACACTGAGACTCTGGTACAAGAGTCAAACAACATTGATAAAATGCAATTTTGAGATGTCAGTAAATGTTTGGTGGTGCTTACAATAATTGAGTTATAACATATTGCATTATCATATTTTGTGGTGCCTAATTTAAATCCAAAATTTAGCTTGGGTTCTTTACAATATCTAGTACTCTTCAGTTCTGATTCAGAAAGAGACCAAAAATTCAAATAAATTTTATTTTTTGTTATTATTTAATTTTATTGAGTGTATTTTCCGCATTAATAGAAATAAAAATAAAGCTAGAAAAATGTTTTCTACTGCACAATCAATAAAAAATAAATAAAGATAGAAGTAGTTTAGTAAGCATATATTTAACAGTCATGCATTCATATTCACATATATTCAGTGTCATTATATTTTGTTATTTGTGCGTACCAATACAACAATTTTCTAAATGTAATCAATTAAAATTAGTTAGTCTTTTCATATATAAAATATACATATATAACTATAAATAGTAAGTTTGCGGGTGACAGCTACAGCAATCCATTGCCTTGACAACATTGGGTTCCGTGTGAGCCCATAACAATACCTACGAACCATTGCCTATTTTCCGATCAATCAAGTTCCAACAAATCAATTATTGTATATGAATATGTATTAAAATGAAATATCATATAACAATCATTGTAACCATACATTTATATAACAATCATTGCAAATCAATTGTTATATTAATAGTATTGAAACAGTTAATGATCAATCAAAAACTTTTAATACACACATCTTTTGTAATTTTCTTGGAACTAATTTGTTTCTTTTCTATTCATACAATATTGACAAAAGACATTTTTTTTATTTGTTTTTGTTTATTTTTAAGTAAGTTTAAATGACTTTGCATTTGATATAGACACAATTTTTTTCATTTTCAAGAGAAAATTTTATAAAAGTAATACAAAAGTATAATAAAAATTGGCATCCAGCCCTAAAAATAATACAAAACTATGCCATGCCGCCGCCTTCGAATTAAAATTTCTTAGAAAATTTAGAAATGAAATTTATTTTTTAATATGAACAAATTTTCTACGTTTAAACATACTTTGAGCTTGCTTTACAGGTGTGGTGTTTCATTTTTCTATTTAATTCTTGGATAGGCGCCAAATAATTGCAATCAAAAACAAACTTTAATATTGTAAGACAACAATTTCAAATAATTACTGTTCAGATTAATTTTTACATTCAATATTTTTTTTATCAATGTGAGGTTAAATCAAATAAAATATATGTACTAAAAATTGAATGGTTGTGGTTATAGAAAGTTAATTTTATAGGAATTATTATTTGAAAGAGAAATTCAGTTGAATTGAATTCAAAACTCAAATTGAACTATAACTAACCTAAACCAAATTGAATCGAGAGAGTTAAACTAAACCAAAATAATAAAACATTTTAATGCAGTTGTCTATTGTTTCTATTGTATGGCAAATTTATTACCTTAACATTATATCGTCTCTTTTATTTCAAAAATATTATTCTCATAGGTACCTATACAAAAGAAAAAAATTTATTAAATTTATTTAATGATTAAATAAAATTGAAATGAAAAATTGAAACTGACATATGCAAAATAAAGTAACAATTATTTTGCATAAAACTTTTTCTTATAATTATTTTGTTGTTGAAATGCAAATACAAAATCGTAAAAACTGTTTATTTCAGCAGAAATTCAAAAATCCTATACAATAATTGTGAAAAAGGGAATCATAAAATTTGATATTTTTATTGAACAAAACAAAATATAAATTTAAAAAGAAAAAAAATCTTCTATATTCGGTGAATATTTGAGATCTTTGAATAGAAAATTTATTTTGTATTATATTTTTATTATAAAAAATAAATTTGCATTCGATTGTGTACATTATAGTTTAGACTGGAATGAATTAACGTTGAAGATTTAGTTTCTATTGAAAATTACAATAACATTTTTTGTTTTTAGTTTACTTATATTGGTTTGCCTTAACCATAACAATACTTGTATATTTCAGTTATAGTGATTTCTTTAAATATCGTCATTATATTCTTTTGACCTAATCTTAGAAAATTGTATTCAAATATGTTAAATGATGAAATCAAATGAAACAAGTCACACCAAATTTCTACCAATTAGATATAAACAGAAATATAAATAAAACTTGCGACAGTCAAAGATGACACTAAAAATTGTTGGTATTCAGTATTGCAATCACTTTAATAATAATTTAAGAAAACGGCAGCATTTTAAAAAATACAATTCAGAAATGGCAGCACAAGTGATTTATTAAATGTCAAAGTGTCAAAAAAATAGAAAACAAAAATAAGTTGTAAATTTTATTAGCACATTACACTTGTTAATCAATAAAGTGAAGTTATAAAAATAAAAATAAATTATTAAAAAGGAAAAAACTTAAAAGTAAATTTCATTACAACTAATTTAATAAAATGAAAAAAAAAAAACTATATTCACATTTGATTAAAATTCAGTTGCAAACTTATAAATAATTAATATAAATGTGTATATAGTATGTAATTGAAAACCAAAATAAAATTCAAAGTTATTAAAAAACATATCAACACATAATCACTGTTATTATTCCTGACAAGAAACGTACCTGTTTTCTATTGAATATATTTAGCCCTAGAAGAGTTTTGAATTTGTTGGACGAATGTTTAGCTATTTATTAGGCATTTTCGCTTTATGATTTACAGGAACGTTGACCCAGAAATCCTTTTGCTCTATCCAGGCTTTTAATTACATTTTATCTGTGCTCAGGGGAATCCCACAGAACGGATTTGATCCTATAGAAAATATATGAAGGGCGTATTTTTTTTTTTTTTTTTTTGCTAATTAATCGCGTGTCAAGCTTGTATAACTTGGCTGGGGCTGAAATTAAACCCCCTTGCAATACAGAATACAGTTTTGTGTACTCTGAGGTATATTCCATCATAAGGCAACTCACAACATATTTGCAGGGAAAGATAGAAGTTCTACTAGTCAACAGTACTTTTTATATTCCTTATTATTCCTTATTCATGCTTACATGGCTTAAATTCTTCGAAGGCAGTTAGGGTACTTATCCCATTATTTTGACCTAATATATAAAAAAAAAATATATTTCTGACGAATCAAGTAAATAAATAATAAAAATAAAAAGCTTTAAAAAAAAAAAAATCCGCTTAAAATAAAAATTTTAGCAAATTATAAATTATGCTACAAAAAAACTTTTATTTATTTTTATCATGAGTGACACCAAATTAGCTGTCACCCTAAAATCACAAAAAAAAAAAGCGACTATCACTGTGACAATCACCATATAGAATACCAATTATAGATATGCGACAGTCGCAGCGTGATTATCACAATACAGAATACCACTCCAGTATTCGCACAATATTTCGTTATAAATTTTGTTTTCATCATTTCAAGTTATTCTTGGCACTATACAATTTTTTTATTGATTTATCTTAGACAACAACCGCCCATATAATCATTTATTTACAAAAAAAATCAATTTTAATTTTAATGAAGAAAAGAAAAAACTTTGTACTTTGGTGAATTGCAGCAAATTGGTAAATAAAAAATTTTCTATCTCTAAATGTATGTGTATGCAGGGTATATACACATGCATACACATAATGTATCTATAGGGTGATAATGCATGTAGTAATAATGTATATATAGGGTGAAATTATAAAATAAAATTTCTAATTGCAAATTAAAAAAATATTTAATTTCGCTATGTCTCCTTTTAAGTATATGTATATCATTTAAAAGAATAATAATTAAATCGGTTGTGAAATGGTTTAGATATTTGTGCGGTACTTTTTGCAATTTACAGATTAAATATTATTATTACTAGGGGCCCCTGTTGAGTAATTATATTTCAAGTTGAAGTTAAATTTAAAGTTTTTAAAAAAACAGTAATTTACGTACTGACATAGACTTCGCACAATATAGCAGAAACCACTCGTGCTTAATAAAAAGTTTTGTGGTTAGTAAGTTTTATTCAGGACACATAAATACACGTCCCTCATGTACTGCTTCGTTTCCGATATATTCCCTATAGTAAGTGGCATTTACTGGATAAAATTACTAAAAATAAAAAATTTTGTCATTAAAGAGGTACGTATATATATACCTACATAATACATAATTTTGATAAAAACTATATTATTACTACAAATATCCAAAATTTAGAGACAGTTACTTAAAAAGATAAAAAGGAAGAATTCAAGTGATTTGTTTTTTTGTTGTTTTTATATTTTTTATTTTAGAGGAATATGTTTTTTTGTTTTTTTTTTTTGGTATATGTACATAGATTCATTTGCAAGTACATATGTAAATTATAATAACTGATTTGTTTGCTTTTGTTTATTATTTTAATAAGATCTCACATATGCAAAATTTACAAAATTTTACAAAATTTTCAACTGTGTGCGCATTATTGTTTTATATACAACTTATATTTTATATTAGAAGTTCATGAAGGAGTAGGAGAATCGAAATAAAATGAAAAGGTATCTACTGCGCAGGTCCCTAAATGCTTGTAAATTATAATTATAGATGATATAAGAATATTGATAGAAAATCTATTTTTTGTAAATAACATCCTTACGTTTTTTAGCTATACAATATTTTTGCATACTAAAATCATTTCAATTTAATCACGAATTTAACAAATTATTTAACTTAATTAATTCAAATGAATTAACCTTCTTTTATTTATTTATATTTACATTTATTACAATTGAAATTACAAATTTATTTGTAAGCTCTATAGTTACTTGGTCTATCGGCTTATGATGAATTAATCTTGAAATATACTTGCAAATTATAATACTGCTCTGTCTACATATTATGAGAGAATAAAATCGTGTCTACTTGTAGCTTCAATTTGTTTTTAATTTAACAATCAAAAGATATTTAACTCATAATTACATCTGGGTCTATATAACCGTCGCCTCATAATAATTAATTCTTACTTTGATGGTATTACTTCTGCAAAATGTGTATAAGTTCAACAAATATTACGGTCAACTTTATTCTTAACAAATTCATCCACAATGCTCTAAATCATATTTATATATGGCTCAGAATATATCCAGACTTGTATATAAAGAGAAGTCGTTAGTTAAGATCAGAATGATAAGTAAGACATTTAGATCAAATCACGAATGATTATTTCAATGACTAACAATTCACTACATACTACTAACTGGCAAAACCAATACATAACATCAAAATGCTCTGATCTGACGAAAAAAAAACAAAAACATACGAATTCAGAATATTTATTAAACCAACAGTTTAACCATTACATTGTTTATTATAAATTTAAATAAAAATGTAAACATCAATTAATTTTCCTCAATCAAATAATAACGTTCATTATTAGTTATAATATCATAAATTAGTAGAAAATTTAATCAGTTGTAAAATCTAAACGGTGATCACTCAAAATTTTAATATAAATTGATGGTAATGAAAAAAATAAATATTTATTGTCATTTTCTTTTCATTTTTTTGTTTTTTTTTATTTATACTGAAACTGTAAATAATATGAAAATTATTATTTAATGCAGTGTTCACGGTTTTTTTCAACTCAATATTCGTAATTGCTCAAGTGATAAAATTATTTACATATAATTAACACTTAATAGCATTAATAAATTATATTATACGTGATAATGATGTTAAAATTGATGACAATTTTAAATAGTCAGTTGTTATTCTCTTAATTTATCTGACAAAATTCAAAACGAAAAAATTATCATGAAAGTTGGCGGTGAACAAGTTTATATCTCAACTGTAAACATAGTTGAGCAATTTGATTTTAATTTTTCACTTTTCATTTTCATTACTCAACTTCAAGTGCACACATTTTTACTTAGATTATTATATAACATTCATGACTAAAGTCATTTGTTTTAATATTCTTGTGTTCTGTAGAGAAAGCTATTGAAAAACAGTTATGTTTTGCCGAACCACATCGATGTGTAATTCAAATAAATAATTTATTAACTTTTGTCATACATTTTGTAAAATTTCAACTAACCAAAAAAATTATTAAATTCAAATTGTCAAGTTGCAAGGAAGTTTGATTAACCTAAATGAAATTTTAACAAAGTAGTTGTAAATGCTGTATAAGGAAAATGTAAATTGAAATCAAAGTAATTGCGCAAAACTGACTACGAAAAACACTAAGAAAGTCTGCAAGATGCATATGAAATACGCTTAACTGTATAATAAGCATTTTCAGTTAAATTAAATTGAAAATATTCGACTATTTTCAACTATTTTGTTAAATTAAGCCAACAGACAGAACAGAATTCATGATCATAAATCAATCAATCTATCAATAATTATTATCAAGCAACTAATTTGATTGAAATTTGAATTAAAATTATTTTACTAATTAATTAATACTATTATGAAGCCAAAATCTTGGCTTATGTCTAACTGACCGTTTCAAATACATTTTTGTTGTTCTGCAGTGTATCTTGCACTCTATTAGTGTAGTAGTATAGCAATATTCAAATTTATTTCTATTTCGAATACAAATTTACAAATTTTGTATTATTTTAAAAATTGTTATTGACAATTAATTTACATATTTGGTTGACAAGCTACACCAAAAATAAATGTAAAGCCTAAATTTTTAGTACCTACTGATGTTATACAGTACAATAATAATGTTAGTTTTTGTCATTTCGTAAATAATTAGAAAAAATTGAGATCCTGATTAGTGATTGCCTAACAAATAATAAACTATTGATACAATTTTTAGGTTTACACAATTAATCATGTATCCATGATAAGCATACGTTTTATATCCATTTACTAACAAAAACAAAATTAGTTTATTGGTTAAGCGATATGAATTATAGTATTTATCTAAATATAAACATTGAGTTAAAAATACAGATTCACTATCAAAACGAAAGTATTAATGCATACTCATTTAATAATACCAAAACAAGTATCAAAAGAGTAATTGTACTAAAATCAAGTAGCAGTATCGAATAAAATAATGCCGAAAAATATCAATTTTTAAATTAATTTATTATTTTTAGTTATTTTAAACAAATAATTAATAGCAAAGATTTTCACATATCAATATTGTCAAAAATTAAATATTTTTGTTAGTTATTTAACCAGAATGTCATTCACAAGTCACAACAAAACTTTTAAAATACCAATACTAGCCGAATTGAAATAATATTTTTTAGTACCTACACTCCTTTAGAAAATTCTTGAAACATTTTTTTCAGCGACATTTAATTCATGTATTTTATAATCTTAAATTAGTAAGTATCGGATCAAAAAAATGAAGGTGAATCAAAAGTATTAAAAAATTTTAACAGTTCACAGAATATGACAGTATTGTTGATGTAATAAATTTATTTGATACATACTGAAAACTACTGATATTAGTAAAAGTATCGGAAGCCAAAAATCGATACTTATTCTACTAGTATCGAAACCAAAGTTTACGATACCGAATCCCCAGTTACAACTACTGATGAAATATACAAATATAAATTAAACAATAAGGCATCAACAAATGAAAAAATTAACAAATGGTGCGTTCAGTAGAATTTAAGAATGCAAATAGCATCGATTTAGCAATTTGCGCTGCATAATTGTATTTAAGTTGTTTTGCAGTGAAAATTAAAATGACATTGTTTTTCTCTTCATTAAAACTATACTTTAATTACTTCACTAAATTTATTTGTCTTTCTGCAATAATTATAATAAAATATTTTTATAAAAAATATTTTTCAAATTTAATTATATTAAAATTATATTTTTTTTTGCTGCTTCACTCTCTTTGGGACCATATGACTTCCACAAAACTCTTCCATCTGACTCTGTTCTGCGCTAGGTATTTAATTTCATTCCATGTTCTATTGTTAATCTCTATATCTTTATGGACTGATCTGCGCTATGTTTCTTATGGTTTACCTCTTCCTTTTTTACCCTACAGATTCTTATTCAATACCTGCCTTCCTATATTGCTCGTATATCTTCTAAGTGTGTGTTATATCCATCTCCATTTTCTCTGCTTTATTTACTCTTTCTAAAATCGATCTATACCATCCTCCTTTATCTCTGTTTTTTTCTTTTGAGAATGGTAATGATAATGTAGATTCTGAAAATACCTACAAATTCAATTTTCGGTGTGTTCCAATATCAATTCAAAAAAATTTGTCCTCGGCTCCACCCTGGTACAACAAACATCTTCGAACCCTACGCAATCGAAGAAATAAATTATGGAAAAAATTTCTATCGTCAAGAGATCCAATTGATTATAACCGATATTTTAGTGCGTTCTCCAAATTTTCTGAACTATGTACAAGTCTTTACGATGAGTACATAGTCAAAATGCAATTTGATTTAATATTAGATCCTAAGCGGTTTTGGCATTTTATTAACTCAAAAAAGAAATCGGATGGCTATCCCATGACTTTCAAACACGCAAATAATTCCGTTAACGATTCCAAGGTTATATCAAACCTATTTGCAAACTTCTTTAGTCAAGCCTTCACTGATAACAATTTCGTGCCCGACTCTGACTATTTCAGTTATCTAAGTAACTCTCCTCAAATCACACTAATGTCGATCAATATCGATTATGAAGATGTTCATTACAAAATTAACAAATTAAAGAATGATTACTCTTCCGGGCCTGATGGTTTACCTCCAATAGTGCTAGGATCCAATCACCACTCACAACAAATTTAATGTAAACAAATAATTTTGACATCAAAATTTGAACACATAAACGTAATTAAAGAGCCGTTGTATAGCATAGATTTTATATCTATAATCATCGTTCAGTAGAAAATTTGGTCGAGCGCTACATTAATTTTGCAGTGTTAGATTCCACTGAATGCACTCAAACTAGTTACTAGATATCCTCTCATAAACAAAAAATGATTTAAAAGAAGATAAAAATATTTTTGAACACCATTTCAAATCATAGTTTTGAACAAAATTTAGAACAATTTTGAATTTTTATAAAAAATAAAATACACAAAAATTCTTAAGAATAACAAAACGTTGTTAATGCAAAAATATTTTTTTTATTAATATTAAAAAGACAACTAAAATATAAATTCAACAAAACAAACAAACAATACAGCCAATTATAATCATTTATTTAAAACAAAAAAAAAAAAAAATCACACGGAAACTACCTTAAGTTAAGCCTTGTGGTTAATAAATACTTATATACAGTACCTACATTACCAAAATAATGCGAAGTAATGGTTCCAAGAACACTCCTTTAATAATTAAAATTAAATATTTGTTTTCTGTTAAATTGAATTTTACTTTTAAAGGTCTTTGATCTCAATAACATTGTAAAAAAAAAATTTGATTTAAAAAAATAAATTAATTTTGTATTATTTTTTTGAATTATTAAATACAATTTAACTACGTATTTATGTAGGAATTAATATACATATTTTAAAAGTCATTTAAAAATCCCGTAAAACCATTATTCTTCATCAGTGGTAGAAGAAAAGTTAAAAGAAGTGTTGATGAATTTATTTTAATTTAATTTATTTAGATTGATTTATTCACCACTGACTTCGAGCATACCTCGCAATATTTGATTCTTTTAGAGAACAGATTTTCACTTTCAAATATAAACCAAAACCGCAAAATTTTTGAAAAAAAATTGCACTTCATATTAATGAGAAGCATTTTTTTTTAAATATTATTTGTTAAATTATTGTTTTTTTTTTTTTATTTTTCTTATTTTTTTGTTTTTTTTTTTGTAATGTAGTAATTACTATGTAATTTAAAAAAAAAGAGTAATTATCATTAGAATTACCTACCAAATTAATTTCAAACCGTGAAATGGTATATAGGTATGTGGTAAATTCAGTCTTTTTTTTCTTAATTGACTTCAATAGATCTAATTGGCGTTTACTAATTTTAATTAGTATTTAGAAAAAAGTATGTCCGATTTTTTACAATTTTAATAATTAAGTTTTAAATACGGACAAGAGTATATTGATAGTTATTCGTTTCTAATTTGAGAATAAAGCAAATAAGATGTAAGTTGCCATTGAATGGGGTAATTGTCTATTAATATAGTCTAATAATTAGTCTGTAACAATTTCGAAAATTCAATTCTAAAATTGTTATTATTTTTTTTTGTCTAAAAAATTTTAATTTAAAAATATTTATTTTGAGGTTTGGAACAAAACGAAGCAAAAATTTAAAATCCATCAAAAAATACTCGTATAAGTTGTAAAGTTGCCTGATATGGCCAAAAATTTTTGGAAAAGTTTTTTTTTATTTCAGACGAATTAAATACAAAATTTTGTTTTAATTATAACCTTATATATAATACACAAGGTGAAAGGCGTGAGGAGTAACAAAACAAGAATAGTTGTTTAATTAGTAAATTAATTACACCACAAAAATATTAAAATTTTAGCAAATCCTTGGTGGTGAATATTTGAAACATTTGAAATAATTACACCATATAAACGACGGTTATTTCCGAGTAGAGCAACATCTATACTCTAAAATAAATTTCAATCACAGACAATTTTTAAAAAGGCTATATAAAAATTCTTTCATTTTAAATAAACACACAAACTTTAGAAAAAATTACGAAAACGAAAACACAAACAAAAATTGAAAACAAAACAGAAAATCAGGTCATACTCTTCAGAAATTATACAAAAATGTTAGTCAATTTGCTTCTGTTATTTAAAAGAAATATATACAGTAAAACACGGTTATAGTCATTCCCTACATTTCAGTAATATTTGTGACTATAACCGTTTTGTGACTATAGGCGCAGTCAAAAAAAAAATTGCATCTTTATAAACAAAATCAAATTCAATAAAATATCTTTCGTATAACAAATTTAAACTTTATTTTATTCATAAATAGCAATTCTGCTATTTAACTTGAGCAGAATAGCAGAACTGACTAATAGCAGAATTGACTAGGTATAATCGAATTAAAATACATAAAAAAATATTAAAATTGTTGACTAAAAGCGAATTATGCATATAACCAGTAGTGAATATAACCGATTTTTACTGTAATTGATGTCAAATTGATAAAGATAAGATTTCTTTTTCATGGTATATATTAAGATTAAAAAGATATAAGCATAAAATAGCAGAAAAAGTTAAGCAATTTCAATCCTATGACAAATTACTGAAAATAGAAAAATACATTTATTTTTTACACTTTTATATTTTTCTTAATTTCTAAATTACTTTTTTAAAGCTTTTAATTAATTTTAACTTAAATTTACTTTAATATTTTACAAAAAAAAAATTTTAATTAACAATACAGAAACATAACCACAATTTAAATTATGTAAAAGACATACATTTTTTTTTTTCTGAGAGTAAGGATTCATTAGTCGATCTATTATTAATTTGTTTGTTATGTATGATGAAAGACAAAAAAGAGGTGGTTTTAGTGGGCTTAATTCCCACCTACCTACAGAAAAAAAAAAAATAAGATTCATATAAATTGATATGAATCAATGATGATATTGTTATCCAGGATTTTTTAAATAAAGTTACTACTGTGCAATTGCACAGGGGCGCACTAGTCTTATTTAATTATTTATAAGTTAAAATTCAAATTTTTTATTAAATCTGATAGTAATATGATAAATATAAAAAAAAATATTTATATTTGATTTTATAAAAAAATAAGAAAATTAAAAAGAGAGTTAAGATTAAGATTAATTATATACTATTTAATTTAGAATATAAAAATAGATGTTTTAAGCATAGTCTAAGCTCTAATTGTGTATTATAAATAACATTTGTAACAAAGAACTATAATATATCATGCAAAATTATAAATAATTATTTGAGGCACAACTTTATCCTGAATAGAATGATTGACGTTCACCGTTATAATACACATATAATAAATGTAATTTCTATTTATCATTATTTAGAACGAATAATAGAAATAATAATTGCTTATATATTATGTAGGAGCATTAAACAATTTAAGGATATGCCAAATACGCTTAAAGAAATAAACGAAATTCGGATATTTAAAAAATAAATCAAAAAATATATATTTTACATCCATAATAAACAATAACAGTAATAATTGTATATAAAAATAATAAAAGTATTAATAATAATTATAATAATAATAATAATGATAATAAATAATAATAAAAATAATAATAATATTAATAATACTAATAATAAAAATAATAATAATAATAATAAAAATAATAATATTAATAATAATAATAATAATAGTAATAATAATAAATAATAATAATAATAATAATAGTAATAATAATAAATAATAATAATAATAATAATGATGATAAATAATAATAATAATAAAAATATAATTATTTTATAATTCTGTAAAAATAATTCTAGTAAACCTAGTAAATTGATCGATTGCTGTATGATCAATAAGTTAAATTTATTTTAATAAATTATATACAATTCCAAATGTGATATTCTATAATTAAAATTAATAAAGCAAAAGAAAATTAAAATTTTTATTCTTCTAATACGTGTTAGAACGATCACATATGAATATACTTATTAAACTATAGAATGAATGTAAAATATATATAAAAGTGCATTTTAATTAAGTATGTACATACTTTATAACATAATTTTACTTATTTTTTAATTTTATTATTTTATTACTTTATTTTTACATTACAATTTCTATTAATTTAATTACATTTGTTATTTTTAAAATCAGAACAAAACATTTTTTCTCACTTTATAAGTAATACTTCATAAATTTTATTTTATAATAGTTGTATAGACACTACCTGGCCTCTCCCAAACAACAAATCATATGAAATTATTAGATTAGAAGGTATTACACTAAATTTATCAGATAAAATAAAAGTAGAGAAGCTAATTAACTCTTTTACAATATCCCAAAAATGTTAAAAATTAAAATTTAGCTTAAGAATCTTAATAAGTGCAAAATACTTATTAGCTCATAATTCTTGCGTTTGTAAGTTTTAAATTTTCAATAAGAAAATCAATTTTTTTTATATTTAAGTAATTGTGTCTACTTGTCTGTGTATGATTTATTTTCTTAAATTCAATTTATATAATACAAGTACCGATGATCAATACACGTACCTAATAAGATTAAATTGTTTTCTCGCTAATGCTTAGACTTAAGAACTATAAAACATTAACTAACTATATAATGTTGTTCATATTTCCAACTGGAGAGAATCTGTTCAGAACTGTAGATATAGCAGGACAATATTGCGCACCAGATCCAGTCCCTTCAAAGTCTGTATCGCTAAGAAAGTAAAGTAAAAATATAATATTGTTGGCGAATTGTTCTGTTCCACTTCCATTCTATCTTTAAAAACATACAAGGAAATATCATTAGTATTTTATAAATTCTACTCAATTTGCTTTAAGTTACCTAAATTGCAATCTAATTGCATAACACTTTCAAAATTTCTAATGAATATTGATACCACTATACGAGAAAAAAAAACATAAGCAAAAAATCCTTTGATAGTAAAAAAAAAATAGTAAGTAACTGCATATATAGTTATTTTCCTGATACTAAATTTCAAATTTGTATTTTTATCGAATTAATTCAAATAAATTTAAAAAAAAATGCAAGCTAAAATTTATGTCCAAGTCAAAAAAAAAAAAAATTCACAACATTTACTTTCAACTTATGATAAATATTTAAAATAATTTTAAACCTAAATAGTAAACTTTACTAAAAAAAACCGTTACTATTGAGGTCAAATAATAATTTTTTTTTAGTAAAAGAAAATAAAAAATATATTTTTTCAAAAAAAAAACTTGACTTGATAAATCTAATTCAGAAAAAAAAAAACTATTTTATTTTAGTACTTATTTAAGAAATGCAAATATTGGTTGACTTGAAGTCTTATACCGTTTATTATGACAGTTTATTTGTAATTCAAATAAACACTGCTTATTTTTGCAGGGTTTCTGCTCGAAAATTTTCTTTTCTAATTGACTTGATATTTAGAAGTAAGAACTCAGTTGGAAAAATTGAAAATAACAGATTGGCTTTTTGAATTAAAATACATACATATGTACGGATGGCCTACAATATTCTATGTAAAAAAAAAATCTTTCCTGTTGTTGAGATAAAAAAATGGATCTGTAGTAGCGTTCCAGTCTAATCACATTTCCAGACATAGGAGTATATGCAAAAAAAAATGTTTTTTTTAATTTGAGTTAAGTTGAACAGTATCTAATGTCATTTTTCAAGCTATCATAAAAAAAACATTCTTTAAAAATCAAGCTGATTTTCAAAGCTCTTAGACTCATTCATACATGTTTGAGTGCATTCATCTCAGGCAATCATAAGTGTTTGATTGTGTCCTAATTACTTATTCATATATTTGAATTCATATATGATTGTGTCCTTCTTACTTATTCAAATAATTTGTATCGTTACTCTCAGTCAATGTTTAGTTTATTTACTGGTCTGAGGGATTATTGGAGATATTTGAAAACCATTTACCGGATTGACGGATAAATGGTTTCCATATCAGTCGCCATCACAATCATTGTTTATTACGTTTTCCCACGCTTTTCGTTTCAATATTTTAATATTTTTCCAGTGTTTTCGGAAGCGTTTCGTATATTGTTAACCCCTTTTTCTATTAAAGTCCGTTTATTAAAGCATTTTTCGTTCAAATAAATTCCGTTCTCTATGTGACATAACGGAGCGTAACCGAACGCACTAGAACACATATATTGCCTGATGCATCTTGCACTTATGATTAATTTATTATTTCTCAAACATTTTTGATTGCACCAAATGCGGAATGAAATCAAATATACCAATATGGATTGCTTAGCGGTATTCTATAAAGCATATCAGATTTTCTGAGTGCAATACAATGAAACATATGATTGCCTTACCCTTAGCAGTATACAATCAAACATTTGTCAAACCGAGTTGCAATCAAGCATGTAGGAAATCCTGAGCATAACACAATCAAACATTTGGCAAACATGTATGATATACTGAGTAGTACTCAATCAAACATGTATGATATATTCAAACGAATTTATTTTTTTGCATTTTCATTTTTTGTATTTGATAATCTATTGATTATTATTTAGATCGATATAATATTGAGTTTTAATATATATTTTTCTTTAATAAATACATTTCCTGATTTATTATTTAAAAAAAAAAAATAACTAATCTAATTGAATATTAATAATTACTTAATTAAAAATTAAGTAAAAACTAGTTTTTTTTTTTTTAAATCGTTAAGAAAATTTCCTTTTTTGTTTATTTTTCTTTTTTTGTTTTCAAAATCAAAATTCAAAACTTATAAGATCAATGACCTAAAAATTTTACACATGTACGTATATATTAATAACTTCCACAAAAAATAAAAAAATAAAAAATTTAAATTCTTCAAATCTGAGTCAGTTTTTCAAATGTCTTAAGAAGGAAAAAAAAATCATTTTTTTTTTTTATTAAATTTTTTAATATGTATTAAATTTATTTCAACTAAATTGATATATAAAAAATGATACACACACCTGTTGAACCTGTCGCTAACTTTTTGGAACAAAAAAAAAAAATAAAAAAAAAATAATAATAAAAACACATGAGACTTTCGTCTCATTATCACTCAATATTAAATCCAGTTTGTATTTTTTTGTTGTTGTCTACAAATACACAAAAAAATCAAAAAAAAACTTGTTCAAAGAGATCTTAAATAACATCAATTAAATTAAAAAATAAATTTTAAATTAAAATTTTTATTTTACCTTTTAATTATATAAAAAATTAAAAAAAATTGTTTTTGACATTAATAATTATATGAGAATCTAGGTCGTAGTACTTTCCTCTTCTATATATAAGTAGTACTTTGGGTATGGTTCTAGATGAAAATTGTGTTAAGTTATACCAAATAAATAATGTTATTGTAAAACGGATAAAAGAAGGTGTGGTGCAAATATTAAAATTATGATAACCTAGATTTTACTGCCATTTATTTAACAATTAAAAATTTATTTAATTGTTCACAAGAAATTTAAGCATGTTAGATATACTACCCTTCACAGGGCCCCGATATTCCGATTTTCGTAAAACGAATTTTGAATTCGAAAGATTGGTACTATGTAATACGAAATTAAAATAAATTTGACAACTCGAAAATCGTACATACAAATCCGAATCTAAATTTTCATACCATGTAATACTACTTTCGAATATTTTTTAACATATTTTATTCGAATGGTATTTTGTTATTGAATGGAGGTAAAACTTTGTTTGTTTTAAAATTAAGTGAGTTATTTCAAAATATAATTATACTTAATATTACAATAACAACTAATAATATAAAAAAAAATACATTTATATTTAATTTAGTATTTAAAAAAATGTATATTATTTCATATTTGTATGTTTTATAGATTAGGCTTAAACACAAAACAACACCATCTCAATTTAAAATAATTATGGTCAAGGAGTTTCAAATCGAAATATAAATACAATAAAATTGATATAATACAAAAAATAAAAAATAATACTTTTCAAAATAATAAACACACATTTTCAAATAAATTTAAGGTAATAACGTATACAAAAAACATTACTGACAATTAGAAATACGGAAACTTACGTTATCAACTTAAATGACGTTTATTTTCTTTCGAATTTGATACGCGGTACCAATTAATTTTACATTCGAATCGCAAATTCGGATAATCGTTCAAATCCGAATTTCATACACGGTAGGGGGCCAGTATACTTATTTGTACTCTAATTATTAATTCGAGTAAATATCATTTGAGAGTATAATATTGTGTGATTACTAATAATTAAAATAGAATTTTATGTGCTTTGTAGAAGTTACTAAAAACAGTTGATATTGACATTAAAATTAATCAATATATCAAAAATTGAATAAATCATATATATGTAAAATTATATTGTAGAGTTTTCCAAATCAATTTTAGTACTATATTAAAAAAATTTAGTTCTACCTAATTACTGATAATGGTAGAAATCACCCTATACCATATTCTGTTTCTTGTAAGCTTAAATTGCTAACTGTGTGTGGTGTTCAGTAATTAATATATTTCAATTTAGTCATAAGGATTCAATATTAAAAATTTTACTATACCAAAACTATTAGACCTAACCTAATCTCGTTATATTTTTGGCAAAAATATTTTTTTCAATTCAACCTCATGAAAAAACAATATTGTACCGAAAAACATTCTGTATATGTGTTACGGTTAATGTGAAGTTAATGTGGTATGGATTGGTAAATGTGATTACAATTAAAACTATTTCCTTTAATTTTCTTATATTTGTTATTAAAATTATAACAAAAAACAACAAAAGTTATATTTTTATGGTTAAATTAATCATTTATTTCTACGAAGTTAATTTATTTATTTTTATAGAAAAAACTTTTATGACATTTTGAATTACACTTGATATTTGACTTTTTACATTTGCAGCGATTTAAATTACAATCGAATTTACAATTACAGTATTGAAATGCTTGGCCACCTAGATTTGAGTTTATTGATTTTTAAATCCCCCGCTAATTATTTATTGAAACCCTGTTTTCACAGACGGTAAGATTTTAGTGAGACATAAAATCTTTTTGAAATGTTTAAGTCTTTGGTCTCGATTTCCGAACCGTCATACCTATCCAAAAAAAATTTAAAAATTAATTATTAATAACCTTTTTTCAGAAAAATACAATTTAAACACGTGATATAGAGTTTCGACGCAATTCCTGAGACCCCGAACCTATTGCCTTCATCGCATTTAAGAGCCATTGTACTATAAAAAAAATAAAATTTATGGCCTTTGGTTCCGATTTCCGGACCGTTTACCTATCTAAAAAAATTATTTATAACATTTATTACATTTACCTAAGATGGTTGGAAATTATTAATAATTACCGGTTTATGTGATA
Source organism: Argyra leucocephala (assembly GCA_963942445.1). NCBI lineage: Eukaryota > Metazoa > Arthropoda > Insecta > Diptera > Dolichopodidae > Argyra > Argyra leucocephala. Next base: position 186,261,721 of record OZ012677.1, read on the forward strand.
AATTAAATAAATTCTGTCCAAATTAATCATTTTAACCTTTCCATTTGGTAATTATTAATAACGACCGGTTATTATTAATAATTACCAATTTATTACTTTAACCGCAACATATACACTATGCAAACCCATAAATTAAAACATTGAAATTATTTACCTCCAAGTCAAAAATAACCAATAGAAATGATACAACAACATTAAATAAAAATAAAAAAAAAAAGGATGAAGTATTACCATGTTTTCATAAATGTAAACCTGCAGTCAATCTGTATATTCTGAATTTATGAAAACATTTGCCAAACGCTGTTCATAAATACAAATTCAAAGTTTACTGCGCGTCAACTGAATAGAATAAATTTTTAGTATGCATAAATGTAGAATATCGGCAATTAATGTAGATATATAGGTAAAAGAGTTTGTTTTCATATTTGCAAAGTACACCAATTGGTGCCAAACTTGTTATCAGTTTGCAGCATTTATGAAAACACTCATCTATTCTATAGGAGATAAGTTTATAATTAAGGGTTGCCTGAACCATAAATTAAAAGAGAAATATGGAATACTGAACCAATTAAAATCATCCGATTCGATTGTTTGAATAAACATATTACTAAACGAATATCCAATTTGTAATATCTTGGCTGCCAAGTTTGGAATAATAATAACTTTATTATAAACCTGACTAGGGGCCCCTGTTGAGTAATTATATTTCAAGTTGAAGTCAAATTTAAAATTTAAAAAAAAAAAACAGTAATTTACGTACTGACATAGACTTCGTACAATATAGCAGAAATCACTCGTGTTTAATAAAAAGTTTTGTGGTTAGTAAGTTTAATATAGGACACATAAATACACATCCCTCATACACTGCTTCGCTTCCGATATAGTGGATAAAATTACTAAAAATAAAAAATTTTGTCATTAAAGAGGTATGTATATATATATACCTACATAATACATAATTCAAACAAAAACTATATTATTACTACAAATAACCAAAACTTAGAAACTTAAAAAGATAAAAATGAAGAATTCAAGTGATTTGTTTTTTTGTTGTTTTTATATTTTTATATTTTTTATTTTAGATGAATATGTTTTTTTGTTTTTTTTTTTTTGGAATATGTACATAGATTTGCAAGTACATAATGTAAATTATAATAACTGATTTGTTTGCTTTTGTTTATTATTTTAATAAGATCTCACATATGCATAATGTATTTGCTGAATAAATCATATGAGTACAAAATTTTCAACTGTGTGCGCATTATTGTTTTATATACAACTTATATTTTATATTAGAAGTTAATTAAGGAGTAGGAGAATCGAAATAAAATGAAAAGGTATCTACTGCGCAAGTTCCTAAAGGCTTGTCAATTATAATTATAGATATTGTATTTCTTCTATCGCTACATTGAGTTTTGTTATATATTGTTTGAAAGTTAAATTACAGTAATAGTACAGTTACAGTAACAATATTACCAATAAATTCAAATGTACATAACCCACAAGAATTATATAGATTTGAAATTATCGAAGTTTATTAATTACAAAGTTAAAAAATTACCAGCCACCGTAAAAAAATAAACTAACTTAGGTCTTGTGATACGGAATACAAAATTATTCAAATTAATTGCTATCAATTATTCAGGTCGAAATGACAAATAGACGTGAAAAACAAATATCCTGGCCAAAAACCATCAGAGATTAACAAAAATATAATTGGAATTAAGGCGATAAATGAACTAATTTATACCGCTAAACATTGTATAAAATATGATAAACAGCATAGAACATCAACATCAAAAATGCAATTCATAATATGTATAACCGATAACACCCAGTTTATAAGAACTGAACAAAAAAACATGAGGTGTTGAACTTTTTTCAAGCCGATTAATAAAAATAAATTACCTATTAGTTTTGAAATTACTTAATATACACTTAAAGACCTTAATAAAAATAATTAGCACTTCTAGCCATACCAAAATAATCCATATAAAACGTTTCCACTCAATATTTTACAATTAATTAAAAAATAATAATTTACAAAAAAAAAATAATTTTTGAATTTTTTTAATTACAAAGCGGCAAACAATTTTCTTATTTAGTTAGTTAAGAAGCATACAAACATCAAATTTGTACATAAAACTATGTATTTAACATGCCGTGATCATCTATCAAAATTTATACATTTTACTAAAATTTATCTTAAATTTGATATTTTAATTATTAACTGTCAAAAATTAACAAATATGTAATTATGATGTTCATCAAAAATAGTTGTTTAAAATCACGATACAATTTTTAGCTTTCTTTAGACTATATTTTTCTGTCGGATGTGTTTAATGTATTATTAAATTTTAAAAAGAGCATATATGTTGGTATATATATATAAAATAAGTTCCTGAATCAAAAACTTGTATGCAAATAAATTATCTAATTAAAAAAAAATTTTAAATTTTGTTTTAAACTTGTTTGTTTATAATTCATCAATTTAAAAAAATTTTAATAAAATGTAGCAACAGTTTATATAGAGCTAATTTTACTTTCTAATTATCATTAATTCAAATTTTTGGATAAATTAAAACAGGATAGAATCCGGTGTAGTGTAGGAGTGTAAGATTTTTCTAATTATTTTATGTACTTTTTTTTGATAATTTAACGCTTTAAAACGCAACCGATAATAACGATAAAAACGCAATTGCGATAATAAGGGATTCAAGCTAATTAAACCCACCAAATCTACTTGACTATTATAACAAATCTATGACAACTTGACTGATAAGTTTTTCTCATTGGTATTATGTGTTGAGAGAAATTATTACCGTAATAATTTTCATGAAGGATACCATTACGTTGACCATTACGTTAACAATTCAAACTCAAGAATATTTTAATGTCACTATTTAGAGACTAAATTTATTAAAATGCAAATTATAAAATGAGATAGCTATTAAAAAAGTAAAAATAAAAAAACATAAAAGATTATGTTAACCCTAAAGAAGCATGCAGACTATCATTTCATTTATCATTTCAGTTTTCTCATCATTTTCGCGACTGTCATTCAAACTGATAAAATCCCACACACTGCAAAAAACAAACTGTCATTTTTCAAAAAAAATTGTTGTTGTTTTTCTTTCTATTCTAATTTGAATTTTGTTGTTGTTTTTTACTATTCTAATTTTACAAAACTGTCAGTCCAAATCAAAAATTTTTGATATTTCATCATTTAAACTGTCATTCCATCATTTCACACTATTACACCATCATTTTAAATCACAGTTGCGACTGAAATGATAAATGAAATAATAGTCTGCATGCTTACTTAAAAAATAAAGTTTTGATAAGACCCAAGCGGTCGGTAACCCCACAATAATTAAGTTATAAATAAAATATGTGAAGGAAAATAATTCTAATAGTTGTTGTTCTGTACGCAACTGATTGTATATGTTTCATTGGTATTAATGTCTAACATAATTTTCATCTCAAGGTTTTCGTAACATTTGATTGGTTGGACCTTATTACAAATATTTCAATTTCATCAACTACAATGTTATTGAATAAACCACGATAAAACAAATATTTATTCGCACGTAATAATGAGTGTTGACTCTGATTATAAATTTACATTTAAAATAGAATATTAAGATTGTTCTAGGTTCAACTAAAGACCCAATCGAGCAAATGGAAAAATCAGGTATATATAACATCACTTGCAGTCATTGCAACCAAGTTTATATTGGGCAAACTAGGAGAAACATGCAAACACGACTCAATGAACACCTGAAAGAAGCAGAACTGGCTAAAAAGAAGAACTCAACAGAATTCAGATCCAAAGTAGCAGAACACATCATCCAGAAGATTCACAGTATTTCGAAAGAAGACATAGTAATGGTAAATTACATTAGAGATTCTAGACGATCTTAGATGTCCACAGTCGAGTACGAAACACTGAAGAAGTCTGCAAGTAATAGACGAAATACGCGCATATGTATATGATTGATAAGAATATATACTTAGTCAAATTAAAAGGAAAATATTCGACAATTATACAAAAAAAATTACTATAACGCTAGAAAACAAGTTTTTATGAAAACGAATATTAAGCTTTATTAAATGAAGGTTAAAAAATGAAGAAGTTGTTTTAACAAAACTATTTCTAAATTTCAAGCATTATCATTTGATAATTTTGAACAATTTTGCACTCTGCCACCATCATCTCAAATTTTTAAATTCAAAGCAACCTAATATCAATGTCAATCTTTATGATCTCTACAAGCTAAAATCAATCGTTATGATCTCTATAAGTTATTTTAGCTATATCACAAAAATTATAATAAAATAAAAATAACAGGATGATAATAAGGAAATAACACATGTTGCAGTACTGCTAAGACAGTGTCACAAACGCTTACAAATACAAATAATACAATAACAATTTTTTGACTGTCTTTTGCTCTTATTGTCTTCACTATTTTCTAGTCACTATTCCTTACCAATTTATTTTCGATAATCAAATTTGTTTTTAATAATTCATTTAATTTATTAATTAAAAGTCGAATTTCATTTCACAAATCATTTATTTTTATTGTACAAATCGATATTTCAGAAGCAATTTACTTCCTCCAACAGTGCAGTGCTTTCGACTAATTAACATAATATTACTTATATTTTTGAACCCTTTTATAAGATAATTTTGACTACAATAATAATTCCTTAATTGTGTTGCCTGGTCAGTGATTACCCACTGTTCTTGACTATTTTCTAGACAGTAATAAAAATTTAACATTTCATGTAATTACAAAAAAGGTGACGAATGAAAAAAATAGTAAAGTATATTGGTTTTGTGTTTGCAGTAGAAAAAAATAAATAAGAAAAATAGATATAATATAAAGCAAAAAAAATGTTAAGTTTAGAAAAATATTTACTTAGTATAAGTTAAAACAATTAAAATAATATTTTTCAGTTTTATAATTTTATTGATCAAACTTAAACCATACGGTTTAGATGTCTAAATCTAATTGAATTATATTTATAATTTTCTATCAAATAAGCAAGAAATTTAAAATCTACCCACAAGCCACACGGCTTTATCTAACGCTTAAAATTGATATTTATGAAATTTACAAATAAAATTTATTATTACAATAAAATATTTAAAGAGAGAATAATATTACTCTACATGAGCAGAAATTGCTCCTTTTGAGAGAAATAAATAAAATAAATAAAAATATTACAATTAATTCACATATTAAATAAAATAAAATCTGGATTCTGGATGAGGCATAAGTAAAGTATTTAATTCAAGTTTGACACTATTGGAATAAAAGTGTTGATGATGTTGACTATAGTTTACTATGTTAACTTATATAACTAGTATAACCGTTACTAATCTAATAAAATTTGACGCAGTTTAAAAAAGTATGCACACTACAACTCAAAATGACTACAACAATCTAAAGTAAATATGTATCATTCCCCGTCATAATGCATTAATAATATTTTTTCACCACATTCTACTCCTACCTACACCTACTTCCATAATATCTTTAAAAAAAAATTATTTATTCTCTCAATTCTCATTCTTTCATTCATATAAATGAACTGTTTTTTCATTATTATATTGTTGTTGTTATAAAAGGCTTCAGACAAAAACAAAATTAGTCTATATAAAATATCGAGAGTTTCTGTTATTTAATCGAAAACATTTTCAATGTTATGAACTGTCTTAACAATTAAAATCACATCTACGTCACACAGCAAGTAATTTGAACCAGTGACTGTCTCGTGTGGTCACAGCGTAAAAATTTCTAACTTCTGTCATAAAATTTGACATTAATTTAAAACTAAATATGTAAAATAATATTCAAAAAAACAAAAATGCATCCTATTTTCAAAATTCAATTGCTGCAAAAGTAAACTTAAATGCTCAGTAACACGAGTTATGTTATCAACCGTATATTTTGGTGTTTATTTTCAAATTTGTATAGTAAATAAATCTATTTTGAATTTATTTGAAATAACAAAAAAAAATCGTGCTTCCATTTTTTTGGTTTGCTATTTTTTTTATTATTTTTTCTATTTAAGTAAATAAAAATAAATCAATTTTTTTTTTTAATAGACTAATACTATGTAGCTTTATTTTCTTTGAATCATGAAAAAATGAAAATCTGTCTGAAAATGTTTGCACTTTAATATAGCAGCAACTATAGCAACTTATGTAGTGTTGCGGTGTTGGTGTTTTACCAAACGATTTAATCTGCATCTGATTAAAATTTTAAAGTCATGCAATTTTAACAGCTTAAAAAAATCATTGTATACATTTTTAAACATGGCTTCTTAATTTCAAATTTCATGTTTTTTTTTTTGTAATGAATAATAAAAAAAAGTAACTATAAAAGAAAATATTAAGTGACAGTAAAGAACGTGCCTTGTAATTGCAAATTATTTACAAGTAAATATTTTATAACTATATATTCCAAGAATTCGTTAAAATATGAAAGAAAATTTCTAAAATAAGAAATGAACGCCATAACGGAACTACAGGAGTCGTTGGACAATATTTTTTGTTTTTATAATTTTATTTGTGTCTGTTGTTTTTGTTATAAATTACCATATTTGAAATTATTGTTAAAACTCTTGAATGTTTTGTTTACAATTTTTTTTAAACTATGGTCTGAGTTGATATTTGCTGTATAATCTTATATATATATATAAATTTTCAAGATTTATAATTTTAGAGAAATTGTTTTAGCAATTCATAGTTGGTATTAATATATATTTAAATGTTGCTCTTCAATTTAAAATTATTCATCTTTATATTGTTGTGGCTTTCTTATATTAATTATTCAACTTAATGGTATAGTAGTAATCTACTTGGGATCATACAACATCAATAAAACTTGTTTTTCTGAAATTATAGCTACAAAATTAGACTAGGATCAAATCAAATGTTCTCACTACTCATCATTCATTATAATAATTCTTATTTCTGTTGAAAGTATATGTATATTACTAACCTAAACAATACCTATAGTTTATACCCTGGTATTTCCATTTTACGTCAATATATTTATTTCGTTTGAATTTTGGTGAGCAAATTTGCTTTATTATGATATCTACAAGTTATATAAGTATCTAAATAATTATTTGTTATATTCTATATTATTGTCTTCTATTTTCGACGTTTTCTACTTTCTTGACAATTTATTAATTTTATCATTATATCGTTAAAGGTTGCATAATTGAAGATATGTACGTGTATTCAGCCTTTGTGGTTATTGATCCTGAATAATTATTTTAACTAATACATTTGAGTTACAACAACTAAATTACTTTTTAAGCTTATATACAAGCCTTTCAGTATTAAAATTTTTATAAAACAGTTTTTTTTCACGATTCGCTGGCCCATCTGCCACATGCGCAGAGCTCTGCGCAGAGCCCTTATAATTAAGTTTTTACATTTATTTAAAAATTTAATAAATAAATCAAATTAAATCAAAATTTGTTTAAGATTTATTTTTTCCCCTATTGCCCCCCCCCCCCCCCATTGACCTATATAATATGTGGAAAGCTTCTCCTACCTAGGTAACATTACAACAACAACCGGAGGTACATAAGGAGATGTCAACATCAAACTTTGTAAAGCCAGAGTTGTCTTTAGAGAATTAAGTTCAATATGGAAGAATGGCCTAATAACTGTAATGTGAACACTAATGTATGGCAGTGAAACTTGGATGACGACAAATAACATCAGTCAAAAACTTCAAATATTTGCGAACAAGTGCCAAATAATATGCAGAATATTCTGGTCCAACACAATCAGTAATAAGGACTTATGTCAGCTAACAGGTGACGAACCAATAATGTATCAAATTAAGCGCAGAAAATGGAGATGATATACAATTTCCAAATAATATTGGAACAAGTGTTACAATTACCACTTATTACTACGCCAAAACTCATAGTGGTATATTTATTGTTTATATTGCTGTATTTTTAATTGCTACTTTTATGTTTGCTCGTACACTTTACTACTGCCAACTTAAAGTTAGTGCAATTGATGAACCGATGTAAAATCATTCCTTTTAAATTTAAAAAAAATAAATGTTAACGATAATGGCCCTAGAATGGAACCCCTAGAATGCGACGAAGACCCAACAGCAACGAGCGTCGGACTACGACTTTTGAAATAACGAGATATGAACGAAATTGGGAGGAAATAAAAATCACTGCGTACAATAGAGAACAATGGATGAGTCAATACCCTATGCTCCTACGAGGAGTAACAGGAAGAAAAAAATTGCCCTGTATAAATTGAAATGATATCAAATTGGTTTAGCCTAATTTTTATAGTTATGTTGCTATTTATTTTGTAGATTTGTACTACACTGAGTGACAGTTATTCTCAGTTCTTGGAATAACAATAACGTAGCTTTTTTTTCTGATTTCAGTCCTGTAGATAAAATATTAGAATCTCTAATTTTCATTTCATTTCCATTTAGATTTTACTGAATTTTTATTTGTATTTTGTACTTGTTTTCCCTTCACATATTATAGGTATTGACTGTCTCATTGTATATACCAAACCCAATGAATTAAATAATAAGTGTATTGGTTCTTCGGCTATATATTATTAAAATATATATTAATACTTAAGTATATAATATTTTAATGTATAAAATTAAAACTATGTAATTTCATAAATCTACATATTATCAATAGGTATATTTATATCTGTCTCTGGTTTGCCGTAACCATTCACGAAGCTATATGATTGACTGCATATTTCATATGTATATACTGCAAAAACATGTCAAGTCCATAAATTCAGCATAAGTCTAATAACATAAAATAACATCAAATAATTCGTGGAACTAGTAACTGTATATTAAATTGGTCATACGACATAAATTGGACTTAAGATGTTTTTACAGTATACCAACGTTTTAGAGATTATATTCGTTTGTTACTTTGCACACGATTTTTTTCAAGGATATTATTGTACTCCGATACTTACCAGACTTCTAAAATGTTTTAAGTTTTCCATCTTATGTTAATATATAGGTATAGATAATTTGATATATAGGATACTAGTATATAAAATGATTTGGCAAAGTAATATTTTATTTATATATATAAATATAGGATTTGTGCTCAGTATAAAATCAAGTCATTTGAAAATTCAAAATTGATTATCTATATGAATTTATAATAATTTTTATAAAATAGGTTTAACACTATTAAAATTAATTGAACCATCCATCTAGCTACGATATTACTGCACTGAAACAATTTTTAATCAGTTCCTTTCGAACTGCTCTCACTCATACAGCACTGCACTAAATAACCGGGTAACCGTCTATCTATATACTAATCAAATATCAAGGATTTGAACTACGCCCCAAGCAAATGTTTTTAATAAAATTTTATTTTTTGTTTTCATAACAATGGTTCAAGACTTTGATGTGGTAATTTTTTAGAATACAACTGGAAGCTATTTGAGTCTTAATTGTTCAAGTCGAGCTCGTTACTGAAAATATAGTTGGTTTACAAATATGTAAGTTAGTTAATGCGTCAAACTATTTAATAAATTATACAGTTTTCAAAATAAATTTCAGTACTGTATCTAATCCACGTTAAAATATTTCTACTTAGTTGCCGGCAATGACATAAAATATATGCATATAAGATTACTATTAAATATATAAAATTTTCTGCGCTACAAAAACATTTCAAATGAAAAACCAATAACAAAATTTTGATTGCAATTTATAAACATTTTCAACTTAAGATAATAATAATAATATGATATCAATTTAAATACATTAGCAATTAATATAATATTTAATTGATGTTACATAATAATTTCAATTGATAGACTGCGTCGCGCCGCACTCTTAAAACCGCATTAACTTCCTATTTTTCCTTTTTCCTCATTTTACATTTTAACCTGAATTAAATGTTTTTTTTTTATATAAATAAAGTGAAAATTTAACAATATATATAGTTTAACTACTTTTTTACTATGTGTTATTTATTGAGTATGTCAATGAAACTTGCTTGAAATAAAAATAACTGATAAAATCAATAATTTAAAATCAACTTTGTTTTTATTTTCAAATTTTATGAAATTTTATAATCCTGTATCCGATAAAATCAATTAAATTTTATAGTACTGATTGTAATTAAGTACCAAACTATAACTTTGTATACAAAAAAAAGCGTCACAAAATGTAGGTTTTCAAAACTTGTTTTTGTAAAATGATATTTCTTGAAGTTCCCACACTAACCGGTAATTTTCTAAATAACTTTGTTCCTAAATTTGATTATAACTTTTATGAATTATTTTAGATTCTTAAAAGCATTTTTATTATTTTTTGGTGATGTATGATCATATTGAATTTGGTTTTTATTTATTTTACTGTACATATACAAGAACAAATTTGATGTTAGCAACATGATTGTGGGTCAAGTAATGTCCTTGTGAAAATATAAATTTAAAAAAAAAAAAATTATCATACAAGATTATGAAAACAATTAAATTCATAATAATTTCGTAATATTTGTAAAATTTAGTGAAACCAACCCAAGACTCGAATCAAAATGCATCAAAATGTAAAAATCAGATATTCGAAGAGAAAATCACAATCGACTCTAGTTAAACCAAAAACATAATGTGTGTATTACCCAAAATTATAAATTATCACAGAGAGTATATTTTGACTAATTAAATTTCAACTATATAGACAATTAACTCTACTTCTACGAGACGATTGTTGTCAACTCGTTTAATGAATTATATTGATCAAGTCGCATTTATGTAGAATTATCATCTTTTCCAGGTACCACATAATCTATTTCTAATTTTATTATCTTGTGAGTTTCAAACAAGAGGACTTGGAGTGATGAAATTCCACCTAGATAGGTATTAACATATAAGTACCTAGAATCAATATACGTCTAAAGACCGAGTGATAGTATACACGTAAAATCTATTCGAAGTAATTTTGCAGTATCACAATTTCTACATTAATTTAAAGAATAATCAGATATACAACAAAGAAATCTAACATCCATAAAACGTACAACTATATGTATTTTTTTTTTGTTGAATAGATGCGAAAAAAAAATCTACTTCAAAAATACTACTACTCTATTGCAAAAAAGTTGGTCAACATGTTGTTTGTATTTGAAATCCGTTTCAGTGGCATTCTATTTTTTTTTGCTTCTCAGTTTGCCCATAAGAGATGAGAGATTAAATCAAAACTTTAATATTAGATGGCAAATGCAATAAAACCTATAATATTATATTGCAGATGGTCAAACTTTTTTGCATTAGAGCTAGTATATTTAATTAAGATGTGCACAAAAACCAGTAATTTTAATTACAGTATATATAAAATGTATATAATTTTTTCTTACATAAAATATTTCAATAGTTCTATAAACTTCTAACTTAACAAGTTATTTGCTAAATTTAATTCTTTAACAAAATTTTAATTTTATCAAATCTTTTTTAGTTTGCAATAGTCATTAAGTTTAAGAAAAAAAATCATAAAACCAGTTTTAATTTCATTTTAAAAGCATTTTAACTGTAAAAATAGAATAAAACAAGATAAAAATAGTCTTATCAAAGTCAATAAGAGGTGAAAGTTAAAAACAGAACAAACAAGATTTAAAAAATAAATACTGTCAAACAAAAACTATACAAAGTATTGAAGCATGTCTTATATACTTAAAAGATGTTTGCAAAATTCAGTATGGACAAATGGATTAATTTTTACTTTTAATATGATTCCAACTCATATAATAAAAATGATTAAAAAAAATTCTAGATGTTATTAAAATATATGGGTAAATATTATATCTATCATATTCTACGAAAATGTTTAAAATAACGAATGGATTGTAGCAAGGAACTGTAAGTGCACCTTATTGCTTTAATATATAAACTACTCAGATATTTAATAAATTTAATTAAAACCAGTCTCTAACAAGAAGCTTCCCCATTATTGGGGATATTTAAATATGTATCAAAAATCGAAAAATAGCACAAAAAAATTATAATGAACCACAAAGCTATCTTCATATGCTTGAAAAGGTAAAATGTATATTTATGAATATAAAGTAAAGCAAAAAATAAAAACATAGACAACTGTATGTGAAGTTAGATATTATTCATAACAAACCTATAGATAAATCTAACAACACTGATTGTTGTTATTTACATTATTAAAGATCATTATTAATAGAATTACAAACCAAAACTCTGTCAGATATTTGGAAGTACATTTAATCATCATCATAATATTATAATAGAGTTAGTTGTCAACATTTCACCTCAAAATTTTTCAATTTATTCACCAAAAATGAGAGAAAATAAATTATCACACCACGTCCACACCTACTACGACTATACCATACCATCCTATTTATATTAATTTCAAGAGAGTGCATAGCATAGGTAGCATATGAGTTCTATTTTCATCAATGTAGGTCGTACAATGCCTCTATATCTTCTAGCCTGACCTCTGAGAGAGCAACTTTAAAAATGGGATCTTATTTTCATATAAATTTTGTCTTTTGTATAGGGATCTTATTTTACTTTATGAATAACCTTTTTATTATTATTTATTAATTATTATGATTATTATAATTATATATCTCAATTGATAAAATTTACATCAATTGAAAAATATTTGATAACCAATTGAAAATTCAATCATCATTGAAAATTGATAAATATTCTTGTTTGTGTTAGTTGTATTTTTCTCAAATTTTATTTTTCTCAAAATGTATACACAAAACAACAAGATTTTTGGGAAGAAGATATAGAGGCATTGGTAGGTAGGTACTTAGGCATAGACAATGTAATGTGTATCGTAGTAAGTTGTGAACAAAATTATTATTGTTTTTTTTTATACCCATTCATTGATAGTGAAAAATATCAGTATGATTAAATCCATGTTCTGTTAAAAATGTTAAATTTGGCTTTAACTTGAATTATAATTAATAAATAGTATGTATATAATGTAAATGATAAAAAACATATTTTCAAGGAATTATAAATTATAATACTTAATGTTTATATTTAAATTTAAATTAAATTAAATTAAAATTAATAAATTATTAATTTTAATCAAAATCTTGATCCATTTCGGTTATTACACCATCATCAGAAGACTGATTTCTAACAGCACAAAAACTATAATAATAGAGTAAAAATCATAGGCTACCTAATGTTAGTACATAGCGCTGATAAGATCAATTCTTATTAATATAGTATGTTTAATATTGTACTTTATATATGAAATTATTTAGAAAATTTGAGGGAAAATGCATATAGCATTAGAAAGGTAAATTTAGAAAACCAGAAATAGTCTACAAACACTCTTATATCAAACAAAACTCTTTAGTTGTTTAATATGAATAAAATAGACTTATAATTAATTTGATAAGAAAGCATTACTTTAAAGTACAATTTGTGACAGAAACTTAATATTATCTTGATAATAAATGCGTAATTGAGAAACAATAAACACCAGTCAAATACCACCAAAAAAGTGGATTTACATGGATACAAAAATTAATTCAGAACAATGACAAATTGCTCATAATACAATAATATCATATATTTGGAACAGCTACAAGCAAACAAATATAATGCTAACCAAAAATATTAAAGTTCAAGATAATTCAGGAACATTATGATATGTATATAAACAAATATATTTTAATGTTTTAAATTTGTAAAGTGTAAAATTAAATAAACGCATAGTTTTATTTATACTAAATAATATCTTTTGCTATTGCCAAGAATTTATAAAGTTATATTAATTGACAAATTAATCTTAATTTTCATTTCCACCTATTCCTCTATAATAGTAAAAACTAAATCAAAATCAAAATCAAATTTTGATTAATTACACATTAATACAAAAAAAACAAATCGATTACAAAAATACTATTATTATACTACTGAATAATAAAAATGATTTTATAATGCAAACATTTAAATTTGAATCATATTATATATAGAAAAATAATAAATAATTCAAATATAATAATAAAAATGTATAAAGCTTAAGCAATCTTAAAACAAAAAACTGAAAAACATCAAAATATAAACGGTAGCAAAATAACTGTAAAAATAAACAAAACAAATGATTAGATACTGTGATAACAGACACAAATAAATTTACATATATGAATGTATTTACATATGTGTAACAAATATGTATATTATTTTTATTTTACTTAATATACATATTATCATCGTAAATAAAATCATAGTAAGTATAGGAAAAAAAAATATATAAAAATATTAAAAATTATGTAAGCGATGGCATGCTTATGCATTCATTCATAAGAGCAGATTTTTACTAAGTTTACAAAAAACTGAAAACAAAACAAAATCAAATGAACGAAAAAACAAATCAAATAACAAAACTTCTTTTTTTATATATGTAACCGGCGGCGGCTTACTATTGCAAATAAAGCTTATTTAAATACAACTTGAAAACAAAAGTTTTAATACACATTAATTTGTTATAGTTACACGGTTACACCCCAATTGTATTTAACATCGATTGCACATTATGCACCTTTGAATAAAACAAAAAAAAAATAAAAATAAAAAAAAAAATATAAAAAAACAACAAAAAAAAGTTTTTCCACTCTTAATTCAATTTTCATAAACATTTTTAAAAATTTCAGCAACATGTTGCTTTAAATTTATATCTAGAAGAATAATTTTGTTGTACTCTACTCAAAGTTATAACTTTTTCTTTCGATATTGATTTAAAAAAAAAAAAAAAAAACAAAATGAAGGAAAACAGAAAAACAAAAAAGCCTTGAACTATTTTTAATTCAACATCATATTTCTCTTTTCTAAAAGTTTAAAGTTTTTACCGATTTCATTTCAAATGTGAATGTTTTAGAATTAAATAGAAAAATTATATGAGCATTTGTATTTGAATTTAAGATAGAATATTTTTTGTAAAAATTTCAAAGAAGTCAAAATTTTCAATAATAATTTTTTTTAATATCCTTTATTAATGTAGTTAAACTAATTTGATCATTATAATTTATATATATATATATATAGTGAACTACATCTTTAAAGCTATTTTGTTGTATTTTCCTAGTTTAAAAATTATCGTATTCATATATACTACGGATGCATTTAGAATAAGTATTTATCTACTACATTTAATTCTTTGTTATTCACATACATTCTACTAACATCCTAGTACAAGAGATATCTAAAAAAAAAAATCTTAATATTATACATATATATATGTGTATACTATATAGATTTATCAAGTCTACGGGATTAGTCGTCGAACAGCTAACAGTGTTGTAAATGATAAATATGGACTACATGTAGCTTAGTATTATATGTGGTAACTACCAACTCTATTCAAACTAACTGTTAAACTAACTTACATCCTAGATTAAACTAACTTACCATCTTATATCTATATATACTTTTACCAGGTATCTTCTTTACATGTCAACAGAATTACGATATTGAAAATAAATTTCAAAGTTTCTCTCTTAAGTCTTTCGAATTTTTTAATATGTTTGCGCTACCTACTTTGTGAAATTTAAATAATTTCTTTTTCTCTACTATAATAAGTTTTGTTACATAAATTTATATAATTAACTAATTAATAAATTAATAATATAGCTATTCTAATTCTGTATTTGTGTTTTTAGAAAGAAGTAAAATACCACAAAATAAAAAATTGAATGTGGAAACATTTTTAAATATATTAAGTTTAGTAAACGTTGTTGTAATTAAGAAAATTATATAAATTTCACAGCCAATTCAATTTGTTTGTCTATTATACCAAAAGTCATTACCAAAAAAGTTTAATATAAAAAGTTGAATATTTCCTTATATTTACCTTTCACTTCTCTTACTTCAGTTGTGTGTATTAATAAGATCTGATCTCTGTAAGTTTACTTATATATAAATGTGAATATTTGGGTAAATAAATGAATTGAATTGAATTTGTCTTATAAACCATTTTGTATAACAGGGACAAGTCAATAGAATACCGAAGATTCATTTTGTGTATAAATAATGCTACTGTTTCGATAGCAAACCATATAAGGGTCTTTTTCACTATTCCCAGTCAAATCAAAAGAAAAACAAATGAGTATTTGAAAAAGATTTTTAATTTCTTCCATTTCTACGTTTTTCATTTTTCGATTTGCGATTTAAATTACTTAGAACACTATAATTTGGTCATAATGAAAATGAATTGGAGCTATGCAATAGTATTAAGTATTAGTACAATATATAGTTAGTATCCAATAAATAGATCATACAATAAATTTTAAAAGATAATTTTCTATATGTATGCGCGACAAAGGACAAATGTAAAAATCAAAATGATTACTATTTGAATTGAATAAAATTTAATTTATATGTCACACCATTTTATGTTTCAGCAGATGCACAAACATTGCATTGCATATTATGATTCAGATTACAATTTATTCATCACATCAAATCTGTAGTTTTAAATAAAATTAAATCATCTAATGTAATTTTAAATTAAAATTTAAATAAAAATCATTCATCATAATATTCTTCGAGTTGAAATTTAACTTTACAAACATTTTTCATTTCATATCATTAATTTGAAAAATAAAAATAAAATTTCTATTTTTGGCATTGACGTTAATGGTACCGATGAAGGTACTCGTAAATAATTTAACAATTTCAAAAATATGACAATAGACATCCGGAGTATTTGTAAAAATAAAATATATTATAATTGAAATAAATTCTATAAATCAGAGTATTGCAAAACTATAGAGCGTGAAACATTTTTCATACCTAACGTCATTTATGATGGACTTTTGTAAAAAAAAAAAAATAATGATATGTGGGTTTTTAATTTTTAACAAATAAAACATAAATATATATTTTTTTAAATTATGTAATTTTTCTTTTTTTGTGATTTATTGTTACATTTTCTTTACATTTAAATTTAGAAAATAATACAAATTTTTTGCAACTATTATTATTACAAAAAGAAAAATTTTCACTATTTTCACTTTTAAAATTTTTTTTTTGTTTTGATTACAAAGTACAATTCTATTAATTTAAAACTAATTATTATTATAAACATTTTGGCAATTTTTTTTTTTTGGCGTTTCTTTTATTCTGTGAACAGCAAAACCCAGAAAATGAAAATTCAATTGTTTTGAATTGTTTGAAAATTTCAATATTAATAGATATTTTAAATTGAGATTATCTCATCAGAAATTATGAAATTTACTTTCAAATATAATTAAAAAGATTTGAAATTCGAAAATAAAATTAGTATAAATATCAGAGCCACATAATCCAGTACTAATTGTTTCTCTAAATTATTAAATAGTTGAAAAACTAAAAATATATCATTATTTTATACATCAATTTGACCACGTGGGACGCATAAAGGCGTCTTCAGACCTTATGATATGTATTTTACATCAGAGAGATGTAAAACACCGGTAGTATCAACTTTATGAAAATGAGTTAGTGTGATTTATATAATATGCTCATTTTATTTTGGGACTGTTTCTAATTTCTACTGAACATTTCTTCTAGCATAAAATACTATAAAGTTTTAATAACTTAAAAAATTTATCTTAATCTTTACTTAAATCTAATTTTCAAAATTGTTATATAAAATTAAAAACATGCAACAATCTGTTAATTGTTTGTCAACCTACGCCAAAATAATTGTACGAAATCCAAAACGTTAATTTACACCACATTTTGTCGTATATACAGAAATTTGGCATTTAAGTTAAAATAAGAATAAAAACAACAATCTCGGTGTCGCTTACGGCAAAGTAGCAATCTAAATATCTCTTGATCTATGCTACATAGGATAATGCAGAATACACAGATCATTAGAGCTTGAAAAATTAATAAAGATGGCATTTTCAATTCATTTTTTCGATTTTGTGATGTACGACAGTATAATTACGGGGTAACGAATTATTAACTTACTATAGCAAGTTAAGTTAATAACATAATAAGTTTTACGAGCCATTTCATTCATCACGACACTACTTGAACTCATCAATAGGTATTTGTAGTGTTATACTACCTATATAATTATATAAAGATATTACTCATATATCTGTGAGTTATAAAAATTAATCAAAATTTTAACGTAAAATGTATATATTATATTACTATATAAAAAAGTTAAGTTAAGCGTAAGTTTATTGTGACTTCATAATTTTTTTTTCCTGTTACAATATATACTAACTTACAAGATAACATCTAACCACATTTTTTGTGTACCAAACAAAAATTTAAAGCTTAGTCAGTTTTTATATATATTGGTTTATCCTAACGATTTGAGCATTATAAATTCTCAGCATTATATAAATTTTTTTTTTATTGAATGCAATTTAAATATTTATTTGAGAACTTATATTCCATTTCTCAATTGTTGCATTCTCTTTAGGCTGAATTAATTTAAAAATATGCTATTATGTTACATACTAATACAGTGTACTTAGTATTTAATATACATTTATATATTAATACATTTATAAATACAGTACTAATAAGAGTATTTGTAATTAAGGAAAGAGGGTTAGTAATTACTACAAAAAAATATTCCACGAACGTTATGTTATATCACATCTCTTTTAACCTGCTTTCAATAGATTGGTAGAATTTCTTAACTTTGAAATACGAAAAGTTATATTTTATTTAACCAAAAACCAAGCTTATTAAATTTCACTAGGTTCTCAATTTATTTTTAAATCACAGGAATCATTATGATTAACTAGAATATATTAAAGAAATTTTATATGACCCTTAACGTTCATGTTTTTGTTGAAAACTCGTATAGATAGATAGATATAGATAGATTCTAAACAATTCTTGATTACATATATTTTTTTTTTTAATTTTAAAATTTCAAAACAATTTCTTACTTTTAATTTTGAAACTTTTTTATTTTATTTAATTTTTATAATATTAATAATAAAAAAAAAATCTCGCATTGTAATTAATTTGTAATAATATTATACAATAAAAAAAATAAAACAAGCGAATTGAGAAATTAAGTCATTAAAAATTGAAATTTGAAAAAGAAAATCAAATGCAATAAAAAAAAAACTTATTTTAAAAAGTGTATACACTTCAAAACTTAAAAATATGATTTAATGCGATTATTACTTCTGTGAAAACCTCATACACACAACATATATACAGCACTATTTAAAGAAATTAACAATAAGCTTACTTCTATCATTTGCAAAAATATAAAACAATTTATGATAACTTAAAAGTACTCATGCAACACAAGTCAAAATAATTCCTCATCACAATAGACAAATATAATAATAATAATAGAAGTGTTAAGGTGAAATGATGACAACGTAATATGAATTACGTGAAATATTAATGTTTTTTTTAAAAAACTAAATATATATTATTAAAAATTGTAAAATTTAATAACTAAATATTATACAATTGGAAATTTTCCACATTAAATGGAATGGAATTTTCAATCATAAAATCATAAGATTTTATAAGTTGTATAATATATTAAAGAAATCTTAAAGACTTGCTTAGTTAAAACCTACCTAAAATATTCTCAAAAATACCAATATTCAAAAAATTTAGCACTTAATTACTTCACTCTGGAACATTATATTCCACATAAATATATATGAAAATTAATAAAACGTTAAGAACTTCAAATTAAGTGATTTGGACTGTATACATATCGATTAAATTATTTGATAAATATTAATTGTAGGCTTGATACACCTTAGCTCTTGATACGGTTATAAGCTATTAAAAAATTATAAAATAAAATTAATGTTAATTTCCATACTTATTACCATACCACTATACACAAAATATAATGCTGCAAAATTAATAAAGAGTAATTACTTTAATAGGTTAATACCAATATTATCTCTCTGCTAAGACATTCAAATATTTATTCATACTCGTAATAATAAATTTGATGGTCCATGTTTATTGATTTAAATTTTGTGATGATTCTAACCAAATAGTTTTCAATCTTAATCTGTAAAATTAGAGCTGGATAAAAATTAATTGTTCGTACTAGAAAAGGGAGGAAATAAAATATTGATAAAATCTATAATTATAATTGACAAGCATTTAAGGACCTGCGCAGTAGACATCTGTTCATTTTATTTCGATTCTCCTACTCCTTAATGAACTTCTAATATAAAATATAAGTTGTATAAAAAACAATAATGCGCACACAGTTGAAAATTTTTTACTCATATGATTTTATTATTCAGCAAATACATTAGGCATATGTGAGCTCTTATTAAAATAAAAAGCAAAATAAGTTACTTAAACAATAATAAGTTATTATAATTACTTTCAGTGAATATAATGTACATTGTACATATGTCAAATAAAAACAAATTCATCTGAAATTATGTACATCTATAAAATAAAAACAAAAAAACAAATACATACATCTAAAATAAAAAATATAAAAACAACAAAAATAAAACTTACTATCCACAAAACTTTTTATTAAACACGAGTGGTTTCTGCTATATCGTGCGAAGTCTATTACAGTACGAAAATTACTGTTTTTTTAAAAACTTTAAATTTAACTTCAACTTGAATTATAATTACTCAACAGGGGACCCTAGTATAAGAATAATTGATATAAAATATTGAAGAAAGAAAATAAGAGGTACCGCTATGTGAAATTTGGCATATTATCACTAATTTTTGTAAGTCTGATACTTATTTAGAAAATTATCATATAGCTTTTATTAGTCCAAGTCCATTGCCACACACAAGACCATAAATTCAACGAAGAATTTTTATTTATTTTATTTGACTAAGCATAAATTTTCAGTCAAATAATAGAGTCCATTTTCGCTATGTGTATGAACACCAGTCTATTAAACCAGAAAACTTATCACCAACAAAAAAAACTGAAAAACAAAACATTATTAGAATTCACAATGGCGATTAAATACCGAAATCACAATGAAGATTATAGAAATTTTTAAAAATTAATTTTTATTTTCAAAATTTCTCCAGTTTTTATTTTTCTCTATACATATTTTAATATCCAGATTGAGCATACATAAGCTTTACATCTGCAATCTTATATATTAATACGCTTAAACGTCTGTTAAACTTTTCACAAAGCTTTTACAACATAAAGCTTTTTTCAACTAGATTAGACAATTTTAGTAGAACTATTACGAATTACGATAGAGTGCAAAATTTAATTTAAAGACATAAACCTTATTATATATACTTGATTATATCTGATTATATGAAATAATTTTTAAAAAAAAAAAACAAAGTAGCAAAGACAAAAACCGAATTATCGGAATATAATTATTATATCGATTTATAAAAACAACTTTGTTAAAATATTACGATAAAACGATATAACACCAAACCAGTAAAACAAATAGTAAATTTAGAAAATATATTTTTTGCCTCACCCAGACCATGTTCACAAATTCCAATAATTGAAATTTATTTATTTTATGAACAAATAATTCAAAATTATAAATTCAAATGCGCAGTAGCATTGAGTAAATATTATATTGTACATGGAAAATCATAAACCGAAATTTACGATCTGCAAAGAACAAGAAAAACAAAATATGTTATGACGTTATTATCAAGTTCTAATTCAATACACGGCAAATTTAGTAAACAAAAAAAATTAAAAAAACTTTAAAAAGAAAATCAGAGACTACTCTTACCTACATCAAAGACCCCAGCGGTATCGAAATGAAAAAATTAAATAATTTTTATGATTCTGTTTATAAATCTTTGGTAAAATTTATTTTTCAAAACAATACAAACTGAATACCTAATAAAATAAGGAAAAAAAAAATTTTTTTTTAGAAATATTTGCCTTTAATTTAAGCGTACTAAAACTACAAAAATAAACCTTAGAATCGCAGCTTGATATAATGTTTTCATAACAAGTTATAATTGTAATTACGGAAAAAGCAGATTAGCCGAAATTCTAGGAAGTCTTGAGATGAGATTAAGAGATTTGGTAAAAAGTTCGGCTAATTTGCTTTTTCCGTAATTACAATTATAACTTGCTATGAAAACATTATATCAAGCTGCGATTCTAAAGTTTATTTTTGTAGTTTTAGTACGCTTAAATTAAAGGCAAATATTTCTAAAAAAAAAATTTTTTTTTCCTTATTTTATTTTCGACCTTTTAGTGAAAATATTTTTTTAATGAAAAATAATATATTTTCAAAGAACAACACATATAATCAAATGGCACTAAAATTCACTCTAACGCAATTTGGTTATTATTGCTCATACTTCAAATGTGTAATTATATTTTATATTACTGTAACAAATTTTATGAAAATATGTATATTTTTAAAAAATTTTTGGAGATTTTTGATTAGCTACCTTTGAATTTTTTAATTTACGTATTAATAAAATTTCACCAATAAAAAATTACGCACTTTATAAAAAGAAACCCTGTTAAATACAAAAAATATTTGACGTAAAATCGTTGATTAAATCTGAGAAAAAGCCTGAAATGTAAACACTCATCCGACTTTATCTACGATAAAATTCGATTTTGTCCGACGTGTAAACGCTGCCTAAGCATAAATTGGCATATAAAAGTATAATATATACATGCATAAATCGAAATTGAACTTCTTTTACATGCGAGAAGAGTAATTTGTAACTGAGTGATAGATAACTGATACTTGATAGGTTCAAATTTTGTTTTCTTCCATAAATAATGTTTGCATTTTATTTTCAATTAAACTAAGCCATATGAGTATGAATGTAACAAATGCAAGCCCTATATGACACATGTACGTACATTTACATATACTTAGTGAGAGAAAGAGAAATAATAAAAGAAAGAGATTAATAAAAGAAACCAAATTAAAAACACAAAAAAAATATAATGAAAATGATGGTTCAAAATAATTGAAATTGAATAATAATAGAAAATGATTGAAATATAATGATAATGATTTGTATTGCACGCTATTTTGTACATATTCCTTTTTTGTTTTTCTTTTTTTGCTTCTTTACACCATAGAAATGTCAATAAATATAGTGAATTTAAAGAGAAACCAAATTTTAACTTTATCAAATATCCATATTCCATTATTAGTACACACACATATGTAAATTTCACCTTAGTTGAATGCAAAGATTATCTAAATCTATATTAAAAAGAATACGCACTCCCATTTTACGACAACCTAATTTATAAGAAATATCAAACCGAGCAAAATATCATTAGTTAAAAGAGGTAAAATTTACATTTACTTATCGTATACCAAATTTACTATGAGAGAGAAAAGGTACAAAACAGATGTTTGCCTTTTGCTTTATACTGTAAAACAATTTTGCGTTCTCATTATTCTCCTTTGGATTTGCTTACGTTTCCTCCCATTATTTATATGAGGCAGGGTGGCAAAAAATGTTAGTTCTAATTTAGTTTGTTCCATTATACGATGATTAATTCTGATCTTTTATTATTTTAATATTTTCGTTTTAAACATTATTATTTTCGTATATACCTATTAAAAATATTAAATTATAATTACATTACAATAATATAAAATATTATTAATATTTTTGTCAGTAATAATTTGGAGTTACAAACATTATTATTTTTTATTAATTATATTAGTAAACCTAAATATTTATTATATTGGTATACGATTATAAAATAATACTGAGGACAACATCTATTTACAAATCACAGAATTTAAAGAATATGATAACGCTGTTTTAGTTTGGTCTCCTAAAAATTTTATGCATAGTTGATACAATTTAGAAAATAATATTGTTAAATATTTCAACGAAATTTTTGTCGAAAATTTTTTTCAAAATTATAAACTTTATTTATTTAATTTCAGCAAATTTTTTTTGTTACTCTCTTTTGTTAACTATATTTTTTCTTTTTCTTACAAGTAAAATTCTTATTATCGTCTATTTCTGACAATGTTTATCAAATATGCATATTGATTTGTGTGCAAACAAATGAATACATACATGAGTTCATACTCTTTTTATGGATATACTTTTGTTAAATGGTTATTGAAATGGGTATTTTGTTGAATTGAAGCAAATTGAAACAAACATATAAAGTCCAAGGCAAGTTAATTAAGGCAAATATAATAAGAGAAAAAGCATATTATTGGCTTTACCCCTAACTGTAATAGTCATAAGGCGTCATATGATGTCATATGATATTGTACGACAACATGAAATTCCATTCAACCAACTATAATAGTCATAAACATCATTCGTTGTCTCTTCAAAATCATTCGTTAAGTCATAAGCATACGAGAAGAAGCGTACAATTCATAAGCAATTTTGACAGAATAAAATAAATTGTTTCATTTATAATGGTAATGCTAGACCGGCGAATGTTACGCCGGGAATAGCTAGTTTCTCTCTATTATTCTAATTTCTAAATTTAAACAATCTATAGGAAAATTTGAATTTATTCTAAATATTTAAGTCATGTTAGTGTAAATAATTACAAATCAAAAGTGTAAATATTCTAGTAATATAAGCTCTTAAAACATAGAATTAAAATATATGAAATCAAACATTATTGTCCAAATACATTAAGGCAATAAATAAAATAATAATAATAAATATAGGAAAATGAAACAAAAAATTTTATATGGAAATTCATATAAATAGTCAAATTCAAATAAACCAACTACAGGACGGTCAGACAAATATTATTTTAAAGATAATATAATTTTCTCATTTTTTACATTAATTTTTAATTTATTTTTTTTTTTACACTTTATCTCATTATGAAATTTTTTGACACCTTTCAACATATTTTCACTAGCGAAATGCTTGTGTTCTTTCTCACAATTTAATCATTATTTTGCAGACATCGCATATTTTGTTTAGTAAAAACCTTGTATTTTAATATTTCACTTCAAAGGGCTAAATGAAAAAAAAAAATAATAATAATAATAAAAAAAAACCAAGTTGATGATCATTGCGTGCATTGTTCTTAATTTAAGTACAATTATGAGATACTATATCACAGCTCACCATTATAAATTATAATACAAAAACACTTATGGTACCTATATTCATTTTTATTTATTTGTATTCATTAATTTAAGTACTTCTTCACACTTCTACAAAATTTCATTATAATAATAATATTTTTTTTTTGTTTTTTTCTTTACAGATTTTAAATATATTTGTAGTAACTAATAAACTAACTGGGAAATTGTTCAAACAATAAAAATTAAAGAAATAAAAAAAAGATAAAAAAAAATTTAAAAAAAAAAGCATTAAGAAATCAAAAATTATTGAAAAACCCTTTGAATTGTTAATAAAAAAAAATAATAATAGAAAGAGATAGATATAAATATAATTAATTATAAAATTATATATACAAATACTTATTAATTTAACACTCTTCACCACAGTGAACCATTAGTTAAAGATAATAACAAAAGACCTTGAAATTAAACTTTCAATATTAGTGTGCTTATAACAAATTAAATTTAATTATTATGTCACCGGCTTGTGAATGTCCGGTAAGTGTGCCTACAGGGCCAACATTAGCATCAACATGTGGCGGTAATGCTTTTATGTTATTTATGGGCTTATTAGAAGTATTTATTAGATCTCAATGTGATTTAGAAGATCCATGTGGCAGAGCAAGTTCAAGGGTAAGTTTTTTTTAATTTAGTTTTTATTTTTATATTAGTTATTTTAATTTATATGCTTTTAAATTAGAATTAAAAATATTTGAAGAATAAAAGAATTAAATATTATTTTTTTATTTATTTAAATTATAATTATTATTTAATTCATTACGTTGCATATTCATTAATGATTTCCGGCTTATGCTTCGATAGATATGGGCTAATAATTGAAAATTTTTAATACTGCTCATCTGGCATACTTAAATGTATGGTGAAGAAATATTTGGAAAACTACAAAGACTGCAGAATAGGGTCAAGAGAATTAATTTGAAAGTTAATAGGTATACATTAATTGACTATAATATGCTAGAAACACTAAAACTACTGCGTTAGTTAAAGAAAAAAGTACTCGCAATGTTTTAATAATAGTATTCAAATTATGCATAATGTCAATTTAGTGCAATTCATTTTGAAGTGAACATGAAACAAAATAAAATGATTAGATTCAATAAGAATGGTACCTCCAATATTACACGAATTATACGCTTAGCACCAACAGGAGTTTAATAAAAAAAAATGTATTGATTATTTTTTTACAGTATTCCCAACAAATATTTTTAAATTCAATTTAAAAAAATGTATACTTAAAATTGAAATTCAGAAAATTTTCAATACGGCACTGACAATTTTAACAATATATAGAAATTAGATAAGACAAGACAGAAAGAAATGTTGCTGAAGTATTAATTATTTATTTGTTTATCCCTTTTCCCGACTCACTTTACGCGATCGATTGTGAAATGTTATGAAAAGTTTCTATATTGCATAATAATTAATATTTCAGTTTTACAATCCACAATTATCGATCCATTCATGCTCTTGTTTAGTTGTGTAAAAAAAATAAAAATATGCATCGGTTCCGTATTTAATTTTATTTGAGTAACACCAAAGAACATATAATTCAACAAGAACTCTCATCTGGATATTTTTCTATTTTTTCAACTTAGATGGGTACTTGCGCTTAAGAAAATAAACGCTATTGCGTAGACAGTTCACGATTTGTAATATACATAAATAAGATATTTTATTCTTTTGTTATACTATTATTTTTTAAAAAAATTTATAGATTCTGTGATTCTATGATTGATTCTATTATTGTATGTTTCATATACAACATAGTACCTGCATTGATATTCTGTATTTTTGATATTGTATTCGTAATTAGATAATTCGTATAAGATTTGAAGAGCAAAATTAGTTTTTTAAAGAGCAAATTGTTTTGAAGATAAAATGAGACAGTGGGTTGTAATGTGGTGACCCGCTATATAAAATAATATTTGAAAAATTTGTATGGGATGAGACTTCTTTTTATTATAATATTATGTTCTTTGATTAAACCAATCAAAGTAAAATTTTGTTTTTGGATCAGGAAGGGTTATAGATATAAATGTATGTAGCAAAAATAGGGCTATAATAGGGCTCAATTTACCTAAATCAAATACAAATTATATTATTGATACATAATATACTACCCAATTTCTCTCTAAAATTCTATTCGAATAATATTCGAATAAAATTATTTTATGGTAATTGTTATAATGTAATATTTTTGATTTAAAAATGACTGTAATATTTTTATGACTAAAGATGGCAATATTAAAGTAAATGAAATGATGTCAATATTGTAGCTTGTAACATTACTACAATTATTTGACCTTAATTTATACCCTTGATTTTCAAAATAATATACTTAACGAAAAAAGTATATCAAAATCAACGCTTACTGATAAAGAACCAATTAAAATACTTATTTATTAATACTGCTAAGACCCACGTTTACTTCTGATGATTTAACAAAAAAAATAGTAAGATAAATAACATTGGTACTTATGTCAAACTAAAATCATTAACTATATTCATATTTTTTGATTCCACAAATGACACCCATTAACCAAGTAGTAACTGTTACTTATCATGTTTCGCCCACACATTTAACTGAGTTATGAATTCAGCGAATTGTTCATCATGAGCTACAATAGTTTTGGAACAATTTAGCACTGTTCGAATAATATTTCTGTTAATATCATATGTCGCTTAAATTAGCCTTAAAAAATAATTAACTTAATGATATAAATTAATATTTTTATATTTTCTATATTATGCATGTACATAATATAATAACATACACTAATAAGTTTGTTAAATTGACCGGCTTCTTATATTCATTATATTATAAATAGATTTTTTTTTTTTTGTAAATTTAATTATTTCTTTTATTTAACCTACATCCAACCTATTATGGAAATTAATAATAGATAATTCAATTAAATATAATTATCATAATTTCAGTTTCGTTCGGAACCAGACTATGAATATGATTTTATAGTAGTTGGAGGTGGATCAGGTGGTGCAACTGCTGCAGCACGTTTATCTGAAGTACCACAATGGAAAGTTTTATTAATTGAAGCTGGTAAGTTTTGTGTTTTTATTGTATTGAACTTTTCTATTAACAATAATTTATTAACTTTATATTTAAAATGTATTTCATATTATCTTCTTTTGAAATATTTTGAAACCTACTAAGTCAAATATGAAATATTTTAAATTAAATTTCATAATTTAATCATGTAATTTTAATTATAGTGCAAAAATTACATAGTATGATATAATTTACATGAAATACAAATTTTCATTTCTTATTTTTTATTATTTTGGATTTTTTAACAACATTGAATCCTCTGTTGGCCTGTTGAGATGTTGAATAATTATTACTACCTTAATATTTTGGATATCATAATTTTTTTTTTTTTTGTTTTATTACTAATAAATTATGAATCACTTTTTGAAATGAAAATAAAAAAAAATAAATTGAATATTTTCTATCGCAGATTAAATAACAAAAACTTTAAAGGTCGTTGTAAATCGGGCACGATTTCATGATCTGCAATAGATTTGATAGTTTTTGACCAAAATGAACTTTTCAATTTATGATGAGAAAATCTTGATTTTGATTTTTTTATTTTTTTTTTTTTTTGTAATTTCAAATTGATTTAATTTATTATACTCCATGATATACAAATTTTGTATAACAAAAATTTATTTTGTTTTTTTTTCAATTAAAATATCAGTAAAATGTACATGTGAAAATCATAATAAGTAAAAAAAAATCTAATTTTAATGACTTGAGCTTAGTAAATATGAAATTCCTTGATATTTAATTTCTAACCAAATAATCTTTGATTATAAGAAATAATAGAAAAGAAGATATATCACGAAGATAATAATATTAATTGTAACAGAAATGATTTTTGTTTAATAAATTAAAACCTCTGACTTTTATTTAAACAGATTTAAATTAAAGAAGGACATATATAAAGGTTGGGTTGGATTAACTAAACTTAATTTAATTTTAAATCAATTTCAATTCATATTGAGCTGTAAAATTCAATTTTAATTTAAATCTATCATTGTAGTGGGCATAATCAATTACGTAGTTCTATATGGTTATTTGTTTTCAGGATGTATAACTGAAATTTAGTAGCTACAGTTTTATTTTAAAAATTTTTCGAAACATTTATTTATCATTATTAGTTAATCTAAATACTTATTTCAATCGTTATATTTATTTAAATGTATTTTATTGTTAAATAGTGTACAATTTGAAATAAACAAAAAGGTCGTCTTAGTAAACAATATATAATTCATATAAATTTATTAAGTTCATATATATTTATATTAAGTTTAAAGTTCTAAGTTACCAGCCTGAAATTCAGGTTTAATTATAATACAATCTTTGATAATTTTCACTGCAAAAATAATAATATAAAATAATCAGTATAGACAAAATACACTCTTTTGATTCAAACTATTGAAACATTCACTAAAATTACTATAAAATAAATTTATAAAATTATAAAATTTATAAATTTAATTAGAAATTATACTAAAATTTCCACCGAATTTTACTTTTGAATAAATAAGCAGAACAAGCTCTAATTTATTTATTACATTGATACATATAGATATAGAAAATTATATCACCATTGTATCTGAAAATTTTAATAATATTAATTTTAACACGCAAGATTGTTTTATAACAACATGTTTTAGGAATTGCAGTGATTTCAGTGAATTCAAAGGAAATTTGTATAGTTAGTTATGTACTTTTTACCTTTTTCTGTTCACTCATATCAAATCATGTCAATATCAAATTCAATAGTCTTCTTCTATTGAAACTGTTGCTGGTGGATTTATTTCTGGAGCTTTAAACAAAATTTCAACTAACAAATCATAAAATTTCCCATATTACTACAAATCTACAACAACTAATTACGACTATTAAGCCACAAAAATTGAAAACTACATGTAGTGCTCTGTACCCTCCATTGTTTTCGATGGAGCATAAAAAGTATGGTCTCAATACTCTCAGAGATTGAATAAAAAAAAACAGAATAGAGCAGAAAATGTTCAGAGCGAATAATGTAACGCGAAGCATTAATTTTGACATTTCGTGTTCGATTTTTCAGGCTCTGAACTAATAAAATTATTGTACAAGTAAATTTTTTGGCGTCATATAAATACGACTGTCATAAATTTTTACATTAAAACTAATCGATGTAATCCACTTACGCGGTAAATTTTTTTAAGTGCTCAAACCATGGTTTTAAAAAGATCCACAGATACATTTTGGAAATTATTATTATCTTTGACATGACAATGATAATGACGTAAGTCATTCATATATGTTTTATAATGAAATTTCGCAAATAATTTATGTCATAATGTCAATTGCTTTTTCAAATACTAAAACGATCATCATTATTTTGACCGATATGTGTTTTTTTGTTGTAGTTACAAATAATTGACACTAAGTTTGTTCTTAGAACATAATCGGATAGAACTGTTTTGTACAATGATAATTATGTCAAAGACTTTAGGTCTTTTCTTGATATTTTTTTAACTCTTATGTTCTAATTTTTATTTACTCTCATTACTCTCAAACTTTTTTGTTTAACTGTCAAAATTTAAAAAAAAAACAACAACAACAAAATTTGTCCAAACTTGTTCTCAAAAAAATGCAGATCAAATTAGAACGCTAACGGCCAATCTAATGAATACCGATTACAATACTTTTGGACAAAAAAGTTCAATTAACGGAAACTAAACTGAGCTTAAAAAAGTGTTCGTTTTTACTCTAGATCGTTCTACATCGTTCTATAACAGTTTACTGAACAAACCAGAATACAAAAAAAAAATACTACTGATATAGTTTGTCTTGATAACATTAATAAATATACAGAAAAGTGTTCAAAATTAGTTATTCTCAAACTATAAACCCTCCTGTAATAAGCGTTACCATTGTATAGAAGCGTTGTCAGAGTCATCCTGTATATTACTAGTACAGCATAAAATTATATGAATGCATAATATATCAACTCTCAATATAATTTTTAATGTTAATTATTGAAAAATAACTCACAATTTGAAAAGTAAATCATTCCTATGTTAAATCCTAAAGATGTTAGAGCCTTAAACTAATTTTTTATTTTAAACACAAAATTTATATCATTATTGTTTTCGTGGTTTTTGAAAGTAAAATAAATGTTGACTGTCACGACCTCTTCATGTCAAAAATAAACAAAAAACAATTTTTTTTTTATTATTATTGTTATTCTTATTGTTTTTATTTTATATAACTTATTTATTTGTAGATTAGTACATAATTTTAATATTTCTAAGTCAATTACTATAACTATTATAATAATTTCAAGTTATTATTTTATATTACAGATACAAAATTTTTATGTAACAAATTTTCAACAGTTTTCAATATTTGCCCTCAATTTAATTTTTTTGTTTTTTTTTGTTCATCGAAAGCACTTCATTAGTTCATTGAGCTGATATATTATTAAAGTACTGCTTATGAAAATTAGTTGGTTTTTTTGTTTGTTGTATAAGTATTTATGCAAATTTTAGGTAATGTAAATAATTACAAATTTATTTTAGTTTAGAAATGGAAAAAAAAAATTTATTTCAGAACTTAAAATTTTAAGTTTCATTTTTAGTGGAAATTTGTATAGCAAAAAAAATAATTACTGCAAAATTTCAATTAATCCTGTTCAAATATACTCCAATCTTTTTTAATTGGTGATTTGTTCAAGTTATCTTTTTTTTAATTTTGTCAAAATAATGGGATAAAAACGTTGACTGCTTTTTGGATTGGTATAAGAGTATAAAATTTACTTGTATAGTATATAGTTCTTTCAAAAAATTGTAACTGTGATGTGATGATATATGTATGGGCTCACCAGAAAGTTAAAATTCTGCAAAATAGTTTTAATACAAAATTTTTTTTTTTCTTTTAATCCTTTCCTAAATATTTTATGTCTGACGTTTTTGTATTCAACATCGAATATCATAGTTAATAATACACCAAAATCAATAATGTATAGCAGTTACAAATCAATAGAAGAAGATATACATAATATACATCAATGGATTCATTTCTCACAAGACAATGTTCATATAAGGTTGAATACAATCACTAGATAGTATATTACTAAGTAAGATTGGTATTAATAAAACAGTTTATTTATAAATTTTCTTTATTCTATTTTTATATTACTTTACTATACTTATATTATACCAATTCTTTCAAAATTAAGATAAGTGATATACAAGAATGGCTTTCGGTAATACTTCTCATGATACTTTTTATTTTATATAAACGCGACCTTTTCAAATCTATTTTACTCTCCCAGTTGTTGTTATTTATAATTAAACACATTCTTGTATAACACTTATACCTTTATGTTTCAGTTAATACCAATAATTTTAACTACTTATGTGTGCCTAATTTCAAATACGAGATTATTAATATATCATCTTTATTTATCCTGTCATATCCCAGGCTAACATAAATCATCAATCTGTTACTATAACGATCACTTAGATATCCTAAGCTTTTTGTTGAGAAACAAATCATGTACTTCTGCCATGAATAGCTAATTGGGCCTCTTAAAATTATGTAATTTTGACTGGTAAGAAAGTAAGTCTAACAACAATCTCAAATTTAGAATATTACAACCTTTATAATTTATATATTTATTTATTTCATTGTCGGTATTTTTATACCTTTTAGATATACCTTTATGTACATTATATACACATCTGCAAATATAAAATGAATAAAATGTGGAAATATATTAATTACTATACAATCAAGAACTAAGACTTCTTAAGTATCATACTTTAATTTTATTTATAAGTTAAAACAAAATTGCAAATATTGATAAAATTCATAATTTTTTTAATAATGACAGCAAATTTATATTTAGCATCCATGCCTTGACCGAGATTCAAACCCAGGATTTTCTGACTGTTAATTAGATGACATTATTGCTGCACCATGTAAGTCAGCCATATCTTAATATTTAATACCGTATAAGCCAACACAGTTTTATAATGCGCATATTCCATGCTTTTTTGGCACTTGTATCTAACAAATCATGCGATGCATTGCCTTATATGCATGATACAACATGGAAGTATATTATTTACTTACTTGTTAGGTGCTACAGACCTTAAAGGTCCTGGGCCTGAAACAAAACTGTCCTCCACTTCAGTCACGAGCGGAATCTCTCCAGATTTGAAGTTTTTCATATCTGTCGAGACTCCATCTCTCCAACGAAGGTATGGTCTTCCTCGACAAGTTCTCGAGTTCCCTGGGCTTGGATTCGAAGAGTTTCCTAGCTAGAAAATTTTCACCCATACGCTCTACATTGCCTAGTTAATGGAGACGTCTCATTCTAATTTTTTGACTAGGTCCATGTCGTTGAACAATGTTCATATATAGAATTTCAAATGTTTGTTAAGAAAAACACATAAAGCGTATTTTTTTTTGTTTTTTACTATAAGTTTATTTTGTTTCTAACAAATTATTTATATTTTAAGATAAAAGAAGAGTGTTAAATTTCATTTCTTCGAATATTACAAAATTATTTCCATTTTTACTGACTACTGTTAACAAAATTTTCATATTTTTTAATAAAAATAAAATCCGCGCATGTAAACAATTTTTCAAACGTCAAGACATAACAAATGTCAGTTGTTCGCGCATTGAGAGGAAATCATAAACTTTTCTTTGATTCTATTTATGATTCAGTTATAGTGTAAAACAAAAACTTATCCGGACGTTCGTTCAAGAGGAAATCTACCTTTAGTTTCAATTATGTTCTAGAAACATAACCAACAACCGTGACTATAAACGGCCAGCGCCTGGCTATCTATCATTTTCCAACCATTTCAATTACAATATATACAACAATAAATTATAAACTATGTACTTAATATTTCGCTTCTATAAGCCATATAATTGATTACTCATTACAAAATCAATATAAATGTAACAATAAAAACAAGTGAAAAACGACGTGACTGATCGAATAATGAAGTGATCGATGTAAAAAACCAAATAAAAAAAATTTAAATATCTTAATTATTCAGTAGTGGTAACTCCATCAATTTATTTTTATTTTTTATTTTTTCCTTTATTACCTCACTATACACAATTATACATATTTGACACATAATAAAAAATTAACATTTTCGAAAATAATCTCATCATCAATAATTCTTGACAAAATAATCACATACAAAGCAGAAATGTCAAAATTAACAAGATTAAAAAGTCAATTATTAACGACAAATTTTTGATATGCAACACATTATCATTTCCGTTTTGAACTGTATCTCATCAAAACAAAACAAAAAAAACGAAACACGTATCTACAATATTAATTTACAAGAAATTCAGATTTGTTAAAAAAAAAAACAAATAATTTGAAATAATCATTTATGATGGAAGCATTAATAGTAATCAAATGGGTTGTAAAATAAAAATTATAACTTCCATGCCATCTATACTCTCCAAACAGTATTGTTAGTGTTGTTGTTGTTGTTATTGTTATATTCAAATAACTGCCATTTGAATGGAAGTGACAACAACAAATTAATTCGCTCGCATATAAAAAATTACCTCGACCTCTATCACAGTAATACCGTGACTGTAAAAACACAAAAAAAAAAAAATAAAAATAAAACAAATAAAAATTTCAATTTTATTGATGATCCTTGACATATGAAAACAACCAGAAAAGTTTCATAAAGAAACATCTTTTAATTTTTTTTTTTTGTTTTTACTTTTTAGTGTTTTTATTTTTTTTTTTTATTCACGTGATTAAAAACAGCTAAACATTAAAATTGGAAAATTGTGAGAAAATAACTCATATATGTTGTTTTAATATTAATAGAAGCGTACGACAAACGGCAGATTTTTAGTATGCTTAACAAACAATACAGCTCATTTAAAATGCATACTCGCTTAGTAAATTAATAAATTTAGAAAATAAAAAAAAAAAAAAAAATTAGCAAAGCTTTGTTTGCAAATGAGTGGGTGTTTTTTTATTTTTTTTTGCAAAATTAATAAATACAAAATTTTGTCTCCAAAAAATGAATTTATTAAAAATTAAAATTTTCTAATTACGACCTCCATAAATACAAATACATACAAAGATAATTGGTGATGATGACAATTCATTTCTTCTCTTTTTGCCAGATATTAATTCCAAATAACGGATTTTCCATATTTATTTTTCAATAAAACAAATTTATTTAAAAAAATAAATTTTATTAAAAATTTCTAAATTTCTAAACTGCTGTGTATAACCATAACGTCATATACACGTTTTATTTGCCAATTTTTTTAAATCTTATAAATCTGCTATTTAAAGTCTTCATATACAACCAAAAATTAGTACAATTTGCTTCTATGGTTATGTGCTTCAAAAAATGATCTAATTTTTCTTGAAAAAGTATACAGAAAAACAAATCATTCATCTCATATAGATGATTAGATCCAGACTCACACTACTATTAAATTTGTCATTGAAACACTAATTCTATTTAAAATGTATTTTGTAGATACGATTAGTAAAACCTTGGAAGAATTAAATCACTATTTTCATTTTTCAAACATAAACAGATAAAATGGAAATGAGTGCTGCAGGAGGAGGCTTCTCAATCACGGCTCAAATGAGCCATTTGTTGTTTGTTTTAGAGAATACTCAGTTAAAAAATGATGGTTCCAAATCAAAACTGAAAGTCGAATAAAATCCAACTTCAGATCTCTAAAACTATATGAAATAAAATTTAGTATTAAAATAGACCCTGTATTGTCTAGATCAAATTACCTATGTCTCTTGGCAAATTTATATGATAATATGATAAGTTTCTTTGAATATTACAACTGGAAATAGGATAATTAGAAATACAATAGTTCAGGGTTTTTTTTAGAGGATTTATGTTTGTTTCCCCTTGGGAGCATAGACCTCCATTTCACTCTGTTTAGCGTTAGATATTTAATTTCACTCCATCTTGTGTAGTTGTTTTCTATTATGTTATGAATTGACATGCGTCCATACATCCGCGGCCTACCTACTCCTCTCTTGCCAAGGGTTTTGTTATCGATATTGTTTGTATATCTTCTGAGGATATGGTCTATCCACCTCCATTTGCTCTTCATTATTTGAATGCCTATTGTTTATTGTTTGGCAATTTCCATAGATAATTATTTCTAATTACTTTAGGTAATTGTTTTGTTAACGAAGACTTGTATTTTCCCTACATATTTTTTATTTATCATCCTCTTATTATATTATTATATTTCTTATTTTGCTGCCATACAGTAAAGTTGATTTCACGCAGGTATCATTTAGTCTTAGTTTAGTGCCTTCCTAACAATGTGAGGTTGTTCCCACGCATCTTAAAGTCTTTCATTCTGATTAATTTTAAACGATTTTCCATATCTGTCTTTTAGTGCCTCTAATCATACTACCAAAGTAACTGAATTCAGTGACATATTCTATTTTAGATTTTAGATTTAGATGATAGTTTCAGAGCAAACTTGAAAGATTAAGAAAATCAATCAGATTCCTTAAATTATGATTCACAATATCATTTCTATATAGTAAGCCAAGCCACACTTATATAAGAAATTTCATTTAAATTAATTTAATTTAATTAAATTAAATATTAAACATTATTATCGATGAATCGAATACCTATAAATACTTGAGTTCATCAATTAAATGGTAGCATAAAATCATAACAATAAAAATGGTAATAAATTTGAAAAATTTTAATGGAAGTACACATAGATAAATTTAAATTGAGTTTTCAATCAAAAGGTTAAACTTTAAAATCATTGGTAACTTAAAACTCTTAATACGAGTACATCAATTCGACAATAAAAACACTCTTGATACCAACCAAATCAATCAAAAATACATGAGTATATCTTTTGCTTTTCTCGAGGCGTCAATCACTTGTTATGGTATTGCTGCTTCTGATGATACTTACCTGATAATCGGTTCATATAAATATGATCACGTAAATCTATAGAGAAGTACCTGACTTTATTTTAAGATTTTTTTTCTATTTTTTTCACCCCAATCTTTTTGTGATAAAATTCAAGTAGGTGTTGGCATATTGTCAACCTTTCTCAAAACGTTTGTTAAGCATTTTCAATACTATAGATAAAAATACCATAGTTGATTGATGTTAAATCACGAATATTTTTCCGGAACATAAAATACAAATATTTCAAACTGATTTGGATTTGGTATTGTGAAAATATAAGCAAAAAACTTAATAATAAAAATTTTGTTTGGCTGAAGGTAGTTGCTTGCTTTTTTTTTATTAAAAATTAAATTTGAGGCAATCCTGATTAAAATGTTTTTCGTCCTTTGCTCAATAATTTAATCGAATTTACGTTCAGTTCAAATGCTTGTTGTAGATAGATGGATTTGTGTTTTTGTAGATGAGATTAGATTATTTGTTGTTGCTTTATTTTTATTAGAATTTACAATAATTTTATTTGATTTGTCGTTTAATCTACGCCATATATGTATAATGTATTTAAAATTAAATCTGAAGGTCTAGTGCTTTTATAAGCAACATTTAAAAATATAAAATTGTAAATTTAAAAATTTTTTCTCCTAATCTTTTGTGCTATTTTTATAGCAACTTGCGGAAAAAGGTGCATTAGATTATGTTAGATTAGGATTTATATCTGATAATGATAGCATATTGCCCTTATGAACTGGGTAATGGGATCTAGTGCTTCCTTAGTATCTTCTTCAAGAATATCAAACACCCGATACCATATATAGACTAATATTCCTGTAGTCCGGACAAGACTCAACGTTTTGTAAATTTACACTTTACTTTCTGCTTACTTAGTTATTTATGTATTACATCTCGCAAACAGATAAAAAAATCATTTGCTTAAAATTTTGGAAATACCTTAAATTGTGTTATTTTCTAATACTTACTTACTTTCTGGGGCCTTAAAGGTCCTGAGCCTGGCGCAATATTGTTGTTCGCTGACTTCGGTTACAAGCCAATTCTCTTCAGTGCAAAATATGAAGTTTTTTTCATATCAGCTGATACTTCATCTCCCTTACGAAGGTGTGGTATTCATCAAAGACGCGTTCACCAAAGTTTGGATTGATGTCCTTTTACTTTTCCTTTTGTAATGTTCACGCTTCAGAACCATATAGCATTAACGGAAGAATTAACGTTTTGTACAGTTCTCAATGGGTATTTTTAGATAGAAGCTTTTTTTTTTTTTGAAAAGATAATTCTTTGTCTAATTTCAACATTGATATTATTTTTACAGTTAGTTATTAGTTAGCTCAAAAGTTTTATTCGAAATTCGAATTGTTTAATTTAAATTTCATTTGAAAATGTTTAAAAAATTTTAAGATGTCTACCACCAAATATAATTGAAATATTTTAACGATGAATCCTAACCAAAATATTTAATATTCATCTTATATACCTACGTTGTTAAATATGAGTTATTATACATAATGGTATACACATCACATCGCCTATTTCTGAAATTTATATTAAAGTAATAATAACGTTCACCATAGACCTGCGTATTGACATTTCATGGCATAGCCCAGATTTTGAAAAATCAAACAAGAAAGTACAATACTAGATTTAAAAATCTCGGGTTTACATTGAACAGGTCCATGGTCAAAAAAGAAAACTAGGAATGTTCCTCAAACTTTGTTTTTCAAACAATTTTTAAGCTGAATTTTTTAACTTAATACTAAATAAGTAATTTTGTCAAATAATCATTTCAATACTTAATCAATTTTAATTCTCATCCAAGAAATTTTGACCTATAAGCCTATATAGTTTACAAAAAAAAAAAATTTTAAGTTAATTTAACTAACTTTTTAGAACAATACCATTATTAACTAGAAAAATTTAAATAATTTAGTTTAACTCAAAATAAAGTGATTTAACACTACAAAAGTATGACGAATTTTTTATATATTTAAAAGGTAAATATGAGCAAATTTGACTCATCATGTATTTTTTGACAACTTATTGTTTGTACAATATTTTTTGTCTTTTGTTTATACTTTTTATTTGTCTTTTTGGAATTAAATAAAAACGAATAGATATAGGGAATAAAATGAATATTTGGAATAACATAAAATATTTTTTAACTGACTAAAATTTATTTACAATACTATTCTAGGGTTAAATTACACCAAAACAATTATCTTAGTTCTTATATAGCTGAGAACATAAAAGTAAAAAAATTTGATCAATGATCGTTCCGTAATAATTGTTATCATCTTAAATCAGATCACATCTACAGATTTATAATAAAATGAGTGCATAGCGAACTATAATATCTATCTATAATATATGTCTATAATATTCCATAGCAGATATTTTCTCTTGATAAAATAATTATAAATTTTAAATTATCAGAATATCATATCACTTCTTGTTAGATGAACATATGCTAATTTACAATTTAAAAATTAAAATAGCAAATTATGTCTTACAAATAGTAAAAACATAATATGTATAATATAATACCATCTATCTATCAATCTATTTTTTTTATCCAAAAGAGTACCTGTTTTGTTTTCCATTTGATTGCCCATAACAAAAAAAGAATAACAAAAACAAAAATTTAATTTCAATCATCTGAAAATTTATTACCAAAACTTTAC
This sequence comes from Argyra leucocephala, assembly GCA_963942445.1. NCBI lineage: Eukaryota > Metazoa > Arthropoda > Insecta > Diptera > Dolichopodidae > Argyra > Argyra leucocephala. Next base: position 186,301,515 of record OZ012677.1, read on the forward strand.
TCCAAAAACGTTACTGAAGAATGTTATTCAGTTTTTCTTCGAAAGAAAAAAAACAAAACAACAAAATCCAAGATTATCAAAAATGAAATACGATTTTATAAAATATGAAAAGGTAAAGATGATCATTTCAATTTATTCATGTGCGATTTTTTTTTTATCTTAGATCAGAAAAAAAAAATAAAAATAATAACCACAAACACAAGCTATATATAAAGCCATTGTTGGAAAAGTGTAAAGTGATAAATAGTAAGCCGTAAGCAAAATTATTTTAATGGTTTTATCATATACGGCTAATTGAATTTCAATTCATTTTTTCATCTCTTAATCTCTATATACATATATATATATATATATATATACATAAAAAGGAGATTTTATCTAAAATAAAAATATAATAATAATAAAAACAGTTTGATGAAATTTTAAAGTGAAAAAAAAAAATTAATCATGTTTAAAAATATTTTTAACACTTAAATGGTAAATTTAAAAATAACGAATTTAAAATTAAAAAAAATTTTATAATAATAAATAATAATATTATTTTCATTATTTAATTTGAAAACGAAAGGTATTTAATAACAATAAAAAATAATAATAATTATAAAATCTGAATTAGAAATTGAATTAATTATTTGAAAATATGAAGGAAGTAAATAGTTTTTGGTTAATTTGTTTCTCTCAATTGTGATAAAAAAATTCATCTTTAGTTGAAATATTTTAACATTTAAGAAATGAAAATCATCTTTTATTCATAAGATTTTATAAATAAAATTTCCTGAATTTTTTAAAAATAATTTTTAATTTAATAAGGAATCAAATTTAATAGTATAAAAACCCTATCACATATTCAGATCTCTTTTATAGCAGTTTTAGATACTTTTTAAGAGTTTCTATCTCTTTTTTTTCCAAATCAATAGTGTTTTACTGAATTTAAAATTTTATAAATTTGACAACACTCTGTTCTGTATGCTGCATAATAAACGATATTTCGATTTGAAATTCAAAAATATCGATCCATACATAGGCCTTGCTTAGTTGTGTAAAACAAAAAATTGTTAAATGGTTACAGTATAAGTTTTAGTATGTGTAGAGCCAATCGAAGATTGAATTTTTTCGTTCATGGGTCCGAAAGGACTATAGCACTTCTGTTGATATAATAAGTCTATAATATTAATGTACTAAATTCTGTTGAAATAATAGGTATGTTAACTCTCAAATTTATCCAAATTTCTGTATGTTTACTTTTATTTGCAAAAATTTGCAAATGGGAGGAAAAATCACATGAAAAAAATTAAATTAAATAATTTTTCTTGGTTTTGCTTATTTTGTCAGTAAGTTTTCAGGTTAGACAGACTACTTTTTATTTAAATGCAAAATATTTGCTTGACATTTTAAACAATAACAAAAATTTTATAGCAAATTTTTACAAATTTTTACAAATTTTTACAAATAGAAATTTCATTTGCAAAAATTTATTTAAAAGAGAGCTCTGACTCTGAATAAAATAGTGAACATACAGGAATTTGAATAAATTTGCGTAAATTAAGTTAAACATAAATAAAGTTTGTTCAGTAGATTTAGAACAGAATCGGACAGAATTGTTTTGGACAATAACAATTAAATATCAAACACTTTAGAACTCTTTAATACAGAAAAATCTACCGAACACCTTTTTTGGTCTTTTTTTTTACTTTTTTGTTCTAATTTTTGTTTACTCTCAAATTTCTTTGTTTAACTGTCAAAATTTAACAACAACAACAAAAGTTTTCCAAAATTGTATTCTCAAAACAATTTGACAAAAAAAATATTACATAATTTAGAACTGTTTTGGATAGTCTACTGAACACCAGAATTCAGAACAGTTTTGGACAAAAACATTTAATTAGCGAAAACTACTGAGCGCAAAAAAGTGTTATTTTGTACTCTAGATCGTTCTAGAACAGTTTACTGAACAAACCATTTATTCATTTGTAAAAAGTAGTCCACCTAACCTAAAAATTTACTTTTTTTGATTAAATTTTTGCTGATAAAAACAGCAAAACTGAGAAAAATAATTCAATTTCAATTTTTACAACAAAAACATTGAAAATTGAAAACCAAAATTCTTACACAAAATTTCAGAAAATCACTAATTTTAATTTTAAAAAAACTGATAACCTAAAAATCACTTCATTTTTGACATAAAAAAATTTGTAAAAATTTGCGCAAATTTTGTGTATTTGTCAAAATGTTTAGTTGAATTATTTTCACTGTTCTCGCAAAATTTTATGATCACGTGATTGTTCCTCTCATTTGCAAATTTTTACAAATAAAAGTAAACATACAACAGACCTAATATTGCATTTAAATTAGTGTCAGAAAAATGATTGATAAGAACACCGCCTACATTATAAGTAGCCATGATATTAAAGCAAAAAAATGCTTCACTATAGAGGAATTTACATCTTATAGGAAATTATAGTGGTACTAAAAATCTTGAAATAACTGAAAAACTACCTATTTTTTTTCAATTTTGTTCAAAGGGAGTAGTAAACATCCATCTTTGTTTTTCTTTATATCATTTAAGTATGCATTTGATTAGATGAGCAGATTTCTCTCACAATACATTCACAGTATTTTGGATGTCATAGCTTGTTATTGGTGTACCTATGTTATAGATAGGAGAATATAATTTCTAAATACAAAATATTTCAAAAACTATTAATTACTAAATTACAAGACATCATTATTAATTTTGAAAACACTATTTGTCAGTAGAATTTACTAATTGATATATTTTACCAAACATGCTGTTAAAAAATTCGGCATTTTACCGAATATGCTGTTTAAATTTTACTTAATGAAATTTTTTTCAATTTTCTTTAGAAATGATTGATACACAATAAACTATGAAATATTTACATCTTATCGTCTTCCTTTTAAAGTTATATGATTGTCTTTTCTTAGGTTTACATCAAATTCCAATGAGTTCAATTCTCAAAAATAAACAAAAAATAATAATAAACTATAACTTAACCTTTAAATATCTGTATTTGTTCAATTATTCTTGAAATTTTAAATTTTTAAGATATTTTTTTTTAAATAAATTGCAATTACATAGTTTATAACACCTCATTGTAAATTATATTAGAAAAAAAATATATATATTTTTCTTTAAAAACTTACTCCAATCTATGTCAATATCAAACATTTAAACATTTTTATACCCTTATTAAGAAAATATTTTAATGTCAATAAATATTAATTTTATTTTTTGTTAATTAATTTTTCTTAATTTGAAATTTTTTTTTTCTTCAAATTTTATTAATTACTACTGGTACATAACGATAACTACAATAACACTCTAATCGATTTATAACAAAACTATATTAATTCAAAATGTAGGTTAATAAATTATATTGAAATATTTATTGGGAATTCTAATAGATGTTATAATAGTTTTACTGACATCTTCGATTTTGTGATTGACTCAATGAGATTTTGAATATAAATTTACTAAAATTAAACAGGTATAGTAAACTTTTGGCATTGGAGTTTTAGATGTAGTTTTTCATATTTAAAAATTATAAAACCAAAGATTTTTAACTTTTTGTCGATTTGTATAAAAATAATTGAGTGCATTGATTAAGTTATTATTAATAAGTTTTTTCATAGATTTAGAATAGAATCTGACAGAACTGTTTTGGACAATGACACTTAAATGCCAAACTTTAGGATTACTTATAACAGAAAAAGTGCATAAATTAAATAATTTAATTATTTACAGGTTTTCCGTTCACTAATAATTTTTAATATTTTCAATATGAAGCAACATTCTCTTCAGCAGTACTTGTGATTAACGTTTACATACTACATGTGACTAGTGCAGTACATACCTCTCGACCAAAAACAAAGTTTTTATTAAACTATCAAACAAGCGTGTCTGGTAAAACTTGGGTTGAATTCAAAGCCCTGATCTAAAATCGAGCTCAGTGGTAGAAATTAATTAATGAACTATTAAATTAATTAAAAAACTATAAACACACAAGTAGCAATAAGATAGTGGATATTTAAGATGATGAAGAAACCAAAAATAATTAAATTTAAAAATTATATAGTTAGAGAAACTTTACTAACTTATATTTGCTTTGTACTACTTATTACTGGCTATACCTATACCATTACTGTTTTACTCCTATTGCTATCTACTAACTATAGTATTTCCTAACTCTTACTTATTTCACCAAGCAGAAATTGTATTCAGTATCCGTTAAAAATATTTATGTTTAAAGTAATTTGAGCTCATCTTTGCAATTCTAAGCTTGCAGTTCTTAATCGTGTAGCTATTTTCTTACGCAGAATCATAGATCACTGCAAAATTCTAAATTACAAAAGCTCTTAGCTATACTAAAAAATATTTTTTTCCATTTAATATGGCAGTTGACATTCATTTTCGTTATTCATAAAACAAATTATCATTTTCATAAATATTTCTTAAAGCAAGCTATCAGTCTATTAGTAGACAAAAATTACATTTGATTGTGCGATACAAGCTCATAAAACAAACCAGATATATGCTCTGTTAGTAGAAAAGTAAAAACCATAAATTAAAATATTTTAAAAAGGTTGGCCGAAATAGTAAATTTCAAAGCTAAAAAAACAAAAATTGTGAGTTAGTCTCAGCTATGTGCACATTGTAACGTAATCTTTTTTTAAGAGTTAAAACACTTATTTGATGATCAAAAGAGATTCAAAATTTATTTCCCGGAGCATTCTAGTAATTGGCTCGAATCTTCTATATTCTAAATTTAATTCTTAATAATATTTCTTCAAATCATTGAACGAATTTTTAGTTTACTTTCTTATTCTGCAAATACGACTGTAGATTTTTTGCAGTACTAGAATAAAAAAAAAAAACTACCTGCTTTATACAATGTCATTACAAAAAAATGTTGTGCAATTGTATGGTTTTAAATTAAGGACAAAGACAAGAAATATATAAAGATATACCAAAGACCAAAGACAGGAAATATATAAAGATATACAAAAATAGTTTGATCGTAAGATAATCAGAGTTGATATATAGGACATTTTTACGATCTTATTTCATATTAAAAACTTAAACAACCGCCCATCATATGTAAAAACAACAATAAAAAAATAAAAATAACAGATATATACCAAATTTTAATATGAGACAGTAAGATCGTAAAAATGCTTAACCTTAACTCTGATTTACGATCAAACTACTATTATGTATCTTTATACATTTGGTGTCATTTATAGAATTTTAAACATGAAATCAACCATTATGTGTTTTTTCCAAGTTTAATTTGTTCATATTCGAACTGAAATGATAGCATCTGTAATTTTTAAAAATTTTATTGGTGATATTATTAAACCCTTTTTATTATGCATTTTTATAATGATAATACATTTTCAGCAGTTTTGTGTTACGTAAACGTTTTTATAAATTATTTTCTCTTATATTATTTTAAGTCGGATTCATAATTCTTGTGCTACTTTACATGAACGGACATTATTCGTATTATCTTATTATACTACAGTACAAACACAAAGAAATTGAGTTAACTTTAACATTGGTGTAATGCAGTACAATATACCACGGTACACAAAGAATGAATCCGCCTTTATGAATATAAAAAATCTATAATATTTATTCTAAGTACATGAAACGTGCTTATGTCTGCTTTTTCGCGAAAATTTCATCTTAACAAATTTATAGAACAAATTATGTACATAATATTCAAAAAATTTAATTTAAACAATATATTATACTCTTAAATAGTTGAATTTTGATATAATAAAATATTTATTTCAGTTAGTTGCAAAATTGTAATCAAAATATGTCGCAGAACACAGAATCTATAAATCACCTTTTCAATCATCTTTTCCTAAATATCAAAATTGTCTTTTAAACATCCTAGCATGTGGCTACAAATATATATATGTACCTTTTTGCTCACTCTTTAGAAGTATGAATTACATTGCAACAAAATCCTTTAATCTACAATATACTGTCAGTTAGATGGGTCTGTATTCTTTTTTTGTTTTTTTTTTTATTCTCTTTTTGTTCTTGACAAAGCCTTTTTTAACATTGCGGGTTCTACTAAACAACGTAACTGATCTTAAAATATGTCACACCCATTTAAAAAAAATGTCAAATTTCATTTGAATGTAATTAAACTTTATTTAACTTAAATTTTTTGTACAATTAATTTTTAAACGTTGCACCTGTCATGAGCTATCATGAGCTTAACACAAAATTAAAATTAAAATTTTGACAAAACCCAGATAAAATCAAAATTATAAATTTGTTAAGATTATGTAAATATTTTATCATACTGAATAATTTCAAATTTCATATTTTTTACATAAAATATAATCCCATAATCCATTTAAAATATTTAAATTTTTACAGGTGGTGATGAACCGGTTGGTGCTCAAGTTCCATCAATGTTTCTAAATTTTATAGGATCAGATATTGATTGGAGATATAATACTGAACCAGAAGCAAAAGCATGTTTAAATTCACCAGAACAGAGGTACTTTTACATAAACTATTATAAAATATTTATACAAAATAATAACAATAAAAAAACAAAAAAAAATATTTTATAGATGTTATTGGCCCAGAGGTAAAGTATTAGGTGGTACATCCGTATTAAATGGTATGATGTATATACGTGGAAATCGTGAAGATTATGATGAATGGGAAAGATTAGGTAATCCCGGATGGAAATATGATGATGTATTACCATTCTTTAAAATGTCTGAAGATAATTTGAATATTGATGAAGTTGGATCTAAATATCATGCTACTGGTGGTCCATTACCTGTTGGTAAATTTCCATATAATCCACCAATGTCATATGCATTACTAAAAGCTGGTCAAGAACTTGGTAAATATATTTTTTAATATTTTTATTCTTTATTAATATACTCGTATATAGGTATATAATTATGTAGTGTAACTTACAATTTAAAAATAATTTTTAAATTTAATTTTTTTTATTTTATTTTCATGTTGTTTTTTATTTTTTTTTTTTTCATATAGGTTTCACTGTACAAGATTTAAATGGTGATAATTCAACTGGTTTTATGATTGCACAAATGACATCACGTAATGGTATACGTTATAGTTCAGCACGTTCATTTTTACGTCCAGCACGAGATCGATCAAATCTTCAGATTTTATTAAATACAACTGTAACAAAAATCTTAATAAATCCACAATCAAAAACTGCTCATGGTGTTGAAGTCATTGACCAATATGGTAGTACAAGAAAAATTCTTGTTAAAAAGGAAGTTATAGTTAGTGGCGGTTCTGTTAATTCACCACAAATTTTATTATTAAGTGGTATTGGTCCAGCTGATGAATTACAAAAAGTAAATTGACGTTTTATTTTTTTTATTTTTGTTTTTTTTTTTTTTTTATAATATTAACATTTCCTGATCTGATATAATTTCTTTTCGTGAATCATGAATTATTTACTATAAATTAAAAAAAAAAAAATAATAATAATAATGTATTTGCTTCTGTTTATTTATAAATATTTGTTTTATAATTATATTTTAATAAATATGTATGTGTTTAGGTTGGTATAAGACCAGTTCATAATTTACCAGGAGTTGGAAAAAATCTTCATAATCATGTTGCATATTTTACAAATTTTTTTGTTGATGATGCTGATACACGACCACTTAATTGGGCAACTGCTATGGAATATTTACTTTTCCGTGATGGTTTAATGTCTGGTACTGGTATATCAGATGTTACAGCAAAAATATCTAGTTCGATGGCAAATCCACCTGGTTATACTGATTTACAATTTTATTTTGGTGGTTATTTAGCTGATTGTGCTAAAACTGGACAGGTTGGTGAATTATCAACAAATACAACTAGAGCAGTACAAATATTCCCAGCTGTTTTACATCCAAAAAGTCGTGGTTATATAACATTAGGATCAAATGATCCATTAGCCCCACCAAAAATATTTGCAAATTATTTATCAAATGATGATGATATAAAAGTTTTGATTGAAGGTAAAAAGAAAATTTGTTTGTTTGTTGTTTTTTTTTTGTTTGTTTTTTTTAATTTATTTTTTTAATTTAGCTTTAAATATTAAATTAGATTAGTTTTTGATATTAAATAATTATAAAATTTCTCTTCTCTTCTCTTCTCTAATTATAGGTATTAAATTTGCAATAAGAATTTCTGAAACAGCTGCTATGAAACCATATGGTATTAGATTAGATACAACACCAGTACCTGGTTGTGAAAATATACGTTTTGGTACTGATGAATATTGGACATGTGCTATAATGAGAAATACTGGTCCTGAAAATCATCAAGCTGGTTCTTGTAAAATGGGTCCAGCAAATGATCCAATGGCTGTTGTTGATCATGAATTACGTGTTCGTGGTATACGCAATTTAAGAATAATGGATACATCAATTATGCCAAAAGTTACATCTGGTAATACACATGCTCCAGCTGTTATGATAGCTGATAAAGGTGTTTATCATGTTAAACGTGCATGGGGTGCATTAACAAATCCGAATGACAATGTTCATAATTTCTATTTACAACAGCAGCAGCAACAACAACAACAACAACAACAGCCACAACAACAACAACAATTACCAAATCAATATCATCATCGTCATCCTCATCCAAATTATCATTCTTAAAAATGAAATTTTTCTTTCTTAATTTGCATATTGCAGCAGGGAGGAAATTTTTAAAAACATTTTGTTTTTACTTGATTTAATAATAAAAAAAAAAAATAATTTTTTGGTAACTATTTAAAATATTTTTATAAATTTATTTTTTCAACATCCAGCCTCGCAAGAACAACCGAGCAAAGAAAAACCATTAAAAATGTTACCAATTTAAAATCCCATTATTTTATGAAAAATTTCAAAATTTATAAATTAATATTTTGTACATTTAAAAAGTGAGACCGTTTATTTTTAGATTTAATTTATATTTGTAGAAGCTTTAAAAAAAAAAAAAAAACATTTTTATTTTTATTTTTTAATTATAGTTTTATTTAAGATACATTATAATTATATACATTATATATACACATTCTGATAAATAAATTTAAAAATAGTATCATCGATCATGTTACGAATTTATACAAAAATTTAAGATAAATAAATTTTTAAATTTAAATATAAAATTAAATAACAATTTTTTTAATTTTTAAAAACTGATAAGCCTTATATTTTCTATAAAAATAAACACCTATATATAGTTCGCCTGATATTTCATAATCTGATTTAGGCTCTATCAACTATATAAACTGCATATCTTAATCATCGTTAATTGTCATCATAGAAGACTATAATTCTGAATAAATGCAGTTATACACAAATCAGTCCAACAAATCAGTTCTGTTTCATCTTCGATCAGCTTAAATTTTGATTCTATTAAGCCCAATCTATTTCTTGTTTATTTTTTCTATTTTATTAGCTTATAAACGTAGTATATCCAAACCCAGTATCTATATTTATAAGTATTTTTCAATTTCAGGTCAAACAAACTGTGGGTGTATTCATAAATGCTGCAAACTGACAACAAGTTTGCCACCAGTTGGCGTACTTTGCAATAATGAATACAAATTCTACATATATTTTACATTTACTTGACAATTCTGCAAAGTTTCTGTTCATTAATACTGACATTTTGAAAATAAAATTTTTTTTTAAATAACAATACAAAAACTAAAATACTCAAAACAACAAAGAAAACTACTTCAAAAAAATGTATGCATACTAAAAATTTATTCTGCCAAGTTGACGCAGAGTCTGCATTTATGAACAGCATTCAGAAGTGTGTTCATAAATTCAGAATATGCAGATTGACTGCAGATTTTCATTTATGAAACCAAGGTGTATCTATAATATTACCATATATATCTAATATAGTTTTTGAATGACATGTAATACATGTAGTATACGCAACGATGGACATACAGAGAAAGGGCCCCATGGAAAATTAGATTTCTTAGATTCGAATTTTGATTTTACAGGATTTTTTTTTTTTTTTTTTAGCATTTAACAACAGAAATTTACTCTAAATCATTGTTATTGAAATTAGTTGAAATATTTAATACAAGATTTTCTGAAATTGACGTAAACTTTCTACAGATTTATCGAACTTAGATTGTATGATAAAAACCACATAACTAGTATCAAATTATTTTTTCCGTTTTAGTTGGTCACTAACTAGTAGAATATTCATTGCCTCCCCCCTGTAAAACTTTCAAATTCAGGTGTCGTATTCGTGAGTTGTTAATTATATTAATTAAAAGTAATACTTGTGTTTTGTTATAACTCTTTTGAATATTTTATTAAAAAACAGGGTACAGATAGAGAGGCAAATCCACCAACAAGTGATATAAATCCTGCATTTGAGGTAAATCTAACGATTGCCACCTCTTTAAATATTCCACAAAATGTAGCAATTATATAAGTACTCAAAATGTTAAATTCAAGTACATTTCAAGTAGTGGGTCATGTAAATTAAATTGAGTTTGACATTGATGAATCTACAAAATCTTCTAGCTTTTGTACAAATACTCTTTTAAATTTGTCACATATACCAAATGATGTTGGTAATATAAATATTGTGAACAAAACTAATGATGATAGATCAAAGTTTAATATTATTAATTCTTGGAAATCCAACATTTAAGTTTCCAAGGCTTGTTAATGAAAAACAATATAAAGATGAACGAAGGTCTATTTAAATCATTGTATTTTATTTGAACACGAATGGCTTGCTTATTCATACATTTAAAGAATTGTATTGTAAATATTGCGTTGTTTTTGCAAACAATAAAAAATGCCTAGGTTTAAGTGCAAATATAAGTGCTAATAAATTTACTAAAAACCCAATAATTTCATTTGCCAAACTTAAAGGAAAATATATAGATATATTCATGAAAAAAACAAATTACCATAAAGCATCAGTTTCAGCTGCAGAAACATTATGTAATTCATACGAAAAACTTTCAAAGTCAGTTTCAAATTTGTGGTCAACTAGTTTGAAAAAAATTAAATGAATTTGGATTAGATTTAACTTAATGTATTGGTATAGATAGGAACTCATGGATGTTCTGTAATGACTTCAGAGAAGTTAGGAGCTGTAAATAAAATTAGAACTCAAGCAACAAATGCGTTTCGATGTCCATGTTGTATTCATTCCATAAATCTATAAATTTTAAAACCTTCTAATATTTCAAGCAAAAGAAATTCCATGTCCATGTTGTTAGTACAGCAATTCATAGAGAAAATTTTTCGCATATTAATGCAAATGATTATAATAGTATTAAAAAGTATTTATATTCCTTTGTTGGATCATAAACATTATATATTAACTGATTTAGATTATAGCTTTTCTGAAGTACTTATAGACTTGCTTGATATAATTCTGCGGTAAAATTTAAAATTTTAAATTTTTGATTTAGCTTATCTTGGCATGCTGGAAAATAGACTAAATCTCTTATATTTCATTTCTAATTGTTGAAGATTTTTAAATGATTTAACTTTTGACTTGTGAGCTTATAATTGCTTATTGGTTTTTATTCTTTTATTTGGCTTGATATAATAACATGTTAGAAGGCAAATCAAAGTTATTATATTTTTAACGGTTTCATTTTCGTTTCTTTTCCGTTTTTTAGTTATTTTTGTTTTTGTTTTTAGTATTTATTAACTATTTATTACTAATTTTACTTTCTTTAATCGTGTTTACTAATTCTCCTTTTTTTGCATGCTTGTGTTAAGCATTTCCTGACCCAATATCTACTTAATTGGAATTATATTATTTTAATTCTGTTTTAAAAATATTTATGCTACTACTCGAACAGAGATGGAACTAATGCATTACATTTTTAATATTCGTCTCCATTATCTTTAACATTACTTTTAATTTAGTCTCTATTATCATTATTTTTACATGAATTAAAATAATGCATTAATTTTTTTAATAATGCATTAAAATAATATTATTTTGAGTCATATTTTAAAAATAATTCATTAAAGTAATGCATTATATTCAAAAATAATGCATTACATTTACATATAATGCACTACCAAAAATAATTCAAATTAATTGAATTACTTTTGAATTACTTTTGAACATAAAATTTTTAAAATTATTTTATATCAGTATAAAATATTTGATTTAAAAAAGTAATTGGTTGAATTATTGTTGAATTATTTTTTAATTCAAAAGTAATTCAAATAATTCATCAAAGGTAATTCAATTAATTTGAATTATTTTTAGTAATGCATTATATGTAGTGCATTATTTTTCAATATAATTTTTTTAATGAATTATTTTAGATATAATTTAAAATAATTATTTTCATGCATTATCAAAGAAATTAATGTATTGTATCTAATTAATAATTACGAAAAATAATGCATTATAATTCAAAATTCCTATTACTGTAACTCGAGTCTGTCACTGTCTTGACTGTAATACAAAACATCAAAATACTAATAACACTGATAATTTAGGAATCCTTTTAAATTTCGATGAGTATTATTTTCAATTTTATTTAAGTGGTAGGGGCATCTAACGTATCTAACTAAAATCTAATTGAAACATATTACATTACATATAATTCTATACTTTTTTTCATTCAAATTCAATATTTTTTTAAATAAATTCAACATTTTTTTAATCAAATTCAACATTTTTTCTAACAAATTGTTTGACAAAATGTTGAATTTGAATGAAAAAAAATATATTTTAAACAGATTTAATACTGCGGCCAACTCAAGGAAGCCACTGTCTTAACTGTTTCAATAATAATATACGAAACGTCAACAAAATACTGTTTGAATTACTGTCCGAAATTAAAAAATATTCAAGAGTGGACAGGACAGTAAAAAAAATGTTTTTGTAAATAAATTTTTATTGTGAGTCCATAATATTGAAAATGTTTTTGATTAAACAACAGAAATTCTCCACAGTATTATTATTTTTCTAGAAAAATTCAATAATTTGTTTTTCTTATTTAAGATTTTTTTTCTCTTATTTATTATTTTAAAAACAAAACTAATTTATTACAATTACAAATTTTTTTCATTCATCAACTTATTTGTACGAAATATCAAATTACTGAAATATAGTCAAAACAGTAGAAAATGTGATTACAATATTGCATTAATAGAAATTTGTAATAATGATGAGCACCATTTATTATTACTGTCAGATATTGCTTAGAGCAAGCAAATCAGACGTCTATTATAGACGAAAGCTTGCATCATGTTGCTAAGCGGTGATCTCATCATCCAGTGGGTTAGTACCCATCATCGTTAGTAACTAATGTTAGTAAGAGAAACTAATGTTAGTAAGAGATAAAAGTAAATAAACATGCTACAGTTAGAAGAAAAATAAATAGCTAACATACCATAGTTAGTAGAATGTTAAAAATATAAGAAAGAAAAAAAACAAATACAAAAAGAAAATAGAAAAAGACCAAATATCAATTCCATAACTATTTATCGATTATACAGTTTTAATTTTAAGTTTCTTTTACTAAGGTTAGTATCAAAACAAGCTGCTCTCGAGTTATATTCACGTAACATTCTAGACACAGGTTCAAATTTACCGTAGTCAGTACTATGGTTACAAATATTAAACAGGTCAACGGAACGTAAATTACGCAGATTCACTCTAAAAGTTATCAAATCCATAATTTTAGGTGCCAGGATATTTCCAGCAATAATTTGGTGGATAAACGTAACATCAGCCACCAATCGACGTTGTTGGAGAGATTTCAGGTCAATCAAAAGCCACCTATATTCATAAGGAGGAAGTTGAAAAGGGTCAGACCATGAAAAAGCACGTAGTGCAAAGCGTAAAAATTTACGCTGAACTGCTTCAATACGTGAAATATCAACATAACGATATGGAGACCAAACTTGCGAAGCATATTCAAGTGTCGGTCTAACATATGTGATATATAAATGTTTTGTAATGTACGGATCTGTAAACTCTTTGGCCCAGCGCATTATAAAACCTAGCATAGAATTAGCTTTATTAATAATGGAATTAAAATGTGCTTTGAAATTGAGTCTGATGTGTTCCTGAATAACACCTAGATCACGAGATAACTCAGAACGGTTTATGGTTTGGTTTTCCAAGATGGTAATCAAATTCAATAATAGAGCTTTGAGGCTTTCTACTAAAACTAACAACTTGACATTTCCATGCATTTAATTCAAGGTTGTTGGTGGAGCACCATTCGGCAAAACTGTTAAGATCATTTTGAAGTAGAGTACTATCATCATCATCAGAGTACAATCATCAGACATAATGGTTTTACTAATTTTGGTGTCATCAACAAAACAACTTAACTTAGCTGATACCATAAAAAGTGTGAGACATCATTGGTTGCAATAATAAGGAAAAGTGGATCCAAGTGGCTACCCTAGGGTACCCCAGATGAGGCAACAAAGGGGCGAGAACGTGAGGAGCGGAAACAGACCTGATATTCCCTATTAGATAGGTATGACCCGTTTAGTACTGTCTCTTTAGAAAATATCTTAGAAATAAAATAAATCAAAATGAATTGGAATTTTCAGTTTATAATTCAGCTAAAGAAAATAATTTACCACAATTAAAAAGTTGTTTGCAAGGCTGGTCTCGAGCTGAGATATCAATGTTCTTAACATGTAAGACTGTTGGAGCAATCCCATTAGTAAACTAGCATGTCGTTATGGTCATTATGATATTGTGGAATATTTAATAACAAAATGTAATAGTACTGTTGAACAAGTTGGCTCGGTAATATTTGATGGTAAACAATTGAAGGTGCATCTTCACCATAATGATGTGCTAGTGCAGCTGGACATTTAAATATTGTTAAATTATTATAGTTGAATGTGGTGCTAATGTAAATAGTCTCTCATGTAAATGCTAATGACTTTATGTTTTACTTTTAGCATCTACGATAGCTCTTAACATTAAACATTTTGCTATTAAATAAGTTTTCACACATGGATTTTTTTCATTATCTAGAATAATTTATATTAATTAACAAATAAATAAATATTAAAAATTGACTTTATTTATTTTTACCTCCTTCTTGTTGACATACATCGACAGAATCACCAGTTGCTGGCCACATAAATTTAATAATTTGTTTCTTATCAAATATTCCTTGTTTGATCATACCAGTTTTTTCAAAAAGACATCTAAAAAAGCACTGAATATAGAAAAAAAAGCAATATGCTTTTAGTAACTTAAATTAATTAAAAAAAATAATTTAAATTAAATTCATTAAGTAAATAATTAACTAACGGTAATTTTTTTTTTTTTATTCTTATTCTTATTTATTTACAACAAAATTAATTAATTAAAAATAAATAAAAATTTTTTAAAATATCTTAAATTAGGTTATCTCCACAGATGACTGTATGGCTCTACAAGTCTATAATAAGACCTATAAAATCTCACACGACATTTGTATGGTGGCTAAAAATAGAACAGACGAAAGCATGTAATAAGCTTACAAAAATACAAAGAATAGTGTGTCTTGGGGCTACTGGGGCATTCAAAACGTGCCCAACTTTAGCTCTAGAAAAAATTCTGGAACTCCCACCGATTCATCTATACTTGATGAAGACGGCAGGAATGACAGCAACAAGACTGCATCTAACAAACAATTTCAAACACAAAAGACCAGGACATGATCCTGCAGAAAACTAAACTGGGAACCGAAGCAATTGCAATGTCAGACTATATGACAAAGGCAATTGATTGTCGCAGGAACTTCACTGCACTAATACGCAAAAGTGAAGAAGTCGAAGGTTTGATAAGAGCCTTACCTCCAGGAGCTTCAGTATGGTATACTGATGGCTCAAAAATCGGGGAGAAAACCGGAGTCGGGGTATTTGGACCAAGGTTCAGATTTAACGCGGCACTTGGCATATATCCCACTGTCTTTCAAGCTGAAACCTATGCCATCGAGGTATCGGCATTACAGTGCAGTAAAAGGGAGCACAGAGGTGCCAACATATACATATTCTCAGATAGCCAAGCTGCTTTAAAAGCTCTGGCTTCCCCAATTTTTAAATCAAAGCTTATCTATAGCTGTTACAAAACCTTAATAAAGCTAGCCGAACGAAACAGAGTTACTCTTATGTGGACTCCTGGGCATGAAGGAATACAGGGCAATGAAGAGGCAGATGTCCTTGCAAAAACAGGTGCGAAGAGTCAATTCTTGGGACCAGAGCCAAGTATTGCTCGTTCAAACGCCTACCTACAAGGAATTGTTTCCAAATGGGAGTCCAAAGAAACCCAGAACATATGGGATAGCTGCCAAGGACTTACGCAGTCCAAATTCTTTTTCAAGCTAAATATTCATGGATTGAACCAGATAATCAGGGAGACTAGACTCAATGTCAGAATGCTGACATGGTTCATCACAGGTCATGGCCCACTTAATAAACATCTCTTCAAGATTGTTAGATCGAGCACAGATAGATGCAGATTTTGCTTAGAAGAGGAGGAGTCCTCCTCCCATATTCTATTTGATTGCAACGCTGTAGCTCGAAAAAGATACAAACACTTCCAGGGATATACAAATCGCCCAATTCTGACCTTGACATCAAGGCAATAATAGCTTTCATCAAGGACATAAACTTGCAATTCTGAAATGGACGGGAAAGTACAATAGATCTTAAGAGGTTGCGGCTACTTAGAACTCCCCAATTATAAAAAAAAAAAAAAATTAGGTTAAATAACTCTATACAGTAGTAGATAAAACTATTAGTGACGTACTTTCTCCCTATTCTAATTTAAAAAAATTATTTGAAAACATAAATAGATGATATAAATTTATTTGAAACAAGCTGTCGAACAGTCATTTTATTTATAAAAATACAGAATAGATAGACGACTAGCTTTAACGACCAAAACAAATTTTAGTGAGAAAATAACTTTCAACAAAAAAATTAATAGAGCTTTTTTAGAGCAAAACGGAACCCAGAATTATCATTTGAATAATATTATAATTGGTAATAATGTAAGTTTTTTAACATTCAGAAGAACTAAATTAAAAATATTGAATGCATGTGTCTTAATTTAATAATTTCTAACAAATCCAATAATGTCCAATAATGGTAATTATAACGATATTATTATTTTATCTCATCTATTCACCATACTTTAAGTAGAGTGGTGAATAAAAATCTAAATCAAGTAATCTAAAACAGTGAAATCATTTAATCACTAATAAATAACTACACCATATACATATTTACCGCCAACCGATTTGGTGTAGTTGTCTTGTTATTTAACTAATAATCAGAACGTGTTGCAGTTTTAGATTCCGCTCAGGGTATGGATCAACATCAATAAAGAAGTTTTTTCGATTTTCCTTTAATTTTGAAATTAAACTTGAAATAAAATGAAAATATGCTATTATGAAAGATTGAAAGCATACTTAAATTTATTTGATATGTATATATATATGTACATACTACATATAGTATATCAAAAACTTAAAAAAAAAAAAATATTGTACGTGATTTTGTATGCCAAGTCTCTCCTCTTATATTATGGAAATTAATATATTTTGTAGCTGATAATGAGAAAACCTATTTAGAATAGTTTAATAGAAAAAATATACTCAAAAGCCGATAGCCATGGTAGCTAGTGCTTGTAAATTACTATTGTATATAATTTAAATTGTATCCAATAAAAAATAATAATAATAATAAAATATACTCAAATATCGTGATATTTTAAAAATTAAACAATCATTTTTACCATAGGAGTTTTATCAGTTTCATCTGGAAGTTCTGCTGTTGAATTGAATGCTTCCCAAAAATCTATACTTAAAAAAACAAAAACTTACTTTAAATAACACCATAATAATTATTACAGTAAAAAAAAAACGACATAAATCTTACCCATTGTTATTTTATAACTATCATTACAAATATTTACAATTCCATCAATATCGATTATTTCTTCATTATTATTATTATTATTATTATTAGAAATATCCTTAAATTCATCGCTACTAATATATTGTTTATTATTATTCAATGATGAATCAATTGCAATATTTATTTTGAAATCATTTACAGCTGCTGTTTCTGTTACACTACTACTCAATAAATTTAGATATAAAAATATTAGAATTGAATAATACAATTGAATACATTGAAATCTGAACATTGTATATATTTAAAAAAAAATGTTGAAATTAATAATGATTAGTATAATATTTATAAGAAATTGTGTTGTAGTTTATTGTTATTGAGGCTCTTTATTATTACTAATATTATAACTGAATTGTACTATCTTTATATTATATAGAAAATACTTTCAATTTTAATTTTAGATAATTTTATTCAAACAATAAAACAAATTGTTACAATTTAATATTATTACAGTTAATTTCATTAATATGAAATTAAATAAACCTAAAATTAATGTAATTTAAATAATTATGTTAGGTATTCGATAGACTAGCCATATGTTTGTAAATTCCAAATACATACTATATTTTTATGAATGACTGAGAAGTAGATTTTATAATTAACCACGTAGTATATAATGCCTTTGTATAGATTATAAATTTGATTAGAACATTATGCAGATTTGAATCCAGTTTACAGCAAAAATGTTAATAAAATTTCTACTTTAATAGTTTTATTTATTTAATTATTTATTTAGTTTAGCTCAAACTTCATTACAACTATTATTATTATTTTTTTTTTTTTTTTTTTTACAATACAACATAACACATTCAAGTTACAAATTAAAATTATATCTAACTTAGAACTAGTTAAATACATTGAAATAAATTGCACACATATTTTAATTACTACAGATTACTTATATAATTTAAGTTTTTGAGTCTGTTTCGAAAGTGTGAAGTCAATATAGTTTATGTGTTTATTACCAATTAGTAACATTCTATACGAATTGGCTCATAATTGACATAATTGGTCCTATGGAAACTTAATGTAAAGAAGTTTGTATTTCGTAGGCGATTATTTGAATTAATGTGGATGTTATTCAAAATCTGTGGAGAAGCAATGTTTCCTTTAATAATTTCAGTAAGAAAAAAAACATCCGCCACTTCTCGTCTTAATTTCAAAGTTTTCAAATGAATTAAGTTCAATCTATGCTCATATGGCGGTAAAATTAATGGATTTGACCATTGGAAATTATGCAAAGCAAATCTTAAAAAAACAAAATTTGCACTGCTTCAATCCTGTTAATATGAACATCATAGAAAGGTGACCAAACTTGACTAGCATACTCCAAATTTGGTCTAACGAGACTAGAATACAAAGATTTGAGAACATAGGGATCATTAAATGCCTTTGACCAACGTTTAACTTAAACCTAGCATAGAATTAGCTTTATTGATAATATTACAAAAATGTGATTCAAAGTTAAACTTGTCGTCAAAGTAAACCCCTAAGTCTTTAATTGAGCTCGTTTTTGGAAAGGCTAATACCATTTAAAGAATAATTAAAACAAACCGGATTACATCGACGTGTGCAACACATAAGTACACATTTATTCACATTTAAAAGAAGATTATTAGCTGTACACCATTTAAGTTATCTAAATCGCCTTGTAGGAGTAAGGTGTCTTCTAAAGAAGTAATTTTTTTTTAAAAATTTTCATGTCATCCGCGTAAATTTTCAGTTCACTATTAAGAATTACTGAACAGACATCATTAACCGAGATTATAAAAAAAAGCGGTCCTAAATTACTGCCTTGTGGGCAGGGTTGCCAGGTGTCCCGATTTCGGCGGGAATTTCCCGATATTGAAACTCTATTCCCGATTCCCGATATGTAATCGCTAATTCCCGATTGTCCAAAAATCACCCACTAAATTTGTTTTTAACAAAAAAAAAAAATTATTTTCATAATTAAAAAAAAATCTTTTTCATTTTAACCTCAAATGAATACATATTCCAATTCCAATTTTAAAAATATTTGATGTTCGGTGATTCAAATATAGCACAAAAATAAAGATTCGGTAGGACAAAAATGTCGAAAATCGTTTCTAATGTGCTCGCGCAAAAATCAATAAAATTTATTTTAGAACATTTAAGTGGCAACGTTCCATTTTCTATTTGTACTGATGCCTCAAACAAAGGAAATATTAAAACATTTTCTATTATTCTGAGATACTTTACTAAGCAAAAAGGAGTACAAAATGTACTACTTGCATTTTATGATTTAGATCAGCCACCGGCAACGTGCGGCCCATTGGATAAATGCGGCCCATTCGGCTTTTAAATGCGGCCCATTGTGTTTTTATTTTTACTATTAGTTTTATTGGTTCGCCACTATTATTTTGATTAATGAAGCATATTCAAATACAAAAGATTTTCAGATTAAACTAAAACTACTTAAAAACAAAATTTTACAAAATAAATCACATAACTTGCCCTTAGTTGCAATAATATTAGAACAAGAATCGAATATTTTTTTATTAAATAGCAAATTTCACGATTATATCGAAATCTTGGAAAATGAGTTTCGATACGGTTTTTTGACTTTCACAGCCGTTCCAAAGGAATTGACCTTTTTCAAAATCTATTTGCAAGTAGACTTGAAGATGTTCCCAATTACTTGGAAATGGAGTTAATTGATCTACAATCCAATGATGTTTTAAAGTCATCTTTTGAGCAATCGCAGCTGAAAACATTTTATTCTAATCTACCAGATTCTGCTTTTCTGCTTTTAAAAAAAATTTCTGCTGGATGATAATTAGTTTTGCAAGCAATTAAATTACATAAAAAACAAATATTGCAGTAGAATAACTGATGAACACCTGCATGCAATATTAAGAGCAGGTGCAACAAACTTTGAGGTGAACTACAACTAGTTGCTCAAACCTTTCAAACAATACCAAATTTCTCATTAGTTACAATTACACTATTTAGTTTCGTTTTTGTTAAATGGATTCTTATTTATTTTTGTTTTTTTTTTTGTTAAATGGATTTATAAAATTGTGTAAAAAAATAAAAAAGTTTATTTTTGAAAACTTTTTCTAATTAAAATTAAATTATTTGTGACAGTTGAAAATGTAACAGTAAGTATTAAGCCTGTGGCCCATGCTCTTATCCAGAAAATTTATTTTGGCCCATCGGTTGAAAAGGTTGCCGATGGTTGCTTTAGATAATGAATTATCTCCGAATATTGATGAGTCAATCAAAATAAAAATTGAACAGAATGGCCTGAATATGAAAAATGTTTCGTCGTTTTGTGCTGATAATGCGGCAGTAAATTTTGGGAAAAACCAAAGTGTTCTTACGGAACTAAAAAAAATAAATAATAACATAATACCGGTTGGATGTAACAGCCATATCCTGCATAATAATTGTAAAAAGGCGACAAATCAACTCAAAATTGACATCTGATTCAATTGTGATGAAAATTTATAATGAGTTCAGTTCATCTACAAAGAGAACAACAATATTGAAACAAACTAAACATTATTCTTTTATCTTAATAGATTTTGGAATATCGCCAATCACTTCTTTATAGAAAAAAAACAACAATTTTTTGGTTCGATCGCAAGAACAGAATTGTTGAAATGTGATAATGATTCTGCAGTAAACAGATTCCAAGCAGACGCTAACTTATTTTTTGATGTTGCCATAAGTTATCTAGAAAAATGGTTTGATTTTGACGATAATAATAAGTTAAGCTTGTTTAAACCATTGTGTTTGAATGAAGCTATAGAATTTAACACTATTGCAAAAATAATTAAAGAATTTAATATTGCTTCTGTAAATGAAGATTTATTATTTGAAGAATTACATATCGCACCCTTGCGACAAAACTGTAGTAACTCGAAAAAGTCAGTTTTGAGAAAAACACAAAAAACTGTTTTCGACGTAATGTTAAGGTTATACTTTTATTAAATCATTTATTGGAAAAATAATATGTTTTTGAAAGCTAAATTACATTCATTCATTCCCTTATTTATATTTTTAAATAGTTTTAAACGGAAATTTTTGAGTTACAACAGTATTAATGTAAGTTTTGTGCAATATGATGAAATTATTTTCAGTTGAAACACTTTTGAAGGCTTAAATATTGCACCTTGCTTAGTTGTAACAGTTTTGATGATTTTTTTTGAATCAGTTCGTTAATATTTTTTAAGAATCTTGTTGCATAATATTATTGTATCCAGAGTTAAAAAACATAAAAAAAACTATTTAAATGCAAATTCGTGCGTTTTGGTTTAAATTTTCATCTTTATTATATAAAAACATAAATGCTTCTTCACAGCCTTAAATAAAATTGATTAAAATAACTTTTTAATCTAATCTATTAATTCATAGTTACTTTGTACTTTTTTAATCAACCTTAAAAATACTTAAATAAATATTAAACAAAATGGCTTTTTCAAAGTAGCTAATTTTAAACTTAAATTTTTTTTTCAAATTCAAAAAACAAAAAATAAATTTATACATTTTCGTTCAACCTTAAATACTTAAATAAAAATAACAAAATAGCTTTTTCAAAGTAACTGTAAATTTAAACATCTTTTTCGTTAAAAAAACAAAAAATAAGTGTGTACATTTTTAATCAGTCTTAAATTAATTTTTTGTTTAATTCTCATTTCTCTTCTAAAATATTTTTGAAAAATGAATTGTAATAGTATTTGGGAATCACATTTTTATTAATAAGTTCTTGCAAGTCTTTCTTCTTTCTATCACCTAAAGGAATTTTTTCAGAATATGCTTGAGCCAAACAAACAGAATTTACGTCCTGTTTTTTTGCACCTTTTCTGCTTCTTGTTTTTTTTTCAATGTTGACTTTTCTGAACTCCATATCCTTGTATGAAGTTTTATAAAAAAAAGAATCTTTGTATTCTTTCTCTACTCTAATTATCTTAATATCAGGCCATTTCACTTGATCTCCATTTATATCAATGTTAAAATTTCTACCTAATTGTTCTTGTAAAATTTTTAAGTTGAAAAAATCTTCATAGTTCATTACATGAATACGAAATGGAGGACCGCTTTTTTTGGCTGTATTAATCAGCGCTATATATTGATCTGGTACATAAATTGGACCAGCTTTAAGATGTTTTTTTATTTGTTTCTCAATTACACTATGAACATTATCCCCTTCGTTTTGGGAATGACCGTGTATGAGAAACTTATGGGTTATACTTCTAATTTTAAGTGCTTCCAAAGCATACATGTACGCTGCTACAACGTATTTGTTTTTTTGTTGACCGTAACAATTGTCGGAATAAAATATAATATCTATTTCCGAATTAACTGATGTTTCTGTCAACATTTTGAGGTACTGGAGCACACAACTTCCTATCTCATTTGAACCACGTTTTCCGTCCGTCTCATTCCAGAAATAACAATCTACCTTTGTAGCCGTCAAATCGCTTATAGTGAAATTGTAACAGTTAACCTTACTCTTGTAATAAAAAGAGGAAACTTGACCTCTTGGAACAGGTAAAACAGCTTGGAGATCGTATACTGCTACAAAACTGTTCACACTCTTTTTGTCTTGCTCTTTTTCTTGACGCGAAAGTATTTTTTCTTCTTGATGGAGGTTGTAGGAATCTATTAATTTCTCTTTTTCTTCTTCGTTGCTGTTTTTGTATGATTCACAAAGTTCACACTGATCTTTTTTTGGCTGATAAAAACAAATGTTAAATTCCCCGTTGAAAATCCGATTAAACATGGTAGAAGTTGCATAAGGGAGTTCTTGGACTTCCATGTCCTCTTTGTAATCACGATAAAGATCGGCTAAACTTCTACCTCCTTCTATATACTCACGTGTACTTTGTGCTCTTAAATAGTGGGACTCTATTTTGGGAATATTATTAATAAATTGTCTTACTTTGTCCTTTATATGTGGATCGATAGTCGGTTGTTTCCCATGTTTCCCTCTTTTATCGCTTGAAACAAATCCATTTTCATCTATTTTCGTTATAGCAGTATTTATAGGTCTATCGTTTATATTAAGTGTAGCTTTAAAAAAATATTTGCATACTCGTAATTTTTCTTGATTTATTTTAAAATAGAAGGCATTATTTAACTTCCTCAAATTCTGAGTAGATGAATATCGATATTTAGGCCTAATCTGTTCAATGTGTGTAATTATATAATTTCTTTGTTTGTCTATATCTCCAAGGTTCCAATAAGACTTAAAAATAATTTCTCTTTGTTCATTGGTTATCTTTTTACTGCATTGAAATTTGCATTTATCGCCGCATGACGGTTGTATTTTTCTTGGTGAAATTTCTTTCTTTGATTTTGATTGAGAAATATAACCTTGCCCAGTATTTCTTAAAAATTTGGTTTTTTTCGTTTTCCAGTTTTGTTGATTAGATTTTCTTTTTTTACATTTTCTTACTTCATCAGTATTAATAATATTTGAGTTCGATGTTTGTGTTTCACCTCTTCCAGATTCACCCACATTATTCTGGCAATCAGAAAAATTTTGTTGTTGGGATACTATTTCGTTACTTTCTTCAGGATCGTTATCACTATGGGGCTCATTATCATCATCATCTTCATAATTCTCATAAATTACATTAAAATTTGGATCAGCTTGCTCATCGTCGATATCACTTTCTTCGCTATGAATAGGAGATACGTAATAGCCCTTATTTTTTACTTTTTTTATTGCCAATCTTAAAATTTTGCCTGCACGAGTTGAATAATCCATCTGTATGATAAAAATTTAAATAAAATGTTTTTTTCTATTATTTACTTTCACAATAATAAAAAAATTATTATTAAAAAACGTAAATGATATGATGTAAAAATACGAAAAAGCGTAATAAAAAAAACCTATCAAACATCGTGTAAAAAAATATAATCATCAAAAATGATGTAATTCAAAATAAAAATTGAGTTCTATATTTTTTTATCTTTTAAATAGTTACAACTTGAAATAAAAAAAAAATGCACTCTGCACTTGAATCATCAATAGTGTATTAACTCAAAATAAATCACAAAAAAATTTAACTTACCTTCAACAAAACCAACACAAATCAAAATAAAACGTTATCCGACTCTAAATAAAACGATCACTTTCTATAAGCACACGATCATAACTAAAAATATTACTCTTTTGCTGAAATGCGTACAGCTCACAATAAAGTCTCTATAATGACTTAAACGCTTCCTGCCGGGTAAATAATAAAGCAAACTTAATACGCTTTAGAGGGTTGATAAAGTATTATTTTTAGGAATATATTTTGTCAAAATCAGAAAAATCGTGATTTTTGAGTTATTACAGTTTTGTCGCAAGGGTGCGATATATTAAATTCCTATCTACTAACGAAAAATGGATTGATTTTTCTAAATTAAACGAGAATACTGAAAATATATATAAAATCGTTAGTTTCATTTTTTCAATTCCCCATTCGAATGCCACATCTGAAAGAATATTCAGTTTGATGACTACCGCTTGGCGTAAAGAGAGGAATAAATTACTTATTCAAAATTTAGAAGCCGAATTGAGGGTGAAGGATAACTATAAAATGAGCTGCAGAGAATTTAAAGTTTTTTTAAAGACTGAAAATGCTCAAGGAATATTAAAAAAAAAAGCGCTTCAAATGAAAAATATTAATAATTTAATTAGTTTTCAGATGAAATTTATTTAATTTTTTTTTTTTGTTGCCAAACAACTCGATGCAATTTTTATTTTATTATATTTATGGTTTTTTTATTATGACAAATGTTCATTTTTTTAATATTAAATGTGATTTATTTAACCCTTTCGTACGAAATCGGAACATATGGCATGGAAAAATTTTGTTTGCTATTTTTTGGGTTATTTAGGCTTTAAATAGCACAAAAATGTATTTTCTTTTGGAATTTTGTTTTTATTAAAGGTAATACAAAGTGTACATTATAATGTACATTTTTCTTCAAAGGCTGTACTTCACCTTCAATTTTTCTGTATTACTTGAAAAAATGCACTCTTCATTTTTTTTCATCTAACTTCTAATTATATTTTTTTTGATTTCTTTTACTATAAAAAATAAAATATTATAAATATAATATTTATAAAGCATAAAACATAAAATTATAAAAATATAAATTGAAATAAGCCTGCAAATTGCGATGACATTTTCTAAAACAATCGTTGCTTTTTGTTATGCATAAATGTATAATACATTTGTCATACATCATGTGTGTGTTCTACCCTTCCACATTGGCTTTCTTTTTTTTTTTATGTTTTTGGCAGTAACTTAGGTAGATCACCTTTTCGTGCTTAATTAAGTACGGTACTGCAAGTTTTATACTACAATATCTACAATATTTCGAGCATTTATTTATCAAATTACTGGTTAACCCATTAAATGTGGAAAACTACTGCTATTGTCAGAAACTAATCCTTCTTAAATAGAATAGCTCCATTTTATTTAATTTGTTACCAGAATATACTCTCAATTATTTTTTGTCATTTATTTTATCCCAATGACAAAGGGACCAGGTTGAAAAATCCATAAAGCGTTTTTTTTTTTTTGCTTCATCGGAAATCGAACCTAAAACTTTTCGGTTGAAAGGCAGGCGAGCGCCTACCTAATGCGTCGCCCAGCGTATAATATCTAGTTTTATATCTACTCGCTTCCCTTTTATCATCTATATGAGGCATGTGTTCGTACACGCTTAAAGGAATATTCGTAGATAATCTTTTTTCAATTGCATTCCGTCGATGACAAATTACAAAATTTGGCTGAAGTCTACCTTTTTTCGCGCTGGTTGTTTTTCCAACGTATATATCAAGTCATTGATAATATTAATGCGGAAATCTAATAAGTCCAAGCAACACTTTTGATGGATAATGAAAATTTTAAAATCATTTTTATACTAAACCACGCCGAAGTTACTGCAAAATCAAGGAAATGACTGAAGAGTCGCAGAGTCCATTTTCTTGAGATAATAAAAGTTTGATAATAGGAAATTGGACACTGGTCTAATTTATCGACGCCGCCCATTCCAGAATTATATAATTTAATTATTTCGGGGCGATTTATTATCTCGTAGGACTTGGACGCTTTGTTGAAGGGTTTTGCTTCATCTTGCTCCCCAATTCCAACGAGATTCGAAGCAACATGGACGTATCTCTTATCTTCCCACTTAATTAATGCAATTGAACCTGGATATATGCTTGTTCTTAAAAGCTCTAAAAATATTAGTGATACCATTCTTATCATTTAAAGATGTGACAAGATTGCTTGCACCTTTCGGATTTTTTTTCATTTCTTTATAGGAATCAAATAGAGGATTGGCAAATCTGTGAAGCCTTACTGTGCCAGCTAGGAAGCCTAAAATTGTTTTAAATCTGACGGATTCACAAAATGCTCATTTTAAATCCTTGATAAAGAAAAAAATTGTAGCCCTGGTCAGATAACCCACATAAAATATAAACTTTTATGCGCCAAGGATAAGGCTTTCCTTTTATGTACTATATAACCCTCACTTTCAGGAAAGATAATTATATTATTTTGTTCTTTACCTTCCAATTCGATAGAATCATCTAAATCATCGTCAGAATTATTTCAGTTTTATTTTATTCGTATTCATTTTTCTAAATTGGAACGAAATGAACATTTAATGTACATAATTTCAAAGAAAAACAGTTACATTTTACACTCTTAATGAAATATGTACATTATAATGTACATTAATTTGTGTACATTATAATGTGCGTAGTTTATTTATTACACTGATAGCTATTTGTACATTTTAATGTACATTAACTTATCTTATTTGTTTTACGAAAAATTTAAACGATACTAGTTATTATTTTATTTTATTTGAAAAATTAGTATTGTTCTTATTAATTTCATATATTTTTATACAATTTGAGGTCGTAATTATAGGTTTTTTTTATAAAACAAAAATCTAGAAATTGGACCCTGATATAAATGCTCAACTGGACTGACAATTAATGCAATAATTTTTGTATGTTTCGTTAAATATTAAAGAAATGAGTACTAGATAATAAATATTTAAATAAAAAAAAATTTGAAAGGAATTTAATTCAAAATTCGTCAATACATAGTAAAAATATAAAGGTTTTAATTTGTGCACATTACAATGTGCAAATCGTACGAAAGAGTTAAATAATTGAAAAAAAATGTGCCGCTGATTCTATAAATTTGAATTGAAATACTGAGTTTTTGTTTTAAATATGTAGTTAAATTTTTTTTTTTTTTTTATTTTTTCTACTAAAATCCCGATATGCCATTTAGAAAAACTGGCAACCCTGCTTGTGGGGCTCCTGAATTAGCACAAAAAGACTTATTAAAATAAAGAAGTATTTTTTCTAAATATAATCATAGAGTAATCATATAAGTAGAGTATTCACGTAGAACAATATTTGTTAATCATTTTCTTCTAAAAATGCCGTCCCATTTTTACTCAAAACACGAAAATGCCGTCCCATTTTTACTCAATACCCCAAAACACTCAAATATAATTTTCGAAACTCAATTATTTTTACTCAAAATTTTTTTTTATTGAGAAGAATATTTCATACAATGCCACTATACTTCTAGCCTATTCACAGAATGATTTTTTCGGAATTTTATCGAATTACGATTTCGTTTTAAGTTTTGTTTTAGTTTTGTGTATAAAGTTTTGCTCTCCCAGTGACTAGGCTAGGAGTATAGAGGCATTGTTTGATAATTTGAAAAGTATTTACATGCCTATGTACTTTTGATTTATATGAAGAGTGTATATCTTAATATCGTATATGTGTTCACCATACATTTACATATCTAATTCAATACAAAAAATATATGTATATAGAAAAATGTAAACAAAAAAACACAATTAATTGCAAAGATAATGAATGAAATTGTATCCATACAATAATAGGTCAATGATAGCATCACATAATCCAGAAATTTTTTTTAAAAATAATGCTAATAAAAGAATAAAATTTATTAGTAATGCATTACAAATCGTGAAGTTTGTACGGAATACCGTTTTGTTTTCTTTTCTCAGAAGTTGGTTAAAAATCGTATTTCTATTTCAGATGAAATAATTTTTGAAGAAATTAAAAAAGGCCAACAATCCATATAAAGAATAAAATGTCCAGTTTTATTTTTTTAAATTTTGATAGCTTGTTTGTTTGTTTGTATTCATAATTATATTATGTACTCATATATATACTATTCATATTATTATCTACGGTAAGAAACAGACAAAATTAACAAAACCAAAATTGCTGAAAATTTAAAAATACATGTAGGTACCTACTTTTCAGTATACATTTCAATAGAAATTAATTTGAATTATTTTTAATTTTACAAAACCAACATTAATTTTTTTGTCCCTTTCTTCTATAAAATTTGAAATCACAAATTTCATAAATCACATTGACCAAGTCCAAATAAAAATATTAATTCTTCAAATTTTTAAAATTAAAACAAAATAACAACAAATACAACAATAATCTTGAAGTCTTTCAATTTCTAAAAAAAAATTCAATACTTTGATTTGTAATATTATTTGTGGTCTATTGAAATGACTTTAAATGCATGTATATATATTTTTATACACATTGTGTAATTTTTAATTTTTATCCCATAAGTAAAGTAGAAATGCGAGCAGCGAAATAAAAAAGTATGTATATACTGTAGCTAGCATGCACATTCGCATATAACTATACAATTTTGAGTACCTATACATACAACTTTTATATTGTTGACACTGTTGGCAGCATAATAACAAATAAATATGTTCATAAGTAGTAGGTACACAAAATCTTTTTATTTATGAGTACAAAATACATTGCGCTCAACTTATAAGCAGTTAAAAATTGAGTAATATTATTTTGAGTGAACACAGAATTTTGATATTTGAAAAAGTGACTAGCAAATTTTGTTCTACGTGAATACTCTACTTATATGATTACTCTATGATATAATACTATAAGATCTATCGGTTAGATAGATATATTTCTCGTAAAAGTTGAAACTGACTCAACAAGATTAGTAACTGTGGATTTTTGATCCACAAAACCATGTTGGTTGTGAACTAAAAAAGATTTACAGTGATAATAAATGGAATCATACAATATTAACTCAAAATTATTTATAAAGTTAATTTAAAAGTATATGATTATTAAGTAATTACAAAAATAAAATTAAAATGTTCTATTTTATTAGTCGCAAAGCACTGATGAACGAAGTAAGTTGCTTCCGAAATATCGATATTTGCAAAATAAATACAAAGGATTAGTGAAAGGAAACTCGACTTTTATTCCATAAATCTAAACATATCACTAAAAACAAATCTGATTATCAAAAACAATTAAAATGTTCTATTTATGTATGTGTAGGTAGATATAGTTATTGTCTAGTATTTATGACCATAATGTTATCATATTCTTTGGTACATGTACATACATAGAAAAATAATTATAATTTTTATACCAAATCTGAGCTTAAAAAAAAAACAATAAATTAATTAAATTGTAGCCTTACAGTAGCGAAGCGAACTAGCCTTCAGTATCGTAAGCTATTTACATTATTAACTAATAAATTAAATATATTATTAACCGATATGCCACATATTGCTTATTATCAAAATATAAATAAAATACTTCATTGTCCAAGAATTTTTCTTAATAAAATAAATTAATTTTTTTTTTTTCTTGATTAAAATGAATTTATACAATTATTATTTTAATCTTAATCTTAAGTAATATTTACCTTATTAGCATAAAATAATTAATTAAAGGTTTTTACTTGCCATTTTTTAGGACATTGCAAATTAAATTTATTCTAAATATTTAAGTCAGGTTAGGCTCTAAATAATTAAAGATCAAAGGAGTAAATATTCTAGTAATATAAGCTCTTAATATATAGAATTAAACTAGGTATATGAAAATAACATATTATACAAATACATTAAGGCAATAAATAAAATAATAATAATAATTGAGTAATATTTACAGTTACAAAATTCAGTTCACATTTATTTATTATTAAAACTTATAATTAAATTATATTAGGCATTTATTATAGAATTGAACTTTATATTCGATTTAATGAAAAGAAGAAAAAAATAGAAAAAGTTTAAGATTAATTATGTACTAGCTAATTTAAGATATATAAATAGAGGTTTAAGACCTAGCCTAAGCTGTCTGGTCGAATTGGATGTTATAAAAAAGTTTTAATTTTCCTAATACATATTACAGCAATCACATGTGACTATTTACAACTATAAAACAATTCATTTCATTTACATACATACTTTATTTAAATTTTTATTACTTTATTGCTTACTATTATTCATATTATTGGATAAAAATAATATGTTCTATCTAAAAGGATGTAGAAATGGTCACCCTAATTTCAGAGTAATTCGTTGTAAATATTAGACATTATTATGTAATGTTAATAGGTAAGGTACACCACATTTTCAATAAATTAATACACATAAGACTGTAACGATTAGTTCTTGATATCACAATACAATTAATGTAGAGTTATACATAAAAATATATATACAGTTAAACAAAGGTAGTTATAATTTTATTTAAAATAAATTGAACTAATTTGTTGAAATCAAAGCGTTTAGCGTAAGAGTATGAACATTTAATAATTGTAATTAAAGCTATTAAAAAATCTTTAATTTCATATAATACTAATACTATACGTCTTTTATTTTCTGCTGCAAGCTTCTTCAAATTCACCATTAACAAATTAAACATTAAGTCATTAACTAAACACCACCCTGTCAACAAACTTTTACTTTTTATAATAACAAAAGTTAACATTTGGGCATTTCATGATATATAATTTAAAATGAATGTATGCAAAACGATAGCATTGTTCATAATTATCGATAATTTCATGTAATTTAAAGCAGTAAAATATATTTTTTGTAATTTTTAAAACTAAATTTTTAAATCTATTAAAACATTTATACAGAGATAACGGATGCAATTACAAATCAACACAATTTCTTAAATGAATATTTTATTTTTATAATAATAATAATCAAAATTTGATTTAATTATATTAAATATATTCCTGAATTAAGATAAAATAAGCAAATATTAATTAATTTTAATTATTGAGTATGTATTTTCAAGTAAATATAATATTTATAAATAATTACAAAAAAAAAAAGCAAAACGGTATAAATATAAATTACTCAAAAGCATTTCATCTATATATTTCCTCCTTATCGTAGGTAATGACAGTAAATTCGAATATTATTATTAAAACCAACGAATTAGAATTAAATGGAAGTGGCTATCCATACAAAAAAGTGTCCAATGTTTTGGGTATATTCCTCTCTTTCTTTGGTATTTCCGATTGTCAAAAAACAGAAATAGACGAATATATTCGTTCAATATATTTTCTCTCTTTTTAATGGAAATTATTTTGATAAATAAACAGGATAGTGCTCAGAATTTAATATGCCTCAATTTGTATGTATTTTGACTTAAATTTTTTTAAAAATATGATGAGTAAAAATATCTAACAATAATGGATAAATTAATCAAAATTTATTATTAATACATATATGAAAAAAATATGAGAAATACAGCGCTTTCTAGTTTTGAATTTTAAAATATTTATTCTTTTTTTTAGATTTTAAATTCTTTTCTATAAGTTTTTTCAACAGATTGATTATAAAATTTTTTACATATTTGATATTTATTATATAAAATTATATAAACTTATTATTGCCGATTGTCTATCCTATACTTATAAATATGTAAATAATATGTTATTAATATATTTGTATCAAAACATTTTCTTTTTTCCACACCACCATTGAGGTAAAGAAATAGGAGCGTTTTTTTTTTAAATGGTTTCCCCAAGAGGCTTATTCCACTTCATTTTACAATATGGACTATGTGCAATCATTTTTTACACTTTTAAAGTTTCTTTTAGAAAATATAGATTAGTGCCCTTTGAAATGGATTAATTTTGTTAGTTTATTTCTTACACTGTTTCTTTCATTATGTAGTTTTAAGGAATAATGTATTCGTGTATTAAAATAAATTTCTGCAATACTTTTTATTAATAAACAAGCAGTTTGAATTCCTTCAATCCATCGTTGTTTCAAACCATCGTCTTTTGGGAAACTAAAACATATATATACATTTTTTAAAATTATATCAAATATATTCAAATATATATATAGTCCAATATATTCAAAATAAATATTTAAAATGATATTCAAAAAAAAAATTTCTTTGTCCGGATATTTAAATTATCCTAATACTACACTGTTTTGTTTAGAAGTTTTTAAAAATTCAAAAGATGTAAAATATAATACTTAAATATGTAAAGACACGTAATTTTCTTTTTCCAAATGAGACTTACAGCCTGGAATGATACAAATCTTCCTTTTACGTTCCATTTTTCCTTAAAATTTGTAATTTTTTAACAATTTATAATAAAAATCAAAAATTTTATTGACTTTTTTTAATATTTATTTGACAATAACAAATTTTATTTTTGCCTACTTCATTGCTAGTGTTCGTACTTTTTGAAAATTTCATATATCCATATATTACACACTACTGCTACATTTTCAATATTTCAGAAACATGAATGATTTTTTTTTTTTCAAATAATTTAACAGCAATACTTTTCTGTGTAATAATAGAATACGGTAATAAAGTAAAAGAAAGTTTAAATTGAAAAAACGTTGTTATTTTTATTAAGATTATATTTTGATACCTTTTATTTTATTCATACTCAAAGATTTTACTAATTTTCTACTTAAAAAAACTATATTGGCCTAACACTGAAAAAATTTTTTTTTTGACAATTGGAAACCAAACAGAAAGAGAAGTACTAAAAAAATATGGACAAAATGTTTGTATTTTTATATGGGATAGCCACTTCCATTTAATTCTAATTCGTTGATTAAAACAATCAATAATTATTTTATAAAAAAAATAATACAAATTTCAATCCTTTATATTTTTATTTTTTAATATTAAAATTCATGATCATTTTAGCCTAATGAATGACGTATAAAATTAAATTCTGAACATTTCTTTAAGAAATTGCTCAAACTAAGGGATACGTTCTTCAAATTACTCAGTACTTGTCTTCTTGCAATTTGACATTTCAAATTTATCATGAAAAAAAATAAACAAAACAAAACTAACGTGGACTGTACCGTGTAGTTTGAAAGTTTAAAATAATCAAACCATAAGTAGATAATTATTTTGAAATAGATATAAATTCTTAAAATGAAAGATATATTCAAAACTGACGATAACTGGGATGAAAATAGTTCAACCGTTAAATTTAATACAAAAATTAAATTAAAAAATAAAACTCGCAAAGGAAAAGAACCTCTTTTGAACATTTTAGAGAAACAAAAAAGTATAAACTCAGTAGATTCTGCTGTTTCGAAAAAAGATAAGAAAAAAAGTAAAAACAAAAATGGAATTTCAAAACCATTACATGAAGCTGAGAAAAACAAATTAAAGAAGAAAACTAAAACTCCTGATAAACGAGTTGATGAAGATGAATATGATGGTGAATGTAGATTTACACCACTTTTACGCAAAAATGTGCAAAAAGATGTGTCTAAATCTAAAAAAGAAAAGAAGACAACTACTGATGTAGAACAGAATTCGTTAGAAATAACTGAACCTGTAACCGATTCTACAAAAAAGAAAAATAAATCAAAAAAACGAAAAAACTCGACTGCAGACAATGAAATTGCAACAAAAAAAATTAAAACCATTGATCAGAAAAATAAATTAAATGGTACAACACCAAAACAAGACGAAGAACATAATGAGAAAAGTTTATTTAATACCGATTTCGCGAATAAATTAAGAGAAAATCTACTTGGTGGAAGATTTCGTTTCTTAAATGAACTTTTATATACTGTTCCAGGAAAAAAAGCTAAAGAAATATTCGAACAGGATGAAGAAGCCTTTAAGTCTTATCATCAAGGATATCGTCAACAGGTTGACAAATGGCCATTTAATCCTTTAGATAGAATTATAAAACGTGTACGAAGATTACCAAAACACATGACTGTTGTTGATTTTGGATGTGGTGAAGCAAAACTTGCTGAATCCATACCACATAAATGTTTTTCAATTGATTTAATAAGTTCAAAACCGAATGTAATAGCATGTGATATGGCACATACACCATTAAAATCACAGAGTGTTGATGTAGCTGTATTTGCTTTGTCATTGATGGGAACTAACTTAAAAGATTTCATTTCGGAAGCCAACAGAGTTTTAAAGAAAGATGGAATTGTTTATGTTGCAGAAATTGGTTCACGTTTTGAAAATGTTAAAGATTTCATAAAACTATGGCAACATTTAGGATTTGAACTGCAACGGCAGGATGTTATTAAAAAAAATTTCTTTTACTTTTTTGATTTTAAAAAAACTGAAAATATTAAAAATAGTGTTTTGAGTATAGTTAATTGTTCATTAAAACCATGTATATATAAAAAACGTTAAGAATTAAATTACAGAATTAAATTTTTTTTTTATTGAATTGTATATAGTTTTTTTTTTTAACTTTAATCTCTTAACAAAAAAATTATTTTGCTGCTTTAATACTAAGATACATTTTTCCTTGTATGGTCTGTTTGACAGGATTAATTTTCTTAAGTATTTGTGTCATTGTCTCCACAAGTCTTTCACTTGAAACCCCAGTTTTTTTATTTTTGAATTTTGTTAATAATTCTGTTGCTGTCATTGGTTTACGCATTAAATAACGTCTAACTGCTTCTTCAGTTATACCAAAATCACTGCAATAAGAGAAAAACACACATACATAAATAATTATTAATAAATTTAAATTCCGAAAACTTACTCTTTTGCATTACTCGTAATAACAACACCAGCAAATGTTGGCGGTAATGATGGAGCTTCAAATTTCACTTTTTTCGCTGGTGTACTCATGGGACTATTACTGTTATCAGAACCTGTAAGATCTGAAGGCATATTATTGAATTTACGTTTATTCGTTTCTTGACTTGAAGTAGCTGGCGATGATGCACGAGAATCTTTTGAAGTTGCACTACTACTAGGTTCTTTTTTCTTTTTGTTTTTGGGTGCTTCAATTTCAGAATCACTGCTATCAGATGATATATCACTTGATGAATCTTTTTTTTCATCTTTACTTTTCTTCTTATTTTTTTTCTTTTTCTTATCTTTCGAGTCTTTATCTTTATCTTTGCCATCCTTCTTTTTCTCCTCATCATCTTTGTCAGATTCATCTGATTTCTTTTCTTCTTCTTCTTCACTTTCAGACGATTTTAATGCGTCCTCTTCTCCAACAGAAATAAGTTCTTTAACAGCTTTAGATTCTGGATCAGGTTCATCTTCACTAGAATCAGAAATATAATCTAATTCACGACCTTCTTCATCACCATTATCAGATTCTTCAAAAGCTTCATCCTCTAAATCACGATCTTTTTTCTTCTTCTTTGCATTTGTTTTCTTTCCTTTTTTCTTAGAACTTCCATCATCATCACTCTCTTCTTTTTTCTTCTCTTTATCTTCTTCTTCTGAATCTGATTCTTCATCTGAATCAATCCATTCATCCATTTCACTTATTTGCAATTCTTTTGATTTCTTTGAACCACTGCCTTTGACACTGGCTTTTTCTTCTGGATCTTCAGGTTCATCGTCAGCTTTTAGACGACGACGTAACATAAGAGAAAAGTAATTCATTACTCTTCTTCTACGACCGAATTCTTGTTCAGCCTCCTCAGCAGAGAGGGATTTATAACGTTGAATAGGTTGAAAATTATACCATTCACGTAAAGGATAAGCTTCAATTGCTCCATCTGGAGCATGTGTAAAAACATAAAATGCTGCATTTTCACCAACACCACCCTCTCGAATTCCTTTAAATTTTTTACCAGATTTACCACCAACTTTAAGAATCCAAGGTTGCGCTTCTGGCTTGTAACGTTTAGCAATTATACCAAATTTTTTACGACGAACTTCTTCACGTAAATCACGATTATATTCAGATCCAGCTCCAAATTTTGGCATATCTTCATCGAAAGTCTTAAATTCTTTCATATTATTTTCTCGTTCCATACGAACTGCGTTCCATTTGCCAAAATCAACATTCAAGGTTGCATTAAATCGCATGACGTGATGCTTATTTCGAGAATTTTTCGGCACACGAATATTAAATTCTTGCACATGAGCGGGTTGCTGTGAGGATCCCTTAAATTGAATATTAAATTGTTTTTTTTTTTTTTATAAAATTATTTTAATAAATTTTTATACCTGTGCACGGGATGGAGGCATTTTCAGCGCAATTTTGAATTCGGTGATTTTCTACAGGGTGCAGATGCAAAATTATAATTATATATTAAATTTAAATTGTCCAACTTTAATTTTTTAATTTCACTTTCTCGAAGAAAATAGATGAAATAAACTTCTTTTTTGATTTTAAACGTATGCCAAATCAGCTGAATATGACATTTCTAAAAAAAAGTGAAAGTAGTTGAAAAAATTTAACGAAAAATATTTTAACGAAAATTTAGGCGTGCCATCTATCGTAAAAAAAGTAAAACGATAGCTTTAAACTCTTCACAAATGTTTAAGCAAACAGTTTTTCCTTTGTCTGACAAAAATAATTTTTAAAAAATTGATTTCCAAATTAGTCTTCAAATTAATTGATGATTAAAAGAAAGTTCTCATTGATAGACTCAACCTAAAAAAAAATTCCAGACGCTAATAACTTCAAAAATATATCAAAATACATTGACCATTCCATCCAACCTATCCAAGTTGTAATTTAATTTATCTTCTTAATCATCTGAGTTAACTATTTTCAAAACACTCTGCTAAAATATAAATTTGATGACATCTGAAATTTTAACATATGTTATTTGTTTATTTACAATTTATTTGTATTAAAAATAAATTTTAAATTTAATGTATTTAAGTAAATTTAATATAAAAAATATTATTAGGAATTTTACAACTATAAAACTTCAGCAATTACCTGAAGTTACAGTTATCCGTAAAATTACCCAAGATGATCTCAATAGATTCTCTTCTCTTTGTGAGGACTCAAATCCAATTCATACCGAAACTGTACCAGAAGATGAACGTTATGTACATGGAGCCTTTTTAAATAGTCTTGTCTCAGGACTTATTGGAACAAAAATTCCAGGTCCAGGAACAATTGTAATATCACAAAAATTCAAATTTCCACGAAGATGTAAAATTAATCAAGATATAGAAATGAATGTTAAATTAATTGAAGATCGTAAAATAATGAAAGTTTCATATTATATTAAACAAAATCAACAAATTGTATTTGTAGGGGAAGCAAATCTTATAAGAAGATCATCAATAAAAGTAGATAAGATATAGCTTTAGAAATAAAATTAAAATTTAAAAAAAATATGTATATGTATATAAATTTTTTTAACTTCATTATTTTTTAAAGCTGAAACAATGAATCCAATGGTATCTATATGTCTATCAAAAAATCTAAAAATCCGTATTTTATAAAATAAGAACAAATTTTTGACCCTCCTCTCTTTATAAGCTCAATATCTGGAATTGGTAATTTTTTTATAAGTGCACGTTAAAGTACTGTTAAAACTACCACTACTGATTAGGATGTTAGATGACACTGATAATATAGAAAATTATAAAATTACTACTTAGCAAAATGTAATCTTATAAAGATTTATTCTCTGGATACTAGACATCAATTATATTTTCTTATGATATTTTATTAGCCAAAATATCCCCTTCATTTTAAGTTTTTTTTTTTAAATTTATGCACCAATATTGGACCTTAGATCTAAAAGATTTTTATATGTTGAAGCAAACAGAACTAACTACGGGTTTTCAGGATCCATAGTAAATGCTCAACGCCTTTTAATAATCACTCTTCTGTAATTGATTTTAATTATAGATTGGATTTTAAAAGAGAGTCATCATCATTTTAAAATTCTTATCAATTCATTAATGTTTTTTTGTATATTTTTCTTTCTAATTAAATTTGTATTGTTTTAGATGTAAATAATAATCTGTAAGGGTTGAAAGTAGTAAATTTTGAAATAAATAACAATATGTAGGAATGTATGTATATAACCAATGACTATACAAAATTTTTTACTCTGGATTGAATGTCTTATCTTGTATAGTCATTGATATAACATAATAGAAAATATTCTTCCATTTACTACTATTTTCTACTATGTACCAATTCATTCTATACAATTCTTACATTCTCATTTTTGAACACATTGCAATGGATAATTTGCATTTTCAAACCTATGCACTTCTTTTTCAATCCTAATAAACAACATATTCACATTAGTTAAATGGTAGAAATATATTTTCAAAACTATCATCTAGTTTATTTAAATTTTTGATATTCAAAATTAATCTATTGTGTTAAGATGTTAAAACAAAAATGATCTTTAGTTTGACATATTCTAGGGGAGTATGAAAACACTCTAATTCCGAAGGAAAAATTTAAGTAGAACCTACATACACGGAAATAATCGTGTAAAAAATTGAATCAGAAAAACAATTAAGAATATCAGCTGAAACAGACTCACTAAGATAAGACTCATTAAGATATCGTTACAAATAAAATGTCTTGCTATTTATCGATTACATTTGAAAGAGTGTGTTTCTGCAGATCTATAATTCAATATTAAAAAGGGGTTAAAAGATAAGAAGTAAAAAAATTAAAGTACATTCATAAAAATTGTAAATTAATAAATTTTGAAGTAAAAATAAATAAACCACATTACATTCTTGAATATTTTTATTTTTATTTATTTTTTTTTTTTTTATATATTTTCCATGTACATCTATATAATAGAATAGTTTCTTTCATTCTAAAAAAAAACAAAAACAAAAAAAATAAAATAACAATTTTAAAAAATTATTGATAAAAACAAAAAAAAAAATAATATGCGAATTCAAATTTAAAATAAAATTATTTTCATTATATATGTTTATGTATAACATTTGAGGCCTAAAATTTATTTCCAATAAAGAAACTTATATTATAAACTTGATGTAAAATAATTAGTACAAAATATGAAAAAAAAAAAAAAAAAAAAAACAACCTTAAGACTAATTTTCACAAGAAAAATGTAGACAAAAAATAACTTATTTAAAACTTATTTATAATAAAAAGTTTAATCTAAATCATAATTATATATATATATATATTTTTAAATTTATTTTCTTATAATTTTGCTGTTCTGGTTTTGTTTTTTGGATTTTTTTTTTTTTATTTTTTTTTTGTCATTAAATCGGTAATTTAGTAATTCTGTTTTTAAACATTAAAAAGTACACTAAAATGTGTTGTAAATATTTTAATTTTTTGTCATTTTTTTATTCAAATATATATATATATTTATTATATATATTTTCATATAATTTTTTTAACTTAATTAATTACTACAATGTTTTTTTTTTTTTGTTTTTAAATTGTTTTTAATTTTTAATATTTAAATTTTTTTTTTTTTTTGTTAAGATTTTATTTCTGCAGTTTTAGTTTACTACATAATAATTGTATAATTTCAAATGCATATTTCTGTTATTTGATTTTAATTTTTTTTTTTTTTTTTAATATTTATATGCTATTTTTTGGTTTTTTTTTTTTTCCTTTTAATTTTAATTATATTTAATTAATAATGTTTTTCAGTTTAAATATTTTTTTGAACACTCAATAATACTGTAATTAAAATTTTTTATATTACTGTAATTAATATATACTATTTATGATTGAAAGTTATTTTGGTTTTTGTTTTGTTATGAAAAATGAAATATGTATGTACTTCAAAAAAATGTTGATGTGTTAGCAAAAAAACGAAAAATAAATAAATCCTTGCATAGGAATTCGTAAACCAATTCATTTTTTATATGAATTATTGAGCAAAAATTAAAAATTAAATTTTTTTTCGATTCGAGTAATTTATTATTAGATAAATTCAATAATCAAACATTTGTTTGTTTCATTGAACTTAAAAAAAAATGTTAATGCTTTTAAAAATAAAATAAAAAAAATTGTTTTTTTTTTTTTTTTTTTTTTTGTGTTTAATTAAAATAATTTTTATGTTGCAAATATCGATATTGTTAAAACAACTTACTTTCTTTATCAGTGCTTGCAACTAAAACAAGCAAGTAAGTTGCTTCCGAAATAATAATTAATTAAATTTAGTGAAACGAAATTAGACTTTTTATTGCAAAATTTAATATATCACTAAAAACAAATCTGATTACAAAAATATAACAAAAATATTTAAAAATAAGAAATTTAATATCAATATTGTTCTTTGTTGTGCGCTTAAGAAAATATCTTAGAATAAGTTTTTTTTTAAAAAAAAAAAAAAAAAAAAATTAAAAATAAAAACATAAAAGTATTATAGTTAAGCAGCAGTATAGAAAGTTAGCT
Source organism: Argyra leucocephala (assembly GCA_963942445.1). Classification (NCBI taxonomy): domain Eukaryota; kingdom Metazoa; phylum Arthropoda; class Insecta; order Diptera; family Dolichopodidae; genus Argyra; species Argyra leucocephala. The sequence goes on from OZ012677.1 coordinate 186,342,950, forward strand.
GAAATATTTTTTCATAAACAATTAATTATAAAATAAGAAAAATTTTTTATTTTTTTTAATAACTTAAATCTAATTTGAAGCAACTTATTTTGTTTTTGTTTTTTTTTTTATTTCAAAAATATATTTATGTTTATTTATATGTATATATTTACTAATGTTAGTTTTAATTAAAAATGTGGCAACACAAACAAAATCATAGCTATATATTTTAATAGTTCTTCTCTTAAAATAATGTATTTTACTGTAAAATAAAAAAAAAAAAATTATAAAATTACTAAAAATAACGAATATGTACCTATTTTTTAAAATAATTTATTAATATTGTTGATATATATATAATATATTATATTCCATACTTTAAAAATAATTGTATATTTAATATATAGTTATTTATATTTTAAATAATATTCTATTTTTGTTTTGTTATACATATTTTATATATATATATATATATATATACATTAGCTTGGTTTCTAAATTATTTAAACTGCGTAAATTTAGAACAATAATTTGTAACTTACAATCAGAAATTTGTTTGTTTCACAGTTTTGATTTTACTTTTTTTTTTATTTAAATTAATTCAAAATTTTAATTAATACAATTGAAAATAATTATCCAGTATATATTTTATGCAGTACATATATATATATATATATATTAATGTATTTATTTATTTTTGCATTGTGTTTTTTATTTTGTTCATTATTCAATTTAAATTATAAATAATATCTTTGGCTTTTTTTGAATAAATTCAATTTTTATTATATAAATACATATATATAATAATTTGAGTTTTTTTTTTTTGTAATATCGTTGGGTATATCAAAAACAAAGAATGTGTAATTTTACAGATTTTTAGTTGAATATTTATCAAATCTAAAGAACAATATACAAAAATAAGGATAAGAAAACAATATGTTCTATCATCTAAAAATAAAAAAAAAATGTTCATGATTAATGTTAATTTTTAAGTTATAAATTTAATGTATGGCATTAAAAACAAAAAACATATTTTTCTCAAAAACTTTAATTTTGCACATTCAATTGCCTTTTGTAATACACCCGACGATATGTAGAGTATTTTTTTTTATGATTAATATAAATTACTGGCATTAACAAAATAAATATTTTAATTTTATTTATGAAATTGGATTGGTGGTAAATTCTAATATTGCTACAGTATTTCTCTTTTTTTTTTTTTTTTTTTTTTGTACAAATTTAATGATTTATTATTTTTTTTTTTTTTTAAATTTATTTTTTCGTTTTATTTTAGAAAATATATTTTATGGTATTTTAATGGCATTGGTTTTTTGTTTTTTTTTTAAATATTTAATTGAAACGAATTAATTTACTTTTATAAATATTTAATATATAGTTTTTAGTAGAAGCAATCTAATACTTTTTATTTATGAGTATCATATTAAAGAGTATTTTTTTTTTTTTTTACTAATCTGATGTTTATAAACATTTACATGTCTTTTTTTTTATAATAATTATCTATTTAATATAAAATATGGAGTCAGAAAAGAGAATTAAAAATATTTAATTTGTTTTAATTACATATTGCAAAAAAAAAATTGAAACTGAATTCCGTAATTTTTTGTTATATTAAAATATAAAATTATAAATATGTAGTTTTTTTAATTAATTTGATAGAGCAAATAAGTGAAGAAATATTTGAAATATTTGTTTAAAACTTAAAATTTGTATTACATAAATTTCGAAAAAATGTCGCGGTGTTTTAATATGTACTTATGGAAATGCGTATTATCGTTATTTGCTGAGGAATATTTTTTTTATTTTTATTAAGCAAATACTTATAGCAATAAAATGTTTTTTAATGCAAATCTTTAAAATATAATGAATTACAAATCCAAATGAAAACTAAAAATAATTACACAAAATAAAATTTCAATTAATGATAATGAATGAAATAAATGAAACCACTAATTTTGTAAGACAAAAAAATCTATACTTTTGTAGGTGGTATAACAGCTATTGAACAAAAATTGAAATTTTAATAGATATCATTATAAGTTCATGTAAAAATTTTACGACTCCATTTTTTATACCATTAAAATTATTTATAGATTTTATAATTTAACTGAATATATTGTAATTATTTTGAGCATTATTTAAAAATTTAGGATTACATAATAAATAATTAAAAATGAATTAAATAAAGTATTTTTTTTTTGTTTTATTTTTATTTTAAAAATTAATAATAATATGATAATCTAATATGGAAATACTCTGGCAATTTTTATAATATTTATTAAAATAATTATTTTATTATTAATTATTAGTTTTTATTAGTATTAATACACGATGAAACATGAAATTTCAACATTTATTTTATATATATATATATCATATGCATATATATACATATTTTTTTTTTTTTGATTATTTCCTATTTTTATTTTCAATGTCTCTGACTTGGACCAAGGATTGCATTATTTTAAGAAAAATTAAATTTTTTAATTATTTAGTCATATTTGTTTTTTTTTTTTCTAAAAGATGATTTTGTGACAGCATATTTTTATTTGTTTTTTTTTTTATTTTGTTTTTTTAACACAGATAAAAAATTCATTTTTATATGTAATGCTTAATTAATTTCAATAAATTTGTTTTTTTTATCATTTTTTTTTTTTTTTTTCATTAAATTTCTTTAAGGTACGATTTTGTTGGAATTTAATTTATTTATATACTTACCAAATAATTTCAATAAAATTTTTCCTAAATATTTTATTTAAAAATAATTTTCGTTTTATTTGTTTCAATCAATTTTTTACTTAAAATTTTAAATTTTTTTTTTTAAATTTTAAATTGAATTGGTTATACATCCTTATAAGAAATATTCATCTTCCTTAAAGAAGATGAGATAAATCTCATTCGTTTATTTCTTCATCAGATGATGAGCTAGCTGGAATTGATGAGAACCATGTTTCACGATTATTTTTAATATTTCTAAAAATAATTAAAAAATTATTATAAATTAGGAAATTCATATTATGTATATAAAAAAAAAAAAAAATTTAATTAAATAAAAATTTACGTTGTTTTTTTAGTATTTGTTGGTAATGTTAAAGAAGTTCTATAATATGCTTGTTCATCTTCTTTATCTTGATCTTTATTACGTTGTAATGTCATTGTTTCTTGTGGTGGTTCTTCAGTTTCTTCGTCATTTAAATAGTATTTCGAACTATGGGCAGTTTTACAATTTTCACATTCACTTAAATAATCATCATCTAGACTAGTATCGTTCGGTAAAAAATGCTCTTTTGGATTTGAACAGTTTTTTGAAGTTGTACATACTGGGAGTGATTTATCATTTTCATTATTTTTAAATTCTGAATGGGTGGGAGTTTTATCATGATGGTGTTGTTGTTGTTGTTGTTGATTTTTCATAACCTTTGGCAACGTTGAGCGTTTACAATCACTGGTGGGCTGTAATTGATCTATTTTCGATGATATTTCTCTTTCACTTATATTAGTAGCAGCTGCAACTAAAGATAATGTTGCATTTTCTAATGCAGTCATTGAAGTCGATGGAATGCTAATTACTGACGGAACCTTACTGACAACACTAGCTATTGTACTATTTAATGATTGTTTACCATTTGGATGATGCTTTGGTAATGTATATGTAACATGACTATTTTGCATTGGATAAAATGTTGATGAATTTATTTTACCCAAACTTTGGCTTTTAGTTTCATTATTCAATTGATTATTACAATTCGAAGATGGTAAAGTTAGTGCTGGTGTTATTGATTTTAATTCATTATCTTTTCGTGATAATGATTTTGTATATGAATTCGAAGAATTTGAAGTTGCCAATAGACCATTTGCCGTACAACGTGATGTTGAAGAGCTACGTTGTGGTCCAGCATGATAATGATGTGAATGATGATGATTATGAGCATTTGTAATAATACTGTTATCATTTGGTTTGGAAATTGTGTGAATTTTAGATACAGCTGTATAAACATGTTGCTGTTGTGTTTTAGAGCAATTTGATTGGGACGTTTTATACATTTTCGGTGGCAAAACTGGATTATTTTCTGTTGATATTTTTGAAAGGGATTCCATCAATTGCATTGGAAATGATGATGAATTATATATGTCTGCATTGTCACCATTACGTAAAATGTTTACTGAGGAATTATTATGGGACATTTGTTGATGCTGAGAGCTGCTACCACTACTGTGCTTTTGTTTTAAAACTGGAGTAGATTTTAACATTATTTGATGATTAGTAGGTGTATGTAATTCACCAACATGTTTTGAAATTGTGGAAATTTTACTATGGTTCGGAGTAGATGATGAACTAAAATATGAAAATTATAGGAAATCTAATGAGCTGAAATATGAATATATACTTTAAAATTAACATACCAATTCGAGTTATTTGAATTTCCATGATGACTGTTTGAGTGATGGCTACTTGAAAAGTGACTAGAACGTTTCAATGTACTATTACGGGAAGATTCATTTAAAGAATCTTTTGATTGTGACAATGATTTTGATCCACATGGTGATTTAGATTTCAAGTGAGAACTATTCGAATTATTGTTGCTATTACAGCTGCTATTATTACTAGCTAATTTATTAGTTATTGTTGATAAAAATATATTACTGTTTTGAGCTTGATTTGAAATATGATTTGTTCCCATATACGACATTGGAACGTGTTGCACAGGACACTGACATGTTGGCTTTTTACTGTTAGATATAGAATTTTTATCAGAACTAATTAAAGAACCTGTTGTATTCGATGTACTGTTTAAATTATTTTTTGAAATTTGCATATTGTTGGTGTTATCTGATGCATATTTCATATTCGAAGCTGATGAACCAGCTGGAAGTGTTCCTGATCCAGAAATATTAACGGTTGATATTAAAGGATCAATGGCAGTTAAATGACGTGGTATAGTACGATGATAACGTCTTGAAGAGGAAGGAGTTTTTAAATTTGTATTACAGATTCCATTATTTTCATTTATAATTGTATTTTGTTGTTGATCAATATTTATGTTATTTGCTGCGGCACCTTCATCAAATAAAGGTGGTGGCAAAATTGTTGTATATTTATTTTGGTTTGAGCTGCTATTACTATTATTTCCAACACCAGTTATTTGTGATGAAGCTTCAGTTGCTGCTGCCGCTGCAGCTACAGCTGCATTATATTGACTAATATTATCTGGAGCAGTAATTCGATGTGATTTTGAAGAACTCAAAATTTTCGATGTTGAAGAGGATGTAGAAGATGAATTATTTAATGTACAGTTTTTATATGAACATTCTATTGTTTGAATCTGAGCAATTTGATGTTGTGGAACTGATTGAACCGATTGATGCTGATTCAATGAATTACTTCCCCCAATTAAAGATGAACTTGAAGCAATTGTGTTAATTGAACTCTGTTGTGATTGATGATGCTGAATTGATTGATCATTTGGTTGAATTTGTGACTGATAAGAAACATATGGTTGTAATGCTTGCAACGTTGAGCTATGATGAGTTGATTGCTGCGATGGTTGAACTACTGCTTGAAGGGGTGCTGATGCTTGTACGCAAACAGAATTGTTTGGTGCCATTATTTGATTATTCCGCTGGAGTGAATGATGTTGTTGTAAATGCAAATTTGATGGTTCGCCAATACTGCTAGAAGATGATGAACAAGTTGATTGAGTTTGTGTTGAACGCGGTTGGTGGCTTAAGGATTGCGTTATGCAACTAATATTTATTTAAGACGATTTTTTTTTAATTTAAAAATATTTCAACATAATATTGTATGATACTTATATACATACAGCAAAAATTATAAAATCAAAATATGAACAAAAATTTAAAAATCAAGAATTGTCAGCTAAAAAAAAAAAATAAAAACAAAAATAAACAAATTGAAAACAAAAATTAACTAAAATAAAACGTGTATATGGCGGGGGACTATTAAAAATAAACCTAATTTAAAGCTTGTCGGAAAATTATCTAGATGTGCATATAATATTCAATAAATTCAAGGGATACTTAAACTTAAGAATAAATGTATACCTGTAAGGTGGTTGGTGACTTTCTCCTGTTGCTACAGTTGTAACATTTCCTCCACTATTAATATTTATATTAATCAAATTAGTAGTACTAGTTGTAATATTTTGTTGTTGAGGATTTTGTGGTTGATGTATTTCACCTTCAGCTACATTCAATGTACTTATTGGTAAAGATCTATGCGTTGTTGTTGCAACACTCACAGTACACTGTGCTGCACTAAGTGCCTCTGCTTGGGATAATGCTACAGCTTCTTCATAAGGTGGCGGAGCTTCTCCTCGAGGAAAATATCCGCTAGGTGGTTTCCATAATGGATAATGTGAAGAATTTCCATATGTATAATCCATTCCATTCATATTTCCTTCCATATAACCCATATTTCCAGTAATATAACTACAAATGAAATCATTATAATCCATTCATTTGTTAAACATAATACTTAATAAAATATATAAATAGTTAAATAGATTTTTGTTTTGATATGAAAATCAATTTTACTTACCCTATACTACCAACTATACTTCTCTCGTCTGATGTTGTTTGACGATTTTCTCTTCCACGAATTTTTCGTTGTCTTAAACGATTTACTAAGAAGAATAGCAACGATAACGATAATGTGGCAGTTATGCCACTGGCTACTAGTCATATACCAAAATCTGTTGTTCTTTCAGCCAAAGTATCATCAAGACAAACATATTCACAGCAATTATTACCAAGTTGAAAAGATTTACATTCACTTGGTGCTGTACATAAAACCATTTTACAACCTTTTGGTTCTCCATTATCACAAATGCATAAATTGCACATATCTATGAGGAAAATAAATTTTGAAAGAAAGTTTTTATTATAATTATAGCTTTAATAATTGAATAATTGAATAATTATTTTTACAATTGAAAAAAATCATATTAGTTATTTAATATTAATTAAGAAATTTATTTTTTGACCAAGAGCTTTCTCAATTAAGATAAATCAATTTGAATTGTTATTTTAATTAGAATTTCAATTATAATTTGTTTTTGTATTTAATATTTATTTTTTGTTTTTTTTTTTTTTTTTTTCAAAGAAAATTTTAATTGAGGAAAAATATTTTAATTATTTTATTTACTTTATAATTATAAATTAAAATTATTTAAAAAAAAAATAAAAAAGTTATCAATATCATTATCATATCACCTGGTTTCCTAATTTTATTATAACTTATGTATATACATTAATAGTAGTGGATGGAGGTGATAAAAATATATTTAAGTAGGTATACCTATTTGACATTACACAAAATAAATTTCAAAAGAAAAAAAAAAATTAACTTACTCTTTGGCATATAATGCATTCCATGTTCATAAATTCGTCCACTATAATCCGTACAATGAGAATCTAAAGTGCTTAATAAACTAGTACCAGCTGCTAATCCATCTAAAATAGAATATATTATAAGTATATGTTCCATATATTAAAAACACTTAACACAATTTTTCAACTTTTCAACAAATTCTGCAGAAGAATTAAACTAGGACACAACATAAAAATTTTCTCGACACTTATTTTTCTCTAAATAAATATTTACCTTTAATTTCTTTCATTAAAAATAAAACTAATACTATTATATTGAACATTTTGAAATTTATTTCTTTTTTTGATAATTATAATTTATTATTTTATATAAATTATAAATTTATTTTAAAAAATAAAATGAGAAAAATTATTTTGAACTAAATTCTATTTTATGCTCTTATCTTGGGCTAAATTCTGGTACTTTGCATAAAAAAATCCCTTTAACATCAATCTTACCAACATAAAAATTTTCTGACAGATGTCAATTCGATTGAATTTTTATAATTTCTGAAATTCACCACCAGATGTGGGTAAAATAAGATAAACTGTACGATTATCATTTAATTTTTAACGTAAATAACTACGTAAATAACTACTTAAAATAAGTAAGTAAAAAAAAATAGAACATTTTTTTTGTATTATTGATCATTATATACATTATACTAAAATTGAGGGAAAATACTTAACATTGAGAATAGAAAATATGTAAATTTTTTAAATATAAAATTAAATTATTTCATCTTGGTTTTTGTTATAATAATTTCGCTGTCAGATGTCATTATAAACTAAACAACATAAAATAATAACGGTTTGAAAAACAATTTCGGTTTTTTTTAATTAAATTTATTTTTTATAGAAAAACATATAAAAAAAATTCTTAAAATAAATATTTAAATGTAATTTCTTTAAAATAATGGACAATTATATGATGCACCATCTTTACAACAATATTCCCGTCCAGCTGCTAAATTTGAATTATGCCATTTAGTATCACAGTTTTGTACAAATAAATGTGCTTTAAGTTTATGTATATCTTCACCAATTGTAGCACATAAAATCTCTGCTGATTTTGGAAGATATTTTATCATCTATAATAATATTTAAAATGAATTATAATTAATTTAATATGTGAATAATTAAAATTTTATGAATATAATACCGTTTGAAAACATTCATTCTGACATTGTCGTACTCCTTTTTTTGCACATGGAAATTTTTTTTCTAATTCTTGTGTTAATTTTGGTGTTTCATTTGGTAACAATTTTTTTTTTAATAATTGATTACTTAGAAATACTCCACAGGTACATGGTCGAATTTCTTCGTTTTCATCATTGTCATTATCATTATCTTTTGATTCTGTACTTGGATTTGGATTATCATCTAAATTATTTTCTTCATAATTCTTTTCTGTTGAATTTATTTGTAAAATTTCTTCCATATTATTTGGTATTTCACCATAAATTTCTTTCATATTTCTGGATTGTAAATCTTGATCAGTTGATACTGGATAATAATGCCTTTTTACAATAGATTTTTGTTGTCGACATCCCTTACTTTGTGCTAATGAAATACAATTCAATATAAAACATATTGCAATTACTATCGAAATTCTTTTGAAATCTAAAATAATTTAAATTAATAATAATTTTATTTGATAATTTTTATTTTCAATATTTAAATGAATTTCATACCAATCATTTTTTAATAAATTTTTAATTAATTGTTTAAATTGTTACTATTATTCAGAATAAAATGCGAGCCACAGTTTAATCGGTGCTTTTATTCAAATCTTTAGAGGTCAATTTTTATTTATTAATTTTTAAAAACAACATTAACTTCTGTGGAATTTTCATAATGTTAAAAATATTTGCAAAATTTGCTAATTTCGGGAAATTTTTCAAGTGCAATGAGAAATTTGAAATATTCGTTAAATTTTGTTTTTGAAAAAAAAAAAAAAACAAAACAAAATTATTTGCTATGTAAAAAAACGTTTTTATTTCTTGTTTAAAAATAAATATGAAATAAATTATAAAATTACATTTTTATCAGTTTACGCAGAATAATAAGTGTTTCAGAACTATTAATTTTAAATACAAGAAAGATACAAGTAATTCAAAATCCAAATTTGTGATCTAAATTTGTTGAATAGCTTCTAATTAAAATATTTTCAAATTAAGCAAGAATTAACTTTTATAATTATTATTGTCATATTTAATATAAAAATAGTATGTGTGCTCCACCATTTGTTTAAGCCCCAATATATTCATTGTTCATACTAATGATTTTTTACATGTAAAAATATGACTGATGGGATCTAGGCCATCAACAGCGTATTATTCCTACTTTTGTAAGACGAAATTCGTTGTTAAACCAAGTTAAACGACGAAGTTTGTTCGTGAAATGAATTTTGTCTTAAGAAAGTAGTAGAGTAGTAGTAGTAGAGTGATATTAAATTAACGAAACTATCACAAAATTTTAGAAAATATTCAACTACGGTGTAACATTTCTACGAAAATATTTAAGCTAATACCATTCAAGTAAATAGAAGTCATAAAGTCATTGTTAAAATGTAATCAAATATCAGTTGAAATAATTTCCATTAAAATTAAAAAATTGATTAGCCAAAATAAAAAATGATTAGTTTATTATAGAGGCGCTGTTCTATTCATATTTCTTTATTATCAATACCAAATTTTTTTTTTATTATACACTAAGGTTGACCCAAATATTACTGAACAACCTAAATCCCTAACAACCTAAAGCCTCTCCAACAAAACTTTTAAACCAAAATTTATGTATGTTCTGGTATGTATATTAAACAGATTCTAAGCAATTCCCATTTTTCTGATAAAAGATATCTGAATATTTCATAAGAAGCTAGACCCAATATGGTAATCAGATTTTCAGTTCGAATTCGTTCTGCGCAAAATGTTTTTTTCTTACACATTATTATTTTATACACAATTAATATTAAGGCCTTCCCAACAAATAAATAATATACAAAATAAACGTAATATGGTCTTAACGCCAATAGTAGTTAAATAGATAGTAGTAGATAATCAATACGATTAATTTGACTAAAGAGATCACTATAATGGCACCATTAAATTAAACTTCTGGATTCTATACACTCTTTCAACACTCAACTTCTACACAATAATATTTTTCGCTTATCAGAAATATTTTTATTTATTTTTGTTTTTTTTTTTTACTTTTTTTTTTATTAAAAATATTTTTAAATTACACAAGTAATTTGCATATAGGATGTAAGATAAGACAGACAAAAATTCAATGGAACTAAGTATGTACAATTTCAGGATTATATGTTGGTCATCCTGACAGACATTACAAATGTTTATTTTCAGAATATCTTCATCATATCTTCAGCCTACGGGTTTGTTTGAATAATAAATAATGATCTAGTTAGTATTGTTAGTAATGTAGCAAATCGCTATGAATTTACACTTGGACTGGTAATGTGATGGCAGCTATGGATTGATGTAACAATCAACCTCATTTTAAACTAACTTACTAACTATATACAATTTAAGAAGCCAATTTACCTACGGGGTTGGTTGAATAATAAATAGTGGTCTAGTTAATACTGTAGCAAATTGCTATATGGATTTAGATGGACTGGTATTGTGGCAGCTACGGATTCATATGGTAATCAACCTCATTTTAAACTAACTTACTAACTATATACAATTTAAGAAGCCAATTTACCTACGGAGTTGGTTGAATAATAAATAATGATCTAGTTAATATTGTAGTAAATTGCTATATGGATTTAGATGGACTGGTATTGTGGCAGCTACGGATTCATATGGTAATCAACCTCATTTTAAACTAACTTACTAACTATATACAATTTAAGAAGCCAATTTACCTACGGGGTTGGTTGAATAATAAATAATGATCTAGTTAATATTGTAGCAAATTGCTAGATGGACTGGTATTGTGGCAGCTACGGATTCATATGGTAATCAGCCTCATTTTAAACTAACTTACTAACTATATACAATTTAAGAAGCCAATTTACCTACGGGGTTGGTTGAATAATAAATAATGATCTAGTTAATATTGTGGCAAATTGCTATATGGATTTAGATGGACTGGTATTGTGGCAGCTACGGATTCATATGGTAATCAACCTCATTTTAAACTAACTTACTAACTATATACAATTTAAGTAGCCAATTTACCTACGGAGTTGGTTGAATAATAAATAATGATCTAGTTAATATTGTAGCAAATTGCTAGATGGACTGGTATTGTGGCAGCTACGGATTCATATGGTAATCAACCTCATTTTAAACTAACTTACTAACTATATACAATTTAAGAAGCCAATTTACCTACGGGGTTGGTTGAATAATAAATAATGATCTAGTTAATATTGTGGCAAATTGCTATATGGATTTAGATGGACTGGTATTGTGGCAGCTACGGATTCATATGGTAATCAACCTCATTTTAAACTAACTTACTAACTATATACAATTTAAGAAGCCAATTTACCTACGGAGTTGGTTGAATAATAAATAATGATCTAGTTAATATTGTGGCAAATTGCTATATGGATTTAGATGGACTGGTATTGTGGCAGCTACGGATTCATATGGTAATCAGCCTCGTTTTAAACTAACTTACTAACTATATACAATTTAAGTAGCCAATTTACCTACGGAGTTGGTTGAATAATAAATAATGATCTAGTTAATATTGTAGCAAATTGCTAGATGGACTGGTATTGTGGCAGCTACGGATTCATATGGTAATCAACCTCATTTTAAACTAACTTACTAACTATATACAATTTAAGAAGCCAATTTACCTACGGAGTTGGTTGAATAATAAATAATGATCTAGTTAATATTGTGGCAAATTGCTATATGGATTTAGATGGACTGGTATTGTGGCAGCTACGGATTCATATGGTAATCAGCCTCGTTTTAAACTAACTTACTAACTATATACAATTTAAGAAGCCAATTTACCTACGGGGTTGGTTGAATAATAAATAATGATCTAGTTAATATTGTAGCAAATTGCTAGATGGACTGGTATTGTGGCAGCTACGGATTCATATGGTAATCAGCCTCATTTTAAACTAACTTACTAACTATATACAATTTAAGAAGCCAATTTACCTACGGGGTTGGTTGAATAATAAATAATGATCTAGTTAATATTGTGGCAAATTGCTATATGGATTTAGATGGACTGGTATTGTGGCAGCTACGGATTCATATGGTAATCAACCTCATTTTAAACTAACTTACTAACTATATACAATTTAAGAAGCCAATTTACCTACGGAGTTGGTTGAATAATAAATAATGATCTAGTTAATATTGTGGCAAATTGCTATATGGATTTAGATGGACTGGTATTGTGGCAGCTACGGATTCATATGGTAATCAGCCTCGTTTTAAACTAACTTACTAACTATATACAATTTAAGTAGCCAATTTACCTACGGAGTTGGTTGAATAATAAATAATGATCTAGTTAATATTGTAGCAAATTGCTAGATGGACTGGTATTGTGGCAGCTACGGATTCATATGGTAATCAACCTCATTTTAAACTAACTTACTAACTATATACAATTTAAGAAGCCAATTTACCTACGGGGTTGGTTGAATAATAAATAATGATCTAGTTAATATTGTAGCAAATTGCTATATGGATTTAGATGGACTGGTATTGTGGCAGCTACGGATTCATATGGTAATCAACCTCATTTTAAACTAACTTACTAACTATATACAATTTAAGAAGCCAATTTACCTACGGGGTTGGTTGAATAATAAATAATGATCTAGTTAATATTGTAGCAAATTGCTATATGGATTTAGATGGACTGGTATTGTGGCAGCTACGGATTCATATGGTAATCAACCTCATTTTAAACTAACTTACTAACTATATACAATTTAAGAAGCCAATTTACCTACGGGGTTGGTTGAATAATAAATAATGATCTAGTTAATATTGTGGCAAATTGCTATATGGATTTAGATGGACTGGTATTGTGGCAGCTACGGATTCATATGGTAATCAACCTCATTTTAAACTAACTTACTAACTATATACAATTTAAGAAGCCAATTTACCTACGGAGTTGGTTGAATAATAAATAATGATCTAGTTAATATTGTGGCAAATTGCTATATGGATTTAGATGGACTGGTATTGTGGCAGCTACGGATTCATATGGTAATCAGCCTCGTTTTAAACTAACTTACTAACTATATACAATTTAAGAAGCCAATTTACCTACGGGGTTGGTTGAATAATAAATAATGATCTAGTTAATATTGTAGCAAATTGCTAGATGGACTGGTATTGTGGCAGCTACGGATTCATATGGTAATCAGCCTCATTTTAAACTAACTTACTAACTATATACAATTTAAGAAGCCAATTTACCTACGGGGTTGGTTGAATAATAAATAATGATCTAGTTAATATTGTGGCAAATTGCTATATGGATTTAGATGGACTGGTATTGTGGCAGCTACGGATTCATATGGTAATCAACCTCATTTTAAACTAACTTACTAACTATATACAATTTAAGAAGCCAATTTACCTACGGAGTTGGTTGAATAATAAATAATGATCTAGTTAATATTGTGGCAAATTGCTATATGGATTTAGATGGACTGGTATTGTGGCAGCTACGGATTCATATGGTAATCAGCCTCGTTTTAAACTAACTTACTAACTATATACAATTTAAGTAGCCAATTTACCTACGGAGTTGGTTGAATAATAAATAATGATCTAGTTAATATTGTAGCAAATTGCTAGATGGACTGGTATTGTGGCAGCTACGGATTCATATGGTAATCAACCTCATTTTAAACTAACTTACTAACTATATACAATTTAAGAAGCCAATTTACCTACGGGGTTGGTTGAATAATAAATAATGATCTAGTTAATATTGTAGCAAATTGCTATATGGATTTAGATGGACTGGTATTGTGGCAGCTACGGATTCATATGGTAATCAACCTCATTTTAAACTAACTTACTAACTATATACAATTTAAGAAGCCAATTTACCTACGGGGTTGGTTGAATAATAAATAATGATCTAGTTAATATTGTAGCAAATTGCTATATGGATTTAGATGGACTGGTATTGTGGCAGCTACGGATTCATATGGTAATCAACCTCATTTTAAACTAACTTACTAACTATATACAATTTAAGAAGCCAATTTACCTACGGGGTTGGTTGAATAATAAATAATGATCTAGTTAATATTGTAGCAAATTGCTAGATGGACTGGTATTGTGGCAGCTACGGATTCATATGGTAATCAGCCTCATTTTAAACTAACTTACTAACTATATACAATTTAAGAAGCCAATTTACCTACGGAGTTGGTTGAATAATAAATAGTGATCTAGTTAGTATTGTAGCAAATCGCTATGAATTTACACTTGGACTGGTAATGCGACAATTTCAATTAAAATCAGTAGCTCACAGCATATTAACATATTATTATTTTTGTATATTAACTTCTTTTTGACTTGGCATACAAAATTACAAATCTTTATAATTTTTGTTTTTATATTTTTGATATTATACTTTTGTATTTCCAATTCTCACAAATTTTTATTATCTAACTTTTAGTAGACAAACAAATTAGTCCACTTTGTTTATGACTGATTCTAATATTTTAAGTAAATAAATTATTTCTTAAGCGAGTTTAAGCTTTGCTCTATTTATGAACATTTGAACGTAATTTTTCTCTTGATTGCCTGTTGTTTGTATCAAACTTCACCAATCTTTTCAATAAAAAAAAAATTAAAACCAAACTAAATCACATATTCAATAAATTAATTTAATATATTTGATAAAATCTATAAAAAAAAATTTATTAATGTACATTTTATATATACATAATATTATTCAAATACATAATTAATTAATTTTCAAATAAATAATATTAATTAAATTGTAAATTAATTCCTTTAAGGTAACACTCTTTATAACAAATATAATAATAACATCAATAAAATTTGAAGGCCTCAACTGCTAGTGCTAGATTTAAACTGTGTATTAATTAATTTTCAATATGTATATATATATATGTATATATGTTTTATTTTTTATTAGACATATGAAATTGGAATTAACAGATTTGAAAATTGATATGAAATAAAAATAAAAACATATTCAATTCAATTGATCGCCATTTGATCAACAAGTTGATTATAAGTTAATTACGATTTTACTTAACATAATAATATGCATATATATGTATAGGTACATAACAAATATTTCAATTTGAAAAGGATTATTATTTTTAAGCTCCAATTAAAAAAAAAAAAATAGTATTTCATCTTGTTTCCACTTAAATGTACAATATAATAATACTACATATATATATATATATACAATATTTTCTACATCATCATCATCCCATCGCATTCATTTCAACTCAACATAATTATCATTAAATTCCTAAATCAAAAAAAAAAAAAACAGAAAAAAGCTTTAATATTTTTGTCTCCACATTTTCGAAAATCCGTTGTTCACCGGACAGGTAAATCACTATAGATAGATTCCATAACAACTGATATTGTGTATGGGTGGTGGTAGAATGGTGGGTCATTAATAAATAAAAAAAATATGAAAAAAAAAATGTATTCAATGAACACATACACACATGTAAATGTAATATATTACAATTATATATTAGATGATATTATTATTATCTAGGTTCATCTCTGATTTGCTTTATGAATAAACTATCCAGGGTATGAAAGGTACGTAGGTAAATATTTGAAATGAAATATTTATATATCCATTTATAAATAAAATATTATGTGACGAATGACACAATTTTCTCCTTCTTGACTGAATCTCGTATATTTTGAAATTTTGTTATTTTTTTTTTTTACATTTCATTTTCCTACGCTAATGATGAAATTTCAAATTATGGATGAATGATTTTTTAACTCTGATGTGTACAAAATTACAGCCAGTATACTAAGTACGTTAGATTCAGTGTAATGAAAGATAAATTTATAGAAAAAACGAAAGAGTGAAAAAAAATTACCAGGAAGGGGCAGGGTTCGCATTAGATCATTTTAGGATCTAATCTATAAGTAAGAGGAATAATAGTAATAGTAATGTTAGGAGTATAGCAATAGAAAGCCAATGAGCTGTATAATGAGATAGACGTAATCACAAAAATTTAAGTCAATAGACTACAATGACTCTGGCACCTGGAGCAGATGAAGGAAAATGGTCCAGCCCAAACCTGAAGGTACAAGTCGTCAAGGCGGAAACAATTTCGTATCTTCAAATAGGGAGAAGCCGCCCATGACATAAAAAAAAGAAAAACATTGATTGGTTAGGGACAGAACCTACATGGTATTTTGGCCACCTAAGTATATATATAAGTAATGTTAGAAGATTATTTCTAATATTACAGCCTAATCGGTCTGTTATCCAATAATACAGCTTTAGCAGTATATTAGATCCAATAATACAGTCTTAGATCTACTAATATGTGTCTTCTTCAAAATTTAAAAATTAAATAATCATTCAGGATTATGAAAATGGAGTAATTGGAATTATAATGTATACGGAAGCGGAATATTTATATTGATTTATCTGCTCTTACGTATAACTCTTGCGGTGAATGAAAAATTTTGGTGTTATAAAAAATTAAGTAAAATGTACTTTTACTTGGTTAGTTAGATGGGTGGGATAAGCTCTTATCATTGCAATTAGGCCTCACGATCCGTTGCACTACCTTTCTCAACGATTTCTATCCTGGAAATAATCACTAGACTCCGTCGTTGACTTTGAGTTACAATAATTTTACTGGGTTACTATAGTTTTGAGTAGGAAAAGTCATATATATATATTGGAAATTCCAGCTCCTGAGAGTAACTTAGGTAGAATCATCTTTTCGTGCTTTTAACAGTAAATGGTGACTTCAACTGGAATCAACAAGTTATTGAATTGGTAAAACCAATTTATTATTGTTGATAAAAAGGTACAAAAAATAAGCAAATTAGACACATACGAAAGTTTAGCAATTGCAATGGAACACATAGATAATAGTTTGAACAATGATATTCACATTTAGGGCGTTTCAGAACCTCTCGCACTTGCACTTGATACTTGCACTAAACCTGTCAAATCGCACTTGATTTGTTGTCAAAATTTTAGTGTAGTCTCAAGTACACTAGATATCGCAAAATTAAATTTATTAAATTTAGTGCGATTTGACAGGTTTAGTGCAAGTATCAAGTGCAAGTGCGAGAGGTTCGGAAACGCCCTTAAATTGATGTAAATATATAATAATTTGCAATATATGATAATTTGCAAGGGTACATAAGGTAAAATATATGATTGTTAGAGATTAGTGGGATATAAAAAGAAAAAATGAAAAAAGTAAATGTGTTAGTCACAACTGATGAATTAGTGTCGATATTTGCAATGAAAGCAAACCTAACAATAATTCAAGATGCAGGAAGTGCTTCCGAAATATCAATTTTTTTTGTTAATGGAAAGTTTCAAATGCAACCGCGACTTCTAAAAATCCATTGGACATCCTCATTTATCCCAGAATTGTAGGTCTATGTCCTTGATATACGCTATTATTGTTTTGATGTCAATTTCAGAATCAAGCGATTTGTATTGCTGGAAATATTGCGAGCACATTTACAATACTGCGAGCTATAGCTATCGCAAACAAATATAATATGGGAGGAGGATTTTCCCTCTTCTAAGCGCAAAATCTCCATCTATCTGTCTGTGCTCGATCTACCAATCTTGAACAGATGCTTGTTGAATGGACCATCACCTGTCATACTATGTCAGTATTTTGATTTTTGATCTAGTCTTCCTGATTATCTGATTCAATCTATGCATACTTAGTTTGAAAAAGAATTTAGAATGCGTAAGTCCTTGGCAACTATTTCATATGTTTTTTGGGTTTCTGTGGTTTCCCACTTGGAAACAATTCTTTCTAAGTATGCGTTTTAACGAGCAATTTTTAGATCTGATCCTAACTTTTTGAACTTGTTTTTGCAAGAGCATCTACCTCTTCATTGCCTTGTATTCCTTCATGCCCAAGAGTCCACATAAGAGTAACTCTGTTTCGTTCGACGAGCTTTATTAAGCTTCTGTAACTGCTATAGATAAGGTTTGATTAAAAAATTAGGGAAGCCAGAGCTTTTAAGGCAGCCTTGGCATCTTTGTGCCCTTTTTACTGCACTGTAATGCCTATACCTCGATGGCATACGTTTCAGCTTGGAAGATGTGATGGATATGTGATAATATCGATATTTGGAATCAACGCAAAACCAGACAACAATTCAATTATTTTTTTTCTCTATTTTTAATCATCCGGTTCCGCTCAATGCCCTCTGAAGGTGTTACACAACACACTGGTAATAATGTTGAAATTCATATTCAATATCTTAAGTCTTCTCTATGGAAAATTTGACGAAAATCGAAAGGTGCGGAACCATTTCTGGATTTTCTATTTACTGTACAATAATGTTATATGTATGATATTTGTGAAAATATAAATACATGAAAACATGAATATAAGTAGTTCCTATATAGGGCTCAGTATTTAAAACATAATTAAAAAAAAAAAAATAAACAAAAAAATGATAAAGCAAATTCTCTTTAACAGTTTTATTACTTATTACTCGTACTGCTTTCTTTCCTGATTTGTTTTTTTTTTCTGGTTACTGATTTCTTCAACTGTTTTTTTGTTTTTTTTTTTTTTTTATTTTCTTTTTGTGTGTTCTTTTGGATTACTTTTTTTTTATTTTTTTATTTTTAAAAATTCTGGTAGAGAGATGGACTTTAACATCATCATATGATGATCATGACAACAACGGGGATATAACAACATAACTTTTATGTTTTATGTAAGTTGGCATTAATATGACGACGATGATGAGATGATGATGATTTTAATCCAAGGTTCATTGGTCTTTCCACTTGACCTCTTAGAGGAAGGTAATTTTCAGAGATTTGTTTTTTTTTTGTATTTTGTTAATTTTATTATTTTTTATTTCATTATACAAATACGAATACATATGAATTTTGAATATTCCTTTTTAGATTTTTTATTTTTATTTTCATTTTTGAAATTTTCTTATGTTCTGTGATTCCTATGAAACAGAAGAAGAAAAAGGAGAATTGTAATAATAACAATAATAATAATAATAAAAATAATAAAAAATTATCATTTCATATGAACATAAGCAACAAATTTTTTTTTTCTGTTTTTCTGTTGTTTTGTTTATAATCAAAAAACATACATGGTATAAAAATTTCTACATAATTTTAGTTTTTTTTTTTATATTATTGTTATTTTTTTTTTTTTTTTTTTTTTGGGACAAATTGGATAGATTTAATTTAGTTTTTTTTTTTTTAATTTTATTTCTTTTTTATTCTTTTTGGTTGAGTTCCTTGAACCTTAAACAACCTTTGTTAAAATAGTTTGTGAATTTATTAGTTTAAAATTTTATAAGAAGGCTGGCTACATTCGCTTAAAAATAATAGTGTTAATTTTGTATGAATTTTTTCATAGGTTTTAAATTTGGAATTCCTGTTCTATTAAAAACAAATTTGGATACAAAAAATAAAAAAACGAAAACAACCAAATGGAGTTAAAAATCAAATGATTGTTGAAATAATCCTATTTAAATATTTTTTTTTATTGGTATAGTTTTTGCTTAATTAAACCAATTAATATTTGTATAATAAATTTATGTTCTTTTAACTGTACATTATTATCATTCCTACGTGCTCCTCCGCCTTCTCATACTCAGAAAATTTTGACATCCTTTATAATGTTCTTCTCGTAAGTTTGATGGTATTGTACTTGTGCTTTCAATTAATTAAAAACGATTGTTGGATAAAATATTATTGAGGTTGTCGTTTCATCGTATCTAGTAGATCTATATTTTAGCGTGCTAACTTATCAAATATGTATTGATAAGTAGGCTCATAAATGTTTTAATATGTCGTTTCGTCTATTCTGATTACGTGACTAGACCATCGTAATCGTAACATTTGAACTTTAACGTATATAACCTAAGCGGTACATTATTGTTTATATTCTGTATACGTATTATGTACAATTCTATTATTCTTTTTTGCCCAAATAAATTAGTCCAGATTCACCTATATTAGCCCAAATAGATCGTTATAAATTTTCTTTCAAATACATCAAGTCTTCCTTCACTTCAGAATTTTTTCTTTTAGTCAATAATAAAGTTGCCGCCTATGTAATAAACATTGATCCGACCAATAGTGTTGTTCATCAATAAGATACATATTTTGATACTGGTTATGAAGTGAAAAAAATAACATCGATTGTATTTTTTTTTTTATTCTTGTCATTATTTTTACTACATTTTATAGATAAAATAAATATCAATTTAAATATTTTACGATATTAAAATACAATTTCTTCTGAGCTATTTTAATGGTACTATCAAAGGAGTGTTTCGTTCATTTTCACTACTGGAACTCATTAATATAATATGTAGGTGTTGTATAGTGTTCGATTATAATCGCTATAA
This sequence comes from Argyra leucocephala, assembly GCA_963942445.1. Taxonomy (NCBI): domain Eukaryota; kingdom Metazoa; phylum Arthropoda; class Insecta; order Diptera; family Dolichopodidae; genus Argyra; species Argyra leucocephala. Next base: position 186,363,934 of record OZ012677.1, read on the forward strand.
ATCTACTAAATTTTATTCCTGATCGATTCTATATAACTTAATATCAAGATGCTGTAAACAAAATCTGCGAGTTATAAAAATCAATAAAAATTATATAATCAATTTAAATATTTTACGATATTAAAATATAATTTCTTCTGAGCTATTTTAATGGTAATATTATGAAAGGAGGGTTTCTTTCATTTTCATTACTGATGGAACTCATTAATGTATGTAGCTCTTGTAGTGTCCGATTAGCTATAAATCTACTAATTTTTACTTCTGATTGATTCTATAACTTAATATCAAGATGCTTTAAACAACATCTGTGAGTTATAAAAAACTATCAAAATTTTTTTTTATCGAAAAACTTAATGAAATAAAGAAATTTTAAATTTCTTCAGCAATAAAGAACTAACAAAAGACAAGTGATATGTATTGGTGAATAGGAAGACAATCCAAACTAAACCTGTACTCCAAGCTTCAAATATATGATAGTATAATTATATGTATATTATATATTGTTATATAAGATTAACTAATGAGCTCAAGTGTTACTTGGGTAAGCTCATTTGGACTTATACAATGCTGTCAAAATAAATTTCGGTATGATTCAAATGATGATATCCACAGAAATCTCAAGGTTAAAACAATAAATCAAGTTATTAGAAACCATATGCTCTGAAGCACGAACACAGATTGCTTCAATGCATCAATTTTTCAAAGCCGATTATATTAAATAGAATAGAAAATATAAGAAGGCTGAAAAGGCTAAAACCCCACGATTTAGTGGTATAAAATAAAAACATAGGGAAGCAGAAATATTGATTCCTCTAATTGCACACGAGTCTTGCTTTTTAAGTACTGATTAATTGTACATATAGTCATAATTTATTGTAATATGTAATAAGTTTGTACTATAATAACCTAAATGTTGTCACAAAAAAAAAAAAATAAAGAATGTTTCGCATTAGTCAGAAGAATTTTTAAATTTCTTGAATTTGTAGTTTTACGATAAAAAGTTTTTTAAAGTATGAATATTATACCGCTTATCCAGCAGAAATTCTATATTTCTGTATTTTATTTAGTATTTTAATGGTGTTACAATTTTGCTCAGTACACATTTTTCACTCAAAGCTGTCCAATTTTCATTCAACTTTCGTAAACTAAATATTTTGTATTTTGTTATTTTGTAGTTGACGTTAAAGTCTGTCTGTCTATATATCAAAGTGTAACTGACTAGATTTATATCGTAAAACACAAAACATATTTTTATGCTATTTCTACTTCCAGAAATGAAAATGCGAAACTTTCACTCACCCAGTAGTTTGTTGTCTCATTTTTGAGAATATTTGAATGGTCGAAAGCTTAAAGAAAAAAATTTGTTTGACTCTTAAAGGCCTCAGTAATTTTAGTAGATTTACAAAATTTCATTCAACTTGCATTATTGCCAGCAAAAGTAACTGTAATAAATTTTTGTACTGAGTCAATAAATCAGTCTACAGGTGCAATATAATACAATATTTATTATACAACCTCAATCCACAGTTAATTGTAGAATATAACGTTTTGATATCAAATCGATAAGAAAGCTTGAATTATTAATTTTTACAAATATTTTTAGTTAGATATGTTAAGTTATAAACGTTCTTCCTCTAACCAAAGTTTATTAAAGCGATACTAAGCTAATCAGTAATTACATTTATCTCAATACCACTGTACATTATACTAAAAAAATCGAAAAAATTAATTAGAACAAAATGGGAAGTAAAAATACAACACAAGTACCTAGTGTTGCGATAATCTAAATGAAAATTTATTTATTCATGCATAACATTCCGAATTGTTCAAATTTTATGGATTAATATTTTAGAAAATTTAAATATTAGATTTATTAAATCATGGCATGGCGTCAATGAAAATTATGCAAAATATATATTTTGATAAAATATAAAAAAAAATAATTTTCATAACACACAGTACAGAAATCGCTACCGATTGTATTCAAATTAGAAAGGTGTGTGCATCTTCATTAAACATAATTTATGGAAACAAATACACGTGCAAAAGAAATATTTTTTTTATTATTATATTATTAGTCTTTTTTAATTTTTTTTTTGCTTTTTTTTTCCTTGAGGTATTAATAAAAATTAATGTCATTAAATAATTTACATTTAAATAACAAATCTCTTTGATTAAATCCAACAAAAAAAAAAAAATTAAAGCAAAAGTAAAAGAAATCATTTAGGTGGTCAGGCGATTATATCCTGTATACTATAGGATATATAATTTTTGTAATAGGACATTTTTAGTTTCCAATTAAGGTATAGAAAACATATATTTTTTGGAAAATGTTAAGAATCAGTTTTATTTATTTATTTATTTCTGTTAAGATCAAACAGATTACAATATTAATTCATAATTTGATAAAAAAAAAAGTGATTAATAGGTCTCTGTACATTGGTATTTTCACTGCCAGTTGCATTTTGCTGTTCTTTCCTTCACACATATTTCGATCTACAGAAATAAGAGCCTTACGTGTTACTAAAAACATAATGAGCAATGCAATTATTTTGGTTTGGATTACAATATAGTGCATACAATAATTACAGGCTATGGCATCCAAAATACTGTGTATTGCTGTTTGAAAAATAGTTGAAAGACATTTTTTCAAATTCATGTTTAAGAATTAAAAAATTAAATTTAAAAAGATAGAATTTGAGTACCTTCTTTGAGCAAAATAGAAAAAAGTCGGTAGTTCTTGCATTATTTCCAGATTTGTAGTGCTATCACTATAATTTCTCATAAGACTGCATGTTAATTCCTCTATAGTGCTAGAATTTTCTTTTTTGGCTTAAATGTCATGGCTATTTATAATGTTGGCGATTGGTTGCAGCAATAAAAACATTAGGCTTTATGATGTTTATCTTTTGAAAATAAATTTAAAATGAAATTTTTACGCACCTATTCAAACATCTCAAGCTTTGACTGTTATTAAAAAGACGAATGCACACTTGAGCGGCAGTGAAACAACATGTATAGTGAAAATACCAATGTATAGAGTCACACAATAATTAACAAAATTATTCTAGGCAAAAGTACGCAACAATTTATAGAAAAAAGAAGGAGGGAGAAAACTAGAACTGGCAAAGGGTTATTAAGTAAACTGTAAAACTGTGATCTGAACATAATATTTTATTTATTAAAATTTTTACTCAAATATTTAATTTCAAGAAAGCTGTAGCATAAAAGCTTATTTAATTTGATTTTGACCTAGAGACTTTTATATTTATTAGTTGCCATGAACATCGAATTAATTGGCTTATATTTTGCTTATATTATACTTTACCGATAATAAAGGGTATTAAACATTTTGAATGAACAAAACCATCTACTAGTATTAGTATGGACATTCACCATCCTTTTAATCTATTGTGAATAGATTTCGTCTTTCATAACTTGTAATATGAAGATAATATCTGAATTTTTTCTCCTATAGATTCCAAAGAGATTAAATTAAGTAGATTTAAACGATTTTTATATGGAGGTAGATAAAGAGGTCAACCCACGGTACATTACGTAAAGCAGATATACCTCATGAATTATTTTTCTGAATTGACTCAATTCTACCAATGTGAAGATTTTAGTGTGGCTACCACACTTGACTAGCTAGTATTGGGAATTTTTTAAATTAAGACAGTAAAACCTTCTTTGTCAATCAATGCTCAATCAATTAAAATAAAAAACATATTATTATTTTTTGTATATACAGACACAGGTTTTTATAGACCGTTGTTTTTTTTATTTTTTTCTTTTTTTTATAATTTCAAGAGTATGGAATGAACAGTAATCGCACAAGGTAGCATGTAGAATTGTTTTTTTTTGTGTCATATCGATTTATACAATCTCAGATATACTGAACTTATTAATGATTTCTAAACATGATTACATGGCCCAAGAGTGCTAACCCGGAACATTATTAAAACATTTTTAAATAAATTAATATGTGGAGTCAAAGTCAATAAACTCGAATTATTTATTTATATAATCTACGCCGGCGTATTAATCTACCGCTCGTTTAGCAAATTGGGTCAAAGCAATATCAATTATGTGGAATATATGTGGAACATACAATATTTTTTCTTTTAAGTTTTTTCATTATTAACTAATTTAAATGTAAAAAACTACTTTTATTGAAGAGAATTACAGAAATGTGAACCCTTCCTAAGGTAAATCTGTGGACATACACTGAGAAAGGAAAAAATGAAAAAGTATTTTATATTACAAAAATGGATTAAGATCGTCTACATAATGGATAAAGACCAGTTTATTCAAATAGCAATGATTGATTAACCATTCTTATAGTGCAAAGCACTAACCAGGAAGCGCTTTAACATGTTACGAATACTGGATATAGATTAAAAAATATTTTATATCACCAAAATGGATCAAGGGTTATATCACTAATATTCGTGGGGCCCGCAACAGTTGAATAAACTGGATAGATCATATGTACAGAATGAATGAAGATCAACTGGTTCAAATATCAATGATTGGCTAACCAGGTAGTGCAAAGCGCTAAACAGAAAGGCTTAAAACATGGTATGTGGGTTAAAAATGGTAAAAAAAGGTTTACGAGTATATTGAAATATTAATATATACACAAAATTGCCGAAATCAAGAATAAGAAGAAGATGACAGAATTACTATAATGTAGTGATGGTACATCTTACTTACTTTGTAACAAAAAAAATACTATATTGTTATGAAAAAAATCTGTTCGTACAGAAAGGTAAATGTTTCAATGCGGTATTTCAAACCGAATATCAATTTTTATATACTCTTTTTGAAATTAAAAAAAAAAAATAATAATAAAAAACCAAAGCCAAAGCTTTCGTGCATAAATTGACTGCAAATTTCAATAATCATTCAAGTCGATAATTATTATTGCTTTGATATTATAGGTAGGTGATTCCAAATCCATTGATAACTTTTTTTAATTGATGATATCGTTGATGAAATTTTACATTAAAAGCAAAACACAAAAACAAAATTTTTATAAGAAAATTGCAGTAAGTAATTTTTCACTTTTCATCTTCTTTACAACCATTATTTATTTTATCTCAATTCACAGCTGATTTCAATTAAATATCATTTTTTTTTATTATTATTTTTGTAGTCCAAAGTAATACAAGCAAAATTACATAAACAACAAAAAAATAAAAACAAAAAATGAAATTGAGTGAGCGTTTGTTATTATTATTTATTTTTTTTTATAAACTCTCATACTACCTATATGATTGTGCATATATATACAGATGGACCCTCCTAATTGTACTGTAAATATACGTACATATATGTGTACAAATACATTATTCCATATTTAAGGTCGATTATTTTCATTCCGGTTATTAGTATTAAACGGAAAACCTTCTAAACAATAATTTTATAATAAAAAAAAAACTAAGTAATTTTATGGACCCTATGATGAATGTATCAATAAACGTAGGTTTTATAGTATGTTTGTGTGGGTAAAAATAGTGTAATAATTAAAGTATAAATTAAAAGAATATAATTTTCATTGATGAGCGTTTGTATATTATTTGTATATTATTATGTTTGTGTATATATATATAAATATATATGGATATAAATTAAGTAAGATAAACTTAATGAAATAATTTTTCATTTGGTTGTTTCCCCTTCAAAAAAAAAAAAAAAAAACACAAAAAAGGCAAAAAGCAAAAAAAAAATGTTAATAATTAATTTTCGCTGGTACCTAAAGTGGAGTTAAAATTTGAGGTTAAAAAAGCAAACAATCAAAGAATAAAAAATAATTAAAGCTTTTTTATGTTTAGTTTCCTTTTTCTTTTTGTTTCACATTAATTCTTTAAGAGTGATTCTTTCACAATTAAACACAAAATAAGCATTTTAAATTTAGAGTGCACTTTTGAGCTTTTAATTTTAATTTAATTTTAGCCTAATTAAATTGTTTGTCTGTTATATTATGTTCTATAAATTTTTTGCTAACTTGAAAAAAATGTAATTCAGATTCGTAGGTACTTAGTTAAAAAACAAAAAATAAATTGATGGTTATGCTGTCACAGAATAGTTTTAATGTTGGAAGGGGAGTGATTTTAGTAGATAGGAATTAAATACACAAAGATTTCCACCAATTCACCACATAACAAAATAAAAAAAAACTTGTTGGATCCAACTGATCTAGATCACAGCAATATTATTTATGTATTTATTTCACCTTAATTATAATATGTTATTTTGTTTTATAGAGTTTACTTTTAGTTAGATCTTATGTATTTACACCTATGATTCTTTTTATTTAGCTTATTGCGATACTTTTATTTTTTATTTTTAACATTTAGTTTTAAGAAAAAAATTGGCTGGACTGGAAATTGGCTTTAAATTTAACCTAAGCCTAACTAAAATTATCCTAACTTAATCTATAATCGCTGAAATGAGCGGATTTTATGAGTATTGATAACTTTCCAAAAAAGCGGGTAGCATTTTATCAATTTGTTCGCATTGAGTATTTACATTTGATAATTCGGGTAGTTTTTTTTGTAGAAAAATAAAAAGGCTTAGAAACTATAATTTTTAAGTTTGCATTTTGCTTTCTTTGCAGTATTGCTAAATAAGTTTTGGCGGCCTCTGCCCAGACGGTGTAGCTGTATATGAGTGCACTGTGAAAAATTGCATTAAAAAGAAGAAATTTATTTTCTGCATGAAGATTAGATTTAAGGTTTATGAATAGATATAACAACCTAATATAAAAGTCTATATTGTTAATTGTTTTCATGATGTGTGCCTTGGATAGCAATTTTTTATTGAAGTGAATCCCGAGGTAGGTAATAAATTCATTCTCAAACTCAAATTATTTCAGAGTTGTTTATATTTAGATTTCTGTTAGGCAGAAAACATTGTTTTCGTCTGCTGGTGACTGTTTTGTACCGTTACATTGAAAGAAGGCTACAATTTTCATTTTCAGATTTTTATTTGTATATCTTAAGGTCACATTTTCATTATATTATTGTAGAGTTTGAATATAGTTCGACGAACCTAATTATAAATTGACCCTTTAGTGAGTGTGGCATATTATTTAAAAAAATTGACAGTTCGTATAATTTGGAGAATCAAATTTTCTTTTTAACTTATTTAGTAGCTAACATGGGCGATATTAGTTGCTATATAGATCACCATCACATAGCTTTTTCAATTTATGCACAAATCGTATAATCCAGCTTTATATTCAGATCTCTAAACACTTAAACAGGTTCTTCAATTAAAAATAAAGTATAAAAAATTTCCCTTGCACCCAGGTCGGGATCTATACAGATCATTAAACAAACGCAACTACACTGTTCAAAACATAAAAACTATTTTCCATCTGTTAAATGAGCTTTGATTTTATATTGGATTATTTTGATAGGGTCAGTAATCGAAACAACACTGTTTTTTTGACATATAGATATTCAGTTGAGTTTAAAGCTTTATTATATTTACTTTCTGACAAATGATTATAGTGATTAGAATATTACAAAATATCATGTCAGTGCAAATAATATTAATTAGCTTTTTATCAAGCTCATTTGAAATAATATGCTTATATGCTAGATATTTATTTGAATTGGCAAAATGTATGCAAAAAACACACAGCAAAACTTCAAGCACTTCTAATAGATTAAATTAGGTTTGATTAGATTATGAATTTCGGGAGCGGATCTGTTTCCTATATCACCGCAGCGGCCAATAGGTTTATTGTAATGACCCGTATTTATTAGTTAATATGATAACCCGTGTCTGAGTCAATAAGAACATCTGATGTTGTGATAACACTCTTTAACACTCTTTTCAGGATATTATTCAATGGTATGGTAGCTCCCATTTTTCAGGGACCACTTTTCCCAGGTGGCGAAGTCTGCTACGAGTGAGCAGTTCCCATTCACAGGGCAGATGTTCAATAGATTCTTTCTCTATTTCATATATTCTGCAGATGTTGTTTTCGATTAGACCTATTTTATAAAGGTGTTTCTTTATTAGGCAGTAACCTGTTATTATTCCTGCCAAGAAACGTACCTGTTTTCTATTGAATATATTGAGACCTAGAAGAGTTTTGATTTTGTTGGACGAATGTTTAGGTATTTATTAGGCATTTTCGCTTTATGATTTACAGGAACGTTGACCCAGAAATCCTTTTGCTCTATCCAGGCTTTTAATTACATTTTATCTGTGCTCAGGGGAATCCCACAGAACGGATTTGGCCCTATGAAGGGCGTATCCGATGCTTTTCTTGCTAGATAATCGCGTGCCAAGCGCGTTTAACTTGGTTGGGCTGAAATTAAGCCCTCTTTCAATACAGAATACAGTTTTGTGTTCTCCGAGGTATATTCCATCATATGGCAACTCCCATCATATTTGCTAGTTAAGTATAGAAGTTCTACTAGTCAACAGTACTTTCTATATTTCTTATTCATCTTTAAATGGCTTAAATTCGGCAGTTAGAATACTTATCCCATTATTTTGGTCTAATATAAAAAAAAATATATTTCTGAGGAATTAAGTAAATAAATAATAAAAATAAAAAGCTTTTTAAAAAAAAAAATCCGCTTAAAATCAAAATTCTAGTAAATTATAAATTATGCTACATTATTATTGTTGTTGTTCTTAATGGCTAAAGCTAAAAGAATCATTTTGCATAATGAAGCAATAATCTACTAAATTCATTTTTTTTTTTCTAACTTAAGTTGATTTTAATGAAAACTCGCACTCATTGAATAAAAGAAGAATAAAACAAGAGAATATAATCAAAGAAGCAATATGATAGAAAAATAAAACGAACTTTATAAGACCTATAAAAACACACACACACACATAATAAAGCCCAATGCATTATATAAAGATAGAAAAATAATATGCAGGTATTTTGTTGGCTTGGCTTTTTATTATAGAAAAGAAAAATTAAAACAATAAAAACAAAAATAAATAAAAAAAATAGAGAACCACATCGCATTATTTGATTATAGTCATTCAGTATGCGCTTTCTAGGTCAATACATTGAAAGTATAAGCTTAGAGTTTCAACTTCAACTTAAGTTTTATTTTTCATATAAATATAATTATAAATGTATATTATGTTTGTATTTATCTATATATAATTATTATATACATAATATATATATATGTATTCAAATTCCATTTTCATTGATTTAGAATATTGTAAAGTATAAATAAAAATTATTCACATTTTTGGTGGTTGAATTTTGTATTGTATGTTGGATAGCTGGTTAGTTGGTTGCTTGATTGGTTGGTTGATTGGTGAGGGAAATAATAAATTATAAACCTCCAATGTATATTTTTTTTTAATAAAAATGATCCCATTGTAACATGTATGTAATTTGTTATTTTAGAAAATACTTTCTAGGATGATGGAATTTATGTAGTTGAAAAGAATTTAATTAAAGTCATATTATGGAAAGTTTACTTTTCCATATATCTAACTATGTATATGTATATTCTTTTGAAATTTAATAATGGATTTGATTTCCAAAATTAAATGGTTTTGACTCATTTGATTTGGTTGACACAATTAGTGATAGTAATAGTATTCCTTTTATGTTAGCTATTATTAATTTAGGTATAGGGGTTTACATACAAAATATGCTTACATTATTATTAGAAGTTAATTGTGGTTCCACGTAATCCAGAGCCATACACCTTAGTCTCTAAACTAATTTCAGATTCTAATAGTAGATGTAACATCCCTAATCCTTAATATCGGTATATGGCAGTTGTCCCAATGCGTAGATGTAATGTCGGATCCTAGATATATAGTCTGTTGCTGTTTCAGCGAAGGTTTATTTATTTATACTGCTTAGAACAAACAGTTTATAAAACAAAATTATTACATATTTGCTACAAATCAAATTAAAATTAAAAATAAATATAAAATAAATTTATGTAATTATAAATTGTTTTAAGTGTGAAATATTAAAATTTCCATGTCATTTTACTTTGAATAAAAAGAACAAGTTCGATTAATTAATTAAACTTTAAAATAAAAATTGAATAATTAATTAAATGCACTTTAATAAAACAACAAAACAAAACAAAAATAGCAATATTGTAAAAAGTAGCGATTGTATAATTTTTGTTTTTGGGAATGTTTTGATGGTGTCAAATTATTATGTAATAATAATAAGCATTCTATTAATAGGTTTATATTTGCCATCATTTGCCATAGACTCATATTTGTCCTAGGATTACTGATTTCAAATAAATTAAATGAAAATTGATTTTATATTGTCCTTTACAAACTCTGTAATGAAAATAACATCAGAATAAGCTCATGACTAAAGTTCAATGTATATACAGATCAATTAATTAGATAGATGTAAGATAGTTTCGTTTTTTCGTCGTCACTACACGTTTGAAAAATCACCTAAAGAGGTAGTTTTTGACTCTTTCAAGCTTCCTGGCATGCTGGCCAATATAAATTCTATCATCATACATTTTTGACTTTGACTGTTTTTGACATTTTTGACATCATACATTTTTGACATCATACATTTATTGACATCATACATTTATTGACATCATACATTTATTGACATCATACATTTTTGGCTTTATACATTTTTGGCATCATACATTTTTGACGAATAGTCGATACTTTTCTTATTAATTGAATTTAATAATATCTTAAAAATATAAATATATATATATATATATATATATATATATATATATATATATATAAATATACTCTACGTGAACAAATATTGCTCCATTTGAAAAATAATAAAAAAATTAAAAAATTAAATATAGTACTTAAGTAGGCTATAAAAATTTTTCTGGTAGAGTATGGGTCAGATTCAGATATAGGCCAAGATTTATAGGCTAAGATTTATTATTCTTGGATATAGGCCTAGTTTGCAAATACTCTTACAACAGTATCGTTTTGTAAAATAAAATAAAAAAAATAAATTAGTAGGCTATGAAAATGTTTCTGGTTCAATATGGGGCTGATATAGGCCTAGTTGCCAAATACTCTTACCACAATATCGTATTATTTTTCCAATTTTCTCTGGATAGAATATTTGTTTGGTATGAATTCTCGAATTATGCCTTCAACAGACATCAATACTATAATATCAATATTGTAATATTCGAGATATTACCCCTTGACAGACATTAACGTAGTATTAACGTAGTATTGATTATGACATGTACAATGGAGGATAAAACTTTTTTTTAAAAAATGATCATTTATTTTAAATTGTATTTAAATTTACCTTTTCCTTAAATTAAATTTCAAATTTGCCTCCATTTTTTATTCTTATTCATTTTGCATTTTGACTTGACAATGAAAAACTTTGTTTAATTTTGAAAATGTGTCAAATCAACTATTTTTTAGTACTAATTTAATTATTTATTTGACGATAGGCTACGCTGATATACATCATTGCCACGCTGATTCGTAATGTTATGCCTTTGTTTGGTAATATCTATACTACGTTTATATTGCAATAATCTTATGATATTAGGGGACACACATATAGAAATATCACGATATCAGCAATATTACAATATTGATATTACATGTCTGTCAGTAGCATTATAGTATTTCGTTAGAGTATGAAGATATTCCGGAAGATATTCTGGAAGATATTCTACAACTAATAACGGCTCCATCTGCCACCATAGATATTCAGTAATAATATATGGAAATATTTTCTAACAAATTTAAACGGTGGAATTTAAAAGTGTATCCTTCTGTCACCATTGATATTCAGAAATAAACAAAACTAAACTAAATAGATGGAAAAAACTTCCCAATGCTACACAAAGTGGAAGAGACATTTTTGAAGTGGAAAAGACAAGATTAATAAAATCAAATTAATAAATAAATTATTTCAAATGTTAGAAAATTTTGCAAGCATCAATCCTTAAATTCCAATCTAACTAATATTCGTACATTGTATTTTTATATTTAAATTGAAGTGATTTAATAAAAACTTAACATAAAAATCAAATCATATCTTAAATTTTTTTAAACCCTTTTTCAAAAAAATTCTATTTCTATGCATATTATAGGACTATGTATAAGAAATGACCAGGAAATATCTTTAGTTTTTATCTTCAACAACAAAATTTATCCATTAGCATTAAAAGAAATTAACAAAAGCCGCCTATCACATTTTTTTCTTTTTTTTTTTTTTGTTTTTTAACTTAAATTATCAACCAACTCCTTGTGTCATCTTAATTTCGCCTATACGACATATACGTTTACTTAATATGGCCTACATGTCAACCAACATATTTATTTTAAAATTCATATCACCTTTTCCTGGTGTCCATTATAGTTACGAGTAGATATAGAAAAGCGGAAGATTATAACTAAATATACTTGAAATTCTGAAATAAAACACGAAACACTTTGAGGGGTTTTTATTTTTCTTCTTTTTGTTTTTATTTTATTTTTTTTCACTCTCCTTCTCTTCTTCTCTCTCTCTCTCTAATTTTGCTGTTCGTTCATCATGAAAGTTATTTACAAAAAAATTATTCTTTTTTTGTTTCTTCATTTTCCTAATTTGTTAGTTCTCTATGTAGAACTTCAGAAGCCTTTTTACCTAGACAGATTTCATTTTTCAATTTCTTTTGGGTGTTGTTTTTCTTTCCTACTTTTATTTTATTTTAAAAAAAATTTTTCCTTCTATAGTTGGGATTGAATTTAAAAAAAAAAAAAATCAAAAATAGTGTCGCAAGTGGAATTGTGTAAAAAGATAATTTAATTATTGTGAGCCTGCAAGCTCGTATTTAGACCTTAGTATACGTATTATTATACTTAGATCTGTATTGTAGCAAATTTGGTGTGATTCTCGATTTAAATCTTTGAAAACAATCTAAGAAGTTGAAAAATTGTAGATTATATTTCGAGGGCTACTCACTCTTGTGTTTTACACTACCAGTTGTTGAGTTTCCACCGTATATAAAAAATGTTTATTCCGCGAAATAATTTATTAATTTGTTTTTAAATATTTTGTGATACAGAAGAGTGTAATACTATATACAGGGCCTGCCCTATCCGATTTGACGACCTGCTAAGTTTTGAAAAATTGTTTTGAATAAAAATTGATAAGCTGCAAGTCATTTCACGACTACCCATGAGATGGCATATTTTAATGGGGTTTTAATTTTAGAACCCCATTAAAAATTATGGGGTTCTAAAATTAAATACATTTTTTTAAAAATTTTTCTTTTATTATTTTTTTCATTTTTATAACATGGCTTCAATATTAACTTCCAGAATCAGATAAAGCTTGAACATCTTCTTTTTAAAGAATATACAACAAGAAAAATAAATTTTTAGAAATTGAGTATGTCAACCATTAAGACCGAGAAATTGTTTTTTCTGTTACATAAATGTGTTTTGTATTGTAAAATATTTATATTTTATTTATCAAGCTCCCTGTGCAATTGCACAACTTGCATTTGTAGAATGACCGATCGTGACTATACATACAATATATTTATGAAATTTTAGATGCTGTTGTAGAAGGTGAGTTTAACAATAATTACAGCCTGTATATAGCTACTTATATTATTTACAATCTTATTTTCACTTTGGTCATTTAAAATGTTTGTATGAAGATAAATTTTTATTGACACTATTATGAACACAAAGACAGCGTTCGAAAGTTTAACAGTAGAGTCAGTAATGCGTGAATTCATTTCACTAAACACATATTTCATATTTACAATTATTATAGTAAAGTTAGTCATAAATAAACATAAGTCATCGACTTTCTATTTTAATCTTTACTAATTATTTCATTTAATCGATTTTCAGCATCTTCCGATAGCAACAAATTTCAAATTTTTCCAATCAGATCTCAGAAAAAATGTTTTTAATTCACACGAGTTTATCATAAGTATGTATAATTGCATTGAGAGAGCTGATGTACTGGCCAACCAAGATTTAAATCTTGACAGGCCTCTTGATTCATTCACCAATGGGAGGGGTCAAGGAGTGAATTTGCATTCATACTTTCTGGCCAGAGCGAATGAAAGGTGGCATATAGACGAAATAGCTGTGCGATCTTTAGTAAAACATCAACAAAACCAAAAACCAGTTTTAGCCAGGGCCAGTATTGATATATAAAGAGTAGTAGCCATCAGTACGTGTCATTGGCCGATATGAAGCCGGGCTGACAAACTAAGTATTCCGTTCAACCCCCATTGTCGCAGTTGCAAAAATGAAAATGAGACAGAAACTACTTCCTTTGCAGCTTTCCAGCATTAGTTAGAGTCAGACTTCAGGCTTTAAGTGGGGCTTTCCCAACAATATAGGTATTATTGCGAAAAGCAGAATAATGGCGATCTGATCAACCTTCTAAATCGCAACGGGTGGCTCTAGTACTGAGTTCCGTGGGAGAGTAAAAATGAGAGAGTGATCCCCATCCCGTGGTATCGAAAAAGCACATTTAAATGCTAATTGGTTTTCCAGAAGCAACTGGAATGGTCACTTCTACTACCTACTACCTATGTATAATTGCTCAAGTCGAACCAGCCTGACATATTAATTTTAATTACCCCAACACGTCTTTGAAGATGTGATATTCACACTAGCTTATCATAAGTAGAAATATTGCTCAAGCCGAATCAGCCTGACATTTTGATTTCATCTGCGAGTATTTAATATTTTTGAATTGTATTCAATTTCATATTAAATGTTTTACCGAACACTGCACCTGTAGCAATGGTAGATATTACAATAGACAATATAGAAATTTGTGTAGGACACTTCCTTCCTTTACGTATTATTTTTTCCAGTAAATTTTCGTCTTTATAAATACTTCTCAAAGATTGACCATTTTATTTTTTTCAATTTATATTTTCAAATTTAATTCTAGGCTAATTATACTGTCTTGTAACAATTCATTTTTTATCAGAATATAAACGATTGTTCAATACTTCAAATTACAAAAACAAAAATTACAAAAAACGAATAAAAGTAAATCCTAATTTTAAACTTTTTTTTTAACCTTACCTAATTTTAAAATTTAAATTTTAAAAATTCATTAATTGTCCAAGAATAAACTATAACTGACAGTACTTAAGCTTAAAAATTCATTATTCCTATTTTTTGAGAATGCTTCAATAGAATATTAAGTACATACATAATATGAAGGTAAAATCAGTTAGTTGGAAATTATTATGTTGCTGCTGTTTCCCGAAAGGTATAAAGGAGATATAAAAAAAAAAGTAAAAAATAACAGTTAGGGGTTGTCGACCTTCATGATATGTTACTGTTCTGTTACTGTTGGTTGATTATAATGTACATAGTTTTTTAGTAACGTGGTTGTTTTCTTATAGTTTTTATATTATTGTTCTATGGTTAATTTTTTTTATTATTGTTTTTGTTTTTGTTTTTTTTTTTTTTGGAATCTATATGCCATGTCATGTTTTAAGGTGGAATAGTATGTCATCATGCGTCTTCTTCTCATATTTTTATACATATGAATAGTTTTATAAATATGTCATAATATATATGTATATATATGTATATGGATGAGATGTTTCTTCATCGGAATATTAAAAGCAAATAGAATAGGGAAGAAAATATGGGAGTCTATTTTAACTAATATAATTTTATAATTTAAATTTATTTATTTAGTTTTTGTGTTTTTGGTTTAAAGTAGTCAAGTTGCAAGAAATCAAAAGAAAAAAAATGTATAAAAATCATAAATTTAAGCCTAAATGTATATAAGCTAATAAAATATTATATAGGCATTTGTGTCCATGCTGTGATTAGCTCAATGAATGAAGGAATTAAGAATATTTTTCATATACATAATATTAATTTAAAAAATTATATTTATTTTACTACAATGTATTCTAATAAAATCTAAAGAAGCTGGAGGTTTCTATTAATCGAGCTAAGATTTGCAAAAACAGAATTTTATTATCAATTAAAGTAATATAACTAAAGATTATTAAAAATAATTATGTAGAGTTCCAAGAACAATTTGATTGTCGTTTAGCATGGGAGCACGCTAAAGTATCATTATTGATGACTGCTTAGAATTCAATTTAGAAATGAAAATATTATCGTTCAATAAGAAATTATAAAAAAAAACTATTAAAATCACGATAAGTGAATATTCAGTCAGATACACAGTCCGGTACGATATTTATTTTTATTAAAGCAATATTTTTAATTCTATGTATATTATTGTATACATATGTTCAAAAGTAGCTGTGCGGAAATCAAAATCAAAATCAATTATTAATAATGCAAAGAATGCAAAAAACCTGACTAACAAAAATATCGAAATCCAGCTTTATATTAAGATCTTTATATAGATTATACAAATTTCCTTTTTTTTGTCAATGATATTTAATAGTTATAAAAATATTGGAAAAGTAGGACTAATGTTGGTAAAAATACAAAAATGAAGTTAATAAATGCTCTTATATTCCGAATAGCCATCTACAATGCAAAAACTTCGACAACAAAACAAGTAAAATGGGAAAAATTCAAAGGCTTAAGGTAATTATAACTATGAGAATATTACAAACCCAACATCCGATGAATATTTTATTTTTAAACAATCTAAATGTGAAATTCAGAGTACTAAAAATAATTAACCAGTCATATCTGACATATTTCAGAAGGTTGTAAAAAATGTAAAAATCGGTAGCTCAAGCTAGAAAGAACAGAAGAAAAGTATGCAGCCAATCTGCCACAAGTTTGACAAACCAATTATATTGTTTTAAACCAGAAGAACCTCAGCAGAGTCAACACATATAATAAATAAGGCAGATCTTACTTTATCTTATTTTATAAATTTTTTTATCCTCAACTATTTGTGATACTGATAACAAGTGGAAAAAGAAGAAAACCGAAGGTGTTTATTACATATTAATATTTTCATTAATAGTTACTGGTCAATTAATATGCAATTAATTGATGAGAGAAGGCTGATAAATTAATTGATGATAGTTTTATTCTCATCCATTTAGTGTCAAAATTCAGCTAATATTAAAAAAAAATTTTTTTATTTTTTTGAAATATTTGAGTGTTATGTTCAGACAGTTTCTTGCAGCTTAATATGTAGAGAAAAAAAAATTCAGTTGGCATTTAAAAATAAATATAAATAAATCATTTTTTTACAAATATGTAAATTTAGAAAAATTTAAAAAAATTACGTCGAAAAAAATAAATTAAATTGATACAAAATTGATAGTTGAATTGATAGCTCATTATTTAGCACAATTGACAATTAAAATGATGAAAACATTGATCAGGCTTGTATGATTGATCAGGCATTAAACAGGCTTGTAAATTACTTAAATATCTAATCAAACAAAATTTAGAATGAAGAGACAAAAGTTTACGAATATATTTTGTAAAGTCAGCCCTGAATATCACACAACTCATGTTTGAACAATTTACAGGTTCCGAACTTGTTTCAATGATGTAATTTGGGTTATTTTCCCAGTCGATAAATAAATAAATAAATAAAGTTATTATTATAAAGCGAAATCAAATTTTTTCTATTTTGTACAAGCCTATGATAATAGTCCATATGATATCATAAAAGTCTATATCTAATACAGTTCTATAATATATATTTTTTATTTAAGATTAGAACGCAATTATCTATAAATAATATGCAATAAAAATATTTAATACAATTTTCAAACCTATTTTTAAATAATTTCCATTTGTATGTTGAATACATTGATATATTGAATACATATAGGACATACAATGGCTAAGAATAAATCAAAGGCAAAAATTAAATAATAATAATAATAAAGACTTTACTTCATCAAAATTATTATTATTATTATTTATTATTATTGTTAAATGTACTTCTATTTTTTTTTAAAATGAAAAATAATATGTTACCTAATTATTTAAGTAATCGGTTAATATAATATGTAGAAGATGTTCACCATTATTCGTTAAGAGATATTTTCTACTTTAGATTAAACTTCTTTAGAAAAGAAAGTACAAGAAAAGTGATAATGTTTAATTGTTTGAAGATGTTTAATCAACTATACCTATAAGTTCAAAAAATTAAATGAATTTTACAAAATTTAAATATTATATAGTTCAATATGTAAAATTAAAATTTAGTTAAGTATATTATATTACAATGCTGTAAATAAAAAATAGCTATTTTGAATCTAAATATTTTAAATAAAAATATAATAAAATAAAATAAAAATATCAGTAACAGTTTATACAATATTTCAATTTCTCTGCTGTTATTGAACTATAATTTTATATTGTTACATAAAAATATTCCTACTATAATATTATATCTATAATATAATTTTTAACAATTGCAAAGTTACAGCAATAAATACCCTTTTGGTATATACAAATCAATCTTCTTTTATTGCAGATTTTAATCCTTTGCGGCTTTTTAATAATACAATATGACAAACTATACTATTGACTGAGAACCCATAAAATTCAATGCTATATTTAATTACTATGTATACAATAAAAATAATATACACAAATATTATAATCATGAATTTTGTTCTTTTTCAATTAAACCAAAATAAATATACCATTAAAAAATATCATAAAAAATATAAAAAAATAAAAAAAAAACAAATATACTAAAACAACATGTATATGTATATAATTAAACCAATACCTGATTTTAAACCACAAATCATAGTTAGTAATCAACTTATTTATACTCACCACTGCTACCAATTCATTCAAAATTAAAAGAAAAATAAAGAAAAAAACAAAAATCAAAAAATTAACTAATTTCTTCATTTTCATTCATTAAAAGAAATTTTCAACTCGTTATTAAATAAAATTTGTTATAATGTCTATATTATTTTGTTGGGTGCTTTTGTGTAACAATTTGTTTTTTAAAGCTTCTGAACTGTAATTCTTAAAATATTATGAGTTATGACATACATATAAAATGTATAAATAAAATATATATGTATGTTCGTTTATATGCTATCATAAATATTTTATCAAAAATATTCAACAGTTCATATATTTCTTTTTTTTATTTTCTTCTTCTTCTTCTTCTTCTTGTTTTCATACATTAATTTCACCTGTATTTATTATTTAATTTCTGCCTATAAATATGTTTTAAAATTCTTGTTATATAATATTTTTCAAATTAAGTTTATAATATACAATTCATGATTGAAATCATTATATTTTAATCTGTAAATTGCAAAAATGATAGATATTTAAAAGGAAATGTGGCGAAACTAAAGGCCCAACCATAATGAGCTTTAGCTGGATTTAGTCAACTTTGATGAAAATGTACGATTACATGTAAATTGTATTATTTACCCTTAACAGGAATATCAGAGCATTTCGTCAAGTTTTCATTACCTTTAGCTGGTTTAAGGAAAGTGCGATTTCATCCAATTTGATATTTGATCTAGGAGCTGTTATTACTTATTGAAAATTTGTGATATATAATAAAATAATTTAATTTTTTAATAATTTACAATCAAAACCAATTAATTATACATAATAATAATAAAAGGAAAAAAAAAATAAAAAAACATTAATTAAAATATATTTAAAATTACATTGAAAACAAAATTCAATTAACAATAACATTTAAAATATACATGAAAAAAAAAATTAAAATAACAAACAAAATATAATTTATATTTAACAAAACTTCTGTTTATTTACGTATTTTTATTTACATTTATAATTTAATAATAGTCAAAATCACTTAAGTTAGCTAAGTTTATTATGGGTAGTTTAAGCAAATTACAAAACTTTAGCTGGCTTTTCTTTTAGTTTTGAAATTAGCTTAAAACATCTTAAGTTCATTATCGTTGGGCCTTAAATTCCGGATTATTAAATTTTCAATTCGAAATTTTAATATACATATAAATTTCACTCCATATATCTGTATACACTATACACATACATCTTAACATACAAAAATTTGAATTTATCAAATTGGCGGAACTCACCAATGTACAGAATTTCTATGTTTTTATCGCCAAAATTAAATTTAAAATTTTAAACGCATAAAAAAAAATAAGTCATTATTATTATTATTTTTATTTTAAACCATTTTTTAAATAAATTATTACAAATGCGGTTGTTGTCTAAGATAAATCAATAAAAAAAATTATATAAGACTAAATTGAAATTATTGAAAACAGTTATATATTTATTTTTTATCAATCTTCCTCAATATAAGTAAAATAAAAAAGGAAATAAAACATTTTAAAGAAATACTTGTAGTCAGTTATATGCTCTCTTGCGCTGATTAGATTTTTAACAGAGCTACTACGTACTGATGTACATATTTATAACGCTATATTTTGATCTAAGTGGTGACTTCTAATTTTTCGATATTTAAAAAGTCTTTAAAAATAATATTTCATTTTGATGTAATCGTAACATGCATTAACCTATATAGGTTGCAGAAATATGTACAAAGAAATAATATTTTTTGGTATAAATTGGGAAACATCCAGGAAGACGGACAAAATTAGAAAAAAAAAATCAGAGGAACAAAATGCCCAAAAAGACAAAATTCCCAAAGACAAATGCCTAAGTCGCTGGTGAATAACAAAAAAAGGAAATATTTCGATTATTATTATATTGTCCCGAAATATTAATAATAATTTCAACTGAATTTCGAATTGAAAAACAACAAAATTTCTCTATATTTCTATAATCTGTTTGTGTTTAGTTTTAGTATGCTCTTTTCATCTTATTTTCCAATTTTTAAAGTTTGAGTTTATTTTCCAAAATCATCCCCAATTATTTGTCATTATTTTCATAATTAATTTTTTTAATTGTATATATCGATGGCTTAGAACATACTTATGCTAAGTCGCAAAATCATAACGAAAAAGAAAAAAATAAAGAAAACAGGCGCTTTTAAAATAACATAATTGGCATAATCAGAAACAATATTAACATCAGTAAATCGCTTCTTTACAAAATACATAAAATATCCTATAGTTATCATTTTAAACCAAAATTTTTGTTCTGATTTAAACTTTTTCTCATATTTATTCATTTTTGTTTTTTGTTATTTTTTAATTTAATTTTCGCGAGCCGCTAATAGTTTAGCGCTTAACAAAACGCATAAAAAAAAATAAGTCATTATTATTATTATTTTTATTATTACTGTTATTATCTTGGCTATTATTTACTTGTCAGGTAGGAAAACCATAAGACTTTCGAATAAAATATGTTTGAAGAAGAAAAAAAAAATAAAAATAAAACAAAAAAAGAAAATAAAATATCCATAGTTCATTCTTGAAAGCACAGTAAGTTTTTATTGTTTGTATCAGCGATTGTTTATCTTTTGTACCCGAATATTGAATATTCTGTAGTTGTTATAGAATTAGCGGTCTACATATTTTATGTATGTTTGTTTACAGCTATGTAGGTATATACTATATTGTGATTTTATTTTTTTCTGTGTTTTGTTTTTATTATTGTAAAATCGTAAGAGAGTGGTGATATTGATATTTTGCACTCATCGCGCATAATTTATGCGATATCTGATTAATTCGAATCTTCGTTGTTTTTTTTTTGCTTGTTTTGGGGTTTTTGCAAAATGTAGATGGGTATTTTTTATTGAAAAATTTGACAGAATAAAATCGTAATTTTAAATTTGTACCTTTTATAACAGTTCTTTTTATAATTCGGAATTTTTAATATACAACAAATTAAAATTCGGTATTTTTGGTTTTTTTTTTATGGAATCACAAATTCGAAAAGAATAAATTTATTGATTAAGTGGCAGCAGCACACCAATATCCAATTGATTATAAAATCTTCGTGAGTGCATGATTTTCTTTAAAAAAAAAATTGATATTTTTGAGTAGAAAAAAATCAGTAGCTCGCTCGGTTTTGTTTGTTGTATGATGATGGGCAATCAAATGATTTTAAAATTGAGATCAAAAAAGTCGAATTGAATTAAAATAGTTTTAATTTTTATTTCAAATTGTTAATCCAGATATTTATTTAGCAGGAGATGTGATATAATTAATAAATATATTTGTTTTAGAAAACAATCTGAAAGCTTCTGATGCTAATGGTTATATATTAATCATATCTAATAACTAGCTTTGTAACCCGTCATAAATGACGGAAGCAAAATAAATCCTAGTTTCTTTTTTTCTTTCATTAGATTCTTTATTCCGAAATTACAGTACTTATGTTTATATCACTTTTTATTTATTTTTATTTATGTTTATATTGGCCTAACACTAATCTTTTTTTTTTTATATAACAGAAAAAGAAGTACCATACCAACAAATTTGTATAAAATGTTTGTATTTTTGTATGGTATACTCGTACTCACTTCCGTTTAGTTATAATTCGTTAGTTGGGTTCCATTTAGTATAAATTATACCGTATTAGTGTTATTGAGTCCTCCGGGAGAGCAAATTTAAAAATGGGATCTTATTTTCATTTAAATTTTGTCTTTTGTATACTGTATAGGGATCTTATTTTGCTATATGAATAAACTGTTATTATGGTATTGTGTTATTTTTAAAAAAAATATTCAAAATTTTGTATCTAAATTGGTAAAATTTACAAAAAATACAAAAACATTTTCATCAATAATTTTCAATTTAAAAAAAACAATGTTTTATTATCCGACGTAGAAGTAGAGTTAATTATCCTACTCTACTTCTATCAAGTTCTATTGATTGAACAGTGAACCTGAACAGTGAAGTGAACAGTGAACACTTAACCCTGAAAATAAAATAATATTTTTGGAATGGAGCATACAGAACATACAGAATACAGATGCAGCAAATAATAAAAAAAAACAAAAAAAAAACAAAAATAATTTTTTTTGAGTGAAGTGAGTTACGCACACAATAATGACAAAAATAAAAGGTAGAAGCAATAAAGTAGTATAATGTCAATACAAATATGCTGATACACATGTATATTATTGTGCATAATTTTAAGTAATAAGAATAACCTTTGAGTGAATTATGTTTTTTTTGTGTTAAATGCTGTTTGGCTTTTGGTTATTATACCATATTAAACTATTGATTAAATTTCTATTAGTCCTTATTATTATAAATCAAAAAAATTGTTTGTTTTATTTATATTATTATTATTATTTTTTATTTTTCCTTATTATTTGCGAAGAAGACTAACATTAAATTAAAAAAATATAGTTCATGCAATCAATTTTTTCTGCAAAGGTTCAGCATGGTAGACAGGGGTTAAAAAAAGCATCAAAGCAATTTGTATATATATATGCATTTGTATACATATGCAATTTGTATATGTGTTGGAGCGTTCCGTCGAACTTACAAACATCCAGATAAATGCAGAATAATATATATATAATAACAATAATTTTAGAAAATTATATTAATTAAGTAAGGGAACTAGTATAATATTTCTTATGACAAATTTCTTATTCTTCATTATTTTAAATAATTAAGTTTCTTATGTTTTCTAACGATTGTAATTTTATTGCAAGTATAAAGAGTTGTGGATGTCAAGTATTTTTTTTTTTTTTGTATGGTTCTGAATAAAATATCAGAAGATAAAATTTTTTAAGCCATTTTAAAACAAAATATATAAATCATCACGAGAAAATAAATAAAAATAGTGTTACCTTCCATGATACAACTTTGTAGTAGGTAGTACATAACTGATAATTACAACATGAGCAAAATGTGTTACAAAACACTCCTTTCATTAAAATTCTGTTAATAAGGCCTATATTATCAATATTATACAATTATACAATGCTCTCAATGTATATTTGGATTCTATGACGAAGGCCGGAAACAGTGACATGAATGCTATATTTTTGTTTTGTAATTTTAATAATTTTAGTTATTTATTTTGATGGCACAACAATACTCTGATCGACTGAAAAAATCACCTCCCATGGATTCTATCTATGACAGCTATATTGATGCTGAAAACTTATATAATCGCTTCAACCATTTTCGATTCGACCTATGCATGATCTACTGGGGTTGGAATTGCATTCAAAAACCATTATTGATGGACAGTAAGCTTTTGATTTTTATAACATAATATGCTAGCTATCGATGTTGTTATATCGCTATTTGTTTAGTTATATGAATTTAGTTGTAAAGGCCGTGGTTATGCTACTATTAATAGAACCAAATACTCTAAAATGTTGATATTACATATTTAAAAATAATTTATAATAGTCATACATGCAGATAGTTCAAGTCTTTAAATTGAATAAGTATATTTCAAGATTTTTTAATACAAATTGAGTTTTATTTCAAGCATTAGCGAATGTTTCAATCTGGAAAGTTTCAAAATCTTATACCCAATAAATTTCATTCAATTACAAAGACCGCCGTTTATTCGAAATAAATTTGTTGTATACATTTTTTTATTTGAAGATCTTTTTAATTTGCATAACTAAATTTACTTATACTATAATTATATTTTGGACTAACCGTGACTAACCGATTAAAAATAGTTCTTAAAACGCTTTTAAACTGTTTTTAAATTTTCATTTTTTAAACTTACTTTCTACATAGTAAAAAATTTGCTGTAATATTTTTACATTATGGAACACATTTGTTTATTCGAAAAAAGTCCAAAATTTACCGAAAATGTCTAAAATATAACTAAAAAGAAAATAGAAGTTTCAATAAATATATGCTTGCAATACATGTTGTGTACAAAAATTTATAAAAAGATCAATTTTTTTTCAATATGTGCTCTGCTATTTTTTGCGCATTTGAAACTTATAACAAACATTATGGAATAGACTAGATTGTAAAATTATTTTGTGTACAATATGATGATGCATTTTAGATATAACAATTTTGTTACTATGTACTCTCAATCAGTTTTAAAGGAAAAATCTACTTTCTTCAACATCCATATTATGCCCTGAACGGAATTAAATCTCGGGACCTTCTAATTAGCCAATTTTTTAATAACTTAGTAGTCAGATGAAATAACCACTTTATCATATCAGCCTAGACAAGATGTACATTATAACATTTTTAATTTTAAAACTAACCTAAAATATAGGTACAAAGTTAATCATCTGATGATTCAGATTGGTTTCAAATTCAAATTTATTTGTATTTTAAAATAAAAATTTGATTTGGAAGTTGTATTTGCAATAAAATATGCAATGTGAAATAAAATAAAATAATCAGAACTTCAAGCACTCATGTTATTTCATTAAGTTTACCTTAAATGTGATCAACACAAAAGAGAACAGACATACGAGTGAGTATTTTTTTGTTTTTTTTTTTTATTTAAGTTATTGATGAAATAGATGTATGCAATTGATATGTCAAGACAATAATCCATAAATTTTATTGTATATATACATTGTCTTTATTGATATCTTATTTTACAGGAGAAGAATAAATGAAAGGTAAAGAATTGAAAAAAAAAAAATAATAATAAAAAAAGTAAATAAAAAAGTTATAAAAGAAGTCCTTATTGAAGTAATAAAATGTAATTGAATACGCACCAGGTTCTTAATATTTATTTCAATTTTGTAATATAGGCATTTTTTCTTTATTCTCTTTTATTGTTTCATAAATTTTAATTTTTCTTTAATTGTTGATATTCTACAAGAATTTATTTTTTCTTAATTTTTGGTAAAAATTCGATGTGATTTGAATATTTAAATATTTTAAATTATATACAAAAAATCGTATGAACTTTGAGCCCAACTGAATTATTTGTGTTTTAAGGGTTATTGTTGATTTGTTGTAGAGAAGATATTAATACAGTTTTGGTTTGGTTTTTTTGCATAGCTATATTGGAAACAATTGGAAGAGTATAGAATTATTTTTCCAGATAGAATTTCAGAACAATAATAAAAAGTTTTTTTTATTAACGCAAAAAATTGTAAACATGAGCAATTTTTTTAATAGTTATTTGATTGTTTGAGCTTTTATGTAAATAATGTGCCATCATAGATTAATAAATAATTGAGAGGGTTGTAATAAAAAAAAAATATATAGAGAAAATATAACTAAACTAGGTATATAAGGAAAGGTAAATTTTAAAAGACGGTATATTTACACTTTTGGTCCAAAATATTTTTTTTTTATGTATTTTAATGTTTTAATTTAATATCTAATGATAATCAGTAGGTATTGGTATAGTAGTGTTAGACCTTGACATAATGACTATAAGAGATATGTTCACGCGCAGCTTATTTTATTTTATTCTGTTTATGAAATGACATTTGAGAAATATGTTAATTGGTGACAACTTTAAATTATTTTGTTTTAATATAAATTTTTGAGTTTGTTTGTGAAAAAAATAAAAATTATAAATATAAAAAATATATAAATAAAATTAATTGCAGTGTAAAACAGTATAACAAATAAAATATTAAAAGTTAATAAAAATAGATTAGTACATTAGTAATTAGTAGCCTTTAACTAGTTAGGATAATAGTTAAATAGCATAAGTTAGAATTTTTTAAATTAGAATAAAATCGTCCAATGTGAAGTGTTTGGTTGCAATATCAATAATCACAAAAAATTAAAACAAAATAATGGGGAGGCACAAAAAAATCATTTTATATAGATTTCCAAAAAATGAAAAAATGTAGAAATTATGGGTGTCAAAGTGCCAACGTTCGGAAAAATTTAAAGTGGCAAATGCACGGATTTGTCAAAAACATTTTAAAGAAAATGATTTTTTAAGAAATCTTGAAGCATGATCTTTTAGCAATTATCATCCGACAAGAGCCAAATATTTATCATCCGACAAAAGCGGATCTTAATATTAGGTGGTAGGATTTATTTCCACCATGTTAATAAACATTAAATAATTTGATTATGAGATATTATAAAATCAATCTCTTGTAATATATAAAGTTAAATTATATTAAGAAATAAATTACAAAAAAAAATAGTTATCTAAATTCGTTGCAAAAATCAATCTGCTTTCTATATCATATTCCTGAAGTTTAGAACAAAAGCCTCAAGATTTTGCCAAATCAATAGAATGTTATAGTATCAAAATATATCAACGACTGAAGCTAGTTGCATATAATATGAAAGTAATACAAAACATTATAGTAGATATAAATAATGATGTGTCGAAGACCTAAGAGTCACAAAATATTATCAGTCAGCGGCCCCCAGAAAATTATATAAATCCATTTAACTTTGACACACTTACTAAAATTATTTCCCTAACTGATAACTTCAGTTTAAAGCACTGACAAATTAGCATTGTAAGACTCACGCCCCAACTATGCTTACAAATTGTTGAAATTTATTTTCAAAATCAGTGTTCTATCTCCCAAACTTATAGACTAATCGTCCATCAGAACAGATAATTCGTCACGATAGGTTTAGGAAATATTTTTCTCTACTCGTTGCAACAACAAGACAAAGATCTGTACGTACGGCCAAAAATATCGTTATTGTAAGAGCCAGTATTCCTGAAGATTCAAATTTGTCTATTCGTCGACGGTCACAACAAGTTGGAAGGTGTTCACATGTAAAATGTTGCCACCTCTTGGAAAATTTTGCATAAAGATCTTCGTCTACATCCATACAAGATTCAACTGGTCCAAGAAATAAAGCTACTTGCCCATAGTAGGCGACGTTTTTTTGCTGTTTGCGCCCTAGAACAGCTTGAAGTTGATTCACTTTTCTGTCGAAAAGTTATGTTTAGTGATGAAGGTCAGTTTTGTTTTATGTAACTAGTAATGCAGAAAAATTAGCAATAAAATATATCTTTTTAATTCGTTTGAAGTGATTTTAATATTGAAAATGGATGTTCCATCCGCATCTATCGAGCTGAAAGACGAAATTGTAAAGCTAAGCGAATTGGAAGTTGATGGTTTAGAGAATATCGCTGGATATATTTCCCATAAACTAAGAGAAAAAGAAAAATCTTGGTTACCCAACAAACGTAGAGAGCGAATCCAATTATACGTGGAGCAATAATGTATCGTAAGGAGGTATTTATAAAATTCTGAAAATATTCTGAAAATATAAATTTAAGTATAGATGTAAAAATGTTATTTTTTACGGGTAAAATGTATTTTAGAATTAGAATTTTAAACAGAAAAATTTTAGAAAACAATTTAGTAATAAAAAAAAATTAATTAAAATATAAATAAATAAATCTCTATTATTTGTTTTTTTTTTCAATATAATATAATATCTTATATATATTACACAAGGAAGGCCATTTGGGGAATATCTTATATTATAATACACAAGATGAACGACGTGGTGAGTAAAAAAGCAAGAATAATTGAATACGTAGTAGATTATTTACACCACAAAAATATTAAAATTTTAGCTGAATACTTAAAACATTTCAAATATTTACACCAAATTAGTGACGGTTATTTCCAAGTTGAACGTCATCTATACTCTAAAAGAAATTTCAATTACGGGAAATTTTTAAAAAGGCTTCATAAAAATTCTGTCATTTTAAATAAACACACAAACTTGTAGAAAAAAGCACAAAAACGAAAACACAAACACAAATTGAAGACAAAACAGAAACACAAAAATCAGATCAGATCAGACTCTATAAATATAATATAATAAATGTAAATTCATTTGCTTCTGCTATTTAAGAAAAATATATACAGTAAAACACGGTTATAGTTATTCACTAAATTTCAGTAATATTTCTGACTATAACCGTTTTGTGACTATAGGCGTTGTCTAAAAAAAATTGCAACTTTATAAACAAGGTCAAATTAAAGAAAATATCTTTCGTATAACAATTTTAAACTTTATTTTATTCATAAATACCAATTCTCTTATGCAATTACAAAATATACATATTTGTGATTATATAACAGAAAAAAAACTATATATAAATCAGTTTTTTAATCAAATAATTCACTTTTGACTTTTGATTTTATTGGAAAATTGCAGTTATATTTTAATGTGGCTTATAAAACGACATCGATTGTATGAACTTATGAAGTTTATATTCTTTTAAACAAATTGTTGACTATTGCTATAACATAATTGTGACTACAAACGTTTTTGACTATAAACGAATTAAAATACTTCGATCTACTACGTTGAGAGTAATGGGATTTTATTGTGTTAACTTATATTGAAATTAGTATTAATTTCGTCATAAAGTATTAGGTACCTATTATACTTTAATTTCATTGTAAACTATATATATTCAATAATCAAGCGATTCAGAAAACAACTACAATTATACCAAAACAAATATTTCTTTTTATATAAAATTGTGTTTGAAAGAACTACTTCTGTGAAATTGCACAGGGGATTCACTAGTACTTATATATTCCCATAATATTTATTTAGTCAATCACTTAAATTATTATATACTACTTTCTCATATAACTCCTTATAAAATTTAAATTTTGTTGTGACCAATTGACGTAGATGCGCAGGACAGACATTTTTTTAACTATTGGTGAGCATATCTTTTATAGTTATAATATCATGGTGTTAGACTACCTCTAGGTCCTAGTTTGGATTTGAAAAATTTTAAAGTTCATATACAGATTTTGTAGAAACCAACAATATGTGAGTTATAAAAACCAAACAAAATATTTTTTATTTGATAAATGGACTTATATCCATCTTATTTATTAAAAAATAAAATTGTTGAACTCTTATCAAGTAAAATATTAGTTTATTAATTTCTAAATTAAATATAGTTTTTACTACAATTTTATTAAAATTTAAAATTTTCGCTTTATTTCTGCTCTAAATATATTATTGTCTATAAAAATGAACGGTTAAATGTTGCAGTAAGTGGGTTGAGAGAAAAAAATCTTTTTTACAGTTTCTTACATTTTTAAATTTAGCTCTTCATATGAAAAGGAGAGAATTCAAGAGTATTATTTTGAGCCCCTTATACAAGAAGTGTACAATTAAAAAATAGTTTTAAATTCACTTAGATTTTTTGTATAACAAAATACTGATCCCTTGTAAGTGTAAGACACTGCAAATATAAGCCAAAAACATAACGATATAATACAATTGTATGTGATGTCGAATTTGCAGAACCAATTTTACAGAATTATTTTTTTTACTTTTATATTTAATGTTGATAATCAGATTTGTTTTTACTAAATGTATTTAATATTGTGTTGATTATGAATTGTCGAATTTTCTTTCACTAATGTGTTTTTAATAATATGAAAATATTTTTGGAAGCAACTTATTTTCTTCATAAATACTTATGACTAATTCGCTATAGTAATTTCCTATCTGAAATATCATACCATCATCTATACAATTATGGTCATTAACAGATGTCATGTAAGTATATTATACAATTTAGTCATTAACGGACGTCACTACATAATTTAATGTCTCTAGAATTGTTTATTAAATTAGTTTAGATAAAATTAAGAAAAATACATTTTAAATTTTTGTTATCAGTGTAGTCTACTCTAGGGTTTAGTTATTTTCTATTCAATTAGAAATTATTATGGAGTTGAGAATGCCTTTAATATAGATTTACTAAATTTTAATATATAAATTCTAAATTTAGCAAAGAAGCAGTCGTTAGGCTTTAATGTTCGATCACTGAAATTTTTATATTTCGTCAAGCGATGCCTTTCGTCAATTGACAGGTAAAAAAATATTAGTTAACTAATTAGAGCCACATATGTAGATAGTAACTCTAACAAAAAAAAAAGTAATATTAACGTTTAACATTTACTAAAAAAAGTAAAAATACACGGAATATGTGTGCAACATTCGAAGGTGAATAGTAGAAGAACAAAGAAATAAAAAATATGTTTATTAACGTCTATTAACCAGTTTTGGGTTTTATATCACGACCAAAAAATAAAGCAAGATCATTGGTCACTTGACTCAGAATTGGTATATATATATATTATATAATATTAGTTGTATATTAACCTATTAAATCATGTAATCAAGGAGACTAGATCTATTTCATAAACATCTGTTCATTCTACTTAGAAGAAGAGGAATCGTCCTATAATTTTCTATTTGTTTTTCATAGCTCGCAAAAGACATAAATATTTCCAGGAATCGATATCGCTTAATTCTGTAATTGATATCAAAGCAATAATAAGATTCATCAAGGACATAGAATTTACTTGTAAATGTTTTATACTTCAGCATTTCAGTGAGAAGGGGTTTAATTGTGAAATATAGCAGTTCAATTATGCTACCAGGTATTGTTATGGGACTAAATGCGATCTAATGGTGTAACAACAAGTGTTCGGGTTCAGTAAATTAGCTTAGATATTAGATATTAGAAATTTATAGTATGTAACTAAAACCTATAGTTCAGCAGTTATCTATATTTTACTCTCGTCAACCAATGTTTTAGTGAAACCAAAGAAAGTAAAATCAGCTGGAATTAAAATGTCAAATAGATTCAGCAACCACAAAACTAAATGTAAATGGTATGTCAATTAAAAGAGATGGAACAGTAGCAGTTTTCTGTGAATATGTTGGTTCAATAGATAATATTAAAAGCAGGTCGAAGATAAATTAAAAGGCAAATATTAGGTAATAATTCCAAAAAATATAGATCCGAAAATAATCATAGTCAAAATTACAGATGAATACAGTGGAGAAGAAATAATAAAGAGAATGAAACTGCCAAATAAGTTTATTGACAATGAAGAAGTAATGTCTATTTGTACTAAGCAAAACGAAGAGACTTCATTTAATGCGATAATTGAAGTTAATATGTAAGATGCTTTATGCTTCATTTAAATAAATTTAGTCTAGATTTTCCTGGTAAATGCTACTCTAAAACATTCATTTCAACAATTGGTTTATAATTTTTAAATTGTAAAATCTAATTCGAAACAGATATTATTGAATTGAATTGAGTCGATCTGATAATATTTAGATAGAAAATCAAATCGTTACTAAGTCAGTTACAAAGCGCATAAGTATAGTTATCCAAGCATATAAAAATATAAAATTTCATCAACAAAAAAACCCAAAAATAATTTGTTATCTCCAAAACAAATACAAATATCCAAAGGAAGTATCACAATTCAATTAATATTTCTACAAAATTTTATATTTAAAAAACACACTCTATTTTTTTTTTTTTTTTGTATATTATAATCGTCTTAAAAAAATAAAAAAATAAATAAATAAATATTTAAAAAGTGAAAAAAACAGAAAATTAAATTTTTTTTTTTTGCTGTTTATAAAAATTTTGGACAAAAAATAAAAAACCAAGGTGACGTGTCCCTATTTTTTTTTTAATCATTTCAATTTTATTTCAATTTCTCTCTTAAGGATGCTAAAAAGGATGGGTGCGGTTTTGAAAAAAAAAAAAAAATAAAATAAAAATAAAACAAAATAATCAATTTTAGTGCCAGCTTTAGTATAACAACAACAACAACAAAACAATTCAAATATCATAAACAAATAATCATTGCGAAAAAAAAATTAATGTGTGGTATTGTGATGGTGGTGGCGGTATTAAACTAGGTGACTTAACCAAAAAAAAAAAAAAATAATAAACAAAAATAACTCGGAAACGGTTTTGTTTTAACGTTTTTTGTTGTTTTTTTTTCGTTTTATTTCGTTTAGTTTTTAAGAATAAAACACCTATAATAGTTTATAAAAAAAAATATAAGTTAAGTTTTTTATTGTTGTTATATCCGCATTTGGAGAACTTTTTTTTTTGTTTTTTTTTTTTTTTTTTTTAATTTATTTGCATGTTGTTGACGCATATTTTCTGTCTTAAAATATATAAATGTTCTATTATATATATAATATATATATAATATATATATATTTATGATTGATATAACTACATACATATAAAATTGTATATTTCTAGGAATTAAAATTTAGAGAATTACACAACTGATTCCTGTTTCTTGAAAATGTGTAGGATTATAAATTGTAGGGTTTTGAATAGAAATATATATGCAAATTTATTTAAAAGGATTGATATATTAAATGTTAATTTTTTGTTTTTTATATGAATAGCTATATGACAAAAAAATATAGTACACAGTACAATCTACTTTATAATAACATAAATTGATAATATTACTTTTTATAGCATGTAATGTACTAAGCTAGCTAAAGTAATGTACGTATTACAAAAACAGAATATATTGAATAACATCTTCACACTTCTTTAGAAGTTGATTCTTAAAAATTATTAATTTTTTGTTTTGTATAATTACCATTATGAAATTTGCTATAGATACTGATCTTAATATTGATTAATTTTTTTTTATAATGTGCAAAATGTTAAACAAATCTGATACATAAACCAAATACGACTACTCTTTAAATTAAACGTATTTGGAAATAAATGAATTTTTTGTTATAAAAAACTAAACAAAAAAACTTATTTATACTACATAAATATAAATTATTAATTGAACAAATAAACAAGTTAGACAATAATAACAAATCACTGTTATATGTATATTGTTTCCTAAATTTAATTCATATTTTTAATAATCAAATATTTTTTCAACTGATGCGAGACCACTATTTTATAGTTGAGTTCGGAGTGTACAATATATATGTAGTAAGAACGGACTATTACATCTATTACATTAGTGTATAAGATGAGTATTCTAAAAAATAAGATAAAATTCCATCTCGAATAAATGCAATCCATTACTTCATCCAGTGCTTCTATTTATTAAGCTACGAAAACTACAAAAATTATTTTGAATTTAATTATTTTTATTTTAAATAACAAATGTAGAGTAGCTAAATGACATTAAATTTCGTAAACATACAAACACATTCATGGAGGATCATATGATAACAATTCCTGAATGATTTGAATTTTAAGTTTTTTTAATTATTGTAAATAAATGTTTTTTTGGAGGGCATTGAACACTATTTTTCTAAATAAAAAATGACTCTTACTATTCCACTTTTGTACATTTAATTTCTTAATTTTTATTTTTAATTGTTATATTTTATTGAATTTGATTTTCTATAGTATTAAGTAATATTTGAATTATTTAATTATTATTTATAAGATTTCTTTTTTTGTCCTACATTGATTAATTGTTGGTATTATTTTGTTATTTTAGATTTTAATTTTTAAAATATTGTTATTTGAATGTAAATTAGTGAATAAAGAATTTTAGGATCAAACTAAATTTAAACTTTGTATATGAAAACATTTGAATAGCCAGTATCGAAATCAAAAGCGACCCAGTTTATATTTAAAAATAGAGATCCGAAATAAGAGAATATAGAAAATGAAAGAATTGAGGGAAGGAGTTTTATGCATGCATAAAATAGATGTTGCATATTGTTGTAACGAAGTTTGCTTATAGAAATTATAACATATTTCAGTTTTTTCTCTACTCATGCATCTACCGTCCGTAGTTTTTTTAATTTTGAAAATATTATTTTCCAAAATCCATTGCATCCATACTTCTATAGTTCTTAAAAGGTTTTTGATACACACTCTGTTAATGTTAAATTTTATTTTTCAATTCTAGAAAAGGGAAAAATTGTAAAAACAATGCTTAAAAATACATTCTAAAAAGTAAAATAACCTTAAGAGGTAATAATCAAAATTAGTTATGGAAATGCGACTTTTCTAAATCGTATCGAATGTAAATCCAAATATAAAATAATATTTTAAATTCGATATAATTATGGTAACCAGACAGCTTCGGCTAGGCCTTAAAAAAATAATTTAAGTCAGGCAATGTTTCTTATATAATAAATTTTTTAAATATGATTGCTATTTACTTTTATTTTATAAACTAAATTGTACAAATCACAATTTCATAAATACTTTACTTTTTGTTAAATTTTGCCTTTACTTAATTACCTAAATAAAATTAGTTCTTAAGTGTAATAAATTGAAATAGCTAAGTAATACATTTATTTTTAATTTTTACTAATAAGTTACATTGAATTGTTCATTAGTTTATATTATAAGATTGAATTAAAGAAAAAAAAAATATTATATAATTGAAAGTAAACGATTCGAAATGCAAATTAATAACTATTTCTCGTGTTTAATATCCCGTTTTTAATATTATATTTTGTCAAACGATTTTTTTCTTTTTACCAGCGTCAATCCTAGTTCAAACCAAATTTTTATTTGTAGAAATATTCCATATTTTTGATTTTTGAACTACGTGTATTTAATCTAAGTCAGAATTGGAA
The DNA here is from genome assembly GCA_963942445.1 of Argyra leucocephala. Classification (NCBI taxonomy): domain Eukaryota; kingdom Metazoa; phylum Arthropoda; class Insecta; order Diptera; family Dolichopodidae; genus Argyra; species Argyra leucocephala. The sequence continues at coordinate 186,399,063 of OZ012677.1, forward strand.
ACAAACAACCATTAAAAATTTCATTTTTCTTTAATTAGTTCTTTTTTTTGCCAGTTTTATGACTATTTTCAAATACCTATCTATTTGCAAAATTGCTTAGAAGATGCTTTAAATATAATGGTAATGTAAACTTTTAAAGACTTAATCAAGTTCGTTTATACTTTAAAAGTATGATACTCTTAAATTGAGGTATTAAACTTAGATAACCAAGAAATATTATTATTGTATAAATATTGTAATTTATTGTATATTAAATATCGTATTATTAAGAATGTTACACCTAGTAGAGCTTACTGCATATATATTCCATATAATTAATATGCATATATATCCCATAATTGAGCTCATCGCTTGAGATGAAAATAAAATAAATAAATAAATATTTTAAATATTAAAAAGTTCTGATAAAATATAATTTATAGAATATGCTATAGGCTCTAGGTGAAACATTATTAACATTAAATAAATATTAAAACTTTATGTATGTTTCACAACCGAAATAACCGTTTCATAACCGAAATTGATTAAGATATATTTAATAAAATTGTGAAACATACCTAGATTTTTAATATTTATTTAATTCTGATAAAATATTAAAAATGACTGCTAAGTTGTAATTCGTTATTAAATAAAATCTAACAAATTATATACGGCCAGTTTTAATTAAGAAAATGCCTGTAGTTGGCCTGCAGATTAATCTGTAGGTCCACTGTCAAATAAATAAATAAATAGAAATTCATCCCTTCGAAATATAAAATATGACAACAGTTAAGACGATAAAGTCATGAAACATTTGTTTGAAACATTTGTTACATCTTTTTACTCTTTCATTTTTTAACTAACAAGGATTTTATCTATTATAATATCAATTAAATACAATTAATACTATTTTAATGTTTTCACAAGTGATAAATTTACTATAAACTACATTATATTATATTATAATTTATTGTATAAAAAATTTAAACCCTGAAATTAAAACTTTAATAACATTAACTATACATACATACATACATATACCTATATTTCATAATATCTCTCTATAACCGTTTTATTTTTTAAATGTCAAAAAATAAAAAAAAAATACAGTTTTTTTGTTATTTATTTCTTCTTAATCCAAATACAAATTAACCTATATTACTGTTATCATTGACTACATTAAGTTTAACAAACTTTATTTTTAGTTTTTGAACATTTTTAAAATTTTTGTATTTTTATTTATTTATTTTTTTGTTTTTTCTTCTTCTTAATATAAAACTAATCAAATATGGAAATTTATGTTACTATCACACTCCTATTAAATAAAAAGAAGAAGAATAATAAAAAATTAAAAAAAAAATAAAAACAGAAAAATTAAATAAAAATCGAAACCTACCTACACCCATCAAAAATCATTATAATAATGATTATGATCATGATGCTGATGATAATGATGATGACGATATTTTTCGTAAAAAAAAAATATTATCTTTCAAATACTTTATAATATTATTATATTTTATGTAGTTACAAAATTTGCCTTGACTTTCTAGTTATAGGTTAACTATTTATCACTATGCTAAAACATTTAAAAATTACACATTTCCATATACAAACATACATACATGTACTTCATTATGCATTTTTATATATTATTGATGTACATCAGTTTTTATATTATCATCCATGTATAAATCGGTAAATGTATATAATTATGCATACTAAAGAAACAAAAACAAAAAATAGTCACAATAATATGAAATCCCGTTAACAAAAGTTAAATTTTATTCGTTACCTTGATAAAAAGTTTTTATTTTTTTATTTTTATTTTTATTATTTTTTATTAGATTTTAATTTTAGTTTTATTTAAGTCTTCCATATATATAAATTTTTCATCTCAACTTTAAGGTTTTAATAATTTTTTTTTTTTTTTAATTTATTGTTTTTGTTGTTTTCTTGAAAAGCAATGTTTATGCATATATATATATACAAATGTATGGATGTATATATGTAAGACAGGTACCTTGACTATAAAGTTTTTTTTTTTTTCTATAATTATTTGTATTCTTTTATTCATGAAACTTTTAAACCTATCTATCGAACCATTCAAATATTTTTCACATCCTCCGCAGAATGAAAAAATAAATAAATAAAAAAAAAAAAACAAAAATAGAAAAAAAAAATAGGAGATCAACAACAACAATAACTAATAATAATAACAATAATGATAAAATAGTATAAGAGAAAAATATGTGTTTCGTTGATTTTCGAAACTATAAGACACCTTATTATATGTTTATATTTGGTTCGTAGTAAATGTTACAGTTAGAAGCGATTTAAATATTCAATCAGCAAAGCAAATGTATTTACTATATATAAATATGGCCTTATAGAAAACAACCTGTGCAGAGGTTGCGGAGAAGAGGTGGAAACAGTGCTACACGTACTTATACGGTGCTACACTGTGCTACACGCATATGCCCAACGCAAAGAACGAGGAAAGCAAACATCTTGGAGGGTTACTACCGGGGAGTACTTCTCTGGGAGTAAATTGTTAGATTCATGAAAGGTATTAATTAGCTCAGCGATTGAGTCTGCTGAGAGGCGGTGGTGAAATTGCTGCGAGGGGGTACGACGTAGGATAGATAGGGATAGTACGACAGTTGGAGGATGATTTTTATCATCACTCTATTAACCAACCAACCATATACAAATATATACATATATATATAAATTTCAGATAGCACAGCTACATCATAAAATCAATACATAAAATAAAAAATGTCAAGATAGACTCAGACATCACCCAAAGCAATTAGAAAATACGCTATTGCAAATAAAGCCCTAAGGAAAATTTGGAGAATACTATAATCACTCGAATTGTTATATCTATACTGTCAGTTGGATATCGTACATTTATATTTGATCAGAATTAAGTAAAATCAATATTATATTACGCACAAGACTTTAGTAGAAATGTGGTTCAGTGGATTCATCCCTTACAAGCCATAAAATTTCATACTATCAAAATTACCAAAATAACTTCAAAAATTAATTTTGTACTTAGAATTAGTTCTAATATATAGTTAGGATAATAAAAAAAAATAAATTGAAAATATTTTATTAATTACTTATAGTAATTTCAGTGGAAGTAAATAAAACACAAATAACAACACAAAAACATGCCTTAATTAACTGATTTTGTGAATGTTTATAAATTTACTACTATGTCTATAAATTTACTGACTAACAGTTATTATGCACAAAAAAACACCACTTTGACATATTTCAAAAACAACACTTTGACATATTTACAAAATAACCTATATGTAAATATGACACTTCAAATTTAAATAGGGTGATGGTACGGCTAAAAAAGTAGGTTGTTTGTATTAAAATTTTACTGTTGTTTAATTAACCATAATTTGTATGTTAAAACTAATTACAAGAACTAACTGCAGACATTTCTGCTTATGTTCGATGCTTTTATAAAGATAAGTCGATTTTATTTTAACAGGATTGATATAATTAACTCAATTATTGAATTTTTTGAAGAATCAATAGATAACAATATTATTTAAATAAATATTCATTACACAATACAACCATATCTAACAATGTTCTAAACTGTTAACACAAAATCAGAATACCTTACACAAAATCTATTCTTATTCCTATATAATATACAAAACTTGAAAATAAATTATATTAGACAAGATATATTTAGTATACAGAGAATTAAAAAAAAAAAGCTTCATGGTCGTCATTTCAAAAAGAAAAATAATAGAAGAAAATAACAACAATAATAAAAAAAAAAAAATAAAACAAAAACGCGCATTTATAGCGCAACGCAACACAACACCAATAACAAAACAACAGAGGCAAAGCATCATCATCCAGCAAAAAAAAAAAATAAAAACAAGAAAAAAAATTATTCCAAAAAGGCTATTTTCACACAAATAAATCTACTAAATTATGGCGACATGAAGCTCAATTCTCTTATTTTATTCCTCCTCCTATGTAGATAGATGTATGTATCTATATGTATGTATCTATTTTCTAAAAAATATAATGGTGAATTTATTTAGTTAGTTAGTTAGTTAAAGCCTTCCTATGTTATAATTGTTAGTTGTTGGGGTTAAAAATAACAACAAAATAAATTCCATATCCATATATAACAAAACAACTGTAAAAAAAATATAACAAAAAAAAAAAAAAAGAAAAACAGAAAATAAGAAGAATAAAATAAAAATACAACACTAAAGAAGGCGGATGAGCTGTACTATAGATACTGCGCAATAGATATATACTAAAGTTTATAGATAAATAGATATATGTGTATAGACATTAGATATAAACATAGATATTAGATACTGACTATATGTATCTAAATATCTGTTAGATTTTTTTTTTCTTTTAAATATCCGTACGGATAATAATTAATAAAAAAAATGTGTTTTGAAATGAAATAAACGTTTTTAGAACAAAAAAAAAAAACACAAAAGCTACAAAAAAGAACCAATTGTAAATAGAAAATGTGTGTTTTTTTTTTTTTTTAATACATAAATATACATAATTTATTCAATCCTTTTTGTTGAATTTTTTTTTTTTTTTTTTTTTTTGCAAAGGAATTTGAATTTTACCTTGACTCTTTTTTTTGTAAAAAAATTTTGTTTTTATATTATTGGAGATCAATTGGTTACAGACAGTCAGATCGTGCGATGTTATGTAACACAATAAATAAGTCTATTGTGGATTATATATGTAACATAAAATAATAAATTGTATACTATAATGCTTTCTGCTGTACGAGATTATGGTATCAGAAACTATTGCATACTACTTCTGTCTGATCACATAAGGTCAAAGGAAGTTCAGATTTTGTAACATTTCAATCTCAAACAATAGACTGATATAATTTTGAAATATAACATAAAATATAAATCTCAAAGGGTTGTGATTTTACATGAAATGTGTGAGTTTTTAGGGTTTTAATTATAAGAATAAAAATAAATGATAATGTAACAGAGTTAAACAATACACAGTGGACGAACGATTGATCTGTAATGTATCTACTCCAATTTTATTTTAATAGAAATCATATTTATCACATGAAGTTCGAATTTTCGCACTTTTATTCGTGTAAACATTTCTAAATTATCAAACGTTCATATAAACTTACCACAAAACCTTCCGTATATAAATTAATAAACTAAAATATCACAACATAATGTAAGTACAGTTGTGGGTATAAATTCATCATAAAAGACATTATTTATTAAAAAAAAAAAAACACAAGATTAAAGCTCACCTTTATATCAAATTACTGCGAACTTTTAATTTCCGGGAATTCAGCCATCTGATTTATATAAAGTAGTGGAATAACATAGTATGTATCACAGAGATTAATTTCAAATTTGCACGGAATCCAAACATTTGACAGATATTTTTAGAAATAAATAAAACAGTAATAGAAAAAAAATCATAGAAAATATTTGATCAGATACTTTGTGTTATCCTGTAAAGCTTTCCACATTAACCGCATTGATTTAATAAACATAATGAATATAATCTGTTTGAAAATATGTAAACACAATTTTAATGTTATGTCATCCAAATGTCATTCAAAACGTTAAGTGTAACGAAAATTAGTATTTAATGAACTAAAATTTATAGAATTGATTCACATTGAATTGTTGATGATCCACGCAATTAATATGATAGCTAGAATTATTTTAAGCTCAATATTAATTTTATATCCTTTAGTTTTGCAGAACTAACTTATATGTATTTATATTTATATAATAATATATATATGCACTTAATATTAAAAATGTAGTAGTCTCCATATTAAAATTTAAAATATTTATCCATATTTGTATATAACTTCATCTAAAACTATGTAATTTTTTCCTCTCAATATTTAAACATTCATATACGAGTTTACATACATACTTACATCAATAGACATAAATGGAAAATCTACTATAAACATTAGAAAATATATTTGTAGACATATTATGTACATTCAATATATATATATATATACATATTTATATTTATATTCACAATTCTAGTCTAAATAGCAAAAAAAAAAACCTAACTTAAAATAAAATAAGACCTCTAGGAGCAAGTATGCGTAAACGTATTGAAAAACAAAAAACAAAAAAACAAAACAAAATAAAATACAAATTTATTTTTGATTACGCAAGTCTTCCTTTAAATTTAAGGCGACAGCCAGGGGCCTCCACATGATGCCATTATTATATATTTTGTAAGCTCACATACGTTCACATACATATATCTATTTGAAATAATTTTAAAAAAGTTTAAAATAACATATGTATGTATACAGAGTGTCTCTAACTAAATAAATTTAATAATATATTGAACATAAGGTGAACGTGTATTATTTTAAACTTAAAAATTTTTAAACTTTCGGGAATATTAGAATTTTAATTAATGTGCTTTTGGAATAACAGTAATTAATTTAAAATGTTTTAATAAAATTTTATAAATTACCCTATAGTTTACTTAAATGGGTCTATAGAGTTTTATATTTTTAATAGAAAATACTTTATGAACAACCTGTAAATCATTATATTTTATGCACCTGTTTTTTCCATTTTATCCCATTGATTATTATTATAAATTTCATATTTGCTACATACCTGCGATATACCCGAAGTACCCCAAATATAATAGCAATCTTTACAAATGACACAACACTGGATTGGTTCTACTACAGAAGTGTCTTTTAACAAACTACAAAAAAAGTTAATGACAAGATTTCCAAACTGATGCAAAAAATAGAAAATTAAATCAAATGAAGCTAAATCCAGTCATATAAATTTCCGTTATAAACAAATAATAGCTCCTCCATAGTCGTCTCTCATCAAAATCAATATTGTCAAATAATACCTATAGGTATGCAAAGCTAAAAGAAAGAGTTAAAGTTAAAAAACAAGAATTGCAGTTCAAATAAAGTAGAATTATTATAGCTAATTCGGTAAAATTCCACGATTTCGAACTATAACAAAATTTTGCTGTAAAATGAAGCCAGTCTGTGCACACCATATTCAAATGTGGAGATGTGTTAAACAACCCCATAAAACGGCATAAAACTCACATGCCGAGTATCATAGTTTCTTTAAGTCTCAACATTAAATTAATGGCCCTTAAGATTATTTTAAATGTTGCAATAATTATAGGAATCCTATTATAGTCATTTAAACTGCTCTCGACGGTCAGAAGCAGCCCCTGAAGCCTCTTTCGATGATTTACTGTTATCTAAAAAATGATCACACTGTCTTTCCAGCTATTAACAAAACAAAAATATTTCAGATTTTTTTAAATTAACTGAAATTAGATTAATACAATTCCAATTAGAAATCTAAGGTCCGTACAAAAAATAAAAATTCCAATGATATATTATAATAGAGTTAGAGTTGTCAACAATTTACGTCAAAATTATTCAATCTATTCACCAAAAATGAGAGAAAATAAATCACACCACAACCACATCTACACCAGTACACAATCCTATTTATACAAATTTCAAGAGAGTGCATAGCATAGGTAGTATATGAGTTTTATTTTCATCATTAAATGTAGGTAGGTACTTAGGTATGTATGTATAGACAATCTATTGTAAATCGTAGTAAGTTGTAAACAAAATTATTATTGTTTTTTTTTTTATACCTATTCATTGATAGTGAAAAATATGAGTATGGATATTTAAATCCCTGTTCTGATAAAAATGTTAAATTTGGCTTTAACTTGAATTATAATTAATAAATAAGGGTCTCTACTAATATTAAAATGTCATTCAAAAGAAGACGTCTCCAGCTTCTTGGCTAATTCCTAATAATTGTAGTATCTACTATATCTACATCTGATACCGAGTTAAGACATCGTAAATGTACAGAAGTGTATTAAATTAATATATTTTATTATATATGGAAATTTTACACTTAATAAAAACTAAAATATACCTCAAATTATGTCAAATTTAGGTCAATAACGCTCAATTCTAACATTTTCTACTCCAATTAGTAAGTGTTAATACTTATTGCTTCATTATTTTATTTTATTTATTATCAAGCAGGTGATTCTGCAATGGAGTAGTTATGGTGTGAAAATATAAATTAAATTTTTAAATTAAGGTAAAAATTGCGGAGGTCTTCAGGAATATTTCTGCAGAGTCACAAAATATTTTCTATTATTTAATTAAAATTAAAACTTTTAAAAATTTATAAAATTAGTTAGAAAACATTTTAATTTAATTAAATTTCTACTCAATTCGAAAATAAAGGGCTCTGCTAAGATTCGAACATTGGAGACATTGCTATTTCGAGGCTGTGCTTCAGTTTTTTTCAATCAAACTTATTTCGAAACAATTGATTCGTTTTTACTGTTATTTTTTGTTCCCATATTGTCTTTCGCTTCACATATTTTCCCAGTAAAAAAGACAAAATTTTTATCTCCTATATTGAACGAACCTACGTGCTTAATTGCCACATCATTGAATTATAATTTGCTTTTAGCTTTCCTATCGATTAAGTTGTGGAGAAAAATAAAATAAATTCGTTATTTCAAAAACTACTGAAATTTTATACAATCATATGGCAGCTACTAATTTTTTTTTTTATTTTTTATAGAACACCCTGTATTATATGTAGATAAAATATATTATTTTTTCATTATTATATAATATAATGATGGGTAGTAAATGAAAAACTAACTAGAAAAAAAAAAAATAAGAAAAATAAAAATCAAATTCTCATATAGATGGGAAGCTGAAACCTTCATATTTCAGTCATGATCACGAAAGATGAATACAAAAACAAAAATAGAAGTAAAAAACAATAACAAAGTGAAAAACGAAATAGTAGTAATAATTATAGTGTGTCTAATGTTATATAGCCTACAAGGGTTTTACCTTAAGCTTTTTATTTTTAACTACTTTAATTATAATCTATATATATATATATATATATATACATGTACACATGTATGTAATATAATGTATAAAATCATATTTAGCCTTTTGAAATTGATTTAAAGTAAAAATACAACAACAGAAAACAAAATTTAAATTTCGTCCAAAAATTGTTTTTCATGGCAAAGTTAGTGAAAAAAAAAATGTTGTTATTATTAGTTTTGGAACCTAACACTATCTATTTCAATTTAATTTTATTTTTTTTTTTGTTTTTTAATACATATTTCTACAAAAGTGGGTAACCAGTAACTTCTAGATTGTTTCCTATAAGGTCAAATCTTATACATATTATAAAATATTCGTGCAGAGTTTATAGTTTAGTGTAGGTGTTCAAGGAATTTTTGTTTTTATTTTTTTTTTGTTGCTTTAAATCGAATAAATTTACATTCACAATATATTAAAAAATAAAAACAAAAAACAAAAAAGAATTAATAATTTCCATTCTTTAAAAAAAAAAAAAAGAAAAATTATATTAAATAGTAAATAGCATTCATGAGTCTATTTAAGGGAAATCATGATATATGTATATGTACATATATGTATAACATAGTATAATTAATAAAGTTGCTTAGTTGCATCTTCTAAAATAAAAAAAAAAAATAAAATAAACTTTTTTTTTATAATCTTTTTGCTTATTTGATTTGAAAGCTAAATTAAGTTTTTTATTTCAATGTAGAATATTTAATTTTTTTTTATATTTGAAATTATTTGAATTTGTGAAATGATTTTATAGTCATACATAATTAATTATTTGCGATCTAATCTTGTCTGATCTGCGGTAGATGAGGTAAGTATTGAGCTGTCGCTGATTCTGTGTTGATCCATAAACAAGTATTTCGTTTATCTCCCACTGGTGACAGTAATAAAATATTCAATAAAATTAGGTAAAAATAGCAAAGGCTGAGGTTCTACGACATTGATGTTGTCTTTATGGCTGATAAACTGATTAAGAAAAAAATAACTAAAAATACTTGTTAGGAGAAAGTCATTATAAATTCATCTTTCACATATATTCATTTACACATTTAATTCATCTGCTTATATATAATTCGTCATCTACAACTGTAATTCATTTTTCTTTGACGATCTCTGTATCGTTGTCAAAGAAGCAAATGATGACGAGTTATATAAGCAGATGAATTACAATGATACAGAGGCCGTCAAAAAAGCAGATGAGTTATATATGTAGAAGAAAATAAAATAAAAATTAAGATTAGTAATTAAAGAAGCAAATGACAGAGATGATTCGACTGTTGGAAGCAAATAGTAAATAACGTTAATGCTAACATTTGACTGTAGTACGAAAAGATGATGAACATTTTAAAATCATAACTATATTACATTATAATAGAATGTAATAATTAGTTATTAGTTATATGGTTATTATATCCTATTCAGACTTATATCAACGTTAACCTGTTGTACAAGGTGTTATATTTATAAATTTTGTATGTACATGAAGCTGTTAAGTGTAACATGAAAACTACTTAAATGTAGTGTAAACACAAATTTCTATAACATGTTATATATGTTACGTAGTGTGCATAGAATATATTCTTACCTTCAATATACAATTTTATTTAATTTGATTTTACTCATATGTTCTTAATTTTATTTGTTTTTTTACTTTGAAAAAATTTGAGTTTTTCAGTCAAAGGAAGCTGAACAGGTACTTCTACTGAACATAATCCTATCAAAAGAAGAAAAATTAGATTTGGACAAATCGTTATACATCAGCTTAATTTCTCCTTTTCCAAATTATTTTTGTAATGATTTTCCTACAATATATATCAGCTTATTTTTATGAGCCTAATGAGTTAATGAGCAAATCCACAAACCGAAATCCAGAAATTAAAATTCACAAAATAAAATCCATAAATTCAAAATATGATTCATAAAGGTGGGGCAAGATTAATCCTGTATATATTCTCTTTTTTTGTATCCAACAGCCGCTAGCGGCTACGTATAAAAATGATTTAGGTGAATATTCTGGCAAAAATTAAAAGAATATCTAAATATTTATATTTTATATAAAGCATCTAGAGCCCGCTGGGGTTTTGACTGGCTAGATTTCAAATGAATAAAAGCAATGACAAGGATCGTTTTTTGTGGATTTTTTTTTATGGCAAAAGTCATTATGGATTTGGTTTTTTGTGGATTTGAGAACTAATCCGCCTAAATTACTTATGTTTCGAAAATTCGCTAATTTACAGAAATACAAAATTAATTGATACTATTACCCTCTTCATATGGTAATGCTAATGACCAATATATTAATATTATAATATAAAATACACTATAAATACTGCAAATATAATTTTACACCCCTTCAGCTGTCAAAGGGTGCCTAACCATAATATATATTTTTTAAATTAAATTTATTAAATAAAATCTCTTACATTTACTTTTAATTCATTCCAATCCGAAATTAAGGATTTATTAAGCAGCAAGACGCTTTTACCGGTTGTGCCAGATCATGCAGCTTTTTAAGAGGGAAAGTGGCAGTTATTTCAAAATTAAAAAAAAAAATAATTGAATAAATCGAGGGTGCCCTATCGATTGGTGATATTTTCAACTTCCGGGAAGGACCGGAAAAGGGTTTTTTAAGCTAAAAATTCGCCGAAATCAGCCGAAATCGAGATTTTCAAATAGGAAGAGGTACTTTTTTATGTAAATTTTGAGCTTGAAAAACCCTTTTTCGGTCCTTCGATCGATAGAGCTCCCTCGATTTGATTAATAATTTTTTTTTTAAATTTTAAAATAACGGCTCCTTCCCTTCTTTAAAAGCTGATACGCATGCTCTGGAACACCCAGTATAATTACAATAGAAATGAATGAACGAATGAATGGACAGGGGTAGCATTGTGTAATTTGAAACGTCGTTTTGTTTCGACTATTTTCAAAAAGTGGCATTGCATAATTTTGTTTCGACCATTTTTATTTTGTTTCAATCTTTTCAAAATTGCTACGACATATTTTGGTATTGCGTAAGGTTGAAACGCTACTTTTTTTACATTTGATACGACCAAATTTTGGCGATTGAAAAATAGTTGACGCTTTTAGGTAAATTTTAAAAATAATAATAAATTAATACATGATTTTTATTGGAATATTTATTTTAGAAACGCACAGAAAGAAAAATTCCAATAAAATGAAAAATTAAGTAAATTTATAATGATTTTCTGTAAAGAAAAAAAATTGTCAAAATAAAAAAAAAAAAAATGTTGGTATTATTATTAGCTTCTTTTACTTGTATCCAGTTGCAATTTCTTTCAGTTCCATTTTTTTTATTTTAATATTATTTTCTAGCAGTAATTGTTGAAATTTTAACGAAACAAATCAAAAATGGAATTATGTAAAGTGTTTCACTGTTTTTTCGCGCGTTTCAAAATAAATTAACGTTTCAAATTACGTAATGTCATCCAAATTTTGTTTCGACAACATTTTGTTTCGACCGAAATGTTTGAAACAAAGTTACACAATTCCACCCCAGTATTTTAAAACCGATAATCCTACTATCAATATGTCTGATCTAAGTACTAAAACTGGATATCAGATGGAACAACAACATGACCTAAGAGTAGTGAACAAGTTGTAACGGTAGTAAAACCAAAATTCTAGATGACTTTTAAACAATATTATATTTGTATCACAACATCGTACCTTTTTTCATTTTCTCTCACATTCCAAAAACTTACATTTTTATTACCACACATAAAAAACAAAAAAAAAAAAAACAGAAAACAAAACCAAAATAGAATGAAAGAATTGTAATTATTAATTTGTGATTTATATTTGAAATAAATCAAATTGTATCAAAATGATAATAATTAAGAAGAGGAAGTGTGAATAAATAAAAATACTAACTTAGAATATTCAAAAAATGATTATACAATCTAAAATCAATACAATACACAACTTAATTAACATTATTATAATATTATATTTCAATCCTCTTTTATTTTTATGATCATTTTTTCTAAAAAAAAAAAATATTTCTGAAAAAAACAAAAAACTGAAATGAATGCGCTACTCTATTTTATTTCATTTCTTTAATTTTTTGTTTTTCTTTTAAACATCATTGATGACAAAAAATTATTTTACTATCAAATTTATTTTTTCGTTTTTTAGTTTAACCGTTAATTTATTTTTTATTGAAAAAACCCTCTTAATAATAAGAAATAGAAAAAAAAAAAAGAAAAATAAAAAAACTTAATTGATGATTAATTCACGAAACACGAATACACAACTGAAAAAATTGAAAGGTTAAAAATTGCCCCATGACGCAAGTTGACAATATACTAGAGCTATACGTAATTATTATGTTGTATGTAAAACCACCACGCAATAATAATAATATTATTGTAGATAGAAGACTTGTGTTTAGTTCAACTGACTCAGTGTTACTTTAAATTAAGTTATAATTTTCAAATGTTTTTTTTTTTTTTTTTAATTTTAATTTTGAATCACTGGTGTTATTAATACAACATTTATACAAATGGTAAATTCAACCTGATGCTGAAATCCTGAATTTAAATCTAACAAAAATATGTTAATATATATAGCTAATAATTACTGATTGATTCCAAGAATAAAATGGTGATATAAAAATATTGTTGAAATTCCAAATAAAGTTTAAAAATTTTGTTAAAAAAAAAAATCTAAATTTTATTTGTTTTAAGAATAATATTTGGTGAATTGAACTTGTAAGCTTCCTTTTTATATGTATTTTTGATTTTACGAGTCATTATAAATTTCTTTTATATTTTAAAATTTATTCTTTTACGTTGAATATAAAATGTACTCATAATTCTAAGAATGAGCACAAAAAGATGGAATTTAGTAATTATTTAGAAATTGTTTTTAAATTCTTAGAGCTACATAAAAGCTTTAACCAGCTTTCTTAGAATATGTTTTTGTTTTGGTTCTAATTAAAATATTTAATTGGAAATCAAATATAGCTACAGAAGTTCTATTTCGTATTTTAGTACAGTTTAATTAAAATTTATATTAAAATAATAATAACTATGATCGTTGTATATATGCATATTAAAATTACTTCATATATTTATATTAAGGACCTTTCAACGCTTTACTCGGTGCTGACAATTATTTTTTTTTATATATTTATTCATTAAATTTATCAAAATAAGCTAAGAAGCTCGTGAGTCGTGCAACTATAAATAATACTTGCCAATTAAATATGAATTTTTTCAAAAATTTTAATAATTTCAAATTCAAACATGATACCCCATTCGTAAGGCAGTTAAGTATGCAGATTATGTCTCTTATGCGTTAAAAACCGTTTTTCTTCTTCTTCTTCTCCATTAATTAGATGTTTAGTGTCTTTCTGTTCAATATATCTTATCCTCCATTTTTTGATGACGATGTCCAGCATTTATACCATCTTTTCGGAAGTCTTCCTGATAGGCGTTTGATATTGATTTGACCATTCATTATTATCTTCGTCAGCTGATCTTCTGCTATTCTATTTACATGGTCTGTTCAGTTTCTTCGTCTATTTCGACTCAATTACGACCATTCTTAAATTTTTAAAATAGAAAAAAATAAATTGAGCTCAATAAAATTGAAATAATAATCTGATCGAAGAAGAAATATAACTGATGTGTTGGTTTACTCAGTATTATATTTTCAATTTTATTATTATTATTATTGTTTTATTTATTGCCTTAATGTATTTGTACAATATATTATTTTCATGTATTTTAATTCTATATTTCAAGAGCTTATATTACTAGCATATTTACACCTTTGATTTGTAATTATTTAGACTAACCTGACCTAAATATTTTGAATAAATTTAAATTTCCGCAAAAGACAAAATGACAAGTGAAAACCTTTAATCAATTATTTTATGCTAATATAAAACCTAATGTAAACTTAACCTAAATCTTAACTAACGTTTATTCTCAATTTTATCATTCAAAATTATAATCTTCTATGATAAACATCAACATAATAAAAATTCAAATAATATTATAATATACAATATACAAAATGTATACCGAATAAGTACTATATATATAAAGACCCACATACCGAAAGGACTTGTAGTTGTGTTGCAGATTTATCTGCAGGTTCACTGTTAAATAAATAAATAAATAAAACTTCAAACTCATGATCATTAGCCCAATATCAACAGCTATCATTTCAGTACTATATTGGCATAATATAATAGCTTGAG
Source organism: Argyra leucocephala (assembly GCA_963942445.1). Lineage (NCBI taxonomy): Eukaryota > Metazoa > Arthropoda > Insecta > Diptera > Dolichopodidae > Argyra > Argyra leucocephala. The sequence continues at coordinate 186,414,248 of OZ012677.1, forward strand.
CTAGAATTAAAATTGTTTTAGATACATTTTGTATTATAAAAATTTATCTATTGTAATTAATAATCAAATACTAAACTAGGATTTGATCATAGACAAAAATGTTATGATTAATTTTTTTTTTTTTTTGAATTTGCAGTTCTTGTAAATCAAATTATTTTGAATCGCAGAATCTTGTCTAGCAATCACATCTCTAACTTGACTTAACAATCAAATATCATAATTTTTTCTTTTTTTTTTCGAACTCTCGATATGTCAACCAATTTAAATGTATAAAATTTAATTGATATAAGATCACTGGAACACTATACATCTCACAAGAAATTAGGATAACTAATTTAGTATATAGTTGCCAGGATAGAATAAAATGTCAACGCTTATGTTCGGATTGAGAATAGATATCGAGATACAGAATAGTGGAGTACAGAATATAGAACAATAATACAGTTACATAAGGTATATACAAAACATTTCATATGTTATGATACAGGTGCCTATTATGTATTTTGATCGATTTTAATCGAATCGTTCATCGTTAGCGTTAGAGTTATTCGATTGAAATCGTTATAGCCATTATGTATTTCGATGAAAATTTTATCGAAAGTGTTTAAAAATGCTGACATTGTAAAATTCAAATTTACGATGAAAATGACATATGCTTGATTCTTTAACTGTCAAATTCAAATTATTATACGAAAAAAAAAACAAAATAATAGTGTTATATTTGAAATTTTTAAGTTGAACCATAGAGTAATCATATAATATGATCATATGATTACTCTATGGTTGAACATAAATTGAAAGTATTTAAATAAAAAATAATTTTAAAATTATAAGTTTTTATAAATAAAATGATTTTAGCAAAGTTAAATTTTTCAATTTCTGATAGTGCTGAAAAACGTTATCAACGTGCAGAATTAAAAAACAAGCGAACATATATTCGGGATTATTCTAATCCACTGAATTTGGAAGATTATACGTATATTATTTACTCGTGAATTTGATAAGTTATTATCTTCATTATTGAAACTTTATATTATTAACAGTTTTGATAAAAATTTCCAGTTAAACCACATTACTTTTGTGGATTTATTAGAAATATTAGAGCAAAAATTGAAATAGCCAATAAATAACACTCCGATTTCAAATATTTATAATTAAATTTTCCAGTGTATTAAGATTCTTGTGGTTTGTACCAAGGAAATGATTTCCAACGTAGGAAATTATTTTCATGTCGGATTAGCGAGGCTAACTTTTTCTGTTGTGCTGTAGGAAGTTTTAACGCACGAGAAGGAAGTATTACGCACTAGAAGAAAAAAGTGATACAAACATTATTTTTATGATTAAAGTAGAATTACTAAAATAATTTATTTACACTAACTTTTCATATTGCAGTTTATTTGTAATTGGCCTTTGATTCCTATTCAAATTTATTTCAAAACAAAATAATTATGAAGAATAAAGTAAAATACCTACTTCCATTTCAAGTCTTAAATTTTTTTTTATTCCAAAAAATATCATAAATATAAAACAAAACACCAAATGCCTAAAAGTGTTACTATTTTATTTTATCCATTCAATTCAAAATTAAAATAATTTGTACAAAATCTCTCTTTCGATGTCTCTTTCGTCTTCGTCGTAAAATTTTACATCGATAAAGTGGTCGACAATCTCTGAACGATATCGAAATACATAATGGCAATTTTGCATTTTGACATTTCGTTCGATCAAATCGTAATCGTTATCGAAATACATAATAGGCACCACAATATAGATTACAATACAGAACACAATACAGAATACATACATATTACAATATACAGAATATTTCATAATTTACAGCAAATCAAAATGTTTCATTGATTTTTTATATAAAAGAAGACATGTTATAATATATTTATTGAATCGATTTTCTAAATTCTCTACACAACATGCTTCATGTAGTTGAAGTTATCAATAAAATCTTTAACTTAGTTTTTCTTTAATTCTATGTTTCCGTTATATATGTCGTATTCTAAAATTCTGTTATTTAGTTGCATTGTATTCTATTACCAGATCAGATCAGATCACCATTAAAAATAATAAAACTAAAAATAGTATAATGTACTTATAATTTTGCAGTACACTCATAAGAGAATTAAGTATCATACAACGCTGGGTGGCGTAGTAGGTAGAGAGCCTATCTTTCAACCTAAAGGTCCCAGGTTCGATTCCCGATGAAGCAAAAAAATGCTTTATTGGGTTTTCGACCTGGTCCGGCCCATATTGTCATTGGGATAAAATAAATAACAACAAATAATTTAGAGTATATATAATCCGAATCATTTAATGAGTTGATAAACCAATTAACCAAACTAAGTTACTATCAAGAGCATAATAAAAAAAAAATTAGAGCTAGTTAAAGTTATGATATAATTCTTAATGTATCTTAGAGCCTTCAGAATTCTATTACATAAAAGAAAATAATTTCTCAAAATCTCGATCAAATCAAAGAAACAAAGAATACAAACGAAAATTTCTAAAATAGAGTTCCTGGCTCTCTTCATTTTCTCTTTTTAGTGGCTCACATCCACCAAGAAAAGGGCACCAAGTTTTCACTGTATATATTTATATGATATGTATATATATAAATAAATAAACTAAATTTAATTAAACCTTTTAGTTTTACTGCTATTATAACTACATCCATTAATTCACCTTCATCAGATCATCTCCTCGATATCCTATTTTTTTTGACAGAAAAATAAAAATGACAGACGAATATTTTAGCTATAGTTTTTAATAACAAAACATAATTTGTTAAGATTAAAAATATTTGAAAAATCAAAATTAAAATTTAAAGGCCAAAATCTAAATTAAATTTTTTAAATTAAAAGAAACTATTTTTTAGTTTTTTTTTATTTTTTTTTTTTGTTTTTCCATTCGATTTTCTAAAGTTTTCTTCGGCTCTGATTACAATAATAAACAAATTTTTGTCATTCGGTATTTTTAAAATGAATTTTGAATTTTCAAGATTTTATTTTTGTTTTTTTTTTTTTAAAATTCTATTGAATTTTACAATATAATTATTTATGAAAAAAAATGTGTTTTTATATTTCTTTTGAAACAGAAAAGTTGAAAACATTTTTTATTATTATTTTTTTTTTTTAGAAACAGTTATAATCTGTTTTAGTTTTAATTTTTAATTCACTAGCCTTTAATTTACTCTCCGTTACCAACGTTATTGTTATTCCTATATAATATAAATTGCTAGATGTCGTATTGATATTAGAAATCAATTCAGATTTTCGATTATTTTCTTATTCTGTTTTTGTTTTTTTTTTTTTTTTTACTAATTTGATGATAAAAATTTCGGATTTTCAATAGAAAATTGACATTGTCGTGTGAATCGTTTGTAATTTAACAAAAGTCATAATAATAATTGATTATGGTGGACTATTTTTGTAGTAAATTAGAGAAAAAAATAACCTTGATTTTTATTTGATAAAATAATTTTTATATATATACCTTGATGATATCCAATATAAATGTGTAGGTTATTGATTTGAATTATATTTGGAATTTCAGAAATGTTCGTCTTCCTATAATGTAGTTTAAAGTTAATCTGTGAAGATATTTTTATTATTGAATATATGATTTTGTGGTTGGGTCTTAAATTTAAATTTAATTTTGAAGGTTTATATTAACAAAAATTTTATATCCTTTTCGACTGTCCATTCTCAACTGTAAAGTTTAAATGAATTTAACATCTTCAAATTCTTGATTTCTGAAAGTTTAATTTTATCAATTTTCCGTATGTAATTTTTTTTAATGTGTTTTATTTTTTATTCATTTATTTTATTTTTTTATATCTGTACAAAAAACCATTTCCAAATTTAATGACCTTTTGAGGAAGATACTCTAAGACTTATAGTATTTCTATTAATCCGTATATTCTTGCTTTGTATAAATTATAAAACCAATTTTTAATTTGTATTTTCTTTTTACAGTTTATTCGAAAATTTAATTATAACTAACTTAAAACTATCCTAAACCACCTTATATGTACCCACCCTTACTATCCTTATATACTATGTTCTTATGTGTTTACTCAGTATTCTGTTCTAGCCACTAAAATACTTATTAGTGCTTGATAAGTCTTTATTTGTTGTATGCATGTCATACCTTAACATTTCTCTATTGTCTTCGATTTTAAAATTTGGTTGGTATTCTAATTTTTTATTTGTAGCTCTCTTAAGTATATGGTATATTATAGGCAATTTACAATCATTTTGAATATCTATATACAAGTGAATTCATGCTTCTGGTGGTATATATTGAATATTGAATTATGTTATAATAAGTGAATCTTGCTGGTACTGTTATTGTTTTGTTTTTATATTATCCTACACTATTTACATTGAATTATTAGATTATTGAATTTTATTAGATTATATTATACAGTCTGTACAAGCAATTGAGCTCATTTGAGCATTCTTAAATAAATATATAAAAATAAATAAATATAACCGGTACTCATTGCCATCTGAATGTACTCATCATCAGGATATATTGAGTGAGCAATCAAACTATTTTCTACTCTAGAAATTTTGCTTTTATTATTTCCTTATTTTTGTTCACCTCTTACACTTGAAATAGCACTATACAATGGGGTTATTCCTATTAATTAATTTTTTTATTTTGTACTAACTGTAACTTTTTATATTAACTTTGTTATACGATTTCTCAATTTCTACTTTACATTTTGTAAGCTTACTTTTATCATTAAAGATACCAACAAGTAAATCTCATGATGAAAAAAAACAGATCTTACCTAAATCTGGGTCTATTTTAGTTACTACAAAAAATATTAAAGATAGTTACTTTGATTTTATCTAGGATAACCGAATTTATTTTTGTTGCTTCTGTAAATTTCTTTAATTCAATTGATTTGGTTCCTTTCAAATTTCTATAATTAATTGCCTGTTAGTTGATCATTTGGTGGCTATTTTGAAATTTTCAAACAAATAATAGAGACTATTATGATATTGGAAGTCCCATATTATTAATATCATCATCACTGTCCTGCAACCATTAGTAGAGCATTTCATTAGTGAAGCTGGGAAGTACCATTTTATATGTAGTCCCATCTTATTGGCTATATTCATAATTTAAATATATCATTACATCATACATGATACATGATACATGATATATGATACATGATACATGATACATGATACATGATACATGATACATGATACATGATACATGATACATGATACATGATACATGATACATGATACATGATACATGATACATGATACATGATACATTATACATGATGCATGATACACGATACATTACACGTGATACATTATTTATGATACATGAGCATCCACTATGATTCATCCATGACTGGTAACCTATTTTGCACTATATTTTACAAAGCCTAAAGCCCGTATTATACATCAATCAATGGTCAATCAATGGTTAATATATTGTCAACATATTGACCGTTGATTGATGGTGGTTTTATTCTCATCAATCTTTCTGTCAAAATCAGCGGAGGTAAAAAAATGAATTTTTGGAGAATGTTCATATTTCATGGCAATGTTCCGATAAGGTTATAATATTAATTTATAATGTAATTCTAAAAAGAACAATTGTTATATTTATTTTAATAGTTATAGCAGTTATTGTAAAAAAAACAATTGATATATTATTCAAATGTGCAAAAAAATAATTTGTTGTTTTTTATACACATTTACTTTATTTAATTTAAACTGAAGTCAAAAGCATTCCTCCAGATATTGTATTTTCAATATTCATATATGTTTCGAAATTATCAATATATTCCGAACACTTCCACAATATGTCCTAACAAAATGTCAAAATATGGATAAAAATATTGATGAGTGCATGATTGATGTGTAATCGCTCATCATTCTTTTCATCAATATATTCTCAATATATGGACGAAAAGATTTATGAAAAAAATTATGTGTAATAGACACCTAAAATGTACGAGTACCATAAAATGTCAATATTGATATTTCGAAATAATTCAGCTACTGTAGCCTTGATACTTATATGTGCTCAAACTTTGATTCAGAAGTTATTTTCGAAGTAAGTATCTAATAATTGTAATTCATCCTTTTTTCAAATATCAAATTTCCTTTAATTATTTGTTTCATCAGTTGTTCTATGTCTTTTGAAATATGGTCAAAACAATCCAAGGAATGTTAGTTGATGTTGTACACAAATCTGTACTCAACATAAAATTCTTCTAATACCAAAATTATATGAAAATGTAAAATCAATGATATTTTACGCACTTTTCGATATACTCATCAGTGCTTTGTATACACAATGTTGAATTCTTAATAGCAATGTTTGATTTATGATATTTTCAACAATTTTGGATATACTCAGAACTAAGAGCTATACCAATATTTCTTATATCTACTACCTTTATCAAAACTATATCAAATTGTTTAATTTTTGAAGAAGTAAATATATTCGTTCTAATTTTGACAGTTTACATCCACTAGACACTAACTAAATCAATAATCATATTTTTGTAAATATACTCTATACCCTATTGCAATTTTTCTTTTGGCACTTGAACTTGTTACAAGAAACTGATGATGACAAAAATGTAAACAAAACATTACTTAACAGTTGAGATTAGGAATGTAATGTACCTACTTGTATTTTGTGTGGACAATATATACGAAATTCTTTGTCATTCACAAAAATACTTGTTGTGACAATTTCCTCCAAAGATAATCAATGATCATTAAGCCATAATGATTTTTAATAAAGTTGTAACTGTAGTGAATGGAACTGAAGTAAAAAAAAAAATCAAAAGAAGTTTTCTCTTATAATGGGTTGACATTTTTTTTTCTTTTTTATTTTCAAAAGGAATAAAAAAAAAACATTTTTTAGGATAGATCAAAAGTAATCACCAAAAAAAGAGAAACTACAACAACTGAAATAAAAAGAAAAAAAAACAAAAACAAAAAAATTAAAACAATTTAAAAAAAAAATTTTTATTACACGATCTCTTTTTAGCCAAAACAACAACCAATAAAAAGAACTTGGAAAAAGCAATAATAATAACGGTTTCTTTGGAAATTGAAAAAACAAAATAACTCTTAAAACTTTATTAGTATTGTAATCAGATATTGCACTGAAAGGTTTTTTTTTATTTAATTTTTGTTTTTTTTTTTTTTTTTTTATAAAATGAAAACCTGTCTCCCTGATGAGTTGTCATTTTGATGTTTTTATTTTTATTTATTTTTTTTTTTGTGTTTTTGTCGTCGTTACAGAAAATACACCAGAAATTACTATTCTGATGAGGAGTAGTTTTTCATTTGAAAACAATGATGATGATGACAGTGAAGTTGAAATTAACAAGAATAAATTTGTAACTGATTTCAATCACAGTATGTAGAATACTCATGTGAATAGAATTTTTAAAAATATTTTTCTATATCTATTTTTAAGTCATTAGGGATGGTCTTCTAAAATGGCTCAATGAATTTAAAATTCCTTAATTTTTTTATTTAGTTCAATTTACTAGAATTACAAAGAATTAGATATACTTAACGAATTAAATACTGATATAGTTTTCCAATATAGGTGCGTAGTCGATTAAGTCGAACGAAATCTAATTTGTATTTTTTTCAAATTGTAATGGACTTTCAAAAGCCAGATATAATAATTCTTAGTTATTTAATTTAAAAAATAATTTTATTTGCAATTGCAACCATGTTTTAGTAACAAATCCAATTAGTACAAAGACTAATAGAAGTATATAGCAAGCATAGAGGTGAATAGTAGAGTACAGGAAAATCAAGTGGTACAGAATCCATCCCAATATTTTGATATTAGTCCAAGTTGATACTAAAAACTAACGAATAATGGCAACAATAATAATATTGTTTTAAGTTTATTACTTTTTATTTCATCTTAATCGATTTGATACAAGTAACCTTCATACGGATCGATTTGATTGTATCCGATTTTTTTGTTACATCATGTTTTTTTATTTTTTAACGATGAAAAGTAGTGGTAGCATCCTTTTCAAGTCTATTGTACTTTCCCGTTTGATTGCTTAACATTGTAGGACTATGTCTTAGGCTAACACTATTACATCAGCATTTATTTGTTTGAATATTTCTTCCAACTGAAGCGGTTACAGGACTCTGATAATGGTGATTATGAACGTGTGTTCGAACGCGACAGCGATTATATTGTACCTTTACTATATTCAAATTCAGTTCAGACTTCAACCTTTTTTTACAAATTATTTATTTAATTTAACTCGTACATAAGGTACAACAATTACTTCAACAAGTAATTGGATTATTTTCTGAACTGTATTAAATCCTGTTTGTTCCCAAAATTTCATGAAAAAAACCACTGGGTCTATTTTCGTAAACATTAATTTTATTTTTTATGATTTATAAATATTGTTTGTTATTCGTAAAAGTTTATTAAGTTTAGGTAGTTTTTATAGATAGTGGAGTTTTATATGAAACTTTGTTTTGATTCAGTATTTTAAGCAGTTTCCCACGAAATTTGTATAATAGATTTGATCTTCGTATTTATTTTAAATTTAAACCTAATATTATGTTCAAAAAAAGTTTTACAAAAATACTCCTCTGGTGAATTTTTACTCAGTATGTACATTTTCTTTGAGGGATATTTTACCCAATATGAAAATATCATTCCTGTAAATTAAAGAAGGTATCTATTTTATAAGAAAAAAAAAACATTTATTTCGTCGCTTTATTTTATTGGTCAAAAAAAAATTAAATTTATTGGACAGTAGTTGGTTATTTAAAAGCTGCTATTTATTTATGATTATTGTGACACGGAGCACAAAAAAAAATGGATATTTATGTTGTGCCCACAATTTTTTGTACACACTTCGCACTCCGCATTTGCTTTTCTATCCTTTTTTATGCATTTGACAATGAACACCCGATGAAATTTATCGTTTTTTTACCTTTTCAACATATATTTTTCCAGCCCGGAAAGCAACAAGTTGTTCATCAACCGTAACATTTTCATAAGGAGTACATAAATATGGAGCATTATTCCATCATGGAGCATAATTACCCAATTATCCCATAGCTCTCTAATTGGAGCAAGTTTATCCTTAGCTCGAAGTTGTGCTCGATCATGTTTGTCGTCAAATCGAATTACCTATTAATCTTTAATAAAAATTTGGCCGACATTACTGCACGAAATATTGCTTGTCCAAATTTATCATACCATAAATTCATAATAGATTCATTTCTTGATTTGTATACACCTATAAAAAAAAAGTTCATAGCTCAACAGCTGCAATTGGCTTTAGGAAAGTTTGAAAAGCAGTATAATCATACCTACTAAAATGAGTGATTCAATAAAGCTTTCTATAGTTACATCATCTTGTTATTCCACTTTTCCCCCACACACTCGTTTTCCCTCCAAGTTTATTTTATCCACCACAATATTTATTATGGCGGAATTAAAATACAACTCAAATGTATTTTTGATACTGTAAATTCTTGCAGTACATATGAAGTAATTCCAAGGCGATCTTTGATTACATTTTCTTTTGAAGTTATTCCACTTACCACTGGAGGTTATGCTGACCATTAAACGTCTTTTGAAATTGTGATTTAAATTTGATCAATTTATCACGGCCTATTAAAAATCCATTTTAAAAATCCGTAACGTATCATAGTTATAATGCATTAACGTATAAAAATTTAAATGGGTTAAATTTCACCCGAAGAAAATTTATATATTGGGTGAATTTTCACCCGAGAATCGCTCACGTAGTAAGTTGCATAGGTCCTACATTTTTTAAAATTTTCCAAAAAGTGTTGTAATTTATAAAGATTGAAAAATTATTAAAGGGAATAAGAAAAAGCTTTGAAATTATGGAATAAAGGTGTATAAAATTGAAAATGGGAAAAATTTTACCCGAGAATAATATTAGAGTTAATTTTTATGATACTAAGTTGACAGATGAATTTAGGGATTGCATATTAAATTTGGTTTAAGTTTGATTGAATTATTCGACATAATATATATATAACTATTTGGTTTGCTTATAATCAAAGTACAAGGTGGTTTGCTTGTAATTACAACACCAGACTCAATTTATTGTTCGGTAGTTGAGAAATGATTTTTACTAGTCTTACAACTTGCACAATTCTATTTCAAACATAATAATATGGCAAAAGTATTTATTTGCTTTATTTATACATAACCAAAACACTAGGTGGGAACCTTTTATACCGATTGGTACATTTGGATACGGGAAGGAATTTCCCCATTAATAAATTGATTGGTTTTTTTATCTAAGGGTTCAATCGCCACTTGTCGTTTGGATAACAGATTGAACCTAGCTATTTCATTAGTATATCATACTAGGCTAAGAAATCTGAATTAACTTGTTATATAATTTTGTAAATTTAGTATGTAAGTTATAGTTTAAGTTGTTAATGAAATAAAGAATTATTATTTTTAGGAGGAGGGTAAAGGGAAGAAGGACAATTACGAACGAATTATAGTTAATGTTCGTCTTGTATTTCTGTGGTTGATGAATATAGAATTGATCATGTTTGGGGAACACATAAGATAAAAGTTGAGGTTATAGACGAATTTTTATAACTTGTCTTCTACCAACTGGGGATAAGGATTTATACGGTGTAGGGATAAACAATTTTTTTTGTGAGGAAAGCGCTTAAGTGATAGCAAAGGGAAGCTAATTATACTGTGATGGAATGTACATATACATATCTATAGTATTTTTATGTATACAATACAAATATGTTTTGAGTATAGAGAAATAAATAAATAATAAAAAAAAATAATAAATAAACAAAGTTATATTAAAATATCAAGTGTTATAGAATAAGTTTTAATATATTTTATCAAATATTATAATATAATATAATATAATATAATATAATATGTCAATCATTTTTAAATAATAAAATTAAAAAAATTTTACTTGATATAATTTAATATTGTTATCTTGATTGATTTTGGTTGTTACATATTATCATCAGAATCTATCAACAATTAATTGATATTAATTAATTTACTTCGACATATGCATATAGAGTTTATAATGTTATTAAACTAAGTTTTCACTTTACTAAAACTTACGTATCCGATTGTTGAATGAAAAGTGTTCATTATATTCACTATATTTACTTTATCGTATGATTCGACAGAATCCATATCACATAGCATAAAATAGATATGCATAAATATCTAGAAACAACCGGAATAAAAATCTTAATATATATATTGTTTAATGTCAGGCACTAGTTACGCCTTCAATAAGTTAATGGCAAATAGAAAAATACTCAGTTTGTATACTTTGGTTCACTTCACAACATTTCCCAAATTCTGCCGATCTTGCACCACTGTTTTGTCAATAATTTATGACTGTTTAAGATTTTGGCTTATTGTTTGGCATATCCCATCTTGATTTTAGTCTTCCTTTTGGCATTATATTGTAGAGAATCATATTTTATTTTGTCTCTTATTTTTGTCTAACTTTATTAAATGTCCAGCTCGACATTGAAATTATTGCATCTTAACAAAACAAAATTTTGTGTACATTTTTTTTACTACATTAGAATTTTTCTTTACATATTTTGCACAAGTTGTTTTCAGCTAATACAATTTTATGTAGATTTTTTATAACCTAGAAGTTTTCAAGACTTCTAACACCCAAAATTTTTTTCAAATACTCTGAATGATTTGTCATTCGATTGCAGGCTCAATATTTTATAGGGGTTCAATAAATAAATTGAAAAATTGATCTTAAGAGGAAGAATTTCAATTTCAGAAATTCAATTTTGTTTAAACCGCTCATTTCGTTTAACTCTTATATAAGCAATGAGTGTTGAGGTCAATTTCCTAATATTCGCATTTATCGATTAATTAGTGGGGTCTTTTTTTAATGAGGCCTGTATTTGGCACATTTGTTTTGCATACGATCTATATTTTTAGAAAATGTTCAAAAAATTTATTATTGAATAAATTTTCTAACACTGTTAATTATAATAGAAAGAGAGGAATTCATTTATGAGAAATTTTCCCCAATAACATTTTTCCAATGTAAAGTAACATAAGGTGTTTAGATTATTTCTTACATAAAACATTGATTTGCTCATTGAAAACCTCAAATTAAACTAGATAACATTTTAACAGACACCAGAAATTTTTTTAGATGTACCTATAGTCACGGATTAAATGTTTTAACTATTATAAGCTACTCCTTAACTAAAATACATAATTTGATTATCTGATATAAATATATCAAGTTATAAAGACGTGATCTTTAACTTTACACAATTTCAACACGATCTTTTTTTTTGTTCAATAATCGTCGGACATATTTGCGATTCAAAATTTTAAATTAAAACAATATGAAAGTTTAACCTGTATTTTTGTAAAATTCAATCTAATTCAAGCTCTATCATCGTATTAATAAAAATAAAAGGATAATTGAAAAATCAAATTAGTTTTAGTATTTCATAAATTTAATTTCTAAATTTTATTAAAAATTTACAAAACACCCAAAAAATTTTTTTTTTGTTTTACAAAATAAAATATAACTATAAAACTTAATATATATAGGTTGAGTACGTAACTTTAAACTATCATACGTCATTTCCTTTCAATATAACAAAAAAAAAAACCACAATTAAAATTAAAAAACAAAACCTCCATGTAATTCAAACGTTGTATATTAGCTTTTTTATGTTTTTTTCAGAAAAACAACAACAACAACAAAATAATCAAAACTTTTAAAAAACGTTCAAAGTTCATTTTAACAACAGGCACGCCTAGATGAAGCTCAATTTGAAATATTTGAGCCTCAATTAATTACAACCTAAGATATAATAAAAAGAAAACAACAATAAAAAAAATTATCTAAGGTAGGATGATTTTTTACGCCCTGTGTGTGTTGCACATAATTTCATCTCTATGATATTTCCTGCCTAATGTTGTTACAATATAATATGAACCCAATTTAATATACATAAGGGGTACATAAAATAATATTATAGTATATGAAGCCTTAAATGGAATTCAAGTTTCATTATTATATATATATATATATATATACATAAGTATATACATATATATTATTTAAAAATAACGCTAGATTATATGTATATTGTGTAAGCGATTTTGATGAAAAATTCCTTTTATACTTAGGTAAGATGCTAAAAATATATTCTCGTTTTTTCTCTCTTACTCTCACTATATCCATCTCCTTCTTTTGTTGAAATAAAAATCATGAATTTTTTTTTTCTATCTTCTATTTTAAAATCTAACAGGCTTTACACGTGTAATAAACTACCTTGTCTATTTACTAGCCTTATTGCCTTGTTTTCTTACCTTTTTTGTTATTGTTATTGTCGTCGTCGTCGTCGTCGTCTTTTACCAAACAGAAAAAAAAACGCAAAAAATAAAAAAACAAAATGTAATTTAAAACTTTCCTCATCTTCTATCCATACACCCCTTCTCATTCTATTCATATATGTTACCTTATAATCAAATGGTGGTTGGTTGTACAACGAACCGCTTTTTATTTGTTTTAATTTGTTTTTTTTTTTCGTTTTAGCTTTTTTAAGTCATCATAGATACGAAAAATAGGTATAAGGCAAAAGGCAAACAGGCTGGCAATAGAGGTGAGCATTAGAAAAATTGTGTTTTTGTTTTTTTTTTTTTGCTTTTTTCTACATTGTTTTTGTATTTTTTATTTCTTTCTATACCGACAACAAATTACACACATAAAATCAGATCTTTCGGTGCCTATTTTTAAAATATTTTTCCTTTGGGTTTTCAAATCATACTGGATGAAATGTAATGAAAAACAAAAAAAAAAAAATAAATAAAACGAGCAACGGTTTTTAAACAAAAAAAAAAAAATAAAAATAAAAAATAAAAATTTTTAAACTTCCCTGGGCTAGATTGCGTGTAAAATGTATTTTAAGATAAAAATTTTATTATGTTTTTCTAGGCAAAGGTAATATAAAAATTCAAAATTTATATCCATTTCTTTATGTTTTTTTGTTGTTTTTGTTTTTGTATATGTGGTTGTAAAGGTAACTTTATTTATTTACTATTTTTTTTTTTTCTTTTTTTTTTTTCAATTTATTTATTTCTCAAACAAAATAAAAAGCTTTCAAAGACTTGAAATTTCAACAATTTGGAACACTATATAAAAATGTACAAGCGTGATCAAATTATTTGCCATAAAATTTTAATGGGTGTTTAATAATTAGATAATAAATCACTTTGCTATGATATAAAATTGATCTTTCCGCTTAAATATACCATTTGTGAAGTCAGGATTGACAAAATATCTACCTCCACAAAGAAGAAAATCGATTCAATGTAATTGATGAAATTAGAATTTTTGTGGCAAACTATAGGTGAGTCCAACGATAAACAATATAAATTCCATTAACAAAAATAGGTAGATAGATAGGTCAGCAGGTAATAGTGGCTGTCTTTAGAAATATTTAGTTTTTTATTAAAATATGCTTTAAATTGATTTTAATTATATTTCAAAACAAATAGCTGACCATATACTGACCAATGCTGACCAATGCTGAATTGTAATCGCTGAAAAGAAACGATTCAAATCGACTTTTATATGTTATAATTAACATTCATACTTACCAATGTGTCACAACGTATTTTGACAAATAAACCAATAAATTTAAACCAAAGAGTACCATTTTGGTATCACAGAGATTTCAATTTAAACAAAGTTGTTATTGAATATCTATGATCCAATAAGAGTGGGGAGTAACTTAGGGAAAATTTTCAATGTTAAAGCAAAATGAACTTCTATTTATGACAGTTTCTATAAGGTCAAAGACTACGATGAATTGCCTCATTTCTCTCAATAAGACGGCCACATCAATTCAACATTCATCTATGTTGAATGCCATTTAACATTTCGAAAAACTGCAACGCATCAAATTTCAAGAGAAATAGTACAGTCTTTGAAATCATTCTAGAAATCTATACCCTTAACACAATCTCTTGTTTCAGAAATAAATAAACCGAATCACAGATAGTTTAATAGACCTGACTGACAACCCACGTAACATTTTATTGTACATCAATACATTAATACTGCTATAAGAGTGTTTATAATAGTGTTATAAGCGTTCGTAAGAGTCTTATAGCAATAAAATTGTAACGTGGAAATCCCAATATTGGGTCGGAAATGTTCTTTAAACCTATTAGAAAGAAATCTGCACGATAATAATGGACTATAAAACATCCTGATTGAAAATAATATAATAGGATACAGTAAATTGTATCAAATACTTCTCAACAAGCATGTTGCAGGAAAATTGGGTTAATCCGCAAATGATCTCAGTGTGTCGGCTTTCTGGGCAACACTGCCTTCAACTTATCTGCTTAAAGTTAATAATTTTTAATCGTAAATGTACTCAACTAAGGTCTGTTAATTATTTGTTATAGAGACAAAGTACGTTATATCACACGTAAACTGAACAAGCCAGAAAGCATTGTGATAGACATCTCAACGCAACTGACAACTCTGGCAACAGAACAACACAACAACGTAGAGCACATTTTCTATAATAATGAAAATTGTGATAAATAAATTAAAAATAAATTAGTCAGTACAGTAGTGATAAACCAAAAAATGTAGCTTAATTAGTTTCTTTTTTTCAGAATTGGATCCAAAAATTACCAGCCATATATTAAATTGTATTTGAAAATAAGTCAAAATCGATGATAGGCCTATTAAACACTCGAGAGTGATAAAGTTAGCAAAATTTAGAAAATTAAATATATAAAAATTAAACTCAATACTAGTAATAACAAAATTTTAGAAAATGGGTGTGTATAGTATAAGGTCCCAAACCCAAAGCCGTATCTAAGCCGTATTTATTACTTAAGTGAACACACGTGATTCAAATTAGTAAATCTACTACAACTCAAGCTAATTAGTAATTGAAGCAGCAGTTTAGAGGTATTGAATTTTATGTAGGATTTATAGCCAACTATAGGTATCATATACGAACATATCGTATCATATACGAATCATTTAACAAGTCTACAACAGTTTGTTCATGCCGATATTCATTCTTTTGAACATTTTTTTTTTAAATGTAATATGTATCAATGTGAATAGATATAAACTACAAACGCACTCATTCATTCAATTCATCAGTTTCAAAATCAAACAAAAACAACAACAGCAACAACAAATTTTGTAAAAAAAAAAAAAAAACAAAATACTTGAAAAAATTTCTTATGGTGGATTTGAATTGTGGGACAAAAACTAGGTATATGAAATTCAAATTGTAAATGGCATCCATTGGATCCATCTTTAAGGGAATGGATTTAATTTTTTTTTAATTTTTGTTTTTTTTTTTTTTTTATTTTGGCTAGTTGAGGTCAATGATAGTTTTTATGATTTGGTATTATAGAGTTTTTTCTTAATTTTATTTTTTGGTTTTTTGATTTTTCTGATTTTTTTTTTTTTTTTTGGTTTTTGAAGGCTTTTGAAATCTTTTACGCGCTTGAATTATGATATCCCCTCGAAAATGTGAAATAGCTAAAAAAAAAAATAATTTTTTTTTTATTATGAGATTTTTGTTAAATATTTTTGACTCCTAATTTACAATCACTTTTAAATTTTGTTTTTTTTTTTTTTGGATGAATAAGCTCTAGCCTTATAATAGCCAGCTAGATCAGGCTATAGACATTTTATGATGGTTAGTTTTTTTTTTTTTGTTTTGTTTTTAAATTATGTTTTTTTTCTTAATATGGCTATTATTATGGAAATTTTTTGTATGTTCGTGTGTTATTTTTAAGGCAAACAGCGCCTAGATTATTTGATATACCTACATTTATTAAAATATTTAAGAGTTGAATTACAAATTGAAAATTTCCAAATGGTAGTTATAATAAGAGAACTTGTGTTATTTTTTGTTGTTGTTTATAAATTTTAAGCTTTTTGTTGCTGCTACTTTTATTGCCTTGATGCGAGTGAATGTGGGTTTCAACTTGTAGCATTTTTAATGGATGTATATATATATATATATATATATATATATATATTTTTGGTTATATATTCCAAAAATTATTATAGAGGACTTTTAAGAAAACTTTATTAGAGTTGAGAAATCTATTTATTGTATATTATGTAGGTACATGTGTTAAGAATAGAGTGAGTGTTAAAAATGATTGATTATGAGAAGGAAATCAATTTGATAATATTTTGAACAATATAAAGGATTTTTAGAAAATTAATATAAAATGATTTCAGCTCATTATTTTGGAAATAGGATGTAAATTATTTTGAATGTTACAATCTCAACTTAATCTTGTCCTCCATTTTTCAAAAAATTTGCAGCAATAAATCATTGTAACATTTGTATCGTCGGACAATCATCTGTTTATATCAATCTCGTATTAAATTTTCATTATTATTATTATTATTATTATTATTTTCATTATTATTATTATTATTATTATTATTATTATTATTATTATTATTATTATTATAATTATTATTATTATTATTATTATTATTATTTTCATTATTATTATTATCATTATTATTATTATTATTATTATAATTATTATTTTCATTATTATTATTATTATTATTATTATTATTATTATTATTATAATTATTATTATTATTATTATTATTATTATTATTGTTATTATCATTATTATTATTATTATTATTATTATTATTATAATTATTTTTATTTTGAAAATTAAAATTGCAATAAAAGTCAATACTAACTACCAGAGCTAGGCTTTATGTTTGATTTGCAATAGCATTATATTTTCATAGTTGTATAAACTGTTGATATTCAGTTTCTTCTTAAATATTGCAATATTAAATTAATAAATTTTGCCGTCATTATGAATTCAATTTTAGTTTTACTGACAATTATTTAACATTTTTAGCATATCATTTTAAAAAATACAATCTTATTTTGATATTTAAATAAATTATTACTACTTGCGGGATTACAGAAATATTTATTTCTGTTCCCTTATATTTTATTCTATTACACTAGATTGTATGGTTTTAGTCTATTCAACTTTCTTATACATCATATTGGTTTAATAGCTCAATCGCATTAAGATTGAAATTTTGAATCAATCGATTTCCCTGTTTAATGGCATAGTCACTAAATACGTAATCTATTTTTTTTTATTTTTAGATCTCTGTGAATATCTTCGTTTGAATCATATCGACATGCATTCATGATAGTTATAAGAAATTTATTTTGACAGCGCTTTAAATTATATGTTTTAGTGCATCCTCACAGTTCGATACCGTAAGTCCATATAGGTTTGATTATTTTTTATAACTTGGAGTATAAGCTGAGCTTACTCTGTCTCCCTATTAGCCAATTCATATCTCTGATTTTCTGTTTGATTTGCATTGCAAATATATGTATGTTAAAAAATTATTATATTCAAAGTATATTAAATGTATATTAAAAAATGAAAATGTAAGTGAATGAAAGTATATATTGCTCCTTCAGATAAATCTATACCAATTATATCCATTTTGCTATCATTGGTCAACCTGTTATTTGTAAATTTGTGATTCTAACACAGCATTTCAACTCTGATTATATAATTTGACCACTAAATCAAAGGGCTTGAATTTGAATCCCATTAAACACTGAAATGACATGTTTCGTTCTATGAAATCTACGAAGATGAGTTATAAAAATTTTCAAATTCAAACTGTATAGGTCCAACACTAATTGCTTAATCTACCATTAGTGATTGTTAAGATGCAAATATTCTGCATAACAGCAAACTGTCATTTCATTTTGACAATTATAAAAGATAAAATTAGGTACAATTGTAGATATTCCGAGTATTTTGAAATGCTCTCATTTTAAATTTAAGTTTTTAAATTCTTTAATAACCACTTATTCTTGTCTCCTACGATCATATTATTTTATTTTTAAATTTTAATATTTCTGTTTCTGTTGATCAAATAAATCTAATGTAACTCTAATATGCATTATTACACAATTAACTCCATTAACATTGGTTGCCAGACGATTTGAATGGAAAATGACAACTATACTACATAGTTTGTAATTTATTAAAGCGGTGATACCAATTAATAAATGTTTTCTTAATTTATTTGAATTGAGACTATTTGAAAGTAATCGCAGCAAACAATGATTTACTTAAGTTTTGTGGCTAAAATGGCACAGTCTATAGTGCAATTACTATAGTGCTTTTATAATTTTACTTATTTCCTTATCCATATTTCCATAGAATACCTTAGTATCTATATACAGTTATTTTTTTTTCTTTTGTTTGAATTTTTAACTATATTCATAACTTTCCTTGCTAATTCTTACCACTTTTCAAATGCAACATTAATTAACTGATCTGATAAACGATCAGATCAGCCTTCTTTAAATACACTCCAAATTTTTTTTTGTTACAATATTTTCCGGAATTTTACTATTTTTCAATTACATATGCTATCAAAAATCTATTCAATAAATTTTGTTATACACTGTATATATATTTAGAGGATGAAGAATGACCACCAAAAAAAAAAAAATTGAAGCAAGCTTAAAAAAAATATATAATAAAAAAAAATTACAGTTTCAAATTGATAAATTATCGTTTTATGTGAAAAATTCAAATTTTTTTTTTGTTTTTTGCTTTTTTTGTAAAATTAGAGATTAGCGCGGAGGTTGCACGATATTATCTCTCTTCTCTCCTCTTGATACACATATTTTGTTTTCATTTCTGTTTTTTTGTTTTTGTTTTTTTATGCATCTTTAATTATGTGAAATGTTGTTGATATTGATTTAATCATATTACTGTTTTTGTTATTGTTATTGTTTTTTTTTTGTTGTTGGTGCACTTATTTTACTATGTTCGACATGATGATGTATAGATGGCCCTCTATGAAATATTTCGAAATTTTATGTCCAGATTCGATTTATGTGCAATCTCGTATGATCGCATATGATGTAAATATGATGTGATCGATCGTATACACTTGTTCGTACATACACACACACAAACGTACATACATAAAAATGTTTAAAAATTTGAGGAGTTTTTGTAACATAATTTTTTATTTAAGAAATTTAAACTTTTTGTTAAAATTTAAATAAATGCCTTTTTTTGTTTTTAATTTTTTCTTTCTTCTTCTTTTCAAATTTTTTGGGTGTGCTCTTTAATTTTGCCCTAATTGAGATTAATTTATCATTCATTCTATGATGAAAATAAAACGAAAAAAAAAAACTAAATTTTAAAGTAGTGTGTTGAATTTTCAAAATTGATTTTGCATCTTATTATCAATAATAATGGTTATTTTAAAGAATTGAAATGAAAATAACAAATTTACACAGGTTGTCAATAACCTGCTAAATTAAATTGAAATAATTAAAAAACAAATTAAATGATGCGATACTGATATACTGAAATAAATAAATACAAAATAAATCCATATAATAAATAAATCTTGCTAAAATATTTCTTAAATTATCTTTAACAGAAATCAGAAATAATTTTTGAAAAAAATTTTTAACCCAAGATCTAAAACAAAACAAAAAAAGTGGGGCTAACAATTCGGAACTGACATGTACTGTAATAATTATAGCTTATTAACCATAGGTTCAATATCTGTACGTATACAAAATTATTGTTTTAAAAAGCAAATTCTTTTGAAGATAAAATGAAAGAGCGGGATATTGTGCTGCAATCCGCCATATAAAAATAATATTTTAAAAATTTGTATGAAATGAGACTTCTTGTTATTATATGTTCTTTGGTATAATCTAATTAATTGGTATAATCTAATTAGGAAATTGGTGTGAGGTTTATATTTAAAATCGATTTGTAATGTTTTTTAGAGTTGTTTTAATGTTTATTAAATTATGATAATTTAGAAACAATTATTTTAAATAATATATTTAAATAAATTACCTGTCATAATTTTTTCATCTTTTAAACGTGATTAGAATCGACAAAAAAAAAATAATTTACTCACTTTAAGAATTTTTCATATACCTCAAAATTTACTCTTTAGATTGATTTAGAAAAGAAAATGTAACAAAACAATAGTCCTTCTGTACTTATTTTTTAAAATCAGTACCCATTACACCATGCAATGTACACACAATATAAATGAAGATTGATTCTCGTATAGATTTTAAATATTGAAAAATTTATAATTGTCGCAATGTAAGATCATTCAAAAAAATATCATTATTAAAAAAATTAATACAAAATTGACAAATTCTTCATTTAAACTTCCTTACAATCTATAATTATAATAGACAAGCATTTAAGGACCTGCGCAGTAAGCACCTTTTCATTTTATCTCTCTTCTCCTTAATGAACTCTTAATATGTAAATCAGTTAGTTGTATATACAATAGAAATGCGCATACGGTTTAAAAAAATTATATTTTGTTCCATAATATTCAAACTTTTAAATAAAATATTTCCATATTTTGCTGACCAAAGTAACTATTTGTCGAACTATTTGTTAAACAGTATAAATCAAAGTTATTTACTATTTTATCAATACTCTTCAATTACATTTTTAAAAACTTTTAATTTTGCTTTGACTTAAATTATAATTATCCAACAGGTGTCCCTAGTACGATTATAAATTAATTAATCTTCTCTTTCAAAACTATCCCTTCTTCAATATCTTGTAAACGGTTTTAACATGAACCCAAAGCTAATGCAAACCTTTTATCTAGCAGTACTTAAACAGTGCCACTAATGTATGAAAACACCTTATATAAAAACTTTAACATCTTTTCTTGTATAACATTTCTTCAATCATTTTTCTTCTCTAATTTATTTACCCTTCCTAGACAGTAAGTTGTTCTTCCTAGAAGAAAAGTATTAGTAAAATTTTTCCTTGCATATTTCTACCACCCGAACCTTTACTTTCCAAGTTATAAATTTTATGTTTGGAATACATACATATTCAATTTTATTTAAGTTGTACTGGCTATCATGGTAGGTTAATCGGTAATAGTGACTACCAGCAATACATTGACATACTTAAACGAGAGTACAATAATTGTGATATCATTCGTTAAACAATTTTGAGTTTTTTTTTTACAAAACGGTGGAGAACTTGGATTTTAGCGCTTTCAAGGTCATCCAGTAAGTTCAGAAAGTAGGCTTATATAAATGGATTTTCCTTCTTTGATAAAGACATGGGCAGATGTAAGCTAAATGTAATCAGACGGTTTCATTCTCTTTTCATTTCTACAGATTCTTTAAAAGTCATTTGAGATGAGTTCAAGCCTTGTGGCATATTTGGCAAAAAGATTAGAATCTATAATAGTTCTTACCATAGTGATAATGTCAGTAGGTTAAGAAAGCGCTTCAGGTTCAGCATATACGCCAGAGTTGTTTGGCTATGTTGATTTACTCAACTATCTAACATTTGAAGCTTAGATTGGTTTTTTGCAAAGCAGTAGACTTTTGGTATCATAAAAAACGAAATAAAAAAAAATTTCTATACGGCAAAAAAATAATGTGGTTAATAATCCTTAATTTCATTGTAACTGGAAAATGGAGAGGTAAATGAAGAATAAATTATTTTCTTCTATTTGAAAAGAGTGTCTGGCTCTATAAATTAAAGCTTTAGTGATTTTGTTCTTATTTAACAACAAAACTAGCCTATATATTTTTATCTATATACATACTCGTATAAAGATATTTTATTCTCTCTATTAATTATGTCCCAATTATTGTTTTTTTTTTATTTTTTTTTCTTCATAAACTTTGTATTTTTGCTGATTTCTACATAATAATTTTAACATTTAATTAAATATAAAAATCATAGTCTACTTCCTATACATAACGGATGGTAATATTCCTTGACATGAAGAAGCTGCATCACATCACATCACATCACCGATCACCATATTATTTCAATTCGAATATACATATATATATGTATGTATATACAAGAGTATGGCGTCTCTTGGTTTCTGCGCGAGATTTATAAAAACAAAAATAAAAATCAGATTGCATGTTCTCAACAGGTATTATTTATTTATTTTTTTTCTTTTTTTTTTTTTTTGTTACTTACCTTATACAGGATTAACAGTCCGGAACGTTGGCATCTTTATATTTTTACACTTTCTGAAATTGTTAGTAATTTTTGTATTCGTTCTTCTTTTCAACTACTTAAATTGTTTTTTTTTGTTTTTTTTGTACATTTCTTTACAAATATTTTTATTATTTCACTATCTCATGATGTTTCATATTTCCTTTTTAACTTTTAATATATATTACATATATACCTAATACTATATGTATATGTATATATAATTTATATACAAATATTCAAGAAAGGATCTGTGCATCCTGTTTGGATGAGTAATAATACAAAACATAGTCAGAAATTTAAAAAGCAATCAACATTGACTTTATATGTTAATTTGACTTTATGTAATTACATATATATATGTATATGTATGTATATATGTATATATACATTATTATAAATGAATTTATTATTCTTCCCTCTAAAACCAATTTTTTGTTTTGTTTTTTTTTTTTTAAATATTCAATTGTTGCATGTGAAGTCATTCTCTTTTAGTTTTGCTTTGTTGTTGAAAACAATAAAATAAATTTAAAAAAAAAAGGGCGATGTACCCTCTCTACTAATTTGTTGTTGTTATTGTTATTATCATAGTTTTGTTGCGCTTTTCATATTTTAAGAATATTTTTCCATCCCATATAGGTAGGTATATAGGAAGCATACAAATAGGGCTAAAAAAATGCAAGTCCCTTATGTACACACATATTGTTATGATCTAAAGTAAAATGGTTTTTTTTTTTGTTTTTGTTTTTAATATCAGATTTACATTTGAATGTGTTTCTTTTGCATTTTAAAATATTCCCTATAAGCAAAAGTACAGTATCCTGCCATTATAATGTAGTAGCAGTAATATGATCATAGTCATAGTCATAGTCACAGTCATAGTCATAGTCATAATCATAGTCATAATCAGTCATAGTCATTATATAGTA
The DNA here is from genome assembly GCA_963942445.1 of Argyra leucocephala. Lineage (NCBI taxonomy): Eukaryota > Metazoa > Arthropoda > Insecta > Diptera > Dolichopodidae > Argyra > Argyra leucocephala. The sequence continues at coordinate 186,438,340 of OZ012677.1, forward strand.
TTAAATAAACAAATTAATGAGACAATAATATAAAGTAGGTAATAAAATCAAGTTAATGGGAAATAACATGTTTTAAAATGAATAGTTAGTCAGAGATGGGAATTCTGAATTATAATTATAATGCATTATTTTTCGTAATTATATATAATGTATTAAAATTATTATTTTGAATTATATTTTCATTCATAATTCATTAAAATAATTCATTATATTAAAAGATAATGCCCTACATATAATGCATTACCAAAAATAACTGAAATTAATTGAATTACTTTTGAATTATTTGAAATTATTATTTTTATTTTATTTTTATTTTTTTATCATAATCTATAAAAAAATATTTAACAACCAAATTTTATAACATCAAGTTTTTAAAACTATTTTATATTAGTATAATACCTGATCTGTATTCTCGTCAAATACTTTTGAATTAAATAAGTAATCTATTGAATTATTTGAATTTGCTACTTTTTTTTTAAAAAAATAATTCATTAAATTACTTGAATTATTGTAGAATTATTTTTTTTAACTCAAAAGTTATTCAATAATTTGAATTATTTCTGGTAGTCTATTTTTGAATGTAATGCATTATTTTAATGAACTACTTTGAAAATATATTTCAAAATAATTGTTTTAATGCATTATAGTAAAGAAATTAATGCATTATTTTAATTCACGTAAAAATAATGAAAATGGAGATGTAATACATTAAAAATATAATGCATTAGTTTTTTTACGTACTGAGTAAATGTTAATATACAACCTCTAATCCTTGTCTTTCCTATATAACTTCTAGAGCAGTTCGAAAAGTGATCTTGTTATTTTTAATGAATTTGTTATTTACTAATCTCAAACATTAATATTTTATGTTCAAGTTTTGGGCTCAACTCTCTAACTATTGGTTTTAATTAAAAATTATATTTTTATATTTAATACGAAATTATGTATGTTAAGCTATGTAATTTAATTTAACTATTATGGATATAAAATTCAAATCATAATTTTTCAATATCAAATCAAATAGTAATTAAATTTATTCAAATTGACTATAATTAACGCAGCACCAGTTTGATTTAACAGCATTATATGCAATATTAAAATAAGCGAAAGGGAGCTATAAACATATACTGTTGAAAAAATATATTGAAAGGATAAACTAAGACGTTATCAGACTAAAAATCTTTATTATTTAACTAATTCACTAACTCAAACGCTATAAGACGAAAACACTATATAACTTAACCAATTCACAGTAAATTACAAAATAATATTAAAAATGGCTCATAATTTTTTTTTTTTTGACAAATTCTTATATTTTGAAAATTTTAAATTGATTTTAAAGAGAAAAAAATGATGTGGGGTCAAGGGCATGAAATAATAGAAAATGTTTGCAAAGCTTTGATTTTTTTTATTTATATATTGAATTTTTAAATATGTATATTCAAGTTGAGTCTGCAAAGCAATACTTTATACACAAAGGACCTATCAATCGAATCTATTTTACATTTTAGTTCTAGTTGAAATTTAGAAAATAAAAAAAATAATTAATATGATATTCAGTGTTGATTTATTCATGTTCTCGATGATTCCGTTAACTTATACCGGATGGCCATGACAATTACATCAGAAAGATTGTTTATGATTTTGATTGTTTCACTTAAGAATAAAAATAAGAACATTAATTCATTTCAAATCGTAAACAAAATCGTAAACGAAATCGTAAACAAAATAGGTGCGTCATATTGGTAATTAATTAATTTTATTCAAAAGAGTAACTCAAGATTGTACATACATATATTATTTTTGTTACATACATACATATGTATATTAAGCTAAAATCAAAAATTTAATTATTTTGAAATTTTCCAAATCTATTGAATTAGCATTAAATATGGATACTAACACCAATACTAACCGTAAAATCTAAATTATTCAGAAAATTTAATAATTGAATTTATTAAACTAATACAGTAAAATTTTTGTTTGGAATATATTCATATATACATAATATATATATAAATACACAAATATGTATATCAGAAAAATAAAAACGATTATTTAAAATATATTCATATTCAAATTTATTATTTTGAAAATTCACGTTACTGTTAATGTGTTTGCTTTTGTCAAAGAAAATCTTTTTTATTTAATAAAAATGTAATATTCTTTGAATTTAGTTATTTATTGAAATATTGTCTTCATCATTACCAATTATTCTGCAATGATGAACACAAGATTGCTTTAAATACGTTTTCATGGCTACATAGGACAGCGTCAAACTTCTTCAACTGAACTTGTTTTTATGCCAGTGTGTTGAATCCGCTACTGATCTTATCAAGTAGATGTTAAACAATGGTATATTACAATAGATATTTAGTAATTAGTGTTTTATGGAATGCAAGAATTTCAAAGAAGGCATTTGATGTAATCTTTATTTAAATAATCTGCTGATAATTCTAATATTCACATTTTATTCAAACAATATTCAATATTAAAAAATAATGTATATATAAATATAAAACTAAAACTAAATTTTTTATATAATAATTAGGGTTATTCATGGTACAGATTATTAGTTTTTACATTATTTTTACTGTCTCTTTTTGACTGAACTGACATTATTGTGTACTAACTACTGTTGTCAGTACTGCACTATCATCAACTCTACACTTTTAACTTATCTGTCTGTCTTACAATCCTACAAATATATCTTTGTGGGATATACGAATATTAATTGTCTAATTAGAAGTTGATAGATTTCGTTATGGTTTAGTTTTGCCCTACTCTAGCTGACTTTATTGATGAATTAACTGGTGAAAAAAAATTTTTTTTTTGTAATAATTACCAATTTTATTGAGAGTATATATCGATAATATGACCAACCCTTTAATTTTCCAAAACACTGTAGTTTACATTCAATTGAAACAAATATAATTATGCTGGTACCCATACTCAAATTTTACATACATGCAACCTATATATATATATATATATATAAATATAAGTATAATATAGACTAGTAACAACAATATACGATACTCCTCTCTCGCTATAAAAGGAACTGAAGTGATCTTTTTCCAGTTTATAAACAATCACAAAACAAAAATGAAAATAAAACAAAATGAAAAAAAATTATACACCCAAACACCCATATATGATGAACATTTGTTATTTCAAGTACTACTAGACAACTCTTCGTCTCTTTATCCCCTCATTATCCTACAATAAATCTCTTTATTTATTGATAGGTAATTTTTAATGTACTTCGTTGCTATTTTTCTTCTATTTCTCCTTCCTTTTATACATATACACCTACCTACAATAACATAGTAAATAGTTTCACTAGAAAATACGATGGGATATTATTCTTCCCCTTCCTTTATAATTTTTTTTTTTTTTTTTACTAATACTATATTCATATATAAGTAGATACAAAATAACAAAAGTTAGAAAATGATTTTCCTGTTGCGCACCCTTTGCGCAGTTTTTCTTTTTTTTTTTTATTGTTGTTGTTATTTTTTTTTTAAGAATTTCATATTCAGGCCACTGACTACACATCGTGTATATTCATAATAAGAATTAAATATATAAATATAATATCTATATATGCATACTTATATTGATGTATTTATGTAGATTAATATATATATATATATATATATATACGATTGTATATGAAAGTGATCATATTATCGAAAGGAAAAATCATTGCATTGAAAATTATGTTGGCGGCAACACTGTCATATAATAGAAATCAACAATAATAGTTTTCTCAGTACTTTTAATTTTTTATACAATATATATATATACAAATAAATATAGATATATAAATAAATTTCAAATCAACCCACACACATACATATTCATTAAAAAAATATATATATATATATTTTAATGTAGAAAATTGTTGGACCGTAGATTTTTTATCGAATTAAATTTTCCGCGGTGGTGGTTTTTTTCGGGATGAACTTTGCATGTTCATAGAAAAATTATTATAGTTATCTAGTCTATTTTTTTTTAACTATTTCAAATTGTTTTCAAAGAAAGAAAAAAATGATGTGGGGTTAAGGGCGTAAAATTATAGAAAGTTATTGATAGAATGCGGGAAAATTTCTATGAGAATTATAAAATAGAAAAATAGTTTGTTTTTTTTTGTTTTTTAATTTTTTAATTCATAAATTAAATTACATAACCACTGCGCCCCCTCGGTTGGTGGCGATTTATAAAAAAAAAAATCCATCATTAAATTTGTTAATTGAAATTTCGAGATTAATCGAATGAAAATCATTAATTGAGATCGAACCGGTAATAAGGTAGCGCCACGTTGTTTCTAGGCAGCGGTAGATGGTTACTCCATCTCCTAGGACCGGTTACTGTAGGCCAATCACCCGCATAATCGGTAAATCAATGGATTCGAAATAATAGAAGAAGAAGCCTCGGATACACGAATGACTACTTGATAACGACCTTTGGCACTCAAAAAAGGACCCGAATTGCACAATGGAATGTAAGAACACTTAGAGAAGCTTCAAGACTCTCGCAATTGGAAGCTCAAATGGCTACTTACAACATAGACATCCTAGGTATAAGTGAAATGCGATGGAACAACACCGGAGAAATCAACACGGAGAATGGAAACATGGTAATTTACAGTGGAAGGGAAACAGGGGGTGAAAGTGGAGTCGGAATACTAATATCAAAGAAATTGAGACAAACATTGGTTTCGTGGAAGGCAGTCTCGGATAGAATTGTTATAGGGCGATTTCGAAATATGACAAGACATGTAACAATAATTCAATGCTATGCACCAACAGATGTCGCTGAAGACCATATTAAGGATGACTTCTACGAACAAATAGAAACAACGCTAGCACTCATAAATAGGGGAGATATCATAATATTAATGGGTGACTGGAATGCGAAAATAGGATCTAACAACAATGGACTTGAGGAGATAATGGGCAAACACGGGTTAGGAAGAGAAAGAAACAACAACGGGGAAAGATTGATAGAGTTGTGTCAGACTTTCGACCTAGCAATCGGAGGGAGTCTATTTCCACACAAAGATATCCACAAATACACATGGACAACACCAAACGGGATCTCAAGAAATCAGATAGATCACATATGCATCAGCAAGAAGTGGAAACAATCAATGTTAGATGTGAGAAATAGAAGGGGAGCAGATATACACAGCGATCATGAATTACTAACTGGGGACTTCAGAATGAAACTAAGCCAACAAGGAAGAGGCAGAAGATATAGAAAGAAGAAAATAAATATAAACAACTTAAAAAATCCGCAAGTAAGAGCTGACATAGTTACGGCGTTACGAGAAAATATTAGAAATAATAGAGAATACACTTGGGAAGAGATTCTGGAAATTTACAACCAAACAAGCGAACAAAATCTTGGAATTTCACAACCACAAAGAAAAATCTGGATAACCGATAACACATGGGCCTTGATTAAAAGAAGAGGTGAAATGAAGAAAATGATAAACAACAGGATGGCATCAAGAAGAGAATATGAAGAAATAGCGAAAACAGTAAAAAGAGCAGCAAGAAGAGATAAAAGGAAATTTCTACAAAATTTAGCCGGAGAAGCAGAAAAAGCAGCACAGCAACATAACCTGAGAGAATTACATCGCATAATCAAGAACTTAACTAACCAGTCGGAACAACAAAACAAACCAATTAAAGATAAAAATGGTGCGCTCATCACAAACTTAGAGGATCAATTAAAGAGATGGAGAGAACATTTCCAAGAACTGAGCAACGAAGAAAGTACAAATAATGAAGCAGACATAAGAAACAGAGACAATGCAAATATCTACCCAACTGAGGGACTGCCAATATCTACTCAAGCTCCAAATATAGAAGAAATCAAAGCTACAATCAATATCCTGAAGCACAACAAAGCAACAGGTGAAGATGGAATTCCAGCAGAAATAGCCAAACTGGACCCTGACTTATTCGCAAAAACAATTGAACCCCACATCAGGAAAGCATGGATAGAAGAGAATATACCACCATCATGGAAGAAAGGAATGATTGTCAAGATACCTAAGAAAGGAGACTTGGCAAATTGCAGCAACTGGAGAGGAATCACGGTTCTAAATACTATTCATAAGATAATAGCAATTATTATAAAGAAAAGATTAGAAGAAGTACTAGAACCAATACTACGGAAAGAGCAGGCAGGTTTCAGACCAAACCGAAGCTGTGTAGACCAGGCAAATACTTTACGGGTCATAGTTGAACAATCAGTGGAATGGAATGCCCCACTATATCTACTATTCATAGATTTTAAGAAAGCATTCGACACAGTCAAGAGATGCGCAATATGGAGAACACTTACAAAGAAAGGAGTTCCTGAAAAAATCATCAACATCATCAAAGCGATGTATGAAGATGCAGAGACAACAGTTCAACACAGAGGTAAGATCAGTGATCCATTCTACACCAATATAGGAGTTAGACAAGGATGTCCACTATCTCCACTTCTCTTCAACACAATACTAGACGACATTCTAAGAGAAGTTTGCACTGGAATAAACGGAATAGAATGGGATCTCTTCGGAAACTTAGAAGACTTAGATTACGCAGATGATGTATGCCTCATATCAAAAAATCAAAGGGACCTACAGAACAAAGTCAACAGATTACAGGAAGAAGCAAAGAAATCGGGACTGGAATTAAATATCGAGAAAACCAAAGCAATGAGGACAAACAATAGTTACAGTGAGCCAATAACAGTGAGTGGACAACAGATAGAATACGTAGAAGAATTCAACTACCTGGGGTGCATTATAACATCAAGAGGAGGTGCAACAGAAGATGTCAACAGCCGTATAAATAAGGCAAGAAGAACATTGGGGAGCCTAATGAAGATATGGCGGAGCAACCAAATATCGAGAACAACAAAGCTAACAATATTCAGAGCATGTGTTAAGTCAACATTAATATATGGCAGTGAAACATGGCTCACTTCGGTCAGAATCAAACAGAAGCTACAAGTATTCATCAACAAGTGCTTGAGAATTATATGCAGAATATTCTGGCCGGCAAGAATTAGCAACGAAGATTTATGGATGATAACTGGAGAAGAACCCATCAACAGACAGATAAATAGGAAAAAATGGAAATGGATAGGTCATACACTAAGGAAATCAGAAAGTGATATAGCAAGAAGAGCTCTAGAGTGGAATCCACAAGGACAACGGAGACCCGGCAGACCATACAACACATGGAGACGCACAATCGATCAAGAATTAACAGTCAACAATTATACCTGGGACGATATTAAGGAAGTAGTACTCAACAGAGAGGAATGGAGGTTCACTATCGAAGCCCTATGCTACCACGCGGAGTAATAGGAGAAAAAAAAAAAAAAAAAAAAAAAATTCATAAATTTTCTCAATACCACTTTTTTTTTCTTTTTTTTAGAATTATGTTTAAATTTACGAGATCAGCTACAAAAATGTAAGTAGGTCGGTAATAGTATAGCTGAAGATATGAACCAACATACTTAAACCATGGATTGTTCCACTGAACTTCCCTCGTATGAGTAGGCTTATGTCTGCTAAAACAATTAGAGGCTTTTATGAAATGATGGACGTTCTGAATTATCTGTAGGGTCACACAGTGAGTCATTTTCATTGTATGATTAAGGGCAATACCTACTATTTTGTTAATTACTGCTTCCTTTTAACTCCAGCCGGTTAAAAGGTCTCTTCTAGTCAACATAGCCTAGATTTGAATGGCTATATCTTGCAATCTGATCTTTTCGACGATCTGATAGTTGAAGGTTTGTTTCTTTGAAGCTTTAGATTATAGACAAGTAGCAGACAAGTATCTATAGATAAGCCTATCTTATTCCTTTCCCAAAAGATCTCTTAGATTGTTCCCTTTTTAATGAATTGACCTGCATTGCAGTTTTCTGGAATTTCATTGTTACTTTGCATCCAAAATAAGCATTTTAAACGGATCTATCCACCACCTTTTTAATGAAACTGGTGCAGTCCATAACAATCTTTAGTTGACGGTAACCGATTCTAATGATTCTAATTACAGTTAGATTGTTTATAAAAACACGAATAACGAGCTCATTTTACTGATTATTCAGGCAAAAATCAAAGTTCAAATTAAAATTGGTAGATTTTAGGTTTATACGTTACATTAAAAAAAGAATAGGTTTATCAAAATATCAATGATTTAATACACTTAGCCATAAATATAGCAGCATCTTAGTCATCAAATATAATGCAACATCCATAGCATAAGACGAATCCATCCAGTAGGGGATAGAGGCCAATTAGAATGAGTGTTTTATCTGTCTTTAAATCTTGATACAATTAGACTTGCTATAGATTCTAACTTCGTATCACTCCTGCAAACATCCAATACTAGATAGGTACCATTTAGAAAGAGTATTTAATTTGGCTGTCTAAATCTGAATACAATATTAGATATGCTTTGTTACACACACACACACAGTCACCTTATAAAATTGCTATATTTCGCAATGCACTAGTATTTTTTTTAAATTTAACTCGTATACAGCTGGTAAATATTAATTATAAAATTTACAATAAATAAATTAATATTAAATTATTTTAATCAAAGAAATTACATATATTAATTTTATGATGTATTGGTATTTAAAAAAAAATATATGGAAATAAATTAATAATAAATAAATACAAAATTGTATAATAAAAAGAAAAATATAGAAATAAAAATAAATTATAAAATATTTTTCAATGAATTTCCCTAATTCTAAATTTATTTCCATTTCACAAAACAGAAATAAAAACTTTATAAAATGAAAAAAAAAAAAAAGAATTGAACTGAATAGAAATTGAACCAGGAAGTATCTGATTACCTAGTATAAACATAACATATAGGGCTAAAAACATATTGCATATAATACAAATAGCATAAATTCTATGTATAACAGTTTCACATTAAAAATTATGCATATTTTCTTTTATGTTCTACTCATCAATTTTGTACACCTGTGTAGAGCCTTTTCTTTTATTATTATTATTTTATTATTATTGTTATTATTTATATATGATTATTTTAATTGAAATCATTATTTGAATGCAAATTTTTGGTCCTAATTTGAATATTTGAATATTTTTTTTTATTATTATTTTTTATTACATTTCTTTTTTTTTTTGTTAAATATTTATTTGTTAACAAACAGTATAGAAAAAGGTATGTATGTTTAAAAATATGTAAATATGTGTGAAAAAATCATACATTAAATGTACTTTCCGTGTTAATTAAAATTCAAAAGGAAGTGATAATTTTTATTTTTTCATTATGTCAAATTTTTTATTGTAAAATGAATTTTAATTTTATATATTTTACGATGATGAGTTTTATGTAATTGTAGAACCAAAAAATTTAATATAGGTAAGGATTCGAATTCAAAAAAAAAAAAAAATAAAAATCATTAGAAAATAATTAACAATAAATTGAATGCAATTAACATAGAGGTTAGGTTAGAAGAGGTTAGAATGCTTACCTTCTAAATATAGTTAGATCAAAATAGGTCACAGTATATGGTAGAAAATATTTCAAATGTAATATGAAAAGTTGAATCAATCAAATCAAAAATGAGATGAAATCAAACCAAGCTAGTAAATTCATTTTTATTTGATTTGTTGCGACTGCATTAGATTAAATATAACATTATTTTTGTATAAATAAATAAAATATTAATTTAAACTGATTATTTATTATTTATGCCTAATATAAACATATTGCAATACAATAGTGTACAAAAGAAAACAAACAAAATATAATTTTAAACTTAATCTTGTTCTAGATCAACACATAGTATACCATCATTCTATAGTCAGCCATTCAAATATGGCAATGTGCTTATAGTTCTCTTACTGATATTTATACTTACTTATTGCTTCATGTTTGAAACCTCTATTAAATGTTTCACTTTGGTAAGTTTCTAATTCGATACTTTTGGTGGACAGTCAATTTTTTTTATATAAAATATTTTGTCGATTAAATAATTTATCCGTGTGTGTCCAGACAAGTTTGATAGCGTTCAACTTAAATGATCATAAAAGTTTGATCGCTCGATTGTACCGCTTAGATAATTATACAAGTTAATTATTGCGTCCTTCTTAGACAATGATACATGCTTCATTATATGTCCAACTTAAATGATCATACAAGTTTGATCGAACAAGTATAACTTGTATGGGTTTGATAGTTTAAAGCAGTCTTTATGCTTTAATCCATCACGTAACATTTTGATGTTCGTATTAAAAATGGTAGTAAATCGACTTTGCATGGAAATCCAATCAAGCTATTTGGATGGAATGTCCTGGCAGTTTTCATGATATTTTGCATAATAATTTTGTAATTTGAAATCCGTCACGTTCTATCCACATCGTGAATCATAGATAATTTGGGTCCGTTTGATTATCACTTATGGATCCAAAATTGTCTAGTTTCATTATCATTATATAAATTCGGTCTTGTTTCGTCTAATTCCGTCCCATATCACATTACGTGGCATAACATATCGCTTGTTTTTGTAGATTATCATCTCTATTGGAAAAATAAACCTGTCTTAAAAATCTATTTTTACTTAACATATTATCATTTTAATATTTTGATTTAAAATAAAACTAAGAAATAAGAATTTTATTTGAAAAAAAAAAATTAGATAATGAAACTCAGACCATCCAGATCATCTTTAACCTTTAAAAGGACTTTAGGAACCCCTTTTTTTTCTACACATTTGTTTTTTATCTTCAATTTCCTTCTCAAGAATATTAATTTTTTGTTTTTTTTTTTTCTATATTTGAATCCAATTTGAAGTGCAATGACCTAAGAAAATCTATTTTGAAGATTCCTATTTTGAGCCTTTCTAAAAACAACAATAAAAACAACAACAAGAACAAAAAAACGACGACCGATAAGATTTATAAATAATCTGTAAAAAAAAAGTAAATAAAACATTTTTACTTTTTCTTTGCTTTTATGTTGTTTTTGTTTTTGTTTGGTGTAGTATTTATAATTGTATGTGTTTATTTATAATTTTAGTATAGATAAACTGAATTAAATCTAAAAAAGGAAATAGTTTATTATTATATTATTTAAGGATATTATCTATATACATTCGTACTGGTTCGGAATATATATTTATATGTAATATATATATAGATATAATTCCTATTAAATAAATTTATTACATACTAAATGAGTGTATATAGGTAGTTTTTCAATCATAAAGTATTCCCTTTTTAAACAGACTTTAAGTTCTGGGTTCAGTTGAATAACTAACCACCTCAATAAATATATCTATTTTTTAGGCTTTGTGGTGAATCTAACTCACAACTTTGATTATAAAATTTTTTTCGGGGAATTTAAAAAAAGAATATTTTAATAATCCCCGGGCCTTTATTACAAGTTATATTATGACTATGGGATTGTTTGTGCTATATAGATAACAGATAATAGATCTGTGATGCAAGATTCAGTTAGTATTCAATTATTATTTGAAATTAAATTCCATAAATTGAAGTTGGCCTTACTTAATTAGCTTATATTATATTATTCCATGTAAAATTATTGACTTATAGTTTTAATTAAAAATTATTTCAGTATTAAATATTTAAAAAGTTATATAAGTGAGTCCGATTATTTTATATTTTTTGACAATCAAATTTGAGATTTTTTGATCAGGTATAATTACAGGACTTTAAAACGTTGGAATTTATGTGGCTATAATAAAGCAATTATTCAACATATCTGTGAAATTGGGAACAATTGATGTAATTATAATTATAAATCATTTACAAAATTGTTTGATGTTGATTTTCGACATTTAATTTCAAGAGAAGAAAGGCTTTGTGCAGAACATTTCGTACGAGCCAGATATCGTGGAGAAGATGGATGGATAGATCTACCTTGGCTTCACTTATATGCAATTATATAAGATCCGTAGCTTCACTTATTTATATATAATATAAAACATTTAGGTAATTCAAGGCAAATATCTTTGTAGAGGTTTCACTCAACACGGGACATTGTGTTGTGGAACCACAAAAGTATTAAATATGAATCACATCCATTTTAAAATTAAATCACTAACTACAAGCTCTATGCAAGCGACTTATCACGTCCTATTAAATTTATTTGTACAAAATTTTAGTTTATTTTTTTAATTAACAATATATTATTTTAATTTTTAAATTACTAATTATTAATAAAAAGCTCACAAATCAAATATATTTATTATCTATTATGGTTTCGTTAGTCAATGTTATTAATAATTATTAATATATGTACTAGGAGTGATTAGTAATTACTCTTAGTCCGTCTTCGTTTACTATGTGATTAACATTTGATTTCATATTATTTTCCTGTTGTTTTGTTATTTTATAAAAATTAATTTTGGACGGGTTTTTTCCAAAATTGAATCTCTTATTTTTCTATATTTTAGTATATATACTAAAATCATTCATTCATCATTAATTTTATGCTCATAAACATTCTAATGCTCTAGCTTTCTAGTATACAATATAAAATTAAAATATATAACTATAATATTTAAAAAAAACTATAGTCTGTGTTACATTACAGAAACTACTGAGTCTAGAAGTGTCAAACGATTTTTTTGTTGATTGACGATTGGTTTGATGATATAATTGATCGAGTTACCGGGTAAAAGCTATAATAAAGAAATTAGTCAGAAAAGACTAAATATAAAAGACTTATAGAAGCCTTATGTTTCCCAAGAGGATAACAAATGAAAAAGAAAAAGCAAATAATCGGTAATAACATCCTTTAAAAAAATCAAGCCTCTAAACATCTTGTACATAACATGTACGTATACTATATAAAATATAAAACTACAATTTACTACAAAATATTTTTAAGTTGAAATAATTCTAAATAAAACATTCCTTGAGGTTCTTGATCTTTTGGGATTTTTCTATTTTTTTCATTGTACTTGCATACATATACATATACACACATATTCCTTATTATTACAATTACATATATTGTTTGCCTCCTTTAAAATAATTTTAAAGAACAAAACTGTATAATGTAGGTATCTATGTGCTTCCTATGATTTTGTCCAGTGCGCACCTATGACAGATAGAGGGTAAGGAAGAGTAAAAAGATAAAATAAACAAAAAAGAAAAATTTAAAAACAATGTTTTGTTTTTCTTTTTCTAAGAACTGTTTTTGTTCTGTTTTTTTTTTTTTTTTTTTTTGGTTTAACAGTGTTTCCTTTAATCTTAAAATCCAATAAGGATGAAAAGACGATTCTAATGCAGTTAAAATAAATATATATATATATATATATATATATATATATATATTATGTAGAGTATTTAAGTGAAGGAAATCTATTATATCTATTGTATTTATATTTTCTACTTTAAATTGATTTTTGTAGTATTGCCAAACTGACTTAAAAAATGAAGTTAAAAATGTTGTATACAAAATGGATTGTCATCATCATCATCAGCAATGTCGTGCAACCCGATCCGTGGGGCATAAGGCGGAAGTAAAATCTTTCCATCGGCTCCTATCTTCGGCTAACCTCTTCAATTGTAGCCACGTTCTTTTCTGGGTACGCTGCTTCGGCTAAGATAGTTTTTTCCATGTCTTCAAGGCCTTTCAACGTGGCGTGTACCATTCGAGGGTTTCATTCGAAACATTGTTTCGCGATGTTGTAGTCAGGTTTTCTCAAAGTATGTCGGATTGTTGGATTTCGGATTTCCACGTCTATTTGTGTTTGTTTCGTTTTCCGCCACAGCGTTCTGTTGAAAATGGTTTGTGGCCAACGAATGTTTAGGATGCGCCGGCGACATCTATTGATATACGCTTGGAGTTTCCTGGTGATGTTTACTGAAACTTTTCATGGTTTGCAAGCGTACAAGAGAACAGATTTTACACTTGCGTTGAGTATTCTTATTTTTGTGCGCAGAGATAGGTTGCTTAACTGCCATATTTTTGAAAGCATCCCGAAAGCAGTACGGGCATTACTGATGCGGACTTCAATATCCAAATCAGCGCCTCCATCTGATGACACGATGCTGCCCAAGTAATTGAATGGAGGATCGGATGTTGTGATGTGTGAGTTGTGCGCATGATTTTAGTTTTAGCTGAATTGACTTTTAGGCTCGCAGTTTATCCAGTGTCATACAGCTTTTGGCACATATCGTTCAAACCTCCATTCGTATGTGACAATAAACACACATCGTTTGGCTTGTAATCTAAGTGGCTGCTACGTTCGAAAGGACGCCACTGGATACCGTTGCTCTCGTTTACACCCACAGTAGTAGTCATTATGTCATCCATTACTACTAAAAACAATATGGGTGATAAAATACAGCCCAGCCTTACTCCCTGACACACCTCGAAGCAATTTGTCAGCTTTCCTCGATGTAAAACGCGACATCCATCATCTTTATAGGATTCCTTAATAATAGCTATAATTTTTTCTGGAAATGTTTCTCCTACTAAGCGTTTCCCAAATATACTCTCGGTTTACTCTATCAAAGACTTTCTCAAAGTCTGCAAACATGAGATTTAGCGATGCTTTAAGTTCAGTGGATTGTTCAAGAATTATTCGTAATGTGTTGATGTGATCCGCGTATGAATGGCCATTGCGAAAACCTGCTTGGTGTCTTTTGAGTGTAGCTTCTATTCTGCCTTTAATCTTTTCGAGTATTATTCTAGCCATTAATTTTGAAAAAACTGAGAATAGAGTGATACCTTGCCAGTTATTGCAATGATTTAGGTTACCTTTCTTTGGTATTTAGACAATAATAACTCCTTCCTTCCATTCGCTTCGATATTTTTCTTGTTCCCATAAGAAAAATGTAAAATGAATTGTGTTCATACACAATTTGTATTTAAAATCTCTGTGAGTGCAAATTCATTTATCGTTTATTTTTTCTAAAATTATATTAACTTCCATTGAAGAAGTGTTTCGTTCAACATCACTACTGGACTGGAATTAATCAGTGTTGGTATTAATTAGTATTAAGCTAGCTAAGCTCCATAGTTTGTATTTGGTTAGTTTCATAACTAGTTCCATAAATTAATAAAACAAATATATAATGAGTGAGAAATTAGTTATCAATGAAATAAAAATATAATATGCTTCTTATATTATACATCTTTGCTAGTTAACCATATTTAAGTATAAGGACTCCAAAATTTAAATGTTGTTTATTCATATAAGAATAAAAAAAAATAGATTTTTTTCATCTTAAAGTTTTCAATATTTTATAAGCAAAATCTGTAAGGGAGTACCCAGTAGATTATAATAAATAAATGAACATTGAGTGTATAAAATAGATTTTCAGTTAAGATTTTGGTTGATTTTTATAACTCACAGATGTATTATATTAATAACTATGAATAAGTTATTAAATTAACCAAAACAAAATCAGGAGCTGTTTATAGGTAGTCTAACACTACAAATACCTACTGAGGAGTTCAAGTAGTGTTGTGATGAACGAAACATCTTCTAAAATTTATTGTTACTCTAGTTTGTGTTTTAAAAGGAGTTATAAATTTTAAAATTACGTAAATAATTACTGAAATTTAACTAAGATGGCAACCCCACTATTATGTCAAACTAACTATAACAAAAAAAAACTGTTATAGAAAATGATTAGAAAAAAATGAAAATAATAACTGATACATTTTAATACAATCATGTACGTAAAGGTGATTCCTATACATAATATTAGAGAAGAAAATAAAAATTGTGGCACCTGATATGTTATTGTCGCGTCAATAAAACATCAAATCATATTTTTCCTGTCTTAATTTTAATTTTTTTTTTTTTTTCATTTCATTTATATTAAAACATATGTATATTATATTATATAATATGCATATATTGTTACATATAAAATGAAAAAAGTTGTATATTCACATGTGAAATAAAAAAAAAAAAAAAAAACCTAATGCCAATAGTCCGAATAACAAAAAGGAATAAAAATCAGAATTTATCGTTTGCTCCTCATAGCAGCAATGTTGTTAATAATATTTTTTTGTAGTTTGAAATACACATACACCTACATATTCAATTTACACATATGATGTATCTATGATAGGAGCCTATATGCTGCTATTACATATTATTACGTACACGGATATTTCTATGATTATATTTTTTTAGTTTTTTTTTAGTTTTTTTTTTTTTTTAGTTCTTTTCATAATATTAGCGTGGCGGTGAGGTCTATGACCTTTGTGTTGGATTTAAAAATACTGGTACATATAATATTATCTGTTTATACATTTATGCATAGTTGATTCAATGAAAGAAAATCTCTCTCTTCTTTTTTGTTTTTCTTTTGCCTCTTCTACACTTTCTATAATAATGAAATCGTCGTAAAAGAGAACATTTGTTTAAATGAAATGCGCGCGCTACGTAAAGGGTATTTCATCATATACTCATTACTAATGCTTACCATTCCTCAACTATTTTATTAGTTGATAATGATGATGATAATAGTGTTGATGATAGTGATAAAGAAATTTTTATATACGCATGATTGTTATGTAGATAAATTTCCTCTTCTTCATCTTACACTTCTGGCTGGAGTCGTTTTAGCCTTCTTAGACAAAATTCATAGAAAACAAAAAAAAAAAAATAAAACAAATTAAAACGGTTTCAGTTTTTCCTTCTCATTTTTTTTTTTTTCTTCTCTGTTGTCTTCTTATTCCTTTTCCAGAGTATTCAATTCATTTTTTTTGTTTTTGCTTTGCTTTTTTTTTTGTTTAGTTCGTTTTACCTTTCCAGTGTTTGTAGAATACCTGTAAGAGAGAAACTCTTTTGTTTTGTTGAGTTTTCAATTCTTGGTAAGCCCTTTTTTTTTGGTTGTTGTTTTTTTTTTTTTTTTTTTTTTTTACTATGGGTATGTTTTTATTTGAGGACCATTAGTAAATTAGAAAAATGTTTGAAATTAGATTTTTCTGTTGCTTTATTGTTAAATGTATATACTATTTGTTGTGTAGATAGGTGGTGCATTTATATCTATGAATGTATCTTATTTTTTTCTTCTAATATAACTTACACATAGTTGATGTAACACGTGTATATGCACAGGTAGAGTTTCAGAGAGGTCATTCATCCTAAATAAAATAGAACTTGTTGATTTATTTGTATTTATTTTATATGAAAAAAAAGTAGAGTTTAAAGGAAATTCAGGATTGAAGGACTGAAATTAAATAATAAAAAAAAAAAAAAAAATACTAAATATGTAATCGGATTTTCAATTTAGTATAGGCAATTTAGGTATTTTTATAATGAAATTTCTTAGATCCATCTATATTTTTTATGATAAACTAATTTTTTCTGGAAGCATTATAATATATTTGTGTTGAAATTTTGACTATTTTCAGAATCTGTTTTTAAATAACTTATTATTATATTTCAATTAATATGGTTGTATATATTTATAATAGGTCTCAAAAAATGCTTTTATTAAATAAATAGAATTGATTTTAAACAGGAAATTCATTTTTGAAAATATGTTTATCTCTTAATGATATGAGAGAGTTATGAAGTCATGTCGTTCAGTGTTGGTTCTTATTAAAAATTTAATCATTCAAGTTTTAAATATAAGTATATCCCATAATCATTATTGTCCTGATATTCTACCAGTACTGCAGAGTTAAAATCATGTCTTTCAGTGTTGATTTTTACTAAAAATTTAATAATTCAAGTTTTAAGTAGATTTTCCCGTAATCATTATTGACCTGCAATTCTATCAGTCTTGTAGAATTAAAGTCCTTCTACCATCTGCTATCTACAGTTAACCTTTGTTGGTGCTTGCTTTGACTAAATTTTTTCATACATTATAATTATATCCTCCATTCATTTTAAATTAATATTTTTCAACATGTTATTATTTTAGTTGACAATAATGATGATTTGTCAACATGTTATCATATAATTTAGTTGACATATATTATGTCCAATCTATTGTAAATTTCTATGTCAAGTTTTAAATTTTCTAATAACTACACATTATTGGTTTAAAAGTAAGATGCCTAGTAAAATGAATGGCTTAATAAAATTTTACATTTTAGTTAAACTAAACTACAGGTGAAACAAAAAAATAATGTAAATAATCCCAAATTACTATCGATATAAATTAAAATAAGTTAATTTGATTATTTACAAATAAATTTGTTTACTACAAATCGATACCAACACTAAGTAATGATAGAAAATACTTTAATAATTCTCATCAGTACTCTTTTTAATGTTATTTTTTTGTATTTTAAGTTGCAAACAATACGCTATACATGAACGCACAGTTTGGATTAGTAGATATTTGAATTATAGGGAAAGCAAAATGTCCCAATAAATCCATACTCTGTATACAACTCTCAGATTTATGCTTAGAGTAAACATTTATTAATAGACGAAAGAAAAATTAATAATAATATAAATATTAATAGAGTCTTTGCAGTATTTAGAATATTAAATCATATTAAACTCAGATGTGTTTCAAGCCATTATATCAAGTACATAAACGAAAAGTAGGAAGCTTCAAAACTCTATTATATTGAATTTAATTATCATATTGAGAATTAAACTTTAAACCGTTCTGAGTTGACTCGTGATCTGGATGTTATACTGGATCACAGACTCAATTTCGAACCACATTTCAATTCCATTATATTAATAAAGCTAATTCTATGCTAAAATTTATAATGAGCTGCGCCAAAGAGTTTACAGATCCCTACACTACAAAACATTTATTTATCACATATGTCAGACCGATACTTGATTATGATTAGCAAGTTTGGTTTCCATATCATAATGTTGATATTTCACGTAATGTCGTATTGAAGTAGTTCGGTGTAAGTTTTTGCGCTTTAGACTATGTACTACTTTTTCATGGTCTAACTATTTTCAATTTCCTCCTTACGAAGATAGTTTGCTTTTGGTAGATCTAAAATCTCTCCAACAACATCGATTGATGGCTGATATTCGTTTTATATTTCATTATTGTAAATTTTAATATTGTAATTTGTAAACACTTGAACTAAGTAAGAATAAATAAATAAATAAATATTCGCTGTAGCTTACATTGCGTGTCAGATTTTTACTGATTAAACCACATCATTCTCATTAAAACTAGTCCGACGGACTAACCATTAATTTGACATATTAAATCTAGTGGATTAGTTCTTTTAAGCCTTCTGGTACCATTTTGATTTTTCAGAAGTTGAGTGGACATAACATTAACATGGCACTTCAGACGAGCCAAATGCTTTGCTGCATATCTTTTTAATTAATTTGTTATACAAGACATTTTTAGATCTCTGTGAAAATCACTGTTGCGAACATACCAAGGGACATTTATCATGTCGCGCAAGACTTTATTTTTGAATTTTTGTATTCAAAGTACATGTGTTCGTTTGCCACATCCCCATATTTGTATGCCGTACAACCATATCGGTTTGATTATCTGATTATATAACAAAATCTTGCTATGTATAGGTAATTTAGAATTTCGACCTAAGAGCCAGTACATTTCTCTATACTTATTTTCAAGCTCAACATTTTTCTTATTGTCATTCCTAGGTATTTAGCATTGTTTTCTTGAGGTATATTCACCCCATTCAGATTTACCGATGATTGACTTTCTAATTTTTCATTTGTAAAATTTACAAGTACCGATTTTAGCTCATTGAATTTAATTTTACATTTTTTTGTGCAGAGGTATAGCTTGTCGGTTGCTCATGATTGCAATTTATTTGTAGTCTCGTCAATATTAGATCCTACTGCCATTAGCACAGTATCGTCAGCGAATGTAGCTACAGTTATATTTTCCATTTATGGTAAATAATATTGGTGTAGAGCAAATACAGTATGGGACCCAGAATACTATACCTTGAGGCACACCTGTTTTAATATCTGCGATAGCATAATACTCTTCGCCTTGTTTAATTCTAAATAGTTTGTTTTCTAGATATGATGAGAGCATATCTATACGTATTGCTTATGTAATTTAGTTTACATATTAACCCTCGATTCCATACTTTATCAAAAGCTTGTGCTACATCTTCAAATATAGTAAAACATACCTACTTTTCTTGTAAAGATTTTTGTATTATGTCTGTTGTCCTATGTATTTGATCGATTGTCGACTGGTTAGATCTACAACCAAATTGATAGTTTGGAATTAGGTTGCTATTTTCTATGATCTGTCTAATTCGGATCAATATAGTAGTTTTTCAAATAATTTTGATATTATTGGTAGCAGTGATTATTGGTCTGTAGGATTTGACCTCATTTATACCTGGTTTTTGGATTTATAATTATTTCTGCTATTTTCCACATATTCAGCAAATACCTTATTTTTATAGCAGCGTTTATAATGTGTGTTGGCTTTAGCTTTTTTTCGGAAGTTGTTGTGAAGCAGGAAAAGGATTTCCGATGTAGTGAAATTTACTTTAGTAAAAAAACTTTGTTTATTTTTTTTTTGTTTTGTTCACAAAAATGAATACGGGCCCGCAAAATGGTTAAATTGATTTTATTTTTTAATATTAAGCTTAAAATGTTAAATTTTGGAATTAAATTTGTTTATTAAAATATTTTTTATAATTCCTACAACTTTATATAAAAATTTCGTAAATACACAGTAAAGTGGAAAGGAAAAATTTACGTATTTGTTTTACCGAATATATTATGACCGCAGCCTTAGGAAATGTATTGTAATAACATGTAATAAAAATTTTGAATGTATTGAACATATTTTTACATGCTTAATACTAGAATAGTGTAGGTACTTACAGAAAAGTTATTTGACGAAAAAAGTGAATTTTGTATGAATAGCAAATAATCTGTTGTCGTGATAAACACCACATTCAATATTTTAATACTCACTGATTTTCAAAACTAATGGTTTTTAATATTACTCAATCTAGAAAATGAACTCAATGAACTTTTTCTACCATAAAATATTCCAAATAAATTTGAAATAAAAAGAAAATTCATCCTCCCAGTACATAAATTTTTTACATAATAAATACTTTTAAGATACGAATGCTTTTATATAGTCCCCATAATATCCTATAAAATTTTAAATCCCAAAAGTAAAAAAAAAATACCATATTTAACTATCGTTAATTCATAAATTAATTTCCAAAAACGTTAACAAAACCAGATATCTAATGGAACAATTAAGCAAATCTTAAAAAAAAAAATAAAAAAAATTCAATTTTTAATTTTAATTTTTATTGTAAATTCCCTATAAAAATTTAGTTTTTTTTTGTTTTGTTTTAAGGTAAAAATCCGATAATTTTCCTATAAAATTTATTTAAATTCAAAAGAAATTTAAAAACGAATTTAACCATATTATCATTAAAAGCAATTTAAGTCTCCCATTAAAATAAAGTTCTTTAAATAAAAGTGTATTTTTTTATTATTGTAAATCACGACTTTACATTAAAAAAAAACACGTAAGACTATTAAAGCTTCTTCTTCCACAACATAAGATCTAACGGTACACAAAATATTAATAAAAAAACCAAATTTAAAAAAATTTAATTTAAGGAAAAGACAAAACATTAAACAAGAAATAAAAAAGTGTTGTGGTCGGCTCATTAAGCTTTAATGTTGTTGAATATCACTACCAATATAATTTCTACATATACAAGATATTAGTTACCACTAATCTACTTATTACTAAAAATTACAAATTGTGTAGTTTATCTTAAGCAACGGGATTCAAAAATTCTATCTCAAAGTACTTAGGCACATAGGCTGTACAAAACGTTCATCCTGACAATATAACATTCAGAATTAGGTATGTGTGTGTTACTTATCGGATTAAAATTATTAAGGTTTACTTCTGACAGAACCCGTACAGGATACAGTTAGACTTGTATTACAGAAGAAAAATATATTTTTGTGTTAAATAAATACCAACCGTGTACTCATATACAATTACTTTTGGTTACACTCATACCTAATTCCAAATTATATATTAGCCAGTCAGGATGAACGTTTGTATAGCTTTTTCTTAGTACTTCGAGATCTAAATCTTCAAGTTAATGATATTCTGTTTCAGATTAAGAAGTACAAAAGAAAAAAATTAGTTCTGAATGGCTGGCTGGTACTCATAGACGTAACAATTTAATAAGAGTTAACAAATTCATTCCTCTAAAAAAGCAATTAAAATTGTGAATCCCCGTAATATTTTAGTTTAAAATTTTGTTATTATCCATACCCCTAATGTGTGCATAATACTTTTTCCTATATTGTTAAATTTTCAAAAATCAGGTGTGAACAACATTTTGGTTTTGCTATAGTATTTAGTGTCGCTTATAACATTTTATGGTCTACATTTTATGGTCATAACATCTTATGGTCTCTTTTATGGCATACAATCTGTTTTTTATTTTGTCTTTTATAATAGGGATCCTGAGATCTTTATGCGAATATCAGCGAAACTTGCGAACATACAAAGAAGCATTGACAATTTTTGGAAACCTTTAATCTTGGAACGTTTCGATACTTTGAGCATTTTCGAATTGTTTAGCACAACCCCATATTTAAAATTCATCAATTAATGACATAAAATCAATTAATAAAGTCTTTGTGGTGGTCTCATTGTAGACTTAGGCTGCTAGACATGCAATTTTTAATCTTGCAACTGTCTGATTGCACATTTGTGTTCCATTACTTTATATGAAAGCACGTACACATAAAACCAGTTACAGATGAGCGCACAGCCTTAATGTTCAATTATCTAATATTTTGTCAATGCTTTTTTAATAATGATACTAAGAAATTGATTGATAAATGAATGTTTTGAACCAATTCATAGCATTTCATTGTAACATGACCAACAGTTAAAGATGAGCACAACACCTTCTACATTCGTAATTCAATTATAGCTTTAACTTCATCAATTTTACCAACCATGGATCTTGATAAAGACACAAGACCAGGAAAATTAGCCTGCCTTATTTAACCGTGAACCCAACAATCTTAGAATTTGTTTGATCAATGATTCAGAAGCCAAAAATGCGTCATATGATTTGGATAATTTTTTTACAAGTTTTTTGTTTTTTGTTTAATTTTTTTAATGCTTCCGCATCCATACATAAAATATCATTAACTTTAGCTTCATCTTACAATGTTGTTGATCTACCAAAATACAGACTTTAATTTTTGGTTTAAGAAAATGCTTCCAGGTACCAGAGAAACGTTTATTCTTTTGAGGATCATTATTCTTCAATCCTATTTGCAATTAAACTCTAAAGAAAACTCAAAGAGTCCATTTACTGCTTCATATATAATATGTCACGTGATACTTTGGACGAAATTTTTATAAGATTCACCTACGTTATATTTTTACATGGTTAAAAAACAATTTTGAATTTGAATATCGTATGCCCAGGCAACTGATTTTAATATTTGATTGTAGATCAAAATTTTATTAAATGTCGAAACGGTAGATATTTACGTTCAATTAGGCAATACAACTGGTTGTATTTCCGTTTCAACTTTTGTTTTTTTTGTACGTGTTGTCATTTAGCTTAATTCTACATCCTACAATCTAGAGAATTTATTATTAGCTTGCAGCATTTCTTGTCTTCGTTATTGCTTCAATTTCTGTAGGGCACTACCAATCACTATAATACAGCAGTATAATCAACAAAGGCTGCCATTGTTCTTCATATATCTTCTAACTCTGGGGATATCACTGGTATAGAGCTGTAAATATATAGAATTGAATGAGGTGTAAATATAGAACCCAGAATACATTTTTGGGTTACCCAAATGCATGTTTATTTTGTCTAGCGATGGACAAGATGTAATAAATATACATTTTCTGCTTCATTTTATTTAACCTATTCCAACATATAACTAACATATTTGTTTTCTCATATATATTTATATGAGTACAGATTTGGTTAAAATAACAACAGATATGATATTAGTTGTCGTCGTGGTATAATAAGAGGCCATTTTTGTTGATGAATTCTCAAGGCTTACTTGTATCTGTTTCTGTTTGTTAGCAATATTTTGCTACTATAAAAGAGTACTGATTTGACGCAGACATTTAAGATCGTGTTTGTAATCTATAAACATTATTACAAAACCTAGTTAAAAAGTAAAGCCTATATTTTCAAGGACATGCCTAGCAATACATTTTAACTATTCAGAAATGCCAGCAATGGTCTAATGCATTTTCAAAATAAACAGACACTGTTTTGAATGTTATATAGGATATACTTGAACCATCTAGGACAGCATAAAGTAGATTTGTATCAAATAATTATCAATACTTTAGTATTTTACAATTCAGAGATTCAAAATCAATGAAATAATTTTTATTAGGGCTTTTTTCATGTATTCAGAAATGCCAGCAATGCTCTTATCAATATGAAAAATATTTTCATTTTCAATGCATTTCAATAATTTCACACGTGTACATTTTACTGCACAGATAATTTAATAAGAAAATATGTCCATTTACATTTACATTTTTCACTTCCTTTTTAAAATAAAAATCCTTTTTTTTTTTTTTTAATTAACATTTTTTTTTTTAATTATAATAAAATAATTGTATATACAATCCTTAAATATAACCCTCATAAGTAGCTCTTTTTTTTTAAAGCAGTTTTTTTCTATTAAAATTCCTTCCCACATAAATTTGCATATTTATTTATAATATACAATTATAATTATTATATACATATACATATATGTAGATATATATGGGATAGAAGTTTCCGGTCAGGAAGGAGCAATTATTATTCATATTATCCTAAAGGAAAGAGGGACACTCATATAAATAAATATATGTACATATATATACCCTAATTTATCAGAATCGTATAAAATACAAGTGAAGATGAAAATCGTTTTATTTAATCGCGCCTTGACTTCTTCTTTTCTCTTTATTAACATTTTTAATGACTTGAAAAAAAAAAAACAAAAAAAAATAAATAAAAAAGTTACTTAACCATAAAATAAAGCAAAATATTACGAACCGGTAGGACCCCATATATTCGTATAATAATATTATAGTTTTTTAATTTTTTAATTCCTTTAAGTTCCTTTACTTTTTTTATCTTTTATTTTTTGTTATTTTGTTTTTGTTTGTGTATTTGTAAATTGTTATTTATTGTGTTATGAAAGGATGGAATATTTTGATTATTTTTAGAAATCAAAAAAATAAAAAAAAAACTTTGCGATCTGCGAAACCAAATCATATTCCTGTCAAGTCTCCCTATTTTTGTTTTTTTTTTACTTATTTTTGTAATGATTTCGTCGTCGTCTTCCTCTTTTTTTTTAAGGTAATTTCAATTCATTTGAATTTTTAATTTTTCTTTTCTGCGACTTTTATTTTTGTTTATTATTTTTTTCTTTCTTTCTAAATCTATTAAGACTTGCGCAGTCAAAAATTATACAATAATATTTATGTAAATATATTTTATATATATATATATATATATATCATTATAAAGAAGAATATATAAAAGAGAAGACAAGAGAATACGCAGAATATACATCGACATGACACCAACCGCATATAATAAAAAGAAAAGGAATTATTCGTCTTCAACCCCTTTGGGGTCAGTAAAGTTAATTTTTGTTTAATGTTGATTTTGTTTGGTTTAATTTATAAAAAGAAAAAAAAACAAAAATAAATACAAGGGGAATTGTAATAATTTTTGCAATAAACTGTTGTTGATAAAAGTGTGCGATGGTGATTTGATTTAGCAGTATTTTTTGTTTTAAATTTGCATTAAACAATTAAATATGAGGTTAATATATTTGCCTTGCATTAGGAAGTTGATTTTTAAAAAAAATAGGGAGACTTGACAGGAATATAATTTATTTTTTTTTTGTCGGGAAATAATCAAAATATTCCATCCTTTCATAACACAATTTACAAATTACACAAAGCAGCAACAAAGTTACCACTCGTTGCCTTCGAATCAACCTTTGATATGTTTAGTAAAACTATTAAATAAAGTTTTAAAGAAAATTATAGCTGACTCCAATGACTTTGACTTAAGACCCTTGTGATACGCTCTTTAATGGTTTTTGGTAAATTTTCGTCCCATTTCAAAATTATTTTATGAAATTAGACATAATATGATAACTTCGACGGTAATTCTAATTTGATATATTTCAAATTTAATTATTTTTTATAAACAGTTTACATGCCTGTTATAGATAGACTTGCCAAATTTAATCGATTTTTTTTTCATTCAAATTCTATTAATTTTAATAAATATTTTGTCTTGATTGTGGATAAATTTGTAAAAATAAACTGAAATTTTTTTTTATTGTTACATATAGGATTCACCTAATCCATCCAGGACAAAAAAAAAATGTTTGCATCAAACAATTAATACTTTAGTATCAATTTTGAAATCCATAAATTCAAAGCCAATGACAATTTTTGTTGGTACTTTTTTTCATGTATTGACAGGATTTGGAAGCTACAAAATAATGCAATTCAAAGTATTTACGTTCGAACTTTTATTTCTTCTTTCTAAAATTGTATTTCTCTCTTAAGTTAGTGCCTCTGGATATTTGATACTATTTTCGTTTGTTAGATATTTGATACTAATTTTAACCATTACATCTATGTTTGTATTTATAAAGTTAACTTGTACAGATTTAAGTTCATTCAATTAGATTAGCCATGTTTTTGTACACTGTTAGAATTAAAATTTTACTGTAATCTCGTCAATGATTGGTTTTACTGCCAATAGAAGATTTTAGTACCCATTCTGTCTGCAATATTGTCACAGTATACATTCACAAGAAGTTGATCTAAAATACTTCCCTCAAGTTGATTTGCTTTAATTTTTTTTACAGAAGAGTTTGATATCAATAATTTTCAAAATTTAATATAAAATGAATATAATTTTGTATCATTGTGTTAAAATACAAAATATTTGAAACTTATATATAATAAACACTTATTAGTACAATTGTCGAAAACAGTAAAATTTTTTCCTTTTAATTTTACTGATTTGCTTATTATACAGTTACGAGTATTTCGTCTAATACTGAAGCACAGTGTTTTGTATATGTACTCAACCGACTATTTTCGTTCGAGAATTATACAAAAATTTTACTCTAACGCTAGAAAACAAGTTTTTATATAAAAACTCATTACTATGTATAGTCAACTTTAATTTTGACTGAGTTAGAATTTCTAGTTTGAATTTGAATAGTTTCAAAACTCATATTATAATAGATTTTAAGGAAAAACATATGTGAGTTATAAAAAACAAACAAAATTTCCATCTAATATTTAAATTTGAATAGAATAATACAACAATAAGGTTAGAATTTGATATGTGAGTGCCATAACGGTAATATAATTGTTAGTTTTAATATAAAAATTTGTACAGACAATGCATTAATAAAAGCACGGCAATTATTAGTGATCTTGTTAAAGTAAAATTTTCGTTAAATATGAAGTATGTATCAGAAATGTATTTCTTTTGTGATTTGCAAATAATATTGTTTAATATGATAATGCAAACAAATATACGAGTATATTTAGAACAAAATATTGGAGATGTTTCTGAACAAACAATTAGCATTAAGTTGTACCCTTTTGATGTCACAATTCGAACGCTCGAATGTTTATAGCGGATTATTCATTTATACTCGATTCTAGTACTAACTTTTACAGATAAAGAAATAAATAAGATCTAGAATTTTACTTATTTTTACCTAATTATCAATTTAAGCTCGATTCTAGATTCAGAAGTCAATAAAGAAGCCAATAAGGTCTTTAATTTTACTTATTTTTACCTATTTAGTATGCTCGATTAAATTTTTAGAACCTTCGCAGATAAAAAAAGTCAATAAGATCTGTAATTTTACTTATTTTTACATATGTAAAAATTTAAGCTTGATTCTAGATCCAACTTTGGCAGATAAAGAAGTCAATAAGCTTCAATTTGTAGACCCTTCGAAGATAAAGAGTCAATAAGATCTACAATTTTACGTATTTTTACATATGAAACAATTAAAACTTGACTCTAGATCCATCCTTCACAGATAAAGAAGTCAATAAGATTTACAATTTTACTTATTTTTACCTATTTATCAATTTAAGTTCGATTCTAGATTCAATCTTCGCTGATAAAGAAGTCAATAAGCTTCAATTAGTATATACTCGATTCAATTTGTAGACCCTTCGCATATAAAGAAGTTAATAAGATCTTGTAATTTTACTCATCGATATATTCCATATGCAGGGTGGAAAAGCTTTCCTAAAGAGTTCGCTTATGTCTAGCTTATGTCTAATAAATTATTTTAATATCAAAGTTTTTATTGTTTACCCAATATTTCAAAATAAATCAATATTTTATTTTGTACTAATTACATATATAATTTTTTGCATTTATCTGGATGTTAGTAAGTTCGACGGAATACTCCAACACATATACAAATTGAAATATATATACAAATTGTAACATCATGTAATTGTCATAAACATAGTATCTGTCTTTTATTGCTTATATATGCCATCTGTCATTTGTCATCAGTCATCTGTCATCTGTCATTTGTCATCTGTTATCTATGTCATTTGCCCATAATTTCATAATGATTGTCATGTCATTCAAGTATTAAATTTAGATGGCGCCATAGAACTTTTTACTTTTATTATGTCTTAATTAATTTCATTTTACAATTTGAATTTTACAGTAGAACGCTGCTTTTGTTTGACTGACTTATACTATAACTAACTGAATACAATAGAATGTCTAAGAATATTGATTATTTATAATTATTGAGGTCTAAGGATAATATATGTTTAAATTTCCAATGATGACAAATAAGATGTCGTTAAAATGATCGAGTAAATAACCCTTAGGGAAATGAAAATTTTGCACCTACTACAAATATTCTGTTTATATGGTAATTAAAAGCATTCTAATAATTCTAATAAAGGTATGATATTGATGAATTATTAAGCAAATACAAATTTTTCTTAAACTTGAAATGAAAACTCTAATGAAGGAAGAAATGCTAGAATTTATTTTGGTTATAATTATATGGTTATAAATATGGTTATATGGTTATAAATATGGTTATAAATATTAAAATTTCTTTAAATCACCTTGTCATCAACAAAAACATGTAGCATTTTATTATTATTATTTTTTTCAAATTTATATTTTTTATAAATATTTTTAAGTTTAAAAAATCCTTTCACATGGAGATTTCCAACAATTTATTTAGTTGATATGGAATACATTTTAGGAATATGTATATATATATATATGCATATCCACATTACATAAAAAACCATGAGGGAGAATTGTTTATTATCCAGATATTTGAAATAAAAAAAAAAAATTAAAATAAAAATTGAAATTATATTTTACATGAAAGTACAAAAACAAATCAGAGAGGGTGAATTTTAATTTTCTCCAATTCCTGTGATCATATTATTATAGTACATAATATGGGTCGTCGTGGTATATAAAATAGTAATCGGTAATAGAAATGGTAAAAACAAAGATTAATTTTCGGTGGGAGCAGAAAATCGCTGAATAATTTCATGGTTAATGATCGTTTATGATTGAAAAATTAGAAAAAGAAAATTATTTTTTTTTTATTTCTGTTTTCTGTAATTTTTAAAATTACATTCGATATCCTTTTGATTGAAATACATAAAAATAAATATTTTAATATTAATATTATGTATGTGCATATGATTATACATTGAATATGGTCAACAAGTGGAACGATTTCCTTCCATATTTCACGATATTTATGCTAGAACCTTTAGGGAGCATTAAACTAATCAAATTGTATATATATATATATACGATATATATACACGTATATGTAAGTTTGTTGTACAGTGATTTCTCACGGTTTTTATATCATAGTGATTTTTCTATTTTGCTTTTTTTTTCATTATTATTTTTCGGTTTCGGTTTCACGATTATATGATAAATTTATGATCACGTTTATAAAACATATTATAAAATTTTTATAAAATTTGATAAATGTACCTAAGTTATTAAAATATTATTAATAAATTTTGAATTTAATTAAATTAAAAATTTTCTAAAATTTAAAATCAAGATGAGTAATAAAAAGAATATTTAATAAAAAACTAAATTAATTAATGGTATATATGTATGTAAATATTGTACCTCAATCCTTTCTTAGTAATTTCACAGTAGAGAGAATTAACATTAAAATTATTTTATTTTATATAAACGCATTTTCGATATTTCATTACTAATATAATTTATTTATTTATTTATTCATGATCTTATAAGAGCTATTATAGCTCGTGTTGAGCATTTAATACAATTTAAGTATAATAAAGTTAATTCAACGATTAAAAATGCTTAAAATGAACACTTTCTTCATTCTAACGCTAAGTATAATAATTTTATTGTTTCTATTTTTTTTTTATATAAAATGTTTGCAATATTTATTTCCATAGATTGTTATAAAATTTTACATAAATGTCAAAACATATATCGATACATTCTTTGATAATAAATGTAGAATTTCGGTTATCTAGAAACTGCCTAATCATCTGAATTAAAAAATAAAATAATAGAAAAATTAATATTAATACCCTCAGACTTACCAATTAACTAATATTTGACTGAATGACGTTTTCGTTATTGCAAATCAGTCTACATTAATGATTTGCATTATTATTTCTTTGCAATCTACTCATCTTTTGTTGTATTATATTTAAACTACTAACGATTTAAGCTTACGATCTATTTAATTTTCAAATTCAATTTACTTTCAACATTTCTTACAAATTTGAGCCGTATGATATTTTATTTGGAATATAATAATTATTGTTAATTAATATTATAATACTAGTGAATACCCTGTGCAATTGCACGGAAGTAATTCTTTTAGACACGATCTATAATAACAAGACATAATATTGATTTTTTCAGCCTTTTTTTTACAATTTATTATACATGTAAGAAAGTAGTATGTAAGCATACAATAATAATTATGAATGTACAAAAAACAAATTATTAAGAAATTAGAATTAACATAAAAATTTCAAATTAATTTAAATGTTAATAGTATCTAGATCCAGTATAGTCGTTTTTCTTCATCTTTTTATAGGCTAAAATAGTTTTAAGTTTGTATATTAAAGGAACATAATAAAAGTTTAATTAAAAAAAATAAAAAAAAATAAAAAAAAATAAAAAAATGCATTCAGATATCTTTATTGTATAGATGAATTCATATATCAACATTTGTACCTATAAATGCTTTCAATAACAATTTAAGTTTTTGAACGTATTTAACGTATTAAAAAATACTGAACTCATTAACAACACTACTCCTGATTTTTTTTTTTTTTATATAATTCCAAGTCTTAACTGCCTTTACACAGAGATTTGAATACACAATTACATACAATAGCTCTTCATTTGAATTTTTTTTTTATGGTATTATTTTATATAAAAAAAAAACTAAAAAATAAATGTATGTACACAGATGGATCGAAACAAAATAACATAGCAGGATGCGCATTTAAATGTATGCAACACGAAAAAAAATACAAACTTAACGAACATACAACAGTATATTCGGCGGAACTATATGCCATAAGCAGTGTAAGTGAGTATGTCAGCCGAAGCTATGAGGGGAGAAGGTTCATAATTTGCACCGACTCCCTTAGTAGCCTACAGCCTCTCTCATCTGCTACGTCAAAATACCCGACAGTGATTGCAATCCAAGATCAGCTGTAGGTATGTAAAAATCATATAGCATTTCTATGGACTCCGGGACATGCCAATATTACCGGTAACGAAGAAGCAGACAGACTGGCAAAGGAAGCACTTTTAGAACCACTTTCCGAACAACAAAGCCGGTACTACAGAGATTATAAAGAGATATGTGATCGAACTTTATGGGACATATACAACAGAAGTTGGGAAAATGAACCCCTCACCAACAAACTAAGGCACATTAAAAGAAATGTATCCAGATGGAATAGTTTAGACCAGGCCAGTAGGAAAATCGCTGTTATTCTAACTAGACTCCGAATAGGACACACACGATAGACCCACAGCCATCTCTTTGATGGACCCCAAAACGCACAGCCAACATGTCACTATGTTGCAGATACCCCAATCAATATACAGCATATATTTGAGGCTTGCCCTTTATACACTAATGTAATCACGGGACTTGATATACTCACACAGGATACTATAGAAGCAACAACTAATATCATGGCATTCCTTAGAGAAACTGACATTTTCAATAAAATATAATAAAATTCAATAAAAACCATTAAAAAAATTTTAATTTTTCTAATATGTATAATATAAACTAGGCTTAAATCAAAATTATAAACTTAAAGAGGAAAAAAAATTAATTATGAAATTAAAAAACAAAAAAAGAAACAAAAAAAAAATAAATCAAAAATCTAAATTTAAAACAACATTATGTAAAAAAAATAATAATGAAATAAACTAAAGATAATTATGTAAAAAACTTTAAAAAATGAAGGCTTGACAAAACCCACGTTGATAAGCCCATAATAAAGATCTTATAAATAAATAAATAAATTTATGTAATTATAAATTTAGTTAGAAATTATTAAAATTTCGATAGCATTTTACTTTTAATAAAAAGAACAAGTTCGATTTATTAATATTCAACATTTGAACATTGATAAATTTATATCACCATTGTCATATTAATCATAACACTACTAGAACTCATCAGTAGGTATTTATAGTGTTAGACTACTTATGCAACTAGATTATAAGATGTCATTAGTACATTTGTGATTTATACAAATCGACCAAAATTTCACCGTAAATAAAAAAAAAATACTTATTTTGGTATAATTGTTGTTATTTTCTGAATCGCTTTATTCTTGAATATATGTACTTTATAATGAAATCAAAGTATAATACACCTATGCTTTATAACGAAATGAATACTACTTTCATTATAACTTAACACAATAAAAACTTACATTTACTCATTACTCTCAACGTCGTAGATCGATAAATTAGTGCTTTCGCATTAAATATTAAAGTGGGTTTTAGGATTTTATTGTAGAATATATTCTGAAGCGTATTTAAACAATTAATTCATCAGATTTGGTTCTTTATATATAATCAAAAATTTTTTGTCAATATTAAAGACAGCCATTAATTTAGACGGAAAAAGACTTTTATGTTAGCCGCTACGTTATGCAATAGTAAAAGTATAATTTCGAGTTTGAATCCTATTTATGTCATGAATGTATGTACATACAATGTTTTTCAATTTTTATTTGAATATAATTTCGAATACATGGTGGTTGTCTACTTCAAAGTGTAAACAATTAAACATTTACACATTAAGGAATAACACTATTTACAACAAATGTTTAACAATGAACAGACCAATTATAATTAACATTATCATCATTATTTTCATCAACATCATCATAATCATTGTTAATTGAAATAAATTTGATTGATAAATTAATAAATTATACCTTTTTAATCAACTGAATTAAAAATGATTAACTATATATTTGCTACTGCAAAACCCTCCTGAAATAATAACATTTAAAATCTTTAAACTGATCTAATCCAAAATAACTATTCCAGATATTCTAATTTAATAATTAAAATTGAAAATTACTAACTTTAACTATATTTAAAGAATATTATCAATTTCCAATTATTTGAAAAATTCCAACAATAAATTAAAGAATGACAGTAAATTAAGGATATTATGAACTTCAACATGTAAACTAGGTATGTATGTATGTACTGAATATTCAAGTCAATTGAAGAGAACCTTAAATCAAAATTGTTATTAAATAAAACTTGATTTCGATATTTCATATTGGAAAATCTGTTTATTTTAAATTATTAAAATAATTATACCCTGTCATTCAACAATACTGTAATCTTAAAGTATTTAATTAATAACTATATATATATATATATATATAGGAAATATGTAATTGAATAGATTGAATAGAACATAGCGATTTGATTTTTTTCTTTCTCTTCTATAAAAATACTGTTTTTATTTAAAACATGTATATACGATGATATCCTGTTCCTTGATGTCAAGATTGTTTAATCAATATTCATAAAATAAAAATATGAAAACCAGTTGATTTTTTTTTTTTTTAAATATTAAATGCAATCTTAAAATGATTGTTTGTATGAACAGAATGATTGTTGAAACAGTTATTAAAAGTAATAATATATAGAGACTCGGTTTAATGAGATAACTCCCTTTAGACATTTTTTTTTTAAATAAATAAATAACATAATAAGGCAAATTGGTTGTAAAAATATATTCAATTAAAAAAATTACTTTTATTAGAGAGATAAATAATATTAAGTTAAAACACAAAAGAATTAAAGTTATTTAAAATTACTATGTTTGTCTTACAGGGTTATTATAGTCCTAGTAGAATAACACAGTTATGTCGTAAAGTATCATCAACTGTCACTGGTCATAAAACTAAATAGTTGTTATACTACAAATCAAATTAAAGAAAATGTACAAAATATTATGATGTTGAAAAAGAGGGCTTGATGTGGAATCGTCTCTTATAAGATAAAATTTTAATTTTATCACTATATGTAATCTATAAATTGATAAAAGTACAGTACAATTTTCTGAACCATTTCACAACCGATTTTCGTTATTATTCTTTTGAATAAGTAAATATAAGATTGTGCCCGAGAAATATCCCATATCCTACCTGGAAAGGGGTTCTAAATTTTACTGTACATTAATAAGCAGTTGAAATAATAAAATTAAATTTAATAAAATTCTTTTGAATGATATATTATAATTGAAAGGAGACGTAGCGATAATAAAATATTTTTCTTTCAAAAAACTTACTAAATTTCAATTTAAAATTTCACCCCATGTACCTATAAGTATGTATACAAATTCTAAATACATTTATCAAATTCACCAAAGTACAGACAATTTTTCTCGCCAAAATGAAATTTAAATTTAATTTTTTTTTAAAAAGCGGTTGTTGCCCAAGATAAATCAACAAAAAACTAAAATATAGTACGAAGTATAAATTGAAATGATGGAATTAATAATCAAATTGTATAATATTATTTGAACAAACTTCCTCGAATTTCGAAGAGGTGCCGAATACTAGTATAATTTTTAAGTTCAAAAATATATCTTCTACTTTAGCTCAAAATTAGATATTATTAGATTAGATTAAGATAAGTGTGTTAAAATTGAAAATTTGTGTTAAATCCATTAAAATTTGAAAAAAATACCTTAAAAGTTATGTTGTAGTACCACGCCATATTTCAACTTGAACTATTGAAACCTAATGCAAAAACTAAACAACTTGTATTTATTAATAATGTATTAAAAAATTGCAGCCTAGCCTGCTTCACTATCACTTCAATCACTCAAAGTCCTGTCACTTGAATTGAACGAAGATGAATCACTAGATAATGAACTTGATGTCTCTTGACCATCATTCGTTACATCACCTTTATTTGTTGCATTTCCTTTTTTCGCTGTATTTAATTGTCCAGTCACATCTTGAAGACGTTTTTCTAGTTCATTTCAGCCTTATGTTCATCTTTTAATTTACCTAATATTTTTTTATGAATTTTTTTTACGAAGCCAAGAAGCAACGTTTACTTTATCGAACGTTCAAGTATTTTTAAATAGGTAAATAATAAATAAATTAAATATTTAATTTTTACAATCAGAATTCTGGAGGACATTTTTTGATTGCGAAAACTTTATATTTTTTTTATCTTATTATCTTAATACTTGATTAAAATGTAGGTCTAGGTGTATATAATTTTTAGTACATAGTATTGCAGAACTATAATCAGGTATTAAAAAATCAAAAACAAACTGTGTAATACGACTGAATATGCATTGCATTCGCTGAATCAAATTACATATTTGAATTATTTTATTTTATTAACAAAAGTTAAAAAATCTCTAAATGTCAACAATAATGACAATGAATTGATTATTTTCTCATGCAGTTTCTATGAAAATACTTTTAGACAATGTCTAGTGCACAGTAATATATTTTTTTATTTGTTAGTTTCATACTAATTTTTATCGACTGCACTGAAATTAATTTGGTTCTTTATAATCAGTCAAATGAATTAAACTGAGCTTAAAAAGGTCGTTTTGGAATGCAAACCAATCAAGCTTGAGCTTAATATTAGAAAATTTGCTCAGACAATGAGAGTGAACTTAATTTGGTATGTAAAAAAAATCAATTTTTTAGTTAAAAGATAACAATTTATTTACTATAGAAATTAAAATTAGCTTTAACTTATTTTTCGTATACAGATTCAAGTTCAAACAATTACTCTTATCTAGAACTTATTCACGAATTTGAACTCTTTTATTTAAACTTTCAGTTTTAGTTGAATTTTAGCCATTGCACTCTTTGGCTCAGCTTAAGCTCATACCATTTTACTTCAACAACTTATAATCCATACATATTTTCAACTTACATATATTAGAATTTTTTTTATCTTCTCTTGATCAAACATAATTTATTTCTCTCTTTAGGCAAGAATTATTGTAAATGTTGCACCATACATGATCATGCACCGTTCTAATAAATTAATACTTTATCCAGTTCACACTACTGTAATATTGCTATTTTTTATTTTTTCAAAGTAAAATAGTACAATCTTATTTCCACATTTAAATAAATTAATACTACTTTTAAAATGTGCTTATAAGCATAACTTGTGTGTGGATTACAGAAATCTGTATTAATTTTTTCCCCTCAATATTGCTATAACACAACTAATTTAAGTATTTCTCTAATTGTGGTACCTACCAATTACATCATTTCATACTTCATATTTAATTTAATTTAATTTAATTTAAAATTTAGTAGGAGATCGGAATAAATCCTGTCAGCTTCATATTTCTAACAATGATATTTAAATAGGCTTTTTTATCTTCTTTTGATTGCTGTTAATAGTTCTCAAGTTATAGTTTGAAACGTTATACACTCCAGAAATTTTTATGATCCACAATTTTGTAGAATGTTATTGCGAAAACTTCAATTATATTATTTCCATCTATTTTCTAGGTCCACGTTTCCACAAAATACTTGTGGTTATCATAAATAAGCAATATTGGCAATATTGACAAGTATTATGTTTATAAACAAAATGTTGCAAATGTAGTTGGTTCATAAACATTTCTAACTTAGCAGGAAAACTGTAAAATTATAGTAAATAGCGCATGAGAATTAGACGTCTTTTTTGTTTTATAACACAAAACTGCAAATGTGGAAAATTCAAATTTTAATAACTGCAGTATACGGGTTTATCAAAACCCCTACTATATTCATCCAAATTTTATTAACCCCATAGAACTGCTTACAATATTTAATTTTCAACATTTAATTATTTAAAAATCCATTTTCTGAAGCTTAGCTTAGAACTACCTGAATACATGGTCTAATATTTTGTCCTGTACAATTTGGAAAATCTTATCATATTTGTAAAGCTTGACTGTAGTACAGATTTGATCGAGCAAAACATGATTTAAAATAAAATTATTCAACTCTTTTTATTCCCCAAACTCAAACCCTTAAGCCAATTTTAACCCGTATTCCGGTTAAATTACAAAATAATAAAAAAAAAAAATTCAAATTATAATAATAAAATAATTTTCATGAAACTCAGCTTTCTAAAAAAAAAAAAACAAAACATAAAAAAAAAATTTCTCAAAAGCATTAACACAACATTAACATTAAAAAACAGGCAACAACATCATCGAAAACTTCTTCAAATTTAACTCTTATATAAATATGTATATAGCTATTATACAATAAATGTATGTACAAATGTTCAATGTTGCGCTCTAATCAAATTTGAAATAATTTGTAATGACCTCTTTTAAGTTCAAAAACCCTTTTTTTCCCTCTTGTAAGACGTTATGTATAGTATTTTTCAATAAGAAAATGAAAAAAAAAAAATATGTTTTTATTTTTATTATTTTAATGTTTTTCTTTTTCCACCTCTATACCATCATACAAACAAATTTTAGTATATACAATTTTTACTATAGAATAGTGTACAATTCTAATGAATTTTTATCCAGCTCAATTCTACAAACACATATGCATAATATAATATCCAAGAAATAAAAAAAAAAAAAAACATTTTTCTATACCCTATTGTATAACAACATTAAGCCTAAGTATATACTAAAATAGAGGAGCTAGATAATAATATATGTATACTATATAGAGAGGAGCATACAAAATAAATTGTTAGATTTTTTAATAGTAATAATAAAAAGAAACTAGGTAGAGATATACCCTACATAGCCATATACAAAAAAAAAAATACCACCACCTTACTACATTCTAACGTTTCTATATTATCATCATCATCATTATCATAATCAATATCATTATCATTATCATAGAAAATAGAATTCTATGGACAAAGGCAGAAATTTTAATGATCATGTTGTGTTTTTTTACTTATTCGTTCTTTCATATCTCAAATTCATATAAATTTTTATAGTATTGTTGTTGTCACAGTTACCGTCACCGTCTCCGTCACCGTCATCATCATTGTTCATTTCATTTATATTAAATTTAGTATTTAGATTCATCGTAATAATATAGTTGATGATGATGATGAACGAAACATTCATTGCTAGAATGAAAAATGAAAAAAATAAAAAATGAAAACAAACCCATTTAAAACACAACAACAATAATAAAAAAAAAAACCTGCTTATTTGATATTTTTCTAATGCTCCTCTCTCATGCATGCAGATTACAAAATAATAACAATAATAAAAATTAAAAACAAAATCATCGTCCTCCAAAGCCACAATAAAATATTAGCATTTATTGGTACTAGATAGGTAGATTGTACAATTTATAAATTCATATACATATACATACAAACATCCATACAAATAATAATACACAATGATAATAAAAGCAAAAATGAAATTGTATCTATTTTTCTTCTATTGCCAGGAAACAACGATCAACGGAGTCAAAGTCCCAATTTCAGTCATATTGTAATTTTTTATAAATACAATTATTATATGTATGTTTGAATGTATATATATATATATATATTTAAATACATATATTCAAATGGTTGTTGTTATTGCTTTTATTTTTATGGTGGTTGTTGTTGTTGATAGATTGGTTAGTGTGGTTTGATTTTTTTATTTCTCAGTGTTTTAATTTATTTTTATTTTTTTTCGCTTCTTTTTCCAATTTTTAAATTTATTTATTTTATTACTTTATATTAGATATATATATTTTGTTTTTGTGTAGACGTCTATGCGACATAATTCTGTAAAAAAAAATAAGAAATTGTTAAAGTTGAGTTCATAATAAATTTGACATGATAATTTAAATGAATTGCACTATATTTGAATCAGAACTTTCAGGATCATTATATTTAAATTGTAAATTGAAAAAAGTACGGTACAAATATTTGAACCATTTCAAAACTGATTGTCATTATTATTCTTTTAAATGAGTTGATATTTAAAAGGAGACATAGCGAAATTAAATATTTTTTTTTAATTTATTAATTTTCACCCCATGTTAAAGTCATTTTAACATACAAAAATCTTAATTTATCAAATTTATCCGAAGCTCACCCATCGCCAGAATTAAATTAAATTTTTTTTTAAATAAATAATTACGGTTGTTGTCTAAGATAAATCAACTACAAAAATAAAATATAGTAAAAAAAAAAATCGTATTCAATTTCAATATGAATTGTTTTAAATCATTTAAATTTACACTTGGTACTATATTTTTTTTTTTAAATAAATAATTACGGTTGTTGTCTAAGATAAATCAACTACAAAAATAAAATATAGTACCAAGTGTAAATTTAAATGATTTAAAACAATTCATATTGAAATTTAATACGATTTTTTTTATCAAACTTGAATTTCGATGAGCGCACGAATAGTAGTGTAAAATTAATTATACAATTTCTATCAGTAAATGTTTGTCAAATAAAGTGCGATGATGATTGCAGTACACCAGAACTTTGTAAATATACGTCTTCTTCTATAAAATATAATATTCCATTTCTAACGAGCTTGCTATTATCCAAAGATTACCGTCTAGATTTGAATCGTATAGATCTCAATTATGCTCTATAACACTCTGGGTTAGATTTAATATGATAAAAATATTATGGCAGATCACTAGAAATTTTTTGACAGCATTATACTTATTTCTAGAAGTCAGTTCAAGGTTGTCATTTAATCAAAATTTGTTGCTTTAATGAATATACCCGAATTAATGAATTATTGTTGGATTTATTTTAAAGGCCTGGAGTAGTTTTTTTGTAAAGTGATAGTGACAAAAAAATTATCATTTGTCATAAAATTATTATTTTTTTTTTTTCAGATAGTAGTAAATCATCAAAAGAGGCTTCAGGGACTACCTATTACCGGGGAAGGCAGTTTGAAGGACTGTGGGACTTTAACCCACTAAAAACTCCTATCATTATTGCAACATTAAAATTAGTCTTATAGACTAACCATTAATTTATATTTAACTCAAAGAAACTAAGATACCTTTGATCTACCAAAATCCAATAAGGTTTTAATAGATAAAAGGTTTTAACCTAACTCAAAATTATTTATGTTTTCTTATTATAAATTATATATTATACATTTTTAGATATTCCTATAGTTTTAAAAATTATCACCTTACAAAATACCTTACACAATTTTAAGCAACATTTCTGATCGTATTTACTTTTTGTCACAGTCACTATCAATTATCACCTTCCACTCCTGAATATTTAGTAAATTTTTTTATCAAATTTAGATGGACAATTTTTTACAGGTTGAATTTTAAATTTATTCACCTCAATGTTTTCGAAGCTGCTTTTTATATTTCGAAATCTATTTTTTTCCGATTGATTCTATTATGTACTTTAAAACTGTTTAAGGTATACGTCTATATAGACTTCGGGTTAGCTGGTATACGTTTCCAAGAAATAAATGAGAGAATGAATTACTGAGATATTTGTATACTTAATGTAAATCTGTTATGTGCATATACAGCATGTCTAGGTCAGATCATTAAGTAGGTCGAAATAAACAAAAAACATTAACATGGGCCTTAAAGATTGGATCTCTACCGAAATACTTTGGTTTAATTGTTTTTTAATAAAATTAATGAAGCATGGTATACAGTTCACTGTTTAAGCCTTTAAGTGATTTATTTAATTAATCATGTATTTATTCAGTGGATCTGCAGAAAAGTCTACAAGCAACAATCAACTTCAGGGTTGGTCACTTTATCAAGATTGGTCACTTTAATAAATATCCCTTATAAATGATGAATTATTGTTGAACGTTTGCATTTATTTTTAAGACCTGAATATTATTATTTTCTATTCGGAATGTATAGACCTATTTAACAACGAAAAATATTTTTAAACGATTTTTGATTGAAAATAAAGACTTAGTAGACACTTAGTAGTTAATTCTCCTAGAAAAATTCATAACATTTATTTATTTAACCAGAAACCATATTCAGAATCAAAAAAAAATATTCAACTGGTAACATATTGAATTTTAATTAACATTATGATAATTTTATTTAATTGTAAATATTCAAGTATGGTTCAAGTGGAACACACAACTTTACAAACATTTCCTTATTCAATTATTTTTACCCCTCTTTGTAAAAAAACCATTTTCTTATTGAGACTTGCATTCTCCCTCTTCAGTTAATTCAATTAAAATTATCATAGACTTATGATCACCTTCAATACTAACTATATTTTATAAAATTATCATTTTTATTTTTTTATTACACGTCCTCGTATATTTTTACTGCTCTAAAAGATTCATCTTCATTTTACAAAATAAAAAAAAAAACGCAAGCATTCAAAACTAACATAATTACATAAAAATATGTAAGCTTATATATACAGATATATATATATATATATATATATATAATATATATTTATTATATATTCAATACTATTATTAAATTCTCTCTACAAAAAAAAAAAAAATTGAAATAAAAGTTCTGCGATCCAAAACGTTTCAGTTGAATTCATTTCTATTTGTATGTATGTGTATTTGTATATATATATATATATATATATATATAAATCTATTATAAATAAAATGACTTCTAACTTGATTCCTAACAGCAACAGGTACAATAAAAAAAAAATAATATACGTATACAATATTATAAAATAGATATACAAACTATAAGATATTTACCGCGCCAGGTAAATAAACATAGTCGACCCCATTTCCAAAGCCTTCAACTATTTTTGTTTTTGTTTTTTTTTTGTATTCTTTTATTTTTCATTTCTGTAAATTTTTCTGTTGTTTATTGTATTTAACAGTAGTAATTGTTGTTGTTGTTATTTTGCTATTTCTTTTAGAAATATTTAGACTATTATTATATTCGTGCGTTCTCCCCAAAAATAACAACAACAACAACAAAAATATCGAAAAAAGATTTAATTGTGCGGCTTGAAATTTTTGAATATTTTTCAAATTTTGTTTTGTTATTGACTTTTTTGATACCAAAAAAAAAAACAAAAAAGTAATAAGAGCCTAATGGAAATTTCAAATAAGTTAAAAGTTTTTTTTTTTATTTTTTTAAATTTTGTTTTATGTTTACAATTTGATATTCGATCCGTATTAGTATTTAACTTTACTGACATGAAAGCGGTCTCAATGAAGACATTTAAAAAAATATCATTTTTTTTATGAACTGTTCTGGTTTTACAATCTAATAAGATTAGGAATAATTCTGTTAGATAGGAAGAAAATTTTTAAATTATTCTTATAAGGAATCATAAACTTGTAAGTAACACGGGTGTTGTCAGTATAATGCAAAAACTTGTTCAAAATCAATAAAGGAAACTTTAACTAAATTGTGCAATTATTTAATGGCAGTTCAACAATATAATCAACATAGCTAAACATGTGTGACCTATGCTGAAACAGAAACTGCTCTTTTAACCTATTGTCGTTGAGTGGCTTGATTTTAGCATAGTGGTAGTGATTCGAATAGGACATTGTATTATGCGTAAACATGTTAGAAGGTTTGAACTCAACTCAAATTAACTTTGAAGAAGTTACTAAGCTAAGGATTACTAACCTAACTAACCTATAAGGATTAGGAAGAGAGCAAAACTGCTCTATACTTTCTCTTTGCCTGCCCGCCATATATCGTAAAAGTAAAATTGATGTAGAAACTTCTTTCTGGATTAACTGGGTGGTTTAAAAGCTTTTCGTTGCGAAAATTCCGGACCCAACAGATTTATAAAAAACTCAAAATTGTGACTGTTTTAGGGGTTTTTTGGAAAATGGTTTTCGTTGTTTAGCAATAATTCCCCAATGATTTAAGTGTGTCGGTACATTTCGGCAGCCACTACTACCTAACCTACATATCAACCATACATTATAATAATCCTGAATATACTTACTTACTTGAGAGCAATAGATCTGATCCACAATTACTTT
This sequence comes from Argyra leucocephala, assembly GCA_963942445.1. Lineage (NCBI taxonomy): Eukaryota > Metazoa > Arthropoda > Insecta > Diptera > Dolichopodidae > Argyra > Argyra leucocephala. Next base: position 186,481,894 of record OZ012677.1, read on the forward strand.
CCACTGTCGAATTTGTTTTCGTTGTATAACAATAAGTCCCTAATGATCTTAAGTGTGTCAGTGCATGCCAATACCCACTATTAGCTGACCTACATATCTACGATAGGTACAATATAATAATACTGAATATACTTACTTTCTATACTTACTTACTTGACAGCTACAGATCTGATCCAATATTATTTTTCATTGTTTTAATATTGCAAGGTTGGTTGCAATTCATATTGAGGCTTTGGGGATAACAATCCACATTTTGCTTTTGTTTATTTGAATTGAATTTAATGAAAAAGTAAGCCTGAAAAGTTAACAAAGAAAAGCCAATAAAATAATAATTGAAACAAGAAAATTAAAGATGTACTTATGTATATTGAATAATTTTAAATGTGCAAATTTATTTCATTTGAAACCGAGCTGCATGGGTTCCTGTTATATCAGTTAAGATTATCACCGTTTGATATATTATAAATTTATTTCTACTTCTCTAATTTTCCGAATTCATCTTTCAGATAAAATCTTTAAAAAGCTTTTGATCGAATATGACATAGTGCTCTAATAGCAAAATGTCATGCTGTAAGTCTAGGTCGAAATTTTCAATAAATGGGTTGATTCGAGTGTTAGTTGATGGAATAACATCTGATCAACTTCAAATTAATGCTGGTGCTCAACAGGGTTCTGTTCTTTTCCAACTCTCTTTCTAATATTTATTAATGAGCTACTTCAAACAATTTTAAACCTGATCCATAGTTATGCAGATGATAGTACCCTTGTAACGTTCTACGATTTCCTTAAAATATCTAATACCATAGAGCTACCTTACTTTACGGTAAACCATGATTTAGTTAAAATTCCCAACTGCGGTAAAGCAAACGAAAAGACTTGAGTTTAACACCTCCAAACCTCAAAGCTACATAGTTACACAACAACTAACGCCATTCGAATCTATTCTAAAATTTCAAGATGAAAGCTTACATCGACTAGAAAACTTAAATATTGGCGGAATGCGAATAAATCAAAATATACGCCGGAATGACCATATTTTCGATATTGCAAAAGCGCCGAAAAATGTTTGTGGTTTTTAAGTCAGTGGCATATTTTTCACCTAAAGATCTTCTTATAAAGCCTATGTACGACCCAAAATAGAGTATAATTCGCATTTATGGGCGGACGCCTCAAAGACTGCTCTAAGCTTTCATGAAAGTGTACAAAAACGTGCAAATCGCCTCATAAAAGCTTTTAATGTTTCATCAATACTTGCTACACTTGGTCATATCGTTGAAGCAGTAACCCTATTTAATAGATATCTCGTGGGAGTTGGCACATGTTCGGAACAACTAAAATTAAAACTTGCACACCTTAACCAATTCTGTTGCGGAACGCGAGGCTACAAATGCCCATCCCTTCACCGTTGAAATACAAAAATGGTTCAAGACGGGTTATGGATATTCGTTTATAGTCAGAATTTCTAGAATGTGGAATTGCATTCCACTACAAGCATTTCCAAGAAGGGATAGGTTTCATTTGTTTAATTTACAAAAATTCAAAATGTGACATCAATAACTTATAGTTCGCAACTCCCCGCCGAACCTTTTTCTGCTCTCTTCTAATTACCTCTTTTCTTTTCCAAGAGCCAACCGTACGAAAGTATAAAGCTTTTCTCTGACCTAACTTTTGGCTAATAATATAAAAAAAAAATAAATATGGATTAGAAACAACAATTTGTTTTAGATTTGGTACAACTACAAAAATCTAGATAGCCCTGTGATTGAGATAGACTGTGACTGTGTAACCATCTGTTAATAAATTTCTTAAAGTTGTATTAACACTTAAAATTAGATGGTTACATTCTTTCAGCAACTCAAATGGTAGTAGCTTAGATAAATAAATTCAATAGAACCTTTGATTTAATATTTTGTTAGCCTGTAGAGAAATCTACAAGATTTTTCCAAAGATGAAGATGCAATTCCTGCCAACCACTGTTTGGCTTATCATTTTATATCCCGAGATGTTCAATTCAAAAATCTTAGTTTTAAAGCATTTAATCTTAAAAAATTTATCAGTCATTGTAAGTCTCAGAGCAATTAAAGTCTTTTGAGTTCAATTTTCATGATTACGTTCACATCATTTCATTCACAGCTCATTCGATTTTAAAATTTTATTCCTTTTGTTTGTTAAAGGAATTTATTTAACTTCTAATACTTACAATACAACTAAACTAAAAATCACAAAAATAGCATTAATATATATTTTATTACCACATTATTTTTATAATCATTGCAGCTCAATCTCATGCCTTTGTCTATCAATTACAAGATATTTGCTAGATATTTCAAGGAACATTTTTTTTTTTTATTTATTCACCATAGTTACATTCAAACACAATGGTATTGTAAACTTGTTGCTCAGGTTTATTTTATGAATAGCCTTCTTAACTAATATTCAACTCAATTCAATTCAAATCGATACGATAACAGTCAATTTGAAATCCATATTCATCTATTCATTTTGAACGCAATTTGATCTTATTCTATCTTTTATTACTGGTTTCCCTCTATATATACATAATTATTGTTATAATAGCATTGAAATTAGTATATACAGTGTCGTATATATAAAGCTTCATCAACCAGCATCAATCCATTTGACATGATTATTGAATTTTTTGTTTTTTTTTGTTTTGTTGTATAAAATTCTAAAATTACTTTTGTAAATAATTAAAATTAGCAAAATAATAAAGATTACCTATGAAAGTTTCACCTGCCACACACGATATAAACAATCGTTTATTATTATGTTTGCAATTATAATATTTGTGAATAGAAACCTTCTTAAATAATTTTCAAATTGAAACAACGTTCAATGATTGACTTGACTTACCACACGGGCCTTAAATCAAAACAAAAAGAAAAAAACAAATAAATTTCAAATGGAGATACACAATTTATAAAAAAAATGTTTTAAAGCTTTGTTTTTCTGTTTTTTTTTTGTTATTTTTATTTTATGCAATTTTAAAAGAGTGCCTCAAGAATGATTGGTATTCGGGTCTAATTTAAAAGCAATTTGCCAGAACTTGTCAAGGATTTTTTTAACTTATAATTTTTAATTTACATCGTGTTGCAGCATCAAAACTTTATGTGGCATTTAATTCTTAAAAACAAAAAAAAAAAAAAAAAGAACAATAAAAAAAAAATTTATCTACAGATATATGATAATTAGATTCAGTTTAAAGTTTTGCAATTGTAGAAAAAAAAATAAAATTATATTTTTTTTATTATTTTGCCAACTTGTAAATCTATCTAGAAATTTTATATTCTAAACTTCATTACTCTAACACTAAATCAACAATTTTAGAATTGGTAAATACTGAATAGCATATCTGAAAGTATGTGATTTTGAAATTTGCTGTTTTTTTTTTGCATGAGAATTCAATTAGCGCTTTATTCTGCCCCCTCTCTATTAACCACTTCCTCTTTTATATTCAATATTAGTTCTGTGTTGAAATGAGTTGCCAGATTTTCATTTTATTTGTGTATGAAAAATGATTTTTTTAATAAATCAAATTTTTTAATATTTATAATTGGCAATAATAAGTTTTTGGGTATAACTTAGGTTGAGTCAAGAATATCAAAAAAGAATGACATGAGTATTACAGAGTCCAAAAAATAAATTATGTACCACAGAAATTTTAACTCTAAGACAAATCTGTGGTTACTAGCTATTCCCGGCGTAACATTCGCCGGTCTAGCATTAGCATTATAAATGAAACAATTTATTTTATTTGTTTATTTTCTTAAAAAAAAATCAATGTTTTAAATATTTTTTATTAACTACATAATAAATAAGTTACAAATTGAAAAACTTAAAACTAAAATTCACTTTATTTAATATCTCAAAAATAGTTTAACATTTTAATACTTATTCAAACATTTCATAATATTTTCTACTACACTAACACTATCAAAAGATCGTACTCTAGCAAAGCAACATACAACTGTGAAATAGAGAATTGTGTTTTTAGTGAAATATTTGAATAAGTATTAAAATGTTAAACTACTTTTAAGATATTAAATAAAGTGAATTTTAGTTTTAAGTTTTTCAATTTGTAACTTATTTATTATGTAGTTAATAAAAAAATATTTAAAACATTGATTTTTTTTTTAAAAAATAAAGAAAATAAAATAAATTGTTTCATTTATGATGCTAATGCTAGACCGGCGAATGTTAGACCGGGGATAGCTAGTAATTTACAATATAGTTTGATCTATTTATAACTATTTTTTTTATATTTCTTATTTAGGTATTTATTTATTTATTAAACAGTGGATCTGTAGATAAATCCGCAGGCCTACTTCAGGTTTATATATTTTTTCACTGTATGTATTAAAATTTTATTTTCACAACAGGTAGGTAGGTATTATAATACGTACGGTATCATTAATTATTATAATTGTAATTATTATTGTTATTTAAATAATAATAATATAATGAATAAAAAAATGAATAAAATTATAATTTACAATATTTATAATATACTTAATATGTACATATAATATAATAAATAATAATTTTATTTGTTTTTCATAAAATCAAATTGAAAATTTTGACCGCTAATAGTTTTGAAGAAAAACTTTTATATAAGGCATCGTTTATACGTTTTTGAATTGTGTTTATAACGTATAATAATTATGTTCATTAAAGTTTGACATCCGACTTTGTTATAGAATACCATACATTTTTTTTTTTTTTTAAATAGTGCTCGACATGCATTTTCGTATTTCGTAAGTTGAAAAAGTGATTTTGCGAGAAAAGGTATTTATAAACTCCTAATTGTGTTATGCCAATATATTGAAAAATATACATTAAAAAATACAAAAAATGTGTATTAAATATTATTTAATATTCATCAATACAAATAATACTTAGAATAATTGATTTACTATTTAAATATTTATGTTTCATAAATATTCTGAAACTACACTGAATATTTATATTTGTTTATAAGTATTTATTATAAGTACTCGTCACGCATATTCGTATCTTCGTATTTTGCAAGTTTAGAAAGTGGATTTTTCGTGAAGAAATATAGTATACGTTGCAGCCATTTTTGTTTATCTTTGAGGTATGTAATTAAAACTTTTGAAATAAGATTTGATGTAATTGCAATAAAATTTGTAAATGTAATAAAAATAAGTAAAACAAAACTTTCATGAAATAAAATCTGATGTCTAAACACTCCCTAACAAATACTATTAATAGAGACGTACATTTCAACAACATGTGGCGATCAGAGATGTCGCTGGCAGTATAGATATGAAATTAAATGCGTTTAAACTAAATAAATACCACACCCACTTTAAAAATACATTAAAATAGCCATAGATACTTTTTTTGTGTTTTTTTTTTATTATCATAATAGCCCTAACTATTTCAAAACTCAAAATAAAAAAACAAAAACATTTATTTATAGAATTTATATTTTTATTTCACTTCTTTTAAATTTTGGTTTTGACGTTTTGGTATGATTAGATATGACCATTATAGTGAAGGTTATGATATGGTTACAACTTTGTTAATCATATCGAATCATATAGGCCATTTCACGAAGTATCATATGACGTCATATGACGCCTTATGACTCTTATAGTTAGGGGTAAAGCCAATAATTATGATTTTTCTCTTATTGTTCAGTTTTTGTTGACGCCGTATGACTATTATAGTTAGGGGTAAAGCCAATAATTATGCTTTTTCTCTTATTCTTCAGCTTTCATTGTTATCCCGCTAGGGTCTCTGATGTAGGTAAGGTAGGTAGTCTATGATTTTTCTTTTTAAAGTTTTTTTAATTTTTATGTGTACTAAATTTGCCGTGTATTGAATTGGAACTTGATAATAATTTCTTAACATATTTTGTTTTTCTTGTTCTTAGCAGATCGTAAATTTCGGTTTATGATTCTCCATGTACAATATAATATTTACTCAATGCTACTGCGAATTTGAATTTATACTTTTGAATTATTTGTTAATAATATAAATAAATTTCAATTTGTGGAATTTGTGAACATGGTCTGGGTGAGGTAAAAAATATAATTTCTAAATTTACCATTTGTTTTACCGGTAAGTTTTTTTGCTGTAATATCGTAATATCGTAATATTTTAACAAAGCTATTATAATAATATTCTGATAATTCGGGTCTTGTCTTTGCTACTTTGTTTTTTTTTAAAAAAATTAATTCATATAATCAGATAGCCAATGTCATAATATTGCTAGTCATAATATTGCTCAATAGGTGAATTGTTTTTAGGTTAATTTTAATTTGTTTTTGGTTTTATTTGGTTTTATCGTTTTGTGGTTTACGTCTTTAAATAAAATTTTTCGCACTATCGTAATTCTTAATAGTTCTAATAAAGTTGTCTAATCTAGTTGAAAAAAGCTTCGTGTTGTAAAAGCTTTGTGAAAAGTTTAACGGACGTTTAAGCGTATTAATATATAAGATACGTTGTGAAACAAAATACACATCAGGCGACATACAAATAACACTTATTTTTTATTAATGGGGAGTTGTATGTAGGCACAACCTCTTTAGATATATTGAACTTCCCCTTTTATTATCTTAGAATTGTAGATATATGTCCTTGATGAACGCTATTATTGCTTTGATGTCAATTTCAAATTGAGTGACGATTGATTACCGAAACTAGCCGAAGTAACTTAATTGATCATCTACATACCATGAGTAAAAGCAGCTTTGGATTGGTGAAAATATCAGAATGTGTTCAAATAATTTCAAACACGAAAACCACTGCAAAAATGATTCAAATGGTGAATTTTTTGATCATAATGAATGTATAAATAGAGAAGAAGAAGATTAAAACCAGTTGAAACGGAATATCGGGATTGAAGAGTTATATATTATCATAATGATTGTAGAAGCAAAGAAGGAAAAAATTAAATCTATGTTTAAACAGAATATCGGGGCCTTGTGAGTAAATCAAAACATAAAATTATTGATTCAAACTGCAGTTAAAAAGAAAAATCATAATTTTGGATTATAAAAAGAATAGAAATAGTATGGGTACATCTTTAACATTACTTTCGGACATTTAAATGTGGTTCACATTATTTGTGGGAATGTTAAAATTTCTCGAAAAACAAAACAAAAATAGAAAACTATCATAGTCGTTTGATTAAACTCCAGATGTTTTAAGCCGGTAATAGATTGGGGTATTACATTTAACAAAATCGCTGTACCTAGGTGGTTTATCACGAACGTAGGTCTGGTTCTAAATGATAGAATTTATATTTAATAATAATAAATATTAATATAACCTAGAGATAAAATTGATTTAAAATGCTTGTTGTTAGGTATATAAAAAACAGTTGATTTTACCTACAGCAATCTCGAAACACAATAGTTGGATGGAGACCTGCTTAGTAGCTTCGAAAATTTATTTAAAATCATTGACAATTATTCAATGAATATTCAAAATTGGATCGACAAAACAAGAATAATAATCATAGAATAATGTTTATATTATAAACCTGGGAAAACATCTGGTCAAAATTGTTCAATTGCAGTGTCCTTCCTTTGGTATAATTACAGCAAAATTAAAATTATTTTATTCAGTTTGATATGAAGTGTTCGTATTTTCAGTGAATTTCCTCTTTCTAGTTTTATTCAAATCTCAGCGCGATATATTAAAAGCCGTAATTATTACAATTTCAAAATAATGTGTAGTCCCCACTAGGAAATATTCCGATACTAATCTCTTGTTATACATCAATAGATAGAACTTGTCAATGCTCTAATAACTGAGACGAAGAAATTAATTTTTAGTTAATGTAAGAAAAACTGAAATATCAATTTTATACCGTACATTATCGTCTACAGTTTTATTACACTATTATTGCTCGTGCATTCGGGAAATGTTTGACCGATTTAATTCCACTTCCTTCGTTTAATCGTTGTACTGGTTTCTTCACTTATTCCCATATTTCTTTACTAGACATTTTATCTGCCCAAAAAATATATAAAATTCATAAAATACCTTTGTTAGTTCACCTACAAGCAGCTGAACGTATTTTAATAGAAAATTCAACATCTTCAATCTAAACCTAATAAATTGGGAGTATATAAAAATTAAAATAGAAAATTAAAAGTTAACTAGTATCCGCTCGTTTAGTTTGATTAAAAATCGTATCTACTCAATTTCATTATGAATTGTTTTCTATCATTTCAATTTATTTTTGACATTATATCATTTTTTATTGAGTTATCTTAGACAACAACCGCATGAGTAAAAATTTATTTTAAAAACAAAAAAATTAATTTAAATTTAATGCTGGCAAGGAAAAGAAAAAATGTACTTTGGATTAAAATTTTTCTATGTTAAAATATATTTGTATACTTATACATGGAGTGGAGTTTTAAATTGAAATTTTCAAATTGAAAATTTGTCAATAAAATATTTAGTTTCGCCACGTCTCCTTTTAAATATCAAACATGTAAAAGAATAATAACGAAAATCGACTACGCAATGGTTTAGATATTTGCACCGTACTTTTTTCAATCTATACAGATTAAATATAATGATTTAATTTTATTCCATTTTTTTAATTAAAATATACAGGATGGTCCAGATCATGCGTAGATAAGCGTATTGAGAGAGGGAAGGAGCCGTTATTTTATAATTTAAAGAAAAAATTTGTTCACTAAATCAAGGGTAATCTATCGGTTGGTGATATTTTCAACTTCCGGGAAGGGACCGGTATAATTTCAGCAAACACATTAATTATTTACATATAAATACCAAATAAATCAATACATCTGGCAACCCTATATAACTATAAATTATAATATTATATTCTCTTCTTTAAGATCATTTTCAAATATGATTCTTTGAGTCGTCATATATAACAAACAAATTGGCGGGATACTCAAGGTCCCGTATTTACTTAATAACACCAACTATTTCAACCAACTATGAAAAATTAAGTTTTTTAACATTAGCAAAAAAAAAAAAAATGAATAAACACACCAAAGGAAAACAATTTTTTTTATTACAGCGCGGTAATGTTGCTTTTTTTTTCTATTTTGCTTTTTTTAAGCTAAAGTTATCTCTGTAATAGAAACTGACAGGCTTAAGTTATTTTGATGGATTTTTAATAAAAAAAAAAATTTTATTAGATAGAAAAATAAAAAAATCACAAAAAAACAAGAAAATGGAATTGTAACAAAATTTATTATGAGATTTTTAATTCAAGGCTAACAACTGGGTATGTAATACTAATAATAATAAATAAATGTATTTTTATATATTATATATATGTATAGGTATAACTAATAATTTAAGTATCTATCTGAAATAAAACAAGAGACGATGGATTAAGGAATAAAATTTTATTATTATTATTATTTTTTTTTTTTTAAATAAATTGTTGCTTATTCAATAAATCTTTTGAAAATATTGAAAAATCTTTTATTTAATTTGAATTGAACCTGATTCTACATTTATATACATTTGAGGTTTTGCTTATGATAATATGTATATCTCCTAGATGATTTGATTATATAGGTGGCTACCATATAGTCTACCTACAATATACCATATAATGGTGTAATAATAAACAAGTTAAAAAAAAACTGCTACTGAATCCTGTTTAGAAAGCTTTTTCTATTTTCTTGTTTTGTTCAATTAAATACAAATTGAGAAATTAATTAAAAATTTCTTAATTGATTTCAATCAAAAAAACAAAAAAAACAATTTTTTTTTACTCGTAAATTGCTTATATAGAAATTATTTTACAGTTCTAATGATTGCAGTTTTACAACTGAATAATAATAGATTATTAAGGTTTATTGTTGATTGATTAAAATGAGTGTAATTATATTGAAAAAAAATGTTAAAGCCATTGTTTGAATTTTTACAGTAAATTTGATTTTAGGTGTCAGGGAACAATTAGGATATTTAGCTAGTAAGAGCAAATGATGGGGAAAAAAATATAGATATAAATATAAAATAAAATAATAAAGGTTAAAAGCTTAAAAATATGTACGCAAAAGTTTGTAACGTCAGAAGAATCCAAAAATTTTGATTTCAGCCAAGAACAGAAAAATAACATAATTGAGCAATGCTTGTTAGTGCTCTATTGAGGAAGAATTGAATGAAACAAATTATTTTAGTGGTGTCAATTTATTTATACGAACTGAATTTCAATATTTATGATTGATTCAAAGTTAGTTAAAAGCAAGTTCTAATGAGGAAATTTAAATATAAATAATTCTATGTATATATTAAAATCAACCTCCTAGAAAGTTCGATATTTATTATTAATAAAACAAAATTATTGCTGAAAGATACTTCGACTTTAATTAGGACGTTTACGGACCTCTCGCCCTTGCACCAATGTATTACTAAAAACTCCAAAAATTTGTTTAATGTGTTCGAAAATACTCGCACTAAACCTGTTATATCGCACTTTATTAGCTGTCAAAATTTAGTGTTTTTTTACCACACTAAATAAGCAATAAAAGAGTGAAACACATAAAAAATAAACAAAATAAAAATTTAAATTTGTAAAGAAAATTAAAATTAATATTCAAAGGCTATTTATTATAAGATATGGTAACTGAAAATGTGTAACAATTATTTAAAATATAAAACAAATGTTTACGAATATAATAATTATTATTTTTTTTACTTATATTTAATTTTTTTCCAGACATAACAACAATAATATATGTGATAACACAAATGATTCATAATATGTATAACAATAAGTCTTAGGAATTGTTTCGTTCATGACAATCACAACACTACTTGAACTTATCATAGTAGGTATTTGTAGTGTTAGAATACCTATATACAACTCCTGATTTTGTTTGACTGATTTTATAACTTATTAATAGATATAATTAATACATCTGTGAGTTATAAAAATCGAACAAAACCTTAAACTAAAGTCTTTTATATTACTATAAAATAAATTAATACAATTATACATACAAATAATACATACAAATTTAATCAATGTAGTAAATGAATAGAAGTTTTTCCGTTTATTTATTTATTTAAAAGCAAAATTCGATAAAAATTTTAATCTAATTTATGTAAGTAAATTTATAAGTTTTATAATTTTATAAATTTATTTTATAGTAATAATATGTATGCATAAAATTTAAAATTTATCTAATATAAACTTATAGATATTGCTAAATAATGCTATAGAAAAACGCAATTTTCTGCTGTTTTCAAAATTAATTTTGAAATAAAAATGCTAAGAAAAATATGCATTAAGGTAATATTGATTCTACTACTAAAAAATATTGTGCTGTCATAAATTTTTAAGCCCGTATAAACATTTAGTGCGAAAAGTGCGAATAGTGGGATAAATTAGTATCTTCGGAAAGTTCAATTGCGAATTGCGACTGGTCCGAAAACGCCCTTAATATACATATGTAATAAAATTTTGAATGAAATCGTTTCAACACAAATTATTTTAATTGCAAATCAAAAAAACTAAGTCCAATTTTAAATATTATTTTATAACTTTATTAAATATTCGTGTAAAAATTTTTTGTTTATTCAAATTAACATACTAGAATTGTAGTGAAATAATTTAATTAATTATTCAAAAAAAATTTTGTCATAACTCAAATGAAAATTTTCTGAAAATTATATTTTCCATAAAAATTACTTAAAATATAAAATAATCAATATAATATAATCATTTATTTATCATTCATTCAAATATATATACACATTCTAATAATAATCATTCAAAACAATAATTAGTCTTTTAGGCATGTACCTAAAATTTATTTATACTTCTAAGTTCTCATTCTTTCTAAATCTGTTATACTACTACTCCTGCACTCCTTCATATTTGACAGTAATTTAACATTATTAACCATATCATAAATACATCTAAATTCTTTAGTAAGCTTTTTTTCAGTGTTTATCCAAGTAATTTCCTGATCCTTGAAATCTCTTTCACAAAATTTCTTCGACCTAACTTGAAATATATCAGCCAAATACTGTATAATGATATTCACATAAGAATTACACTCCTTGAGAATATTCAATTTGTTTAGCATGAACATAATATTAACTTATATGACTAAACTCCATTCAACTAGATTCAACCTGCATAATAGAAAAAAATAATTATTAATATAGACGTTATTATTGAAATTATTAAAATTAATATTATTTCTTCACATATTTGTGGACCATAATGTAAAGAGATTAATGGACTGAAATTGAAAATGAGTGTTATTATTTACTCTAAATTTCGATTTCAGTTCATATAACCTATTCACACTGATCCATCATAGAACAAAAAATATTAGCCTTGAACCAATTAACATAATGTTAATATTGAAAAAATAAATACAAGATAAAAAACAATGTTTGCAAAATAAATAAAATGTTAGTTAAAAATTACATAAATATTTATATTATAACATTTCATAAATAATTTCATAAATATTAAATTATTATAACATTTTTTCAGTTATTAATTCGAAAACTAAATTTCAACAGAGCACCACTTTTTATGCACAGTTAGATTAGATTTAGATTAGGTAATTTCGCGGAAGTGATCTGGCCCCTATATCACCGTAGACACAAATGTGCTTGTTGTGATTGATTATATACCCAGTTAGTCATAAAAATTTTAGAATAAGAAACAACTTTGGTGTATTTGCTATATTGCTGCTATTAGATATGTATTCCATATCGCTATACTAAATTTTACAGTAATTTTTAATTCTTTATATGCCATATTATTTAACTTTTCTCGATATACTTTACTTTTCTCCTTGCATCACTTTGAAATTAAAATTTTGAAAATAGAAATGAATTTTTTTTTATTTTAGCAAAATTCTAGCATTACATAATTATATTCTTTAATACTAGATTTCTTGGTTTCAAAATTATTTTTTTCTTACAAAATACAAAATATAACAAAAATACAGCATTCAATAATTTTACTAACCTCTGCTGAATACCACGTGGTGAAACCTAGTTAAGCAAATATATAAGTACATAAAAAAGCAAATTGGTTTATTCTACTCATTTAATATAACCCAACTTATACGTAATTCTACTCAATTTGATCTTTTTAATACTACATTGTGCACTTAAGCTTTATATCGAATTTTTCGATTGAACTTAAAATAGTAATATTAATTATTAACTGTTTAGTGCCCTGGTTTTGTGTTAAAAGAATAATTTTTTATATTAAAATAATTAGTGTGTAAAAGATAGCTCTTGGTCTAATATTAGAGATAATCACCCATATTCTTGAAGACTCATCGTGTCAGTGATAAAAAATTGACCCGCTCCGACGTCTAATTGACGTCTAAATATATTTATTTTTCTGAGATTTGTAAAAAATTTCGTTATGCTGACTACCAACATAATTATTGTGATATTTTTAATAAGTCTCCTAGAAATACAAATTTATTTAGACGTGGGAGCGGGTACATTTTTCATCACTGACGCGATGAGTCTTCAAGAATATTGGTGATTGATTCATGTCATAATTGATATCTGGACAATTTTGATACAAACTTAGTTATGATTGATAATCATCATCATCATCATCGTTATCATCATTGTCCTGAAACCCCATCAGTGAACCATTAGTAATGAACAACTTTATTCAACAACAAATATTAATTTAATCGTAATAAAAAAATATTTAAAAAAGAAATTAATTTATATATGCATGTATGTATGTATGTCGTAACATTAAGCCCTATCGTTCAAAAATCACTCATTTATGTTAACTTTAAATTTTTTATTTAATCTAAATGTTCACTTTAAAATATAACCATTAATTTAATTGTTTCCCTTATTTGTTTTATAATTCTTTTTTATATATATATACACCTATATGTGTATATATATATTATCTTGAATCCTTCATTTTTCTTTAATAACAATATCCTGTATGCAAAAATTCTTAAAAACTATATATTTATATATTTATAATATTGTTATGCTACAAAACGGATCATAAAAATTCTTCATAAATAAAAAATTAAAAAAACGAAAAAACAAAAATTAAATTTCAAATTCCAACCAAGCCTTGAATAATTTTCATATATAATGTCTAAACACACCAATACAAACCAAAAATAAAAAATTAAAAAAAAATATAAAATTTTTATTTAGATTTAAATTTTACTCACAACATATATCTAAAACAAAAAAAAAAAAAATCTTGGAGCATAGCGCTACTTAATAATAGCGCGAAGAGTCGCAAAGTCAAGTCACCAAATAATAATAAAAAAAAAAGAAAAAAAAAACAATAAAAAAATATCAGAAAATCTCTTTGCCTTATTGTGAATATGGGTACATGCCATAACAATAATAATAACGTTGTTGATTTATTTTTCTTATTTTTTTTCTTCTTCTTTTCTTTTTAATTCCATCAATTCCTTTATGGGGATAAAATTTACGGCTTTTATGCAGCGCAAACTTTATATAATAACAATAAAAACAAAATGATAATAATAATAACAAAAAAACAAAAAAGCGAAAACAAAAATTCACTCCAAAGTGATTTCTTTTTCTTTGCATACACATACACACATGCACACTCATAATTTCCTTCTTTAATTTTTTATTTACAAGTGGATCGAGTTTATATTTGTTTGTGTGAATGTACACTAGAATGACTATAATATGCTTTGCTTTGTTTATTTTAAGTCAAAAGATCGTGCCATTTAGGATACAAAACTAAAAATAATAATGTTCCTTTCCTTTAGGTTATATATATACATTACATAGGTATATAGGAATATGTAGTAGAAAAGGATAAAAGAAGGGACACAGCACAATTAATACACGATATCTTCAGTTTTAAGAAATTTAAATTTAAATACAAAATGCAGCAACTACAACACTACATTAACTAACTAATATTTCATTTTAACTTTTGTTTTCGCCTTATCTAAGACGGAATTTTCTATTTAGATTTAAATTATTGTATTCAAATGGATATATACTGCTGAAGTCAGTAATATCAAAATGTAGTTACCAGGGCTGGTACTAGATTAATACAAAAAAAAAATTAATTTAAAAAAATGGCCATGTCATACTGTTGGGGAACATGAAATATTAGCAAACGTTAATGTATTGAATTAAATATCGAGAAAACCAAGGCAATGAGGACAAACAACAGTGATAGTGAGCCAATAACAACGAGTGGACAACATATAGAATACGTAGAAGAATTCAACTACCTGGGGAGCATCATAACATCAAGAGGAGGTACAACAGAAGATGTCAACAGCCGTATAAATAAGGCAAGAAGAACATTTGGCAGCCTAATGAAGATATGGCGGAGCAACCAAATATCGAGAACAACAAAACTAACAATATTCAGAGCATGTGTTAAGTCAACATTAATATATGGCAGTGAAACATGGCTCACTTCGGTCAGAATCAAACAGAAGCTACAAGTATTCATCAACAAGTGCTTGAGAATTATATGCAGAATATTCTGGCCGGTAAGAATTAGCAACGAGGAGAGATTACTGGAGAAGAACCTATCAACAGACAGATAAATAGGAAAAAATGGAAATGGATAGGTCATACACTAAGGAAATCAGAAAGTGATATAGCAAGAAGAGGTCTAGAGTGGAATCCACAAGGACAAAGGAGACCCGGCAGACCATATCACACATGGAGACGCACAATCGATCAAGAACTAACAATCAACAATTATACCTGGGACGATATTAAGGAAGTAGTACTCAACAGAGAGGAATGGAGGTTCACTATCGAAGCCCTATGCTACCACGCGGAGTAAAAGGAGAAAAAAAAAATGTATTGAATTTGAAAAAAGATTTTTGAAGAAAATAAATATAAGAGAAGAGATTAAACCTGCTAATTAGCATTTCGTACACTGTATTGCTTCAACGTAAAGCGCAAATCATTTAAAAACTATATATTGACCCATTTTTTGTACTACGTATTGCAGTTTGTGTTGTATTTGTTACGCGGTACATATGTATTTGATATTAACATATGAAATTCATATACAACGCGGTTAGGCCCCAGTAAAAATGTCAGAGATTATCTTTCAGATTAGACATTATATTTTGAATAAGTTATATAGTGCATTATATACATTTTTATTAATTCTATATATTTAATTATATATATTTAATAATACATATTTCTTTTTATTAATTAAATGGTCGCCGCAGGGATCTGTTATCATTGTTTGAACAAGAAGGAGTGAGTTAATAAATTATTTTTATCATATACTAATTATCTTATTTTTGAGTATAATATTCTGAGCGTGAAGCTGGAGTACATTCCAATTAGATTAAAATACACTGACTATTTGGCAATGGACAATATACTTTTGTGTGTCAAATGCACTATAAAGTTAATACTGTCAGATAAATTGATTGGATCAAACACATCATCAGACCTATATTATTAAATGAAAAAGCTTGCTACAATTGATTGTACAATATATATCCAATATGTAATAATCCTGAAAGGTCAGTAAACACCGCTTCCGTTAATGAAAAAAATATTAATAAAATAAATTAATCTTGATTATAGGATGTTAGTAGAGAAATAAAACTCTTAAGTTCATAAATATATTTATTAGTACTTATACACTTAAATCAAAATACTCCAAAAAAAATAAAAACTAGGCCAAACAAACTAGTATAGGTAATAAAGCTAAAAAACAAAAGTTATTAGTTAGTCTAAGCCGTACGTACATTATTACGCAATCCTTTTTTGAGACTTAAATCACTAGTTTATAATCGAAAGAGATAGAATTAAAATTTACTTCAGAGAGCACTCTAGTGATTGGGTCAAATCTGGCATATTCAATAGGGTGGAAGAGATTTAAACCAGTACAAAAATTATAGTTTACCACGATAACAAATTCATATTCGGATATTAACTAATATACTTATTTTTGAAGAAATATCCACAATACAACATTTGATAGTTTGGCTTTAAAAATATACATTTGCGAGGACAACAACAACAAAATTGGCTGATTTGTAGAACTAGAACAGAAATACCGTGTTGCACTAATGCGAGTAAATAGTTTTTTAACTATATTTTTGAAAACAATTGAAATATGGAATATTTTTAAATTTGTTTTTATACTTCACAGATACTTTTTTTAGACATTGATACCAAGTATAAAACTTGTTCAAGGTTAGTTAGGATTAGGAGGGAATGTCTATGGAATATTCAACATTACAGCGTATTCTGATGAGCCCAGTAGTGTTGAAAGCATGAAACACTTCTATACTATACATATTTTCATATATATGTATGTGTATATATATATATATAATATATAATTAAATTATATATACATATACATAATTATATTTATTTTAATAAATAATTGTTAAAAAGACGTAATTTTAAGATAACAAACTGCAGAGAAGTACAATCATAGATCTGAAAAGATGGGGTCTACATAGAGATTCCATCGCAAAAAAAAAACAATATGTTTTGGTTAATTACAAAATATACCATTGCTATGCTATATTATGTACATACAGGCACTTTCCCAGAACGTATCAACAATTTGACGATCATATCAATCACGTCAAATACTTTCATTTGCAATTAAAGCAATTGTCGGCATTGACGTTTTGAAATTTATGAAAGCAGCAGAAAATTTGATATTTTAATATTTTTCTTATTAAAAGTGTTATTATTTCATTACTCCAAAAATTTTTTTCGGATCTGCTTTCCACATCACTCATTTTTGAAATTTTTGCCAACTGATTTATTTTGTATTAACGCGGCAGCATACAAGAGATGCAAAAAAATTTAAAATTAACGATCACTTGAAAATTTGCAATAGCATTGAGTATTGGAATTTCTGACGCTAGCTAGCAAATGACGTACTGGGAAAGTGCCATATCTTACCATTTTCAAACAAATCAAAATTTGATACCCAAGAAAATAAAAAAACATACAAAAGGCCAAATAATCGTAAGAAGTAGGCTCAATACACATTTCTAATCGCTTACAAATAACTCCAGTTTACCATTTCTATAAATTACTGATATTTTATCAAAGAATACCCCAGAATTACTTAGCACAGTTATACTTCTTAGTACATTCTTTGCCTGAAAAAATAATAAAAATACTATTTAATATACACTATATTATTTAGTACTAAATGAACCAGATCACAATATTTACATGCACTTATCATATACACTCAAAATGAATAAATCGGCTCTGTAACTAACTATTATACTATCGTTCAGTATTAAAATCTTCCAACTGTACTTATATATACCCATACATACATATATTATATAACTACTTATCTACCAAAACCTAACTACCTACCTACCTACAATACCCATAATGTACTGTGAGCTATAATACATGTATTTTCAAAATTCAATATTAGATGCAGTATACTACACCATTATTGTTACTGATGTATACTCCTGCATCATAGAAATTTTATCTAAGACAAGAAAAAGGAAAATAACGACAACAAACAATTTACAAAAAAAAAAAAACACAACTTTTTTTTCTGTTTTACAGATATGACGATCGTCAAAGTTCAATGCCCTTGCATATACACAATCAGAATGCCGTAGATAACAGAGTTTTTATATATAATATGACTTTTTGAGTTGAGAGCGATGGTGGTGGTGGATGATTTAAAAAAAAAACAATATAAACAAAAACATTTCAAAATTTCCCGTCTAGGATTTTATATTGATATACTCAATAGTAGATATTATTGTTAAGACGACTGCTAGGGAATTTAAAAATGTTCACAAAAAAGACAACAAAAAAAACAAACAAAAACCAAAATCAAAATGTACGTCACAAAGGATTCGTATTTTTATAATCAAAAAAAAAAAATTTTAAAATCAAATGTCTAAGGATATGACTTTAATTTTGTTGATATTATAAGGGTATATATAGGGATATCTATTTGTATTGTTTAATGCATTAAAAAATTATCCTGACAGTTTAATGAAAGAAAGAGGCTATTGACTTTTCGATTTATTTTTAGACATGAAAATATAAAATGATTAGTTTGAAAAAAATATAACTGAATATTATAGGATATGTATATAATAATATCTAAGATTTCTTAATTATATTATTATTTATTTTAAAAATTTCATGAGAGATTGAAAGATCATATAGAGAAATTGCAATAATTAAAAATTGATATATTCGGCCTCGACTTGAATATAACTTGCATATTTGGACGTTGCACCTAGTACCAGCCTACAGTACCTTGATAAAGTACAAAATCGAGTCATCAAAATTATCAATGATGGAGATGGTACACAAACATCATTAAAAGTCATCCCTGTAATGTAAGAGCAGCCACTCTCTGTTTTACAAATGTCTGTTGGGTAATTGCTCTGACGATATAAAAAATATTGTGCCCAAAATACAACCATTTCAAAAAATTTTTAGTAAATTACCTCTTCTAATCAGAACAGTGAAATATAAAAATTTCTTTCATCAACCGAACAACTCTAAACTATGGAACACCTTACCTTCTTTTGTGTTCCCTCCAACGTATAACTTTGAAGTTTTCAAGAGACGGGTAAATAAATGTCTGTTATAACCTATCCGTAAATTTTTGTAATAACTCTTCTACTCTATTATATTCTAATTCTTCTTTTCTAATTTATTATTTTTTATACTATCCTTCTTTTTCTTTTCTTCATCTTTATATGGCTTAAATTCTGCGAAGGCAGTTGTTTGGCGCTTTACAACCATTATTTTGGCATAATATAAAAAAAAATCAAAAATAATAATTAACAAAATGATTAACATAATTTCTGTCTAAATACAAAAAAAATAGTTTTACATTTTGATGATAGTATGATGGAGTATGAATGGTGTTGTGTGAATTGTGAGTTCAAATTGTTCAGTATACAAGCGTAGAGTTTTTTAAAATGGTTTTTTTTCCTAAAACATATTTGACAACCTGTTCCTTACCTGTTAAATTCACCACATCTTTAAAATGGTGATTTTAAACTTATCGTGACTTTACTTAATTATTATTTACTTAATAATATAAAAAAAAAAACCATTTACTTAACTCTCTTCCTCAAACATTACTTTCCTCTAATGGCGATAATGACTTATTGTTGACAGTTTTAAATTTGAAAACTCTCTTCTATTGACACATCGTTTTAATAAAAGCTCAAATTTTCTAAGCTATATTTTTTATTATAATCTCTCCAGAGCTCTTTCGGAAGCATAAAACTATTTCTTGAATTGTTAAATTAATTCGATTTCATTATACTTATAAGTAATTCATAGACCAGAAGACTATTCTATTATTTTACTATTCTATTTAATGGCAATTGTAGCACGTATAAATATACTACTATAATAGACACATATATATATGTCTGTGAGAAAATTGGTTCTTAAAATATTCCTAACGGGTGTTAGGAATTGTAAGGCAGCTACTTGAACCTGTCATTTAATAGTTTTCTATGTCCCGGTTTCTGTTTTGATCATAAATAACTGTGTAAAATTGCATTACTCCATCTTAAAAACTGTGAGTGTGAACAAACACACAAAATTTCCTTTTACAGTATAGATAAAGTCACAAATATTTACAAAAATATATCACTCGACGAAACTCGATCCATATGCAATATACACTATATGCTATAACCCTTTCACTGTTAAATTTGAATGTATCGAGAAAAAAATTAATTTTGGCAGTGGGTAGATTTTTAAGGATATAGGGATTACCCGTAAACTATTTCAAATCATGAACACGAGTATTTCTTAATAATAGTATGATTTTAGGAATGATATACTAGAATGCAACAATGTTTGATATTCTAGTATTGAACTATGTTTGACATTGTTTGACAATGTTTGGCATTTTATTGAACTATGTTTGACATTGTTTGAAAATGTTTGATATTCTAGTATTGAACTATGTTTGAAATTGTTTGACAATGTTTGACATTTTAGTATGTGTAAAATGGACGAGTTTTATCTGGCATTAAACTCGAGCTGAAATATAATTTAAAAGCATTTTTTTTGCGGTCACATACCAATCAACTTATATACAGACATTTTTCTCGGCTACATTCATATATTTAGGTAAGACTAAAAATATAGTAATTATTACGAGAAGTAAAGTTGATGATGTGATCTTCAATTTAGATTTAAATTATTGTAATACATATTATAAATTATAATCCCACAGGGTGGTTCTAGTACTGAATTATTTAGAAAGATTGATAATAGGAAAATAATGACTTAAAGATTGATAATAGGAAAATAATGACTTAAAATAATCTATAACAAAAAAAAATAGGTCTAGTCTTGACATCAAAATGGCACAGTTAAATGCTAATTGGTTTTCCAAAAGCAACTGAAAAATGATCACTTACACTTACATATTTACCTACTTTCATATCATGTTTTGTATCTAACAATATTCTGATGACCTTATTTAAGTCAGCTTATATCAGTGGTTAAATTTGTGGGATTATCTGGTGTACTCATATAGCCTGCAATATCAACGCTATGATATTTATACCACTGCCCTTAAAGGATAATATATATAATATAAAAACGCTGAAATATAAAAAATATATATTCCACTTTTAGAGTGAATATATTTGACTACGATGTGTACAAAATAAGACTCTAACCATATATTTCGAAATGGCAAACAATATAATATTTTCAATATCAAAATAGAATTGAATCAAGAAATCGATAAATTTGAAAAGCTTTGACTGAAATTTTATATCTTTGATAAATATAAATTGTTAACATGTTGTCGAAATAAACTAAATACATAAAATGTGAGAACAGGTTTAAATTTTAGAATACATTTTAGTAGTTTCTACTTTCTTTTTCCACGCCACAAATAAAAAATATTTTTTATATTTTAATTAGGAAATATTTTTCCTTTTTTTATTTTCCGTCTATGTAGATGTTTTTCTTTTTTAAATTTAAAAATTAAAACCTTTGTTTACTGAAGAAGACAACTTCAACGTTGCCGAAACATGTCTAATTTTTAATTTTAATTTTTAAATTTAAAAAAGAAAAATGTCAACATAGACGGAAAATAAAAAAAGGAAAGATATTTTCTAATTAGAATACAAAACAAAATATTTTCTAAATTTTATTATATTTTATTTTTGTGCACATACAAATTGCACAGGCAAACATATTTTTCGGTCCTTTTGCTCAATCAAATTTCTCAATCAATTTCAGAAAATCTTCACAATTGAAACACAATACATAGTAAAATTGTCTTGTACAAACAGCTTTCTTTTTCGGCAAACAAACTTGAATGTAGTAAAATTTGTAATATTTAAACTCTACGAAGAAGGACATAGCTATCGTACATCGTCCTTTAAGGGGATAAACTCACCTTTTAAAAATCTAAACATGTTAGTAATATAGTAATAATCAACAAAAGGACAATAAGATTATACAACCAAATATTATAATTAATAAATTATTCTAAACGTCTCAATAAATCCATAACAATATCCAAAAATTAAATTGTATGCGGGTACCAAATAATTGATGTTATCCTTAATTTGTTTAAAATTGAAGGGTATACATATTTTGTTTTTTTTTTTTCTTTTTGTTATGCATTTTATATTTTTAGATAACATCAAACATAACGTTACAATATTGATCTATCAATAGACGACGACAATCGTGAAGGATCATTAAATAAATGATTGTATATACATTTAGATGTGATAGTATTGGTGGATTGACATGAAAATACGTAATCCAAGTAATTTTATCATTATAAAAAATTAGGTTTTAGTCCTTTTTTTTGTAATTTTTTTTTTTATTTTATTTTTTAAAAAATAAAAAATTCTATTTGTGTAAATATTTAAATTAGTAATTTATCGCGTTACTTTTACAAATAGAGGTTATATGGTTTTATTTTTTTTTTTTTCAATTTTCATATTTTTAAATTCTATTTTAAATGTAAACAGGATATTTTTTTTATCCATTATTTTGTTTTCAAATTAGTTTTTTTTTTTTTTTAATATTATTTAATTTACAAAGGTGTTCTTTTCAAATACACAATATGATTTGGAATGTGTTAAGCAGACGATTGGTAAACAATTTACTTTTTTTTAAGTAAATTTACTTTAATTTTACTTATTTGAACAGTTCCTATATTTTCAAAAGTATAGATTTTTTTAAATAATGTTAAGTAAAAAGGACTGAGAATTTTTTTTTTAAATCAAAAAATTTATTAAAAAATTCTTTTAAAAATTTTTAAAAATTTTTTATATAAAAAAAAATTTATTTTAAATTTATCGAGATTTAAGTGAAAATGTGCACTTATAGAAATTTTTAAAGGTTTTAAATGTAAATTTTTAAACTTGTAAACATCAAATATTGGATGTTGAAGTGCTTCGGTGCTATTTTTTTTTTGTTATCCTCTTGTAGAATTACATTTTCGTGCTTAATCAAGTACGGTACTGCAAGTTTATACTACAATATTTACAATGTATTTCAAGCATTATTTTCTGCTATTGTCAGAAACTGAGTCGTCTGAAATAGAACAGCTTTATTTTATAAAATTGGTTACCAGACTTTACTCTCAAGTTAGTCAAATAGTCCGCGAATAGTCGAGTATTTTCATTTTAGTTATACTAAATTTGCTTATCATCTACATATACGTGTATTTTGTCAACTACTTGCAGGCTTATTCAATGTTTTATACCCAACTTAATTCAACTATTTTCAACAACTATACAGATTTTAAACTAACCCCAAAAAATTATATTTTCCTAAAACTTTCAGTACTCGTTCTAAGTTTACCAAAATAAAAATTAATTTTTTCATTTTTCTTTTAATTATTAAATTGTTGGATCTACAGTGGCATGTTAGACATATATATTTTAATTCAGTTAAATTATCATCAATTTAATAGGTTCTGGAACAATGTCAGAATATTCGTACTGTTTCCAAACATTCTATTTATATTTATTTATTTCATTTATTCTGCTACATATAAGACGATTAGTCTTTTAAGCATGTAACTAGAAATCATAATTTAAAACTAACAAAACTAAACTTATTAGAAAATAACAATGAAAAATGCTAAAATGTTAGAATATAAATTGTTTAAAATATAACTAGATTAAATTACTAAATTAATAAAAATATAACATATATACATTACATATATAGAGATATAAAAATAAAACAAAAAAATTAAAAAAAAAAAAAAAACGAGTATTTAATTTACCAACACTACTAGAACTCATCAATTGGTATAAAAGTGTTTGACTAGCTCATAGTTTAAATTTAAATTTAATCAAAACTCAAGTATAGGTTTCAAAGAAAACAATATGCGAGTTATAAAAACCAAATCAAATGTCCACTTGGTACAACAAATTAAAACGAAATGTACACAAAGTTAAGCTTCTAAAACAGCTTCGCAATGGATCAATGTGTTAGATACACTAAAATGGTTAAACCAAAACTGCAACGGCTTGTGTTTGTGTCAAATATTTTTTTACTTGTTTTTAAAGTAAAGTATAGAACTGAGCCAAAGAATTACAAAAGTAGGAATACAACGTAAATTGCAAAAGTTTAACCATATCATTTGCATAATGTTCTAGATTTCAGAATGCAGTATCGAAGTACAATTGCGGCGTAAAATTTTTTTTTACAAAGGACTTAAATTGTTTAATAGATACCAAAGTAGACGAAAATTACAATAGACTTAAGAAACATGTGTTTAAATGTTATTATAATTCAAATCAATTCAAATATTTACATTTATATACATGTACATTTAATTTTACAGATATCAGATCTTATACTAATTCATCTACACAATTGAAATATGATTTTTTTCTTTGTTTCTTAATTCTAAGATTTATTGTATTAATATTTCATTTCGAGATGAAAATGAGAAAATCCTCACTAAAATTTATGCTTTTAACAAAACTTACAGCTAATTATCTTACCCTACTTACGGCTACTTACGACTACTTAAACTAATTATTATTATTTAAAACTATGTTTTACAATTTATTGGTATAAATTTTTTATTAAATTATTTTCAGCTAATAGGCACTTGTCCACAAGCTTTCTGCAATTGCTCAGAAATTAGTTCGACTTTTGTTTGGTAATAGAAATTCTTAATCGAGTAGTAAAAAGGTAGATTTAAAATTAATTTTAATATTTTGTTTTGCGCTACATGCAATTTTTTTGTGAGGGTGTCATCGATGTTGTGGAGCAAAGGACAAGCATAGAGCAATTATGGTTGGAAAATTACTTTCATAATTATTATTTTATTGGCTATTTAAAGATGAGATTTTCTATTGATAAAAGCGTATAATATTTTAATTGTTTTATTTATTTTGTCTAAGGTTTTATTGATGTGTTCGTTAAATGTTAATCTTTTATATAGGTACACTCCCAAATATTTTACTGAGTCCACCCATAATATGTCAGTACTATACATCTTGATGTTGGTAGTTGGTACAAAATATGGCTTCCTTTTGTATGTGGAAAATATAGGGCTGGTTTTGGTTGGCAGATCAAATATTGATTGCATCGTGTAAACTGTTTGTGATGCTGGTTAAATGTTTTTAAAAATAATTCAATAGCCTAATATATTTTTTCTGTTTTTTAATAATTTTAAGACTATATGAGATGAAGATCCTAGCTGCTTTTTACGAAAAGACTTGACAAATTTAACTCAAATAATTTACATATATTTCTTCATAAAATTTAAGTGACTTTGCAACCATTTTATTTTTATTTTATTATATTTTTATTTTTATTTCATTGTTTAATTAATATAACATAATAGCTATTCTATAGACAAGAGATTTTTAATAAATGTAAAAAAAATAAACATAAAATAATTAAAGTGATATTTAAAAAAATTTAAGAGAATAAATAAAGAAAAATACAAATTTACATTTTTTTTGTATTTTAAACAATTAACAAAATTCAAAAAAATTAAATTAAGTAATTATTTTAATATATTTATAAGAACAGAAGAAAAAAAGAAACTTGTATAAATAAATGAATAACATTTTTATAAAAATACTGCCTTGTAGCCGAAGGATGTGGTTTTAAAGAAAATAATATATTCTATATAAACGTCATTATAGTTTAAGTAAATAATTTCTAACATCAGATCAGCATCCTTCTTTAATATTAAAATAAATTAAATCTAAGCTAATAAGGAAGGAAGAGTTAATTTTTTTAAGATATTCACAATTGAGACTAGTCTATCTAGAAAATATAACCTCCTCAAATTTTGTCTTTGCAAAATATTATAAAATATCGTTCGTATACTTCAATTATCAATAAAAATATTTTAACATTTTTGTAGTATTTTTTTTATATTTGTTCAACTAAAAATTTGAAACTTGGTAGATATTTAGACCATAGAGATCAATTGCGGTAAGCTTAAAACTAACAATCACAAAATAAACTGATATCATTTTACAATTTTTGAAATACCTCAACAAATTGATATTATTCCTAAAATGAAATGATTTGATATGCAACATTTGATAGCCGATTTTCCGAGAAGAATACAATTTGAAGAAAAACTACTACAATGTCTTAAACGTTGAAAAGCTGCTTATTTCGGTTCAGATAATGAAAAATATATGGTTCTTTAGCTAATCTTTGGAAAATACAGCACAAATGATGTATAAATAGGTCGCACAACAATTTTCATAAACAAGAAAGACCAGATTTTGGATGGAAATTTTTAATGAGATGCTGAACTTGTTTGACTGACAATATAGATCAAGATGAATACAACAACATAACAATTCTTATACAAATATAATAGAATTTCTAGAATTAAAAACATAAAATAATTATAACAGTGAAAATAGTCGAATATTTTCCTTTTAATTTTACTGATATGCTTATCATACAGATACGCGTATTTCGTCTACTACTTGCAGACTTCTTCAGTGTTTTGTACTCGAGTATTTTCACTGTTATACCAAAATTTTACTCTAACGCTGGAAAACAAGTTTTTATAAAAAATAAAATAATTATTTTTAAGATTTGTTTTTAGTGACATATTAATAAATTAATATAAAATTAATTAAATTTAGTCACAATCATTGATAAAGATAGAAATTTGTTTTCATATTTGCAAAGTAGTAGTAAAAACTAGTAGGTGTTAAAAAAGTTTGCCAATTAAAAGTCAAATAATAACGAATACTAATAAATCATTACATATACATATACATATTACTAATCTGTAATATTTAAAATAATACGGTAAAAATATCTGAACGATTTCACAACTGTTTTTCATTATTATTCTTTTAAATGATTGTTAAGTAATAGGAGACGTAGCGAATACATACAAAAATTTTATTATATCAAACTTAATATATATAATTTAATCTGTAATTAAAATTATACGGTATTATAATACGATATTAGAATAATACAGATCTGAACCATTTCACAACTGTTTTTCATTATTATTCTTTTAATATATAGTTAAGTAAAAAGAGACGTAGCGAATACATACGAAAATTTTAATTTATTAAATCGTCAAGCGGGCGAATATTATTTAATTTTTATTTTGCAAATATAAATATTTTGAAAGCTAGTTACTTCCTTTATTTACACCCTAAACTACAACCAGTGCTTGCGAATAAATTTAATTAATTATAAATTAATTTACTAGTGAAAGAAATACAGTTTTTAATTGACAAAATTTAACATAAAATAATTTCTAGAATTGAATTAAATCGGTCAAAACCAGAAATTCGTTTATGATAGTATATAGAAAGATATTAAAAATCAGTGCTCAACTGTCTTCTTAACAAACAAATTGATTTAAAATTAATTTATTATTATATTTTTCGATATTTGCCATACCGCTATACAAATTATACAGTATAACAATAATTTGAAAATTATTACAAACGATCATAATCAGTTCTGATACATTCCACAATATTCCAAAATTTAATTCAAAATTATATAATATAATTTAACAGAATAACTCAATATACCTATATATGTATTAACAATTATAATTTTTTTTAATCTAATGAATACATATAGGTAGTCATCAATTGGTTCTTTATTTTTTGTTTTGCAAAATTTTTATGATTAATCCTTTGATATTTTGCCGATTATTAATTTAATCATAAATATGACATAACTTAACTGCAAAAAAAAAAAATTAAAAACAAAATTATAACAAATTTCTTAAAATATTTAAATAAAAAAAAAACTGTAAAAACAACAAAAAAAAAAACAGAAAAAATTAGTAAAATAAAAATTTGAGATTATGAAAATTTTCCAGAAAAAATCATTTTGATGCCAAGGATATACGTATGTATGTATATTTTTACTTTGCTTTGCTGTTCATGCCATTTCAATTCATTTCAATTCAATTTAATTCTTCTTAACTTAATATAAATACTTTAATATATATATATCTATATATATATATACATATATGTAGATAAATTCATAAAATTTAAAAAGTCAACCGACCCCCTTTCGATTTCGAGATTTTTCATAAAAAACTAAAAAAAAAATTAAAAAAAATAAATATGCAAAAACAACAACAAAAAATATTAAATTCCATGAAGGAGATAAACAAGTTTCTTGATACAATTATATTTAAATATACAATATTATATACATGCATTCATACATGTATATATATGTATATTTATGTAAGGATATCAAATAAAATTTATTTTAATTTTGTTTCTCTTTTTTTGATTTTTTGAAATGACGAAGCAGCATCCAATCTCTGATGATGAGAATGATGATGTTGATGATGATGTTGATGATGATGACAATGATTTGATATTAACTATACAGACACACAGATGCGTACATAAACATTTAAAAATTAATTTTTCTTATCTGATCATAGAGGATAATAATGATGATTATGATTATGATGATGATCATGATGATAATAATGATGATGGATAATGATGATTATATGATATGCTCCACCATTTTCCTTTGAAATGTTATTATTGTCCTCTGATATTAAAAAAAAAAATTTTAATATTCCTTTTTTTTTATAACTGATGCGATCCTTTTTCAGTATTTTTTTTTTCAAGTATTTTTTAGTTTATTTTTATTTTATTATTATTTTTTCTTATCTTGGCTTCGTTATTTTTTTTTTGTCCCAAGAGAGTGAAATCAAAATTTCTTATTTTCCTTTTTTTCTTTGTTCCTTTTTTATTAAAAACTATTCCTCTGCATCTCCTTGAAGATCCCAAAAATTATTTACTCCTTGGGATGACCTGAATGAAAATATCTAAAAATATTTTTATTTTGTTTTGTTATTTTTTTTTTTGTCAGTTAAAATATTTTTTTTTTTATAGCCAACGGTCGTTTAAAGTTGAAATTCAATTCAATCCTTTCGTTCACTTCTTATACATTTCGTTTGTAAAATGATTATTCCTTTTTATTCCTTATAAAATATTTGAAGCCTTCAAGTGTTGTTACTCACTAAGAAAACTTATTTTAATTTTTTTTTTCTTATTACTTTTGTTGTTATTCAGTTTTGTTTGTCTCACAATTTATATTTTACAGCCCAACAGATCCAAAAAGGTACCCATTTCTATTTAGTGAGGATATTATAAGAGTACATGATACGCGATCAAATGTAAAGATGATGAAAAAACAAAAAATCAACTTTAAAAAGAAAACAATTTACTTGACTGTACCTTTTATTTTCTTTAACAAAAAAAAAAAAGAAAAAAGAAAAAACAAAATATAAAAAAAAAGTAAATAATGAGAAAACTCGATCTTGGAGGACTTGGAGGATATTTTTAAAATTAACAAAATAACAAAATATGCAAAATAAATAAAAACAGCTCTGGGAGGCAAAAATATTTTAGATGTGTGTATGTATGTACATTATATATATATGTATATATTGGATTGTATATTTGTACATTAAATAAATTGTTGAGTGTTGCGCAGCAAATTTTCTATAGTAAAGGGTGGTCTGAAAAAGTTTTATGTTTCAAGATGTGATTGTGCTGTAGAAGTCATACTTGTTGTGAGAATAAAATTAATTAAGTTAGTTTGTTAATAATGACTAGCAGTTCATCAATTTCATATTATTTTTGCAACATTCCAAGATTTGCTACCATTGATTGTGAAACGAGAACAGTTGCGAAGGGAGAAAACAATTAGCATTTATTAGCGAAATATGGAAAATTGAATGGGAATAAATTTTATTATAGCGTAGCTGCAAATAGAGTAGAATTTATGAATGTAAGCCAGTCTAGGATTACGGTATTCAAAAATACATATGTGTTATAGTTCTATACTTAAAAAATGCATTATATTAGAGGGCCGGATAAAATATCGGACTAAAAAAAATCCTTAGAAATACATAATACAATAATATATCGATCCTAATTCGAAAGATCAATACATGGTATTAACAATATATTTGAAAATGATTTCAGGCCAACGGGGCGGGGCTGTTGTTGACGAAATAGAATATTTTACACGGACCCATTTTGGGGTACTTTTTCGAGCACTATTTGTCGTTTATCACGAATAACACAAACAATATTGGCTTCAAAGACCTCAATTGCTGCTAGCGGTATCAGCATACGCTAGTGACTTTACTTATCCATTCAGCAAATAATGGATAAATGTCAAATGGATCAGATCCATTTATTGAAATCAATTTATCGCCAAATTTTGATTTTATTAAATCAATGGTTACTCTCGCCGTATGGAATGTAGCGTCATCCTATCTGTAACGATCACCATTCATTGCATTTGAAGAAATAAGGTCCGATGATGATACTAACGTGTAAACATTACCAAATGTTGCATTTTTCTGTTTTGTAATAAAGTCTGTAGGGTATTTTATGTATTGGTCTAACTTCATACACGGCAATTTGTTTGTTTGTTAATGTATCCATTTAATCAAAAATGAGCATCATTCCCGAACAAATTTTTGGGGTAAAACAATGGATCAAAAATGAGCGTCATTCCTAAACAAAATGTTGCGATAAAACAATAGATCAGTTTCCAGCTGCTCTACAGCTCTATAGGATGGCCTCGCGGTCTTACTTCCTGCACCAGCTGGATATTGTACGAGTGTAACCCAAAATTTTGGTGCTAAATTTTTTACCTAGTGGAGGGATAGAGCCATAATTTCTGCGACCAACAACGAATCAATAAATTTGGTTCTTCTTCCACACTTTCATTTACAGCATCAAAATTCACTTCAATACACACATTCCTTCGACGTAATATTGCATCATTTAAAGAGTTTAGGTGTATTCGTAGTATTGGGGCCTGCGCAACAAAAAAGAATTTTTGTTCGTAGTTGCATATCATCAAAAAGTCTGCGCAGATAAAAAGCAGGCACTTGTGTTCATAGTAATCGGTGTCGCATCAACGTCGGGCAGATTGTGCAGATTTTTTAGTGCGCCTGCTTTAGAATGATTTTTAAAGTGCATGTTATTTAACAGTTAATATTTAGGTAAAAAATAAAAATTAAGTATTAAAATAAAATAAATGTGTTTATAATAATAATATATAAATATAATAAAATCAATATGTATATTGAAAAAAAATATATAATAATTTTAATATATTTTAATATATAAGTATATATATTTAAAATATATTAAATATTTAAAAAAAATATATTTAAAAAAATATTTTGATAAATATATATAAAATATATTAAATATATATAAAAATATATAATAATATAATTATAAATAATATAATATGACTATATAAACGAATTGTGCATGTGCTGCTTCTATGAACAAGAATGACTGCTAAAAAAAATTCTGGGCGCCTGCGCAAGTTTTTTTGTTCATAGTGACAGAGAAAAAAAGCTGTAAGACACCGACGCATATTTTACTGCAACTACGAAACGCCTACACGCGGTATCAATAGTGGTAAATCTAACCATATTTCATTCGGAAAAACGATTATGTGCAAGCATAAAAATCACAAAGTTGTCTATAAGTAAATTTGGACAAGTTTGGTTGAATAAGGTTTTCTTTTAATGCTCTTGATAGTAACCTAGGTAGAATTACCTTTTCGGACTTACTTAATTACGGTACTGCAAGCTCATATTATACCATATTTTATTACAATGTTTTTCGAAAAAATTATAAATGTGGCTTATCAACTCATTAAATATAGAAAACTACTGCTATTGTCAGGAAGTAAGGCTTCTTAAATAGTGTAGTTCAGTTTTATTTGAAGTTGTTACCAAATCCTATACTCTCAATAATTTTTGTCATGTATTTTATCCAATGACAAGCGTACTGGAGCAGATCGAAAAATTCATAAAGCTTTTTTAACCTTTACCGGGAATCAAACGTAGAACTCTTCAGTTGAAAGACAGGCGTTCTGCGCTACTCAGCTTGTTTAAGCTTTACTTAGCTCTCTTGTAAATTCTATCTAAGCAAAAAAACAACCATGGTAATGTTACAATTGAATATAACAACAACAATCAATAAAATGTTGATAACCACAAGCCAATATAATACAACAATAAATTTAAATATCAGTAAAGATGTTGTAAATAAATTCTTATTTTAAGTAATTTCATAATTTTATGAGATTATTCTTCTGTATTGTGTTCTTAATTTAATTTTATAATTGTCATAATCTCTATTAAGCTTTAAATTTATACCAACTGTATTAGTTTTATATTTTATTATTGTAAATATTCTTTTTCTGAAATATATGAGGTAATCTCCAAAGGGCATCTAATCTCCAGACGCCCGTTTTTTCGGATAATGTGAAAATCCAACCCACTAAGACGTATTTATCTCTTTTACATTATAAACAATCTCCGTTAGATCGACCAATAACTTTGTTTTTCGTAAATTATTCAATCGCGTGTTAATGAAATTATTAAACTAAATTCCGTTCAAGATCGCTATCAACATAATATTTCCCGTATGTAAGAACCTTATCACTGCGGATATATCCTGTGAAGGAAATAGTCTTAGCTATAGTTTTCGCTTGGGATGATTATTTAAGATGATTATGCTGAAGTCCGAAGCGGAATATTTCCGAAAACAAATTTTGATTCGAATACGAAAAAATCGGTATACTGAAATCCATTCGACTGCAAGTCTGTACAGAAATCAAAATCAGATGTTTCGGAAGATTTTTTTTTTTTTTGCATATACATTTCAAACATTTTTATTTTAAATAAAAAAGGCGACATTCACAGTTTGAATTTCTTTTATTTATTTTGTAAAAAGTGATAAATTTTTGAATAGATAATGTATATGACATAATGTATATATACAATATGCATACATAAATTAAAAATAAAAGTTATAACTTTCTTAATTAAATATGTAGTTTGTATATATATACAAATGAAAATTTAATAGTAATTTTTGTGTTACATTAGAGAAAATTTAAAATTCTCTAAAGAATGTAAAATATATATGTATCGTTTTTAATATATACATATATTATGTTATAATATTAAAAACAATAAAATATATTATTCTTTTAAAGCGCTTTTTTATTCCTAAATAAAAAAAATATTTTTCATAAATGAAAAAAAAATAGAAAAAAAACTACTTATATTCTAAATACAAAAATTGTATGCTTTATAATTCACTTCCGAACCATTCTAATACTTCCGAATTACAAATTCTGTCGTACAATTTTCAAATTATTTTCCGTTCCGACGAACTACAGCATACGTAAATTGAAAAATTTCGGATAAATAATGAAATTTGTAGACCGCGGAATACAATACGGACTTCAGCATATGAAATGCGGAATGTAAACGGAATTTGACATTCCGACGGACTTCAGCATAACCACCTAAATATATTCTTTTTACTCAATCTTATATATTAATACGCTTAAACGTCTGTTAAACTTTTCACAAAGTTTTTACAACACAAAGCTTTTTTCAACTAGATTAGACAACTTTATTAGAACTATTACGAATTACGATAGTGGGCAAAATTTAATTTAAAGGCATAAACCTAAAAACAATTCACCTATTGAGCAATAGCATTGATTATATCTGATTATATGAATTAATTTAAAAAAAAAAAAACAAAGTAGCAAAGACAAAAACCGAATTATCAGAATATAATTATTTATATTGATAAAATAGCTTTGTTAAAATATTACGATATTACGATATTACTGCAAAAAAACTAACCGGTAAAACAAATGGTAAATTTAGAAAATATATTTTTTACCTCAACCATGTTCAGAAATTCCAATAGTTGAAATTTATTTATTTAATTAACAAATAATTCAAAAGTATAAATTCAAATGCGCAGCAGCATTGAGTAAATATTATATTGTGCATGGAGAATCATAAACCGAAATTTACGATCTGCTAAGAACAAGAAAAACAAAATATGTTATAACATTATTATCAAGTTCCAATTCAATACACGGCAAATTTAGTACACATAAAGATTAAAAAAACTTTAAAAAGAAAAATCACAGACTACCCTTACCTACATCAGAGACCCTAGCGGGATAACAATATAACAATAAAAACTGAAGAACAAGAGAAAAAGCATAATTATTGGCTTTACCCCTAACTATAATAGTCATAAGGCGTCAATAAAAACTGGACAATAAGAGAAAAAGCATAATTATTAGCTTTACCCCTAAATATGTAATAAATGGCCTATAGATTCGATATGATTTAACAAAGCCATAACCAAAACCTTCACTATAATGGTCATACCTAATCATACCAAAACGTCAAAACCAAAATTTAAAAGAAGTGAAATAAAAATATAAATTCTATAAATAAATGTTTTTGTTTTTTTATTTTGAGTTTTGAAATAGTTAGGGCTATTATGATAATAAAAAAAAAACACAAAAATCATGTCAATGACTATTTTAATGTGTTTTTAATGGGAGTTTGGTATGTATTTAATTTAAATGCATTTACTTTCATATCTATAATGCCAGCGACATCTCTGTTCGCCACATTTTGTTGAAATGTACCTCTCTATTAATAGTATTTGTTAGGGAGCGTTTAGACATCAGATGATTTGTTTCATGAAAGTTTTGTTTTACTTATTTTTATTACATTTACAAATTTTATTGCAATTACATCAAATTTTATTTCAAAAGTTTTAATTACATATCTCAAAGATAAACAAAAATGGCTGCAAAGTATACTATATTTCTTCATGCAAAATCCACTTTCTAAACTTGCAAAATACGATGAGATACGAATATGCGTGACGAGTACTAATAATAAATACCTATAAAAAAATATAAATATTCAGTGTAATTTCAGAACATTTATGAAATATAAATATTTAAATAGTAAATCAATTGTTCCAAGTATTTGTATTGATAAATAATAATAATATTTAATACACATTTTTTGTATTTTTTAATGTATATTTTTCAATATATTGGCATAACACAATTAGGAGTTTATAAATACCTTTTCTCGCAAAATTCACTTTTTCAACTTTCGAAATACCAAAATGCGTGTCGAGCACTATTATGTAAAAAAAAAAAAATAATGATATTCTATAACAAAGTCAGATTCTGATTTTTTTTAAGAATATAAAGAAAATAAATAAATAAAATAAATTGTTTCATTTATAATGCTAACGCTAGACCGGCGAATGTTACGCCGGGAATAGCTAGTAATATAAATAATTTCCATAAAAAAAATCATTATCGTATAGAATTTTCCATTTTAGGTGTAGTGACCAGTTATCTTGTGTTGACGGACATTTGTTATCGATATCAAAAACTACTACCACTTCCGGGTTCAATTCTAAATATTTAAACTAAGTAAAAATAAATAAATAAACTTAAAACATTGTCTGATCAAAAATAAAATAATTAAAATATTGCAAAAACTTCTCTACAGACGATCGTTCTACTCATCTAATCATAAAATTTAAAAATAAAATGAAAATTTCTATAAAGGATTTCATAAATATACACTTTAATCGAAAAACCCATTATACACCATAGATTACTCCTATAATATATACTTAATAATATGATCATTTTAAATTGTGCTATACACAATAATAATTTAACTTCAATTCAAGGATTGAATTTTCTTCGTACCTACCTTACATACATACATACATACATAAATATACAAATTTTAGTATCATAAAAAAGAAATAACATTGTTATTTTATTCTAAAATAATATGGGGATACATAGGTAGGAGTTGAGGTAGATATGAGTAGTACATATTATTATATGTACGTATTAAAAAATTATTTTTTCCAAGACTTGTTTTGTCATCGTGTCCTCGTTTATTTAAAAAAACAAAAAAAAAAAAAATAACAAAATAAAAGAAAATAAACGATCGATGATGTTGAAAGGAATCTTATTACATTACTACACAAACAACAGTGTTCTCAACTCCTCTCAAAAAACTTAACTGGTTTAATATAATTTTATATTTTTGTTTATTTTCTTTAAATAATTTCTACATATATATACATATATATGTATACATTATGAGCTCCTCAATAACACTTAATATTGTTTATTCCTTTTTTCTTCTATACATTATATATAAATATACATATTTAATATTGAGGTAGAGTGAGTATTTTTTATATATCTCTGCAATAAGAGTTACTTACAAGTAAACAAGTATTCAACAAACTAAACCAAACAGATGAAATCAACTATAATAATGTACCTATACCTATTCTTATATTATTTTACCTGATC
Organism: Argyra leucocephala; assembly: GCA_963942445.1. Lineage (NCBI taxonomy): Eukaryota > Metazoa > Arthropoda > Insecta > Diptera > Dolichopodidae > Argyra > Argyra leucocephala. The sequence goes on from OZ012677.1 coordinate 186,518,620, forward strand.
TGAGCATAAAATAATTTTTTTTCCCATATTTTTCAGGTTCCTTTTTCAAGTTTTATAGCTTTGGTTACTTTGTGTTGTTTTTTTCTTTTTATTATTATTTTTTATTTGGGGAGCGTGCGTTGCCTTGAATTTTAAATAAAAAAAAAAAAACAACAACAAAAATTACTGCATGTAGCTATTTTATTTTACTGGGTATAGAGATATTTTTTTTTATATTATCATTTCTCTCATGTTACGTAGGTACATATATTTTCTTGGCCCCAATGATCCTTTCTTGATCCCTCTTTGCTCTTTTTAATGTTTTTCTTTATTTAGATATTTTTGTTGTTTTTGTTTTTATTGTTTTCATTTTTGTTTGTCATTTTCTTCAACAAATAAAGATTTAAATTGTTCGTGTAAATAAATGGTGGATTTTTATGATATCACACTGTAGATATGAGTTGAGTTGGTACTGTTGTAGATCAGTACAATATGATGTATACGTATATATATATGTATAGGGAAGGTATCAACAAGGAGTTAATATTTAAAAAAAAAATATATTATGTGGTTGTTGTTTATTTAATTCCTTTCTTTACTCAACTGTAGTTTACTTGATTTCTGTTTTTGTTGCATTCTTTGAAGCTTATATTGTTGTCGTTGTTGTTGTTGTTGCAGTCTCATTTTCTTCAGTTGATTCCTTTTTTTTTTGTATTTTGTTGATTTGAACAAAACAAAAGGGTTTCACTTAATTCTTGGTTGTTGTTTTTTTTTTTTTTGGTTTGTTGGCTTTCATAATATTTTCTGTGTTGACTTTTAGTGATATGAAAATAATAAAAAAAAAAGAAAAACAACAACAAAAAAAGTGCTCCTTTTGATGAATATCGGATTATTATTGATGGTTTTATTTTTAAATTAAAGGAATCTTTTATTTGTTTCTTATGTTTTATATTTTTGTTTTTTTTTTTTTTTTTTTTGGGTTAAAATGGATATGAAATTTGGGTGTGGAAATTTATTTTTGTTCTTGTTTTTATTTAAATGTAAACCCGAAAAAAAATGTTTCTGTTTCTGTTTTTGTTAATTGTAAAATGGTAGCTTTATTGAAACAAAATATTTCATTTTTAGTATGATTTGTTACCTGAATGATTTGAATAATTTTTTGTGATGAAATAATTTTAAGGATTTATGATGGTTTTTGTTTTTTTATTATTCTTTTTTATTACGTGAAGTATTGAAATTCCGAAAAAAAAATTATTTAAACAGAATTTTTATTACAAATTTAAGAACTAATAGACATTTATTGTTGTACTACTACAATATATACTACCCTGAAGAAATAAATAACTGATAATAATTTTGGAGAAATATTATTTGGGGAGAGAGAGAGAGAGAGATTTTTAAGATGAGATATGCTAAATAATTTCATGTGGATCAAAAATGTAAAATTATTATAGTGTTGAAGAAGATATGGGTTAAAGCAAGCTTTTGATTGAAAATCTACACATTTTATTTTGGTGGTTTAGAATTTACTTGTTAATTGTGTCTTATTGTTAATGTTCCCTTATAAGGGGGTGAATGGAATGTATGTTCTTGGAACAAAATTTATCATATATAATTTTATATTTCTTAGAAATTGTTTCAATATTAGCCCTTTTATGCAATTTTACTGTAGGGTAATAAGACGGGAGATTTAATATCATTTTTAGAATTTTGTTTTGCGAAACCTGCAATTTTTGAACGTGTGCTTTTGCGCAGATGGCTGAAACACCACTTTGAATAATATTAATTGGTTACCTTCGGATAGCTTGGATTTTCTATTTATAAAAGAATATAATATCCTAACAATTTTGTTAACCTTGTCAATTGTTCTACCGATATGGATATTGAAGGTTAGTTTGTGTAGGAGACCATTGTGTCAGACGGTGTTAAAAGCTGCATTTATATCTAAAGTGATTAGACCAATTGAATTTTTATTTTGCAATCTATTATTTAACATTAATAGTTTGACGATCATATGCGGTGACATCGGAAATGTAGCCAAAAAGTTTCAACCGATACAATGTACATACAAATATAATACGTAAAATTTTCTGAACTGACAAACATTGTGTTGACAACATAATGTACTTTGTTTACAATTCCGATCACTCTAAACACATTGTCTCCAAAATTGACATCAAATCAAATGTCAAAATATTATACTGATTTGTGGAAATTTGTGAAATATTTTAGTGAAAAAAAATGTAATATGGACAATTTCGAAACAAAATTTTTTTTTGTTTTTTTGAAGAAAAATCTTTTTCGTGCTTTTTAGCCTTAGGCTGCAGTTATAGCGATCAGTAAAATGAATACGTAAAATTTTTGTTTTCGATTTTACAACCGCTGTAGACACAAAATTTTAGTTTTTTTTTTCTGTTCAGAATTTTTAGAACTGAACATTTGAATTGAAAGAACATTTTAAGTTAAAATTTTAATAAAAAAACTATTTTATCATTTTACGGATACGTAATTTTTTTTCTGAACGAAACAAAAAAAAAATAAACAAAATGAAACAAAATTATTTCAATGAAGTACATTTCATTTTTTCACAGTTTCATTAATTCATTTGCATTTTATTGAAATTATGTTTCATTTTCTCACTGTTTCATTTCATCAGATCATTTCATAATCTAACCTTAATTTACATTTATTAAGTTTTGTTTGTTGTTTACATTTGCGTAGTTGGTTTATGTAACTGTAATAGTAATATTAATAAAACTTCAATTTTTCATTTTTAATTTAACTTTTCTTTTTTATTTCAAATTCAAAACAAGAAAATGTTAAATCGAAATGACAACACATTTTACGGAAGCAATTTTTCTGATCGCTATAACCATCACACCGTAAAAATAAAATATTTTTTCACTGTTTCATTTATATGTATCGCATTTTACTGATCGCTATAACTGCAGCCTAAGAAGAAAGAAAAACGCATAATTCCATTTATTTTACTAAAATCTTTATTTGTCTATTTTTACAAATATCGATATTTCGGCAATAATATGTTGTCTTCATCAGCGTATTGGCGTAATTCTGAACAACATATTATTGTCGAAATATCGATATTTGTAAAAATAGACAAATAAATATGTTAGTAAAATAAAAGGAAATGCACGTTTTTTTTTTATTTTTAATTTAATAATTTTACTACAAACGAAAAACAAATTTTAGAAATATAAAAAAAAACATGTTTAAATAATAATATTTAATCTGTAAACAGAAAAACTTCGGAACAATTTTCAGAGCCATTTCTCAACCGATTTTCATTATTTTTTAAATGGTAGATATTCAACAGGAATCGTAGCAAAATTAATTATTTTTTAATCTTTTGTAAAGTAGAAGCAGATATTTTAATTTACATTTTCATAATCCAAATAAGTTCACCGATAGATGTCGCACTATGTTAATGGATATAATATTGAATGATAAAATGGATTAATGAAGAAATTAAATATATCAATTTTAATTGTTGCCCGAGGATAAAATGGTAAAAAAGAAACAGAAATGATTATTTCAATAATTGTAATTCAAAAAAAAAATAAATACTGATCTGTAAAAAAATGGTTGAAATGCTTGTTTTTTTTTCAGCAGTTGATAATTTATATACTATATTTAGTACCTATGTAATATGTACATAATGTTCCGTTAATCATATGGTAATATACAGGTTTAGGCTCTTCTGAGAGAGATATTGTATCGGTGTATGACTTAATGACCATATCCGAAGGATAGCTGTAGTTGCTAGCTTTCCAAAAATATATATCTTTAGTGGCGCATCTTATCCTTTAAGGATAGAAAGGACATTTGAAAATATCCTTCTTGTTTTGATGATTTTGTATAAAAGCCGTTATATCTGTTTATCCATTAGATATATATATATATATATATATATATATTCAGCTGTTAAGCTTATAAATCAAGCATATAATTAATATATTTATTGTTATTGAAAATTAATATATTTATTGTTATAGGCATGGTTGACAGATTTTTACCGAGACGAGTAGCCTAAATTTTGTGAAAAAATAGCTCAAAGTAGCCTTTACATAAAAATTTTAAAAATATATAAGAGTAAGCCAATTTTTTTTAATAACAATTTCATTTTAACAAAAAATAAATTAAAAAGAAGAAATTCTTTTATAATATTTTAATAATTCATATAAAATTTCATGTTACAAAATAAGATAAAGAAAATATAGCTAAACTTAAAAAGAAATTCTTATGTTGCATTATTATCGTTAAATTCTATAATTAAATTTGTTAAATCTTGTGTATCAACAGCATCGGTTTCTTCGTGTATTTTTTTCTTCATTATTTTCGAATTGCACATCTTAATATTTTTTATTAGGGTGAAAAATTATTACAGGAAACATTTTGATTTATTGTTGCATTTAATAAAATATAATAAATAAATATAATAAACGTGATAAGATATAATGAATGAAAAAAAAAAATTTATAATTCTTATAAAAGCATTTGGAGTTGATTGAAAAAATAAAAAGAGTTTAGTCATGTCACTTAACAAAGGCTTAATCGCAATTAATAGGAAATAATAATTATTATTTTTATACATTACCGAATTATAAAAAATGTTTTTAGTTCTAAATATTATTCTGAACAAATGGCAACCCTGGTTATATTTAATCTGTAAACAGAAAAAATTACATACCTGAACCATTTCACAACCGATTTTAATTCATATCCGATTCATAGATATTTAAAAAGAGACGTAGCGAATCACAAATATTTTTCTCAACTTTATTAATTTTTAATTAGAAATTTCAATTTAAAATTTCACCTCATGTATAAGTATATATGTACATATACATCTTCACATATACAAAAATTTTAATTTATTGGCAATTAATGGACAGAGTTTCTGTTTTTTGTTGCCAGAATTAAATTTAAATTTGTTTGAATAAAATATAACAAATATGGTTGTTGTCTAAGATAAATCAATGAAAAAAAATATAAATTGAAATTATTAATGAATTTCTAATTCATAATAAAATATGGTAAAAAAAAAAAAAAAAAATTTGGATAAGGTTTTTACTATCCTGTTTTCCCTTAAAAATTTAATATTAATATGAGAATGTACCATTTATTTAATATTTAAAATGTTTCAGCTGTAAAAAGAATATCTCTAAACTCTGTAAAAAACTCTGTACTAAAAAAAAAAAAAGTATATTTAAGGAAATAAATGAATTGAAAATTGAATAATGAAATTCGGTACCATTTTTCATCAAAACGAATTTCGAGAACGGGCGAATACTAATAAATATTTAAATCAGAAAAATTATCATAAATAACATTATTTGAACGAATTTTATCATACATTTTAGATAATTTATTTAAAAATAAAAATTTGAATCCTTGAAAAAAAATGTTAATATAAAAAGTATATTTTCTTTTCAATTTTTCTTACTTTTTAACATTAAATTTTTCAATCATCATCAATCCCTTACAACGGCAAAAAAAAATAACTTCAAATTTAAAAATATAATTCTTTATAATCCTTAATTTGAAAATTACCATTACCAAAATTGAAAAAATGAATTTTATAATGATCGTGGGGGAAAAATATATTTCTGTTATATCACATAAAAACAACAAAAAATAAAAAAAAAAATAATAAAATTAAAATAACCCATAACAATATTATCATTAAGAAACCAAATCAAAAAAAGGATCATTTTTAATATCATATCCTGCTTTTGTTGTCTGATTTATATTTTACAAAAATACTTGCATACATATATACATATATGTAATATAAATATATGGTTATATCATAATGTATATTGAAAGTCATGGCATGTTATATTTGTATGAGTATATTTTTGATAAAGAATATGAGGGTGAAGAAGGGATAAGAAACATTATTATTTCATTGTTTGTGGAGATCCTTTTCCCTTTTCAAACGAAAAATTTATTTTTTTTTAGTCTTTTTTTTTTTGATAAAAATTTTTTTTTTTTTTTGTTTGTAATTTTAAATCTGATATTCATAAAACGAAAGGATATTAGCAGTTTATAAGTCCCAATATTAAAATGTTATAAGTCCCAATATTTTTGTTGTGAATGATTGAAATTTAAATTAATTCATAACCTTAGATGAATTAATAACAAATCTCTGTAGAACTTGATTTATGAATTTGTTGCCAAATTAACAATATTAAAACAAAATTTATATTTTTTCAAATTATAATTGACAATTCTCTTCATTTAATTATTATTAACTGACATTGCAGATTTATATGTGTTTTACAATATCTTACTTTATCAAAAATATGTACCTTACAATATTTATTTATTTATTTATTTGTTTTTTATGACTCTAGCATATAGCCGTATGGTCTTATAATAATTTAAATTAAAATTTAATATATCTTTGATTTAACATTTAAAATTAATTAAACAAACAAACAAAATATCCTTGATTAATTATTATCCTTTTAAATGTACTACAGCCCAAATAAAGCACTACTGTCTATTTTACATCAATCGTAGTTATAGATAAAATTGTATACAGACATAAATTTAAAGACAAAATGAATATAAAATACAATTTTTATTTTTTAGCCTAAAATGGAGTTACACCAATTTTATTGCAAACAACTTAATATAAAATTATTATTTCTATATACGATACATACATGAATATAGTACATAATCACTGTATATATACATGAAGGAGTTGAATTTTAAATTATATATTAAAGGATATAGCCACCGGCTTCTTTTTTTTCTTTTTATTTTTTGGTAATTTATATGTTTTGATGTTGCGTGAGAAACTTAAAAAAAACGAACTTCGATCAACAGTAAAAAAAAAAAGGCTTAAGGACTAATAAAGAAACAAAACAACAACGTGAATGTTTATTTTTTTCATAATAATTTACATACGTATTCACATAATGTTATATGTATGTATTAAACCAAAAAACAGATTTTTATTATTATTATTTTTTTTTTTTTTTTTAATATTCTATAAGGATATAATATAAACAGGATTTCGTTGGAAATAATATAATTATTATTAATGTTTTTATATTACTATATTCTACTCCTACACATATGAATTTCAATAATTTTATATAATTTTTATTGTTGTTATTTTTTTTTTTTTTAATATTCTGTAAACATAGCCGTTAAAATATTATATGTTTATATTATGTCCTTTTGAAAGGATAATAAAAATTATACAATTTTTTTATTTTAGCTTAGAAATTATAAATAGAAAAAAAAAGGTTTATCAAGGACATTATTTTATACTTGAATTTTTTTTTTTTTTTTGTGTTTATTAAATATTCATCAAGGACATTTCTTTTGTAATTTTGTGGTTTAAAATATCCTGAAATTTAATACACTTTGCAAAAATATGAAAAAAAAAAAAACAAGACAATATGAAATGAAGATGTTATAAGAAATTTGCATAGATGAAAAGATCTATAATGAAAGGATTTTTTGAATGACAAGATTTTGAAAAAAAAAAGGATCAAATCACTTGTAGTCCTTATTTTTAATTATTTTTTTACATTATTATATTAAACAAAAAAAAAATTAGTTTAATAAAATATTTTTTAGCAGGATCTCAACAGGATGCAAATAAAAAAATTAATTCTTTATTATCTATAGATCTTTTGTTTAGTAAATAAACGCTTACATTTATTTTTGATCAAATTTAAGGATATATTTATAATTCAAGGCAATCCTTTTGTTATTCAAGTATTTGATTATAATCATTTTAGAAATAATAAATGCTTTTGTTGTTTTTTTGTTTGCCAAAATATTACAATAGCCATTTTTTGTTAAAATTTCAAAATGATCGAGTATATAAGTTCTAACTTAGAACCATTTACTTGCAAAAATAAATTTAAAGAATAATTCAAATGTTTGAACAAATTATTGTGTTTAAATGTGAGCTTTTAAGTCTTTCAGAAAAATCATTATGATTTAATACTAGACCTGGATCATATAGACTTGATGAAATTAACAATTATTAAAATATAACATAAAAATACAACAAAAAAATTATTGTTTTATTAAAACAAAACGAAATTCACGAAAATATACCAAAAATTAAAATTACAAGTAAAAAAGTAGACACTAGTATTTGAGATCTGCTTCGAAATAAATCTGACTAATCATATAACAACAAAACAGTTACAATATTAATAAGACGATTCATTTACCATTTCTGTAATATCATTCTTGAAATACTTTATTTTTTTTTTAATTCAAGAAATCCTGCAATATAGTCCAAATGACTCTGAACGACATATAAAAATAACTAAATTTAATTTTAGCTTAATTAAACAATGCCCATTTATATAATTTATACTTAATAAATTGAGTTTATTAATATATTTTATTAATGTGACAGTCTATTATTTTCAGTTAACGAACAAATTATAATTGACACTAATAACGTGATTAGAAAAAGTTGTTAGTGGCAATTGTGGTGATTTGAAAATGATACCAATAGTCATTTAAAAAAAAAAACAATTGCCAAACGGGTCTTAATATCAGATTTTCTTTGGAAATATTCAGAGTAATTTAAAAAAAAAAAATTAATTAAATTGGATTATTAAAGTTGAAAATAATGATAAAAATATATGATAAATGAATAAAAAATGATAGATATAAACGTTATCAGACATTTTCAGTATTTTAGCACGTTATAATGTTAAAACTCTTCCTTGATTTATTGTAAAAATGTTTCCCTTGCATTCGATTATTTAATTAAATATATACATTTTACAGCGCAATACGATCACTCTATATTGAATCAATTTACATGGGATTTTTTTTTTTTTTTTTTTACACTCTACAGTAACTTAGGTAGAATCACCTTTTCGTGCTTAATTAAGTACGGTACTGCAATTTTACACTACAATATGTACCATATTTATTTAGTATTATCGAGTATTTATTTAACAAATTACTGGCTTATCTACTCATTAAATGTGGAAAACTACTGCTATTATCAGGAACTAAGCCTTCTTAAATAGAATAGTTTCATTTTTATTTAATTTGTTACCAGATTATACTCTCAATTATTTTTTGCCATTTATTATATCCCAATGACAAAGGGTACTGGACCAGGTCGAAAAATCCATAAAGCATTTTTTTTTTTTTTTTTTTTTTTTTTTTTTTTTTTTTTTTTTTTTTTGTTTTGCTTCATCGGGAATCGAACCTGGGACGCGCTCTACCTACTGCACCACCCAGCGTTAAATTTATATCTCTAATAGTACCAAATACATGTGATTCTAGTGTAGTAGAATTTGACCAGTAGAACTTCATCATATGATAGAAGACACTTTGGGGAACTTCAAATTGTATGGCACAGATGGGCTTATTTTCAACCCCAACCCAGTTATAAGCACTTAAAATTAGTTTGTCTGATAGTTTTTGTACTTCAAGGCACTAAACTAAATTAATAAACTGGACAAACAAAAATATCGTGTTAAAAATTAAATTTATAAAAAAAATTAATTATCATACCATTTTAAGGAAATTTTTTTTTTTTTTTATTAAAATGAATTTATACAATTATTATTTTAATCTTAATCTTAAGTAATATTTACGGTTTTAAAAATCAGTTCACATTTATTATCAAAACTTATAATTAAATTATATTAGGCATTATTATAGAATTGAACATTATAATACAAAATATTTATATTCGATTTAATAAAAAGAAAAAATTTAAGGAAAAGAGCAAGGCATTTGTCCCTTCCATGACTTAATCAGTTGGAGCACAGAAATGTGTTTCAATTATGATGGGGTAGTCACGGGTTGGATTCACATCGGGTATAATATATAATTAAAAAAAAATAGCAAAAATATTATATAAAATTTATGATCAATAACAAAATAAAAATAATTAATATAATCAATACTTTATAACTAAAAATATTACCTATATCAAAATCTATTTCAATACTCATATATCTTGTATAACACAATAACCAAATAACACAATAAATAAATATTGACAAACACTAATTGTCAACAAATGTCCACAACTGACAAAAAATATGTGACATGACGTACCCAGTAAACATAATAATGTCAAAGATGGATAAAATCGCAGCGATAACTTGCAGAAAAATATGACGTCATCTTACCACGTAGGCGCAAACAGAATTATCAAAGTGGTCTTCTACAGTATGCCAATCCCCTACTTAAACAGTCTTAACAAGTGAAAATCAGCAGTTAGAAATCGAGTACGATGAAAATGTCAAGTGGATAATCGTTGCTCACAAGAGGAGGAGAGCAGGAGAGTAAGGTATTTAGGACATACTAGCTATTCCTGGCGTAAAATTCGCCGGTCTACTATTTAAAAAATATTTTTTAATTTTCATTAAAACATTTCAGGAGATCACAATTTTTTATTTCGCTTTTTTTTTAGACGACAGTAATGTCTCAAAGCCAAACTACGACAATTAATGATAATTAAGACTTCATATCGTAAACAATTTGCCTCAATTATGTTAAATTTCGTCATTAAGGCCGGTTCTCACTTAAAAAGTAATTTGTTTTTAAACTTATGTAAAAACAAAACACGTCAGAAAACCCTCAGTTTTCTGTTTTAAAAGTGTTTAGGATCAAAATGAGGTAATATTCTATTTTTGAATAGATGGCAGTTAGTAGAATCGAAATTTTAGAAAATTTAAATATCTTTCCAATATATATATATATTTACCGAGAAAAAAAAATTTACGTTACAATTACTTTTTTATTTTTTGATGTAGAACTCAAAATTGCATTAAAAATTACCCCTTCCCATTGAAAAATCTCGATTTCGTCCAATTTCGGCCAATTTTGGGCTTAAAAAACCCTTTCCGATCCTTCCCGGAAGTTGCAAATATCACCAATCGATGCAGCACCCTTGATTTAGTCAATAAGTTTTTCTTTAAATTCTAAAATAACGGCTCCTTCTCCTCTCAATAGCAATATCTACGCATGATCTGGACCATCCTGTATATTTTAATTAAAAAAATGGAATAAAGTTAACTCATTATATTTAGAAAATAATTTTTTCACATTTTCCCTCAATTTAGAAAATAATTATTTTTTTAATTTTAAAATAAAACGGCTCTTTCCCCTCTTAAAAATCTGATACGCATACTCTGGTACACCCGGTATATCGACAATGAATTTTGACAGTTGGATTATTTAAAATATTTAAATAAGAAAAAAATAAAATTAAAATTATTAAATTGTTTGTATCCATTTTTATTCACCGCTTGATTTATTGAAGTAAAAAGTTAAGATTTTTTGGTTCGTGTTACTGCTACTTGCTTTTATTAACATAGGTGGAAAGCTTTACGGACATTATAGCGTATAAATTGATAAAAAATATGTCTCGAATTACAAAGGCAGACAAACCAACTTCAAAGGCTTATAATTCGGTAGGTATTTGGAAAATGCAACCCGCCCCGCAACCAATTCTTCATCATCATATTTCCTATTACATACCGAAGTTCTACTACAGTAAAGAACGGAACACTCATTTAAACTAAAATAATTATATCTACTACTAATTATTAATATTGACTGATTTTAAATACCATAATCGAATTCGAAGAATTCAACTCCTTTTATTGAGAAATCTTTTAGTTTTTTGTTTACTTTTCGTTTTTGAGAATAAAGGACACCATTTTCTCAGACAATTAAAAAATCAAAAATAAAAAAACAGACATTTTTTTTTTAAAACAATTTTTGTTTTTTTTTTTTGTGTAAGACGTCTCCCCATAATATCACAAAACAATGTTTTCAGAGAAGACAGAAACAAAAAAAAGTAAAAATAAAAATGAAAAAAATAAAAAACCAGTATCGGCACAAAATAAATATTTTTTTCCTCTGTTCCTTTTATTTTTGAATTACCATGAAATTCTTAAAAATAATTTTTTTTTTTTTTTGTTAAATTTAATATTTATTCCTTGCAAGGATTTTATTTTTTAGTTTTATTTTCATTTTTATTTTTTGTACATTACATTCACCCTTTACCTCCCTTCCTCCCTTCCTATCTTTATCTACTATATAGTTTCATAGATATCCTCATCGTATTTATATAAATTCCATCGCACACACATTTAATCAAATTCCAACACAAAAACTTATTTCTATATTTAAATTTTTGTTATCTTTCTCTCTCCGATAAAAACAGCAATAAAAAAAAAATATAAATAAAAAAAATTAAAAAAAAAAAAATATAATAAGTTGCCACAAAATATCTTTTTTATTATAAATACAACAACAACACACGACCAAACGACGAACAGTACGATCATCATAATAGCAATAACAATAACAAAAAGTCTCGTAAGCAAAGTCAAAACGATCTTAAAAATGAAAATTCCTTTGAATAGATTTCTTATGAACCACCAAAAAAAAACAATAACAAAAAACAATTTCTATAGCAAGGAGTCCTCGAAGAGCTCAAAGCAATCAAATGAACAAGCTAATAAAAAAAAATTAAAAATAAAGTGAAATCCCTTTTATATTGTTTTTTAAAAATTAAAACGAAAATAAAACAACTAAGCACCACAAGGAGAAATCGCGAGGAGGTGCACCTACATACCAAAAAATAAAAATCCTTTTAAAGAAAAATTCACTAAAGAAAAAGGAACAGGAAAATAAAAAAGAAAAAAATAAATAATTTTTTTTTAAACATAAACCGGCTATTAATACAACGTTGCAGGGATTTTTATTTTTTTTTGTTGTTGTTTTTAAAACCGAAACGAAACCAAATCAAACTAATATAATATTACCCAAGTACACAACGCGGAGTATATTATTATTTGTTCATATTAATGTGTTTGTGTGTATTTACTTAAAATCTCATATTATGAAAATTCAATATCAGCCACTCAAAACTTTTATATGCCACAACCAGGGTTGCCACTTAGATACAATTATACCAAAGAACACAATATAATAAAAGGAGAAATCATCACATACAAATTTTTAAAATATTATTTTTATATAGTGGGTCGCCACATTACAACCGTCTCCCTCATTTTATCTTCAAAACAATTTGCTCTTCAATATACAAATTATCAGCATACGAATATGATATAAATATACATAGCTGAATACCCCTAATAATTATATAATATCAGAAAAATAAAAATAAAATAATAATTCTTTATTTCTATCCAATCTTAAAGCCAGTTATGTAAAAAGTATGTAAAATTTATTAAAAAAAAAATTACAAGGTCTTTAAACAAATTAAAACTACGCCTATTTACCTTACAGATTAAACAAACAGCATGTTTTTGTTTAAACTGCAACGGTCGTAAATTGTTTTGGTAGATAGCACCGCAGCACAAACCACACTGCAACTTACACTTAAAAAGCCCATTTTATAGACCATAACCAAAATTAAGGACGGACAATACAAACTTAAATGATATAATAATTATTGTCGAACGGCCTTATTAATATAACATTTTAGATTTGGTAATAAATGATGATGAAAATTTTACCTAATATTTAAAAGTATCAATACACGTTCAATATCTAAACACCTTCACGAACAATCAATATTTACATCAAACATTTTTGGCTGACATGCAGTATCAAATTTAAACTTCAAACAAATAGGAGATGGGTATCTAAGAATCATATTAAACAATAATTGATCTGTAAGTTTAAACAGTTTTAATACTAATTACAAATCTATGCTCTTCAAATCAGCATCGAAGAATATCTAAATTATAATTCAAACCAACATACAAATCAAAATAATTACTATATAAAAGAGCAGAATCATCAGCAAAAGTTTTTATCTTACCTTTAAAATATTGATCAAATAAAGAATTTACATACATTAAAAATGGTACTGACCCAAGCACTGATCCCTGAGGAATGAATATATGTATATACCGGGTGTTCCAGACCATGCGTATCAGCTTTTTAAGAGGGGAAAGAGCTGCTATTTTAAAATTGAATAAAAATTTTATTAACTAAATCAAGGGTGATTGATAAATAAAATAGGATATGTGATTGATAAATAAAAATAGACAAAATCAACAAAATCAAGAACATTGCTTAAAATTTATAAATATACCTAATTCAGCATACTTTTCAATACACATAAAAATCCATATAATAATGAACGTACATTCATTGCATATGTATGTATGTATTTAAAAAAATTTTATATTTCGTATTTTGAACCTTTGAAATGAAAATATATCTAAATGGATGGACTGAATGCATACTGTTGTATTTATTTTATTTTTTTTTAACAAAATTATAATTACTGGTCATTAGGCTCTCTTCAATTTATATTTTCATTCCATTTTCTTATTCGAAAAAATAGAAAATATCCAGAAGAGACTTGTTGTTATTATATGTTCTTTGATTTTCTTTCAAAAATAGTACATTTTACCTATTTTTTTAATGGTACATAGGAACAAAATTTGCCAGAATTGCTTAAAGTTGTACATTTAGTACTGAAACTAATATTTTCATATAATATTTTTAATGCTTTAGGTGAATCTCAATTTAAAGATTTAACTATTTTCGTATTTGATTCAATGAGTTTACCTCATAGTTCAGCTTCAACTAAGAGAGGCCTTTCTGAGTTAAATTTGACGAAAAGTAAAAAAATAAATAAATTGTTAACAAAAACGATTGAAAATTAGATGTCAAAAAAGACTTTTAGGGTCAAATAAAAAATTTGAAAAACCATAAAGGTCACATATGTTATAAATTATTGTCATTTTTCATTTTCGTTTAGAAAAATTCAATAAATACAGTTAAGACAGAAAAAAAAAGTGTTATTTTGTTTTAAATACATGAATTATTATAATTTAATTTTTACCGACCCATGAGTTTCAAATCGATACACACCACCTATTTATCGATTTTAAATCTACATACGATATCATATACCCCAGCTATCTGTACGGTCGGATTTCGGTGTACCAGCCAAGCTCATACGATTGTAAAAAATGACACTTGAAAACTCAAGATGTTCTGTGGTGATTGGTAATAACATCTGTAACTTCTATCACACGTGTACCGGATTTTGACAAGGAGATGCACTATCAAGCGACTTCTTCAATCTAGCACTGGAATGTATAGTGCAACTTACGAAAGAAAACATAGCCAACATAGACATCACCACCAGATCACTACGGGCAGTCGTCGAAGCCTTTAAGCAGATTAATGAAAAAGCGGAACGAATGCGTCTCAAAGCAAATGAGGAAAACACAAAATATATGTATGTTGTCGACAAACAGAAAGGCTTCCCAACATTATATTGGTGCGAACATCATCACTGTCGGCACATATAACTTCGAGGTAGTTCAGAAGTTTACCTACCTTGGAAACAGCGTTAATCCCACAAACGATATCAATGTGGAGAGACGGCGAAGAATAACACTTGCAAACCGTTGCTGCTTCGGTTTATCAAAACATTTTGGGCTCCTTTCCCCAAACGCCTTACAAATCGTTCATATTCCCAGTTCTTTTCTACAGATCAGAATCATGAAAATTACCGAAGGCAAGTGAGCATACACTTGCTGTCTTCAACAAGAAAATTCTTCGCCGGATTATATGGTCTTGACAACGACGACTGGGTCTGGATGATTATCATGAGAAAATATACTGCCGAACTCTATGACCTGTATAATAACGTGTTAAAGTCAAGAGACTACAGTGTATCGGACACCTAGAGCTGATGAAGGAAAATGCTCCAGCAGAGAGAATTTTCGTATTCAGGCCCGAAGCTACAAGATGTCGGGGCAGACCAACCTTCGTTAAAGAGCCAAACAAAACAATTTCGCATCTTCAAATGGAGAAAATCGGCCGAACCGTGGCCGAAAAAAATTGAGGACGTTAATGAGTCAGCTCCAAGATCTACTGTTGGCCACCTAAGTAAGTAAGTAAGTTATTTTTACCGACAAGTTTTATTATTTTTTTTTAAATACCTGGATTTTTATGATTTTTTGCTTAATACTATAACGTAAAATTAATTTTAATGCGTTTTCTTATATACATATCAACATATGAATATGATTTATGTTACACAATAATATTAAATAAACTACTTAAACCATTAATAATTATTGTGAAGGTACACTTATGGTACATTTTTTTTACATAATTTGGTAAATTTATTTATTCTGGCAACCCTGGCCACAACACAAAAAATATCAGATCCGCGCGCTCTCTCTCACTCTCTCTCTCGATATTCTCATTGCTATGCCTATTTACTTGTAAATCACTTCAAAATTATACATTAGTTATATGAATACATTTAAAATATGGAAGTTCACCGACCCAAACCATGGCCATAAAAAAATTGTTTTTATGTTGTGTTATCGAAAAGGAAGAATACAAAATTAACGCTATAAATGAGTATGGGAATGTAGGTATGTATATGAAAAATAAAACACATGTACAATGACAATATCATAATAATATAAAAATAGCTTCACAGAAAGGAATTGAAAATTTTCATATATAACTAAAATGACAACAACAACAAATTTTATCAACGAAAGGCAGCAAAAATTGTTGATTCTTCCTATTAAAGCGACAACTGGATACATACAACACCATCCAAACTACATAATAAGAAAATTTTCATTACGAAACGAAAGTATTGAATTTTGTAAGGAGAGACGTAAAAATGTACATAATATATGGTTAGTGGTGATCATAGAAAGAGATGCGACGCGACATGATCACAACAGTTCCTTCTTATTATTATTATTATTTTTTTTTTTTTATTATTTTTCTGTTTTATTTTTTGTTGATTTTTCTACCTCTAGCTCTTAAAATTCCTGATTTTATTTTTTCTCTTTGTTTTTGTTTTATTTATTTATTATTTTTTTTTTTATCAGCTCTTTGTGTGTAAGTCCTATAAAGTCAATAAGTGAAAATGGAAAAGACAACAAAACAATGAAAACAAAATAATAAAATAAAAAAATATATCAGAATTGAATAGATAAGAAGATCCTAAAAAAGAAATGAATCGGGAATTAAACAGGGTGATCATTTTTGATTTGTGTTTTATATTATTTTTCACTATATACCCCGTATTTCAACTTCGGCATATTAGCTCTTATGGCTAAAATTCTACGAAGGCAGTTAGGATAAACACCATTATTTTGACTCAGTAATAAAAAAAAATTAAAAAAAAAGCTCAAATATTGTGTAAGTCTGAAATTGTGCTTCAATTTCTTGTTAGTGTTTATTTTCATAAAGTACTTGATAAGTCTATTCTAGTAATGTTTGCACCAACTTCTACAAGAAATAAATTTTAGTTCCTGAGAGGATTTGAAACTGTACTTTTCACGTTGTTAGACTGTATATATTTTTCTGTCATCACACTACTGGGACCATAGGGAGATTATAATGGTGGCATACTGTTATACGAATATAATGGTAGTACTGAATGGACTTGTAATGTATTGCGGAGGAATTTTCAGTTATTGATCCCGAACTTCTAGCCTACTAACAGGTTACGATTTTCGTAATACAACCAAAAAATTACGACCGAAAATACCTAGCCAGCAATCAGCATACTAATCAATAATTAAATAATATCGAAGTAAATACCACGACAATTAAATTTGTTATTTTAATAAACAGCCAAGCGTTGACTTTACCAAACATTTAATAGTTTGAAACCGCTAGGCAGGGATAGGAACGAAGAAGAAAATTATTATATAAATTTTAACATGGAAGTAGGGGGAAGTGGAATAAATGTTGATCTTGAATATCTGCATAATGTGTGTTGGACTGTCATTTGGATATGGAAAAACGTTGGCGGAATATAAACGGTCTTTCATAATATTATTTATGCCATCTGAAGCCACATAAAATATTTTAACAAATTACTATGAGTTTTCAAGAGGTTCAAAGTGAGATTAAATTTAAACAGAATCAGAAGTGAACAAGTTAGCCGTATTTAAAATATTTTTATATTGGATATCGTAGATGTTCACAGTTCAAATATAGTGTAGTTAGATTAAATTATAATTTAATTATAATCTAAAATATCTCAAATTATAATCTGTAAATAATTCACACTCCATGAATATTCATGCAAAATTCAATACATTGAATTCGTATTCCCACCAGTGTTTGGAGTATCTTTGCAGCTGTGACAACCAGAATATTTTTAATATAATTTCATTTAAAAGTTTATAAGTGTTGTCATTTGAAACTCACCAATTTTCAAGATTACTGATAGCTTGGAGTCAACCATGTCAAATGTCACGTAGCTGTTCGCTAATTTTACAAGACACACCTGTATGCCCACATCAATATATTACTTTTCATTACTGTTACACTGACTTTGAATTAGTTAAAGCCTTCTAATGTATACTCTTTTCTGATAGTTTTGAATTTTTTTGCCTCCACTGTTTGATCACCTTAATGTCAGGAGGTTTTCAAGTTCTCTCCTGGCGAGTACTCTCTGTTCAATAATCAAATTGAAAATTTTCCACAAATTCACTTTAACGAAAGGAGTTGAAAAAAAATATATTTTGATGTAGGTATAAACAGAGTATATGTATATATATACTTTTATATATCTGAATAGAAAGGAAAGAGGATTGAAATTTTTAAGTGTTGTTGCAACAGGAGCAACAGAAATTTTTAATTCTTTGATTCATATGAAAGTACAAAACAACAAAAATTCATCCTCGGAGTGATTTTTTCCATTCTTATTATTATTATTGTTGTTGTTGTTTTATTTATTTATAGGTGGATTCGTATTTCAAAAATAAACTCAATACAATACCAAAGGATTGAAATGTATGTATATATATATATATATGCATATATATAAAAATGTATATAGTATATTGAATTTATTTAAACCCGTCCACCTTATTATGTACATATATAGATTAAGGAGGCTCTAAATTTATATATATATATATATATATATATATATATATAATATGTATATCTATATATATAATACATATATATATATAAATAGAATATATGCATGTGTATTTATATAATCAATAATAAATAGGATTGCTTTCTTATTATTCTAATATGAATACATGGTTATAATCCTGGCATTGAACTTGGTGTGGTTGTTTTTATTTCAATATATACAGACATTGGCGACCTCAAACTGTATTGATATATAAATTGAAATGCATTACCGAGAAATTATTTTTAAAATAGAATCAACAATATTTTTATTAGCTATCCTATGTATTCTTGTAGATTATTATTGATTTTCTAATATTGAATTAAAAAAAGAAAGGACTAAAGTAGAAGAATTAATGGTTTAAAATAAAAAACAAAAATAACAAAAAAAAAAATTAAAAAAAAAAAACAGGATTGAATTTAAACTATGTGCCTACAAGTATTAGATGTACAAAAATAGAAACTTATTGAGGCAGGTTCAAAGTTCAATGAAAGGATTATGTGTGAGTGTGTATGTACATCAGGCGTCTTATTTCGGTTTTTTTTTTTATTATTGAATAAAAATCTATCTTCCGATTAAAATTTTAAATAATTTTCCGGTATTAGAATGGAATTAAATTATTTTTCTGGTGTTTTACAATCAAAAAATTTCATTTTTCCTCGAAAAGGATTGTAGACATTTTTAAATTTTATAAATTTTTAATTTTAAGTTCGTTGAATATTACGAATCGAACATATTTCTATATGTTAAATTATTAGACTTTGACATCTTCCGTCTCGTTCTAACATTCTGCGTATTATCAAATATATCAAAATCAATGAGGCTTCAAAACAAAATTCTGTATAATCTATGTATAATATATTATGTGAATTTGGAAGATTGTTCTATTTTGATAACTCTAATTTGTCTGATGGTTAAAAAAACTGTACAAACAACCCTTTTCCAAAAAGTACAAAGAATCACAATTAAATACTATTTGGTTTAAACTCACGATTATATCTTGTAGGATAGGAAAAATACTAGCCGAATATTGACTTAGTGCTGCTACTATTACCTCCTCCAGGGTTCTCCGATCAATTCATTTGAAGAAAGCCAAAAGCTATGAAACTTCCAGATTTGATCAATGATTGATTTGAGCTGTATACTATACCCCCATTGATATAAGAAAAACATTTTTGTATATATAGTGATATAGAGTATATATTTCTGTATGTATAATGAGATATTAATGCCAAATTTATATGCGGAATATCAACCCACAACTATAAAAGGACGCAAGTGAATAAATTTTTATAAAACCGCAATCAAGAATAAATTTACAAAGTCACGTACAATCTTTTGTTGATTTAGGATATACATGCAATTATCATATTGCGATATTTTCAATAAAATTTATATCTTAGATATAAATCTGAGTTCTGGTCCCATAATTTAGTATTAAAGAGCTGTATTTATAGTTTGATTTAGATGGATTTACTTAATTTTCAACAGATCCATCTAAATGAAGAAATTTTTTTAAAATGATCTAAAAATCAAATCAAATCAGGATCTAAAATTGTCGTTGAAAATTATATAGATCTATCGCTAAATTATCTTCTATAACTTCTATCTTCTATTATAAAAGATATCAACTTCGATATTAAGTCATTGTATTTATCATTTACTGACGATACTAAACTTTTGCGCTTGTTAATTCGGATGAGGATTGCCATCTGCTGCAGCAGAATCTCGACAAATTCTACTCTTGTTGAAACATTAATTGCCATTACTATAATTACATGCCAATTTCTATATGAAATAAGCTCCAATTGAATTTTATTATAATATTAATGGTTCTGTTATTGAACATGTCTATATGAAGCTAAAGATCTGGGTATCATTCTTGATAATAAATTAACTTTTAATGTTCACATAGATCGCATTATTTCTAAAGCTTTTTCCAGCAGTTAAGCTGGATTTTCATTGAGCAATATTTAGAATCTAAAACATTTTATTGGCTTTAAAAAGGAAGATAACATGATATGACATTATTTTATATGAGAGTTCAATGCGTACGACAAGAACAGAAAATATCATTTATTGGGGGGACAAAAATTGGCGATATTTTCAAAAAATTTGGGTTATTATACTTTGATAAAGTATATTTTTAAAATATGGGGGATAGTTTCTTTATGAAGGCCACACTGTTTTTGGCAATTTTTAGCAAAAGATTGGAAAAAAAGCTTTTGTTATTATGACTAAGAAACCAGGGGAAACTCCTAAAGATCCTAGTAGCTGCAGGCCTGTTAGTCTTCTTCCTAATATCAGTAAAATCTTTGAAACTGTTGTTAACAAATCTATAGTTTACCAAACCTCCATTAAAAATATAATTCCATCAAATCAATTTGGTTTCCGTTACAAACATAGCACAATTCATGCCATGACTTAACTTTCTTCAGATATTTGTCGCCAAATAAATGACGAAAAATGTGTAGCTTCATTGACCTAGAAAAAGCATTTGACATAAAAACTTTCAAATTATCTTTGGGCAATTTAAAATACTCTAAAGAATTCCAACTAAAAAACGACCTCCAACAAGGAACGTTTACCTCCCCAATCCTTTTCAATATTTATTTAAGTAATCTGTTAAACTCACGAAACAAAAACTTAAGCCTGAATTATAGCATAGCTTTCGCAGACGATCTTACAATTTATACAGCAAATCATAAGGTCGTAATGGCCATATAACCTTCAGACAGTCTTCAACGAAGTTGTTCGCTACTGTAACCATTGGAAACTGAAAATCAATTTTGATAAGTGTGAAACGATACTGTTGTGGAACAATATTATAGTATCGTTAAATATAATATTAAAGAGAATTGAAGACAATTTCACTTAAAAAGACCCGATAAAAACAAAATTAAAAACTCCAGCAGCGTAAAATATCTAGGAATAAATTATAATTACCTACTCAACTTCAAAGATCATGTCAGCAAACAAATTAAAAAAGTAAACATCTCCTTCATGACCCTAAAAAAGTTATTTTATTCCAATATACTTATGCCAAAAAGTAAAACTTTTATGCTATAAAACATTAATTAGGCCTCTTCTAACATACGGTAGTATTATTTGGTTCAATATTAGTGCTTCTTCAATGGAAAGGCTAAGATTATTTGAAAGAAAGTGCATTATAGCATGTACTAGGCTACATAGAAAACCGTCATCTAACTTTATACACTATTATTCAAACAAAACTATTTATGACTGTGCTCAAATAATTAGAATTGATAACTTCTTAATTCGTCTCATACGCAACCATATACAAAGAAGCAGTGAAGTTACAGTTACTAATTAATTAAATCAATTAACTCAGGATTCCACTCCACCTTAAGGTTTTATCTTCTTAGATAAAAACAATTGTATTGAAAACAATAATAGTATACCAGTAATATATCACTATAAAAGAAACGCTTCTAATAAACAGTTGCCTTTAAATGTAAGTGTATTAGACACAAATGACTTGAACTTATTTAAGTACGATAATTATATTCCTCTTAAAGATAAAATAAATTCCATCAAGCCTTATTTTTGGCTACAAGTTTAGGTTAAGTTAAGATAAGAGTAGGTTAGTTTAGTATAATTTCTTAGGTTTAATTAATTTAGTTTAGTTTTAAGTAATTATAGTTTCTTTATATTCAAAATTGGTTTTTTTTTATCTTGTAACAAACCTATTTTTTCCAATAATCTAAGAAATCAAATTACAATTAACTGTAAACATTATTCATATTAATATAAATTTAATCAAAATAAAATTTCTAAATTTGACAGATAACTTAAATAATAATAAATATAAATGTGAGCGCTTCTACTTGTTAGCCAAGAACATTGTAATATAGTCATAAATAAATTTGTTTAGTTTTATTTGGAATTACTATGTATATATTTTGTCAAAAATAAGATATTTAAAAAAAAAATCTGATTCATTTCTTTAAAATCTCTTATTTTTAAAATGTCGTACTTTTTATCTATTAAGTTTGTTGATGTTCGGCAGTGAAGCAAAAACAAGTTCTTAATTGCTTTATTCTGGATAATCTGTAAAACATTAGGTTTCTTTCATATGTATTTCCCCAGACTCCACTCCAATACTATATGTCATTTTACTATGAAGTAAACTGTAGAATATAGATTTCTTTGAGTTACGAGGAGCACGGGAACCTAGCTTCCCAAATACACCAGCTATTTTTCGTGTTTTGATTGATAAATTCTGGGTCACCCCCGATATCTCGAAAAAAAAATCTCGAACTAACAAAAATCTCGAAAAAAAAAATCTCGAACTAAAAAAATCTCGAATTAAAAAAAATCTCGAAAAAAAATCTCGAATACAAAAATTTCGAGTTAACAAAAATCTCGAATGAAAATTATTAGGTATACATAGTTCCAAAAAGCTATCTTAACCGAATTTTTTTGAAATTTTGAATAAAGGTGACGTCGCATTAAGTTCTGCAAAGTGTCGGTTAGCGATTATGGCATTAAGGGCTCATTACATCACTTTGACAATTTTGGGGCTAAATTCACTTAAGTCAATATATCTCCTAAACTATAAAGACTATTAGGGCGTTTAAAGGCTTAAAAGAAAGATATTAACATACTGGGTTGGGTACGTTATTCCAAACAAAAAACACCATTTCCATAATTCCATTTCCAGAATTCAAAAAATACTTTAAATCAAAAAAAAAAAATTCCAATGTTACAAAATTCCAAAAATTAATATTTATGGCAAGCTTTTTTCTAAACAACATAAACAACAGATTTATAAAATTATTTTATAAAAACTATGTAAATGGATTATTTAAGTTTATTACAAATCAATTTTATTCCCCTAAAGAGTATATAATATACTTCTCTTTCTTGATGTGTATATCAAATAGAATTCCTTACTGTAGAGCATGTAAAACGAAAAAAAAAAATATGGGTATGGGTCTTGTCGAAAAAAAAAGTTGAATTAAAAATGTTGAATAACAAAATGTCGAAAAAAAAATGTTGACTTTCGTGAGCTTGGCTCACATAATTAACAACGCTTAGAGAAATTTTCAAAGAAGTCTAAGTTCCAGAATTTGAGATCAAAGGCCCTAGAAAATTTTTTTTTCCAAACTTGTCAGACGTAATTAAGGCGCTTTAGAGACATTATTGAAGAGGTCCAGTATCCCAGAAATTAGGTATAATATATTCTAGAAAAATGGCTATATCCCCTTTTTGCATCCAACAGCGGCTATGCATAAAAATAATTAAAGTAAATATTCTGGAAAAAGGGATATATCCTCCTTTTTGCATCCAACAGCGGCTATGCATAAAAATAATTAAACTAAATATTGTGGAAAAAGAGAATACCCTTATTTTGAATCCAATTCTAAAGCGTCTCCTAGTTCAGGATCTTGCATACACACTTGCATAAATATTCTGGAAAAAGGGAATTCCCTGTAATATTTTGATTGGCTTATTTTGAATCCTACTCTTTAATTTCTTCCAATTATTTTTATTACATATACATTTCCTGTCACCCACACCGCCGCTAAACATTAATTGAATTTCTAATATTGTTTATGTACATATTTCTTTAATGATAAAAGCTGATTTATGTAACTAGTTATAAAATATACTAACCTTAATAAATAATAATCATAAACAAAAAAAAATTGTAGAGCAGTTAGCACTATTAAGAAAATACTATTGTTTACTTTGTAAACTTTACTCTAGTACTATTGTGCTATTTAAGTACTATTAACAAAGAAAAGAATATTATAATAAAGAAAAAAATATACTAAAAATCGTAGAAGAAAAAGAAGAGAGATCGTTTATTAGCCTTTTAAAAGGAATAGCCATGAACATGGTCTTATAAAGTATGTAAATACATATATCTAATGTATATTTAACGTTTAAATAATTAGTTTTTCAGGTATATGTATATATTTGGATTTTCTGTTCAATTCGATTATATTATAATTGGAAAACGATTTTACTCTGTAAATAAATGTTATTAAAAAATCTCGAATTCGAGATTTGAAATTCGTGTTTTTCTTTTCGATATAATTTTTTTCAAGATTTTTACTTTCCAGTTTTTTTTTTCGAGATTTTTTTTTTTCAAGATTTTTTTTTGAGATTTTATTTTTCGAGATTTTTGTTCGTTTGAGATTTTTTGTTCCAGATAATGGGGTGATCCCATAAATTCTTTATATGTTCATTCCAATTCAAGTCATCATCCATAATTACGCCTATTTGTATTTATTAACCCTCTCAATTGGATTAATAACACCGTAGTTGTTTGTTGTTTAGCTTTGATTAACATCAATTTAGTTTTATTTGTATTAATTGTGAGTTGTTGTGATGATACATCCTTTTATACACACATTTCATATCTTCATTTGCCTTGGATTTCAGATTGTTATGGATGAACTCCGAATATATTAGTACTATAGATCATGTGCATAAAAATATATTTGACCATGCAGTTTTAGTGAAGAGAAGCTACTTATATAGCAGGAAAATAAAGCTGATCCTAGTGAAATTCCTTGAATGACACCAAATTTAACATTATTTTGCTTACTTTTAAATCCTTCACATTCAGAATACTGTTTTCGATTCTTAAAATAGTTATGGAACCAATTATATTCTTTGCCTTGAACACCATATTCAAACAGTATTTTAAGCAGAATATTTCTGTCTACCGAGTCAAAAGCTTTTAGAGTTCAGAACTCATCAATGAAATATTTATTTATTTAATTTCATTTATTCTGCTACATATAAGACGATTAGTCTTTTAAGCATCTAACTAGATGCTTTCGTCAAGTCAAAAAAAATTACACCAACCTTATTACCACAACTAATTGCAGATTGCAATTAAACATTTTTGTTCATTATTGTTTACTACCAAATGATTTACCAATTGATATCTTATCTGGCAGAATATAATGTCCATCTATTCCTCGTCTTTAAAATATCTATGCTCAGTGCTCATTGCTATATAGCGGTGTGCAATTTCAGAAGCCAAATATTTTTATATCTAACTATAGTTCCGAACCTATAGCAAATTATCAAATTTTTCTACGTTGTGTTTTTCAAAATTTAGGTGCCTATTATGTATTTCGATAACGATTACGATTTGATCGAACGAAATGTCAAAATGCAAAATTGCCATTATGTATTACGATATCGTTCAGAAATTGTCGACGAAATCGATAAAGTTTATCGATGTAAAATTTTACCACGAAAAAGACATCGAAAGAGAGATTTTGTACAAATTATTTCAATTTTGAATTGAAAGGATAAAATAAAAGAGATACAAATATATTTTATTTATATTGGACATTATATTATTTTATTAATATGGGACACTTGGTGTTTTGTTTTATATTTATGATATTTTTTGAAATAAAAATAAATTTAAAAGTTCAAATGAAAGTAGGTATTTTACTTTATTCTACATAATAATTTTTTATTGAAATAAATTTTAATAGGAATGAAAGGCCTGTTACAAATAGACTGCAATATGAAAAGTTATAGTGTAAATAATGAGACACCATTATAAATTTTCCAAAGAGGTACCAGGATATCTTGCACTCACAAAACCAATTACCTGTTTATGATCACATATCTAAAAACAAAAACAGTTATAATAATGTAAACTAATTACAATAAAGTATCAGAATTGCATTAATGCTAAAAAATCCCTTTCTACTATAACATAAATGTTGTACGTTTTGCTTCGGTGATTTAATTTGAATAAGCTTTCCATCTACTGCTCCAATTATTTCAGTAATTCTGCTTTAATCATAAAAATAATGTTTGCCTGACTTTTTTCTTCTAGTGCGTAATGGAATTTGATCCATTTTGCACATAATTATAAACTGCAAATACATATAAAACTTCTTTAAGAACAAAAAAAAATTAGCTATGCTAGTCCGACATAGAAATCATTTCCTACGTTGAAAATCATTTGCTTGGTACAAACCGCACAGAATCTTAATACACTAACCAATTTAATTATATTTGGAATCGACGTATTACTTATTGGCTATTTCAATTTTTGTCCTAATTTAATAGTTTTAATAATGTAGATAATAACTCCTCAAATTTAGGTTTAAATAACATACGTATAATCTTCCAAATCTAGTGGATTAGAATAATCCCGAATATATGTTCGCTTGTTTTTTAATTCTGCAATTTGATAGCGTTTCTCAGCACTATCAGAAATTGAAAAATTTAACTCTGCTCAAATCATTTTATTTATAAAAACTTATAATTTTATAATTATATTTTATTTAAACACTTCAACTTATTTTCAACTTAAAAATTTTAAATATAACATTATTGTTTTGTTTTTTTTTTCGTATAATAATTTGAATTTGACAGTTAAAGAATGAAACATATGTCATTTTCATCGAAGATTTGAATTTTACAATGGCAGCATTTTTAAACACTTTCGATCAAATTTTCATCGTATGTATATAATGACACTAACGATCACAATCGAATAACTTTAACGATAACGATGAACGATTCGATTAATTTCGATCGAAATACATAATAGGCACCTTATAATCACCCCACATCCAAATAATTCAAATATTAAACAACTACAGAAGAGGTTCTCAACTGGACATAACCCAATATAATTTAAATGATAATTTTTAAGATATTAAGTTTATAATAATCCTTTAAGTTAACAAAACAAAAATTAATTTTCTTCCTCCTAAACCAACCAAATGTCCCTTTCTCCTTCTTCTTGACGCATATATAAGTCCAAATATGATATCCCATGTACAGTAAATATACAGAATTTTTTTTTTTTTTAATTTAATTCATTTAATTGCAAACTGGAATTCTCATCTTATTTTGTTTTTGTTTTTTTTTTCTTTAGAATTTAAATCCTCTTAAAGTTGTTTTTATTTTTTATTTCACATTAGTGATTTTCTTTTCTTTTAAATTTTCCACAATAATTTCCTTTTTTCTATATATATATACAAAAAATTCAATTCACCCCATCCAATATAACTAAGTAAGATGCATTCAATTTGATATTGAATGAATGCCTTGCCATTGCCATGTTGTAAAAGACTGATCTTGTTTATTTCATTGTTTTGATGTTGTTGTCCTCTTCTTCTCTCTAATACACTAAATAGGAGTGAATGAATAGGTAATTATATTTTTCCTTCTTCTTTTAATCCTCTCTATTTGGTATGAATCCCATAATTTTTTTTTAGACTTGTATTTTTTGAATAGCAAAATAAGAGAAAGAAAATTGAAACAAAAAAAAAAAAATTTAATAACAGAAACATGGTAATGTTTTAAAATACAATCACGGATGCATTGGCTCTATATTTTTCATTCCAGATTTTCTTTATAAAGAAAATTATATATATACACATTAATATATTGACATATATAAGAATACATTGTTGCAATATTACTTATTCCTTCAATAATTTTAATTTTATTTAACAACAGGATATGAACGATGAAAAAGATTTGGATGTTTGCATAGAAAAGATCCCCTTTTTTTTGTACACAAAAGCAAATACAAATTGAATTTATTCAAAAATAACAAAGGCTACAATAGTATATAGGCAACAACAACAACAACAATGTGATGCAACAACTAAGTAAAAACAAAAAAAATTTTTGTTTGTTGCTGCAATTACACCAAGTCTACTTATTTTATTGCGTTTATGTTGATTTTTGTTATAATGTGGATCTTTGGTTGTTGTTGTTGTTGTTTTTCGAAATGAAAAATTTTTCTTTGTTAAAATTGTTTTCTTGGCATAGCAAAATTATTCAATATAGTTAGACTCAAGACGTTGTTATGAAATATTTTTATTGGTTTTTTTTTTTTCAAAGTAGATTAACGTTTTTCAGGAAATTACAATTTGGTTAAAGTGTAATAAAAAAAAAAAAAAAAAATTAACTTGAAATATAATTAAGACCTCTGAAATATTAAAAATATTCGTATTGTGATTTCTAGCTAAAAAAGGATTATTTTAAATCGGAGTAATCCCGTTCATTGTATAAAGAAATATATCTTTTTTATAAACAGCCAAGCGTTAGAATGTAACCTTCAGTATTGAAGCGGTGCGTTTATTTGATATAGGACAGAATAGGAAGAAATAAAATCAGCATGAATTTACTGAATGAGATTATTCATGTTTTTCTTGTATTTCTGTAAATTATATACAATGATGTTATTTGAATGTGGAAAGAAGGCATATGATTCGAAATTGGTGAAGCCCGGACTATAACTGTTTTATGCCATCTCAGTTTACATTTATTGTGTATAAAATGGGCATCTGCGGCTCCTTTTGTAATGCATTGAAACTGTTTAAAAGTAAGAAGTAGAACTCCCATATTCTTCATATATATACTAAGCTAAAAAAAAACAGTTATTTTTTGTTGAGAATGGGCAGTAGAAAATGAGCAGAATTGATTCTGCTATAAACTGATATTAAAAGATATAATATTAGTCTTGTATACACTAAGAGAAATAATATGTTTATTCAATGGTTGCGATAAACATATTATTATTACTTTAAACTTATTATGAGTTGAAACAAACATTTGATATCTTAATGATGAATATAACCATGGTTGATATTATATTTGTCTTAAAAATATTATAGTTAATTGAAATATATACATACGTTGTAATAAATTATGGTTGCTACAACTATATTTAAAAAAATATAAACCAACTTTAAATTATATTGCTTACAAAAATATTATGGTTGTGGATATCATAATATGGTTAAGAAGTTCATAATCGAGTATAGTTGTAACAAACATATTTTGATTAAATAAATCATATTATAGTTGTTTTAAAAATATTTGTAGTAATATTAATCATATTATAGTTGCCTTATGATTAAGGTAATCATAATATTGGTTGAAGCAATCATCTCATATAGTTGAAGTAATCATATTATAGTTATGTTGTGATTGAATTCATCATATTTGTTTGAAGCAAACATATTATGTTTGCAGTAATCATATTATGGTTAAAGTAACTATAATATTGGGGTTGAAGTAATCATATTATATTTGACGTTAAAATAAAATCCTTCAAAAATATAAATTCACTGTAATTTTCAGTTTACTGTTGCTCTTTACGAAGTCAAACACGTTTTGATAAATGCAAGCGTAATATAAAAATGCTTAGTTAATTGATATATAACTTCTCTAGGTTGGTAAGTGTTTGCATAACATTTTATAAACTAACCATTAATTTTGCTCCTGATTTTGATAGACAATGAAGTACCTTAAGAGACACTGGATAATATTTCTTAAAAAGTTAATTAATACTAGCTATTCCCGGCATAACATTCGCCGGTCAAGCATTAGCATTATAATTGAAACAATTTATTTTATTTATTTATTTTCTGTATTTTCTTAAAAAAATCAATGTTTTAAATATTTTTTTTTTTTCATAATAAATAAGTTAAATTGAAAAACTTAAAACTATAATTCACTTTATTTAATATCTTAAAAATAGATTAACATTTTAATACTTATTCAAACATTTCATAATATTTTATACTACACTAACACTATCAAAAGATCGTACTCTAGCAAAGCAACATACAACTGTGAAATAGAGAACTGTGTTTTCAGTGAAATATTTGAAATATTAATCATTTTCGTATTTCGCAAATTGGAAAAGGTATTTTGCGAGAAAAGGTATTTATAAACTTCTAATTGTGTTATGCCAATATATTGAAAAATATACATTAAAAAATACAAAAAATGTGTATTAAATATTATTTATTATTCATCAATACAAATAATACTTAGAATAATTGATTTACTATTTAAATATTTATATTTCAT
Source organism: Argyra leucocephala (assembly GCA_963942445.1). Classification (NCBI taxonomy): domain Eukaryota; kingdom Metazoa; phylum Arthropoda; class Insecta; order Diptera; family Dolichopodidae; genus Argyra; species Argyra leucocephala. The sequence continues at coordinate 186,549,407 of OZ012677.1, forward strand.
AAATGTTCTGAAATTACACTGAATATTTATATTTGTTTATAAGTATTTATTATTAGTACTCGTCACGCATATTCGTATCTTCGTATTTTGCAAGTTTAGAAAGTGGATTTTTCGTGAAGAAATATAATATACGTTGCAGCCATTTTTGTTTATCTTTGAGATATGTAATTAAAACTTTTGAAATAAAATTTGATGTAATTGCAATAAAATTTGTAAATGTAATAAAAATAAGTAAAACAAAACTTTCATGAAATAAAATATGATGTCTAAACGCTCCCTAACAAATACTATTAATAGAGACGTACATTTCAACAAAATGTGGCGAACAGAGATGTCGCTGGCAGTATGAAATATGAAATTAAATGCATTTAAACTAAATGCATGCCACACCCACATTAAAAATACATTAAAATAGCCATAGATACTTTTTTTGTGTTTTTTTTTATTATCATAATAGCCCTAACTATTTCAAAACTAAAAATAAAAAAACAAAACATTTATTTATAGAATTTATATTTTTATTTCACTTCTTTTAAATTTTGGTTTTGACGTTTTGGTATGATTAGGTATGACCATTATAGTAAAGGTTATGATTGTTTACAACTTTGTTAATCTTATCGAATCATATAGGCCATTTCACGAAGTATCATATGACATCCATATGACGCCTTATGACTATTATAGTTAGGGGTAAAGCCAATAATTATGCTTTTTCTCTTATTGTTCAGTTTTTATTGACGCCTTATGACTATTATAGTTACAGGTAAAGCCAATAATTATGGTTTTTCTCTTATTCTTCAGTTTTTATTGTTATATTGTTATCCCGCTAGGGTCTCTAATGTAGGTAAGGGTAGTTTGAGATTTTTCTTTTTAAAGTTTTTTTAATTTTTATGTGCACTAAATTTGCCGTGTATTGAATTAGAACTTGATAATAATGTCATAACATATTTTGTTTTTCTTGTCCTTAGCAGATCGTAAATTTTGGTTCATGATTCTTCATGTAAAATGTAATATTTACTTAATGGTACTGCGCATTTGAATTTATACTTTTCAACTATTGTTTATTTTATTAACAAATATAATTTGTAGAATTTGTGAACATGGTCTGGGTGAGGTAAAAAATATATTTTCTAAATTTACTATTTCTTTTACCGGTAAGTTTTTTTTGCTCTAATATCGTAATATTTTAGCAAAGCTATTTTAATTATTTATAAATCGATATAATAAATATTCTGATAATTAGGTTCTTGTCTTTGCTACTTTGTTTTTTTTTTTTTTAATAATTCATATAATCAGATATAATCAATGCTATTGCTCAATAGGTGAATTGTTTTTAGGTTAATTTTAATTTGTTTTTGATTTTATTTGTTCGTTTTGTGGTTTATGTCTTTAAATAAAATTTTTCACACTATAGTTGAAAAAAGCTTCGTGTTGTAAAAGCTTTGTGAAAAGTTTAACAGACGTTTAAGCGTATTAATATATAAGATTTGTAATTTTAATTTATAATTATTTTTATGGCAATTTATTACGAAAGTTGAGGCTTTCTTTAGAGTCTCTTGTCAAATGCTATAATATAAGTGTTTTTTAATTTGAAGGATAATCTTAACTATTAAATATGTTTTTTTTTTTATTTCTTACAGTTAAAAATAAAATTTATCAATTCTGATATAAAGAAAGAAGCAACAACTTAACCAAATACTTATTGGAACTTATTGGAATTCATTCGTTGCAAATATATATTTTCAACCACCATTTTATAATTGACAGAAAAATATAATCCTATATAGAAATTAAATATATATTGTGTTGTGTTATTATTAAGTATAATATGTTTACCTTAATTATATTTATTTTTGTTTCAATTAAAACTAATGTTGCTGCAACCATAATTTCAAGTTTGTGAGAATAATATTATTATTGAACCTACTATAAATTATGTTTGGTGTAAACATAAATATTTTTCATTCAACCATATTATATTTATTTTTAACATAATATATTAGTGAATTATATTTAAAACAACAATATTTAAGTTGAGAACAAAATATCGTGTTGTAGAAAGTAACTATAATATGTTTATTTTAAACATAATTATTTTTATTTCAATTGTAAATAATATTACTGCAAACATAATTATGTTTGTGAATATAATAATATTGTTGTGTTGACTATAAATTATTTTTGTTCCAACCATGTTATAATTTGTTCAACCATATAAGAAACTTTTTAGCTTCATATAAAACCCATAGTTACATGATGTAATATGGTTAATACAACTATATTTTCCAACCATATTTTTGGTTTTTTTATTTTATAGTTGAGCCAAACATATTTTTTTGCTCAGTGTACGTATTGTGATAGGATTTTTTAACTAAAGAGCCTACAATACTTAAAGAATGTTTGTCCATATATATTGAAAATTTTTTTGTGTACAATGTATTGGAAAATTAATCTGTTATCTTTCAGGAAGAGTAAAGAGATCGATTTGGAGTAAATTGTTTGATGGTATATATGAACATCTCTACCAAACATAATTGAATCCTTTTGTAATAGTTTTAATTTAAATAATGAATATCATTCCGGATTCACTGTTTCAGAACATTTGTTCCGAACACATTCGCGAACATATTTTTTGTATATGTAAAAAAAATTTTTTTTTTTGCCCCATTTTTATTCACATCTGTCTTAATATAAGACTTACTAGGTGTCTTTCCTTACATTTCTGTAGAGTATAACTATACAATAATTTTGTTATAGTAATTTTTGCTAAAATTCATTTGCATTATATTTTGTTTTTATTTACTTATTTATTTTAACAGTTGATTCTACAGATAAATCTGTAGGCCAACTTTATAGGTCCTTTTCCCTTTCGAAATGTGGGCTTTTTAATTAATTTATTAAATTTTTTGGTATATATTTTTGTATATTATATATTTATATTATTTTTTTATTAGTTGTATTATATCTCTATTAATCATTAAATTATATTTGAACCGATGTGGTTGTATTAAAAATTGCATTTTCAGTAATTTTCATCATTTTTTATTAATTTTATTATAAATCTATTTAAATAAATCATGTATTTTTTCAGGCGCCTATTTCTTATTCTTTCTTGTTATGATAGAGTGCTAATTTTATTGTTGGAATGGGTTGATATTTTTTGTTGATATTTTCAACTTGTCTTTTTAATTTCTTCATTTATTGTCAGTATTTTTAAATCATAGTGTAGATCATCATTTCTCACATACCATTCGGCTCTCGCTATCGTTCTAATTATTTTTGATTGTGCTCTTTGTATTAAATCAATGTTGGTATTGCTTGAGGTACCCCAGATTTCTGCATCATATGTTCATATCGGTTTTACAATTATTTTGTAAAGTAGCAGCTTGTTGTTCATTGTCAATTTAGATTTATTTCCCAAAATCCATTGTAATTGTTCGGATTTTAGCCTTATTTCATTACATTTGTGAATTATGTGGTTCTTCCATGTCAATTTATTGTCAATGTGCATCCCTAGGTATTTAGCATGTTTTTAAATTTTTATTTCTTTATTATTTATCATTATTGGTTCAGGATCGTATCGAGTTTTTGTTGTATATATAACTTGAGTAGTTTTGTATTGTCATATGAAAATTTGAATGTTCTCAATTTTCAAAAATGTTCGGAACATTTTCTTTCTCTCCGCTGAACAAAAAGTTAATTTAACTTTAACTTTTGTTTTCATAAAAAAAATATTTTTGCGGTAATTTTTTTTTGACATTTCTCAAACAGGACGAAATAATGTCAACACAACAAATATCAAAACTGGTGGGACGTTTAATATCAAAAAATGGCAATATAATAGATGAAGTTTTGCAAGAAAATCCTTTGGCTGAGTATGAAGCAAATATGAAGATCGTTGCAGGTAAACAGGACAACAAAATGTTCGACTCCTGTATTATAATAGTCTCTTCTTACATAATGAATATTACCGAACATAAAATTTAATATTTTTTAGATTAAGTAGATAGTAAAATTAATTTGAGGGATTGTAGATATTCGGAAGAATACACACATAAAAAATATATAACTAAAAAAAAATAATAAAATAAGCAAATTGTAATCTTTAATTCCTGCTTATAAACAAGACCTATTATGTTTCCATAACCATTATTACACATCTCTGTCTTCATGTCTGTCTTTATGTTATTTATAGACTCGAAAACTACTGAACCGATTTGGATGCAATTTTCAGAGTATATTACTGGAGTAGAGAAGAAGGTTGTAGGCCTACCCGCTTTTTGAAATTCCGACGGGTTTGAGCAGCTGCAATACAACTCCTAGCACCTATACTAAATATATTAAGAACCAAAAGTGTTACAGAGCTGAAAATTTGTACTCAGGTACTGCCTCAAAAATAAAAAATACGCCTTTTACCGTTTTTCAAAATTTTGAGTGGTTCGGGTAGCAGCCATACAACTTCCATCACCTATCAGGAATATTTAAAAAAATAAAGTTTTTATGTAACTGAAAATTGTATTTCAGGTACTCCCACATAAAAAAAATAATGACATACGTTTTCTAAAATTTTAATTAATTTTAATAGAGATTCATATATAAATTCTGAGAGATTTTTCGTTGTGTTTTGACAGGTTTTAATTGTAATTTTAATTTATACTAATTTATTATTTTTTATAACTTTATTATTATTTAAACTTAAAAAACAGTTGTTTTTTTTTAAGAAATTATTTGGAAAAACCGAAGCCGATCCGGTACTCCTTCAAAAACCCAACAATGACATCCGTTTTCTAAAGTTGTTAGTAATTTTAAAAGAAATAAGCCAATTTTGTTTTTTAGGTTTTAAATTTTATTATTTTAAATTAGGTATTTCTATTATAAGGACTTTGAGCCAGCAACGCGGACCGGGTACAGCTATAAATTATAAAAAAGAAAACTTGCTCAGTAATGACATATAACCTCCAAATTAGCAATAGCTTCATAGTATGTTTGATACTCAGTACTCTCTTAAGAATAACGGATATCAAGAAAAATAAGGAACAGAATGTTTGATAAAATGTTCAAAAATAATTTCCTTTCTAATGTTCTATTTGAATGTTTGCATCTAACCAGTTTTTCATCAATCTCTGTAATACTATATTATACTTTAGGACGACACTCGTATAAATATCATTTTCGTAGTCAATAAAACTTATTTTATATAATTTTATATTAAAGTGATAAACACAATTGCGGCCACCGACCACCGACTACCAACGAAATTCGCTTCGCTCAACTATTTTTTGTCAAATGAAACACAATTGTAGCAAAACGAAAAATTAAAATAAACAAACAAAATAGAAAAGCAAATGTCAATAAATGGTATAATCTAAGCTTTAGAAAAAAATAAATCAATTATTTATTATTTTAATTTCAGATTTGTTGATTAGAAATGTCAAATTCGACTACCAGCGAACAAAATAGAAAGTAGCCTTATTTCGACGGCAACGAAAATGTGGTTGAGCGATTGTAATTGGAATTGTGAGCATAAGCACATAAGAGCGTATGTATTTTAATTTTTTGGTCGGTAGTTGCTATTGTGTTTACCGCTTAACTTGCCAGTGTCTGTATATATGTTTATTTACGTGGTAGGTTGGAATTTTTTTTGATAATATTAAATTTGTAATCATAATAGTAGCGTTCCATTAACCTATGTAAACTATTCATGAGTAGCTTGTAAAATGAACGCTCATTATATGCTCATGAGCAAAACGTAACCCAAAAAACATTGATGTTGATGGAAATTTATTTATCAAAAATAATTTATCAAACAATTCTCTACTGTTTTTGGTGTTGTCTAGTTTTATTCATTCAATTTAGTTGTATATGTAATTATTTTTAAAATCAAATGGTTACTTATCATATTTAAATTATTTTTTTGTTGAAAAATATTTCAACTTTAATTTTTGTTTATTTAAATATAAATATTAAACTTCAAATTATAAACATGACATTAAATAATTATTCAGCAGAAAAAAAATGTTATTCAACAGCTAGAGAAAAGTAAATCGTTCCTAACCATTTTCTATACAATAACAAGAGGTAGTGTAGCTGTGTTCAAAAATGTGTAAAAAAAAGTTAGTTTGTGGAACGCTACTAATTTGTTAAAATATTTTTGAAGATTTTGCTGAAAGCGTTAATGTTAAGTTAGTTTATTTTAGATCCTGTATAAGAGTATAAGTCTTCTGTTAAGCACAAAATGTGCTTATAAAGTTCTAAAGTAAAATTAATATTGTTGTACAATGATATATTATATTCGTGAACAATGCAGATAATCAGTATATTTTACAAAACACATTTTAAAATTTTTACTATCTAAGTTAAATCAAATAAGAGAACTTATAAGACTTAGTTTCAATAGATAGGTAGTTTTAATAAGGTTTAAAGGAGAAGTAATCAAATTCTAAACGATATATTTACAAACATTTTATAATTTAATATTCGTACAATACCAAATCTTCTTCTTCAGCTGCATATCCACTACTGAATATGTGCAATTGCAATTCTGAAGTTCTTTCTATCCAGCGCTGCCTGCATACATTAGTTTTCCCACCATTTGAAGACCTGCCCATTGCATAATATTTCTCAATCATGACATTTGTTTTCTGTCTTCAATTTTTTTTTTTTTTTATTATTCATTACTTTTATTGAAAAAATTGTATACAAATTAAAAAATATTTAAAAAACTTCACACACAAAATTTTAACTTGCCGAATCATTTGTAGAATATTTGTCATTTCGCGCATCATCCTATGACCCAGATAAGTTGTTTTTTTGCGATTGATTGTTATCTACCTATTCTACTTAGAACTTCAATATTGTTCACTGGATCTACCCATGATATTTTCAGTAGTCTACAGTATATAGCAACATTTCAAATATTTCAAGCTTATTTATGATCATTATTTTCAGTGTACAATAAAAAATAACATGAAAAAACTACTAGTTAAACCATTCTATAACTTCGATATCTGCTAAGAACAGATAAATAATAAATATAAACATAGAATTAAATTTGGTGAATCATTCAATTTAATTGATGTACCTACCCACATATCGGTCATAAAAATTTTTGATTTTTTAACATTCAATTCTAAAAATTCAATCATCATCAAGTCAATCATCCAATATCATAACAACAACATAATTTATTACAGAATACGGTCAATTCAATATGTATGAAAATTCGGTTCAAGATTAGTAAGCTTTGGTGACAAAAACAAATACAGATTCTGCTAACATCAGAAAGAGCAAATTGCCACTCATCTTCTATTTGAATGTGATACCATAACTCGGAAGCGTTATAAATACATCGACTGATTCGGAAATTGACATTAATGCAGTAGCAATGTTTTTAATAATTAAACGAGGAAGTACAATATAGATCTCAAAAGATTGCGTCTGTATAGCGAAAACACCCACCACAAAAAAAATCATTAAACCAAAATCAATTCTCAAAATCGATCAGTAGGAAAATTAATTTTCATTTTATAGAAAAGCATTCATTCTGAAATTTTGACTCATTTCTAAACTATCCTACATTTTTCTGATTTCTATCTATATTTAAATTTGCAATTAATACACCGTTTAGCTATCATACTCTAGTAAAGACCATATGGCATAGATTTTTTTTGGATATATGAACAAATTTTAAAGATATAATAATGGAATTTATATTCATTACGTTAAGTCTTAAATTTGAAGAATCTTAAAATATAATAATTAAACACACTTTAGATAAAACAAAAAAACAAAAATATCCAAACAATTCCAAAAAAAAAAAATCCATTTTAATGAATTCAATCAAAAACAAAAATTAATACAATAATCTTTTAAAAGCATTGAAAATACCTTATGCTTAAAAAAGGATCAATAATTTTTCATTTTTTCTTATCAACAAAACTATTTTCATTAAATTAACTCCTTTATCAATTTCATTAAATTCTATATATACGTAACGTACATATACAATTCGTTACAAAATAGCATATTTCAAATTATATTTATAACATTATATATACAAATATCCTTTTAAATTTAATCAAATAATTTTTTATCTTATCTTGATTTTACCAACAGCTTTCACTTTATTACGTAGTATGCTATAATTAAAAATAAAAAATGCCTCCTTCTACATATTAGCAACAACTACGAATATACAAAATAATAATCTTAAATAAATCTAATAAATATAACTTAAAATATTTTATACCCATATTGTATTCTACCTTATCAGAATACAACATTTTTTTTTTTATTGTTTTTTATTATCATTAAAAAATATCTGACAGGATTCATAAAAATTATATTTATTCAGAATAGGAGGACTTTATATAGGGTATTATCCTGATAACAGAAAAGATTTTGTATTTTTATATTTTCATTTCAATAATCAATAATTTCCATTAATAATATTAAATGAGAAGTGAGGGTTAAGTTGAGTATCATATAATTAAAATAAGTCCTTGTTATATTAATTTGCGTGTATGTGTGTGTGTGTACATAGAGATAACAAAAATAATATTTTTTTTTTGTTTTTCTTGGAAAGGTGACAAAATTTATTATATTGTATATTCAGTATAAATAATTGTTATTATTGATAAGGAGAGTAATCGAAATATAGTATTACTTGATAATAATTATAAAAATATTAAGGATAGCGGTGAACTTTAATAATTTTACGAGATTAGGTAAGTACCAATGTAATTAAATGTCTAATAAAAATGGGATATAGGAAAATATGGGAATAATTAAAATGTTGTAATTAGAAAAGTTATCAATAATTAAATTAGAAATTTTATTTTCTATTTACATAAAATTTGCAATTATTCTTCTGGTATCCAGACTAGACTATTTTTTTTTTACATTGATGTATTATTGATCGGTGACATTGATATTGTTATGCCCGGTTTTCATGTAGCCGATATATCGGCGAATTGTTAGAGCATAGGCAGAAGATACAAAAATTTGATAAGTGCGATAGAGAAACAATGATAAAATATCGGGAGAATGAATATCGGAGAATATTTATAAAAACATATCTTCGCAAAGATATGTTTTCTATAATTATCGCCGATATTTTTTACACCAACATAAAGTAATTTGTAATTACACAAAAAAAATTCGCACACTATCAACACATTTTATGGATACGGAACGACATTTAAATTTTTGAATTTGAGTAAAAACAATAACAAAAATTAATTTTTTGCATTGAATATTTGAATGCATGTAAATAAAAAATAATATTTTAGCTTTTAGGTATAATGTATTTATACTAAAATTATACATATTCTATTTATCTTATACATAAACTAACTATTTAACACATTTAAAAAATTTACTTTTAATTACAATTGTAACTTTAATTTTTTTTATCTGAATGAATATTTTAAATTTTGTTGAATGAATTTTTGAATGTATGTATGTATACATTTTTTTTCTTAATTCATTATTTAGTATAATATAAAAAAATAATATTTTAATTCTAATTAATACTTATGTAAAAATGAAAAACATAATAAATACAAGTGAATTTAAAATTTAAAAAAACTAAATAAAAATTCCACAGATGAAAGTCATATCATATTTCACCTTTCTTCACTTTATTTACTTTGTTTATATACTTTCGCGAAATTTTAAACAATTCTAAGGAAGATTGCTTAAATTATATAACCTTTATTTTGTTTACATTTTGAATATTTTAAGGTTATGTATATAGATTTTAGATTTCAAATCATCTATAAAAGTTACTATAAAAATAATATAATTTTACTCCCTCATACATATTAACGGTATACTATACTCTTCTCTTTTTAAATTCCAATTTATCAGCTAAAAATTTATCATGAAAACCGGCCTTTAAAAAACGGTCCTCTATATAACCGACTATCTTTAAACTGTCTTTACATTTTTTAATTTTACCAATTAAACAATAAAAACATTACAAAGTAATATTTTTACATTATGGAACACAAATTTAAAAATTTTAACGTTTGTAATGTTCTATTTAAAAATGTTACAGTAAAAAAAGAACTGTTTGGGACAGTTGGAGTTTATTAAAAATAATTTAATTAAAGAATAGTTCTCGTGACAATTATTTTAAAACAGATTAAAAACTAACAAGATATTTTTTTAGACAAGCCCACCAACCATTTAAAAACAATAAGATATATCTGAATTCATTGGTTATCAATGTATCACGGGTGAACATCCTCATTTTCGTTTTCAGTTACCGTAATTACCAGTAATATCGAAATATTTTTCTCCCAGGTACAAAATTTAACAAAAAATTAAATATAATTGGTGATAACGGTACTTGGAAATGAAAATTGGAATAATCACTTATGATATATTGTACCTCAATGAAGGAAAATTTGTGCATTACTGGTTAGACAAAGTGTTGAATATAAGAATGAAGGAAATAGTATACTTTTAATATCAGTTTACATAGGCTTCAAGTAAAATTTAAAATTAAATCAAATTTTTAGCAAAGCCAAAATTTGTCTAGAATTTACAGGAAATTTTAAAAATATTAGAAATGTAACAAAAAACAATATGTAACAATATATACGGTGACATCGTAAATGATACAATGTCGAAAAATTAAATTGCCAACTATATGCGTAAAAATAAGTTGACAACCTTGTGTAATCAGAGCTTTACGAAACATTGTATTTTGTAATACATTTGTGATCAAGAAAAATATATAAAAAGTTTTTATTTATTTTTATTTCAAACCAAGTGATTGATGGTTATAAAAGTGTTACGAATTTAAATTTAATTAAATTACTTAAATTATAAAAAAAAAAACAGAAACAAGCGATATGTTGTACATACTAATATACCTATAATTAAATTTTAAATATATCTGTTTTTTGTTTAATGTAAATCATAAATATACTGGGCTTCCTTCTTCTATTTGTAACAAACTCGATTTTAGTAGATGCTCGAGATCCCTCTCAATAAATATTCATCGTCATCAAAGTAGATCAAGATATCTGTCCTTTTTTGGTAGAATCATATCATTGTGGAATTCCCTTTCCATTGCTATAAGGCATGCTCCAACGCACCGATCATTTAGTAGACTATGCTTCGAGTATTTCAACAGTTTGTAAATATTGAAACCATCTATAATTTGTTTTGACATCTTCCATTTCATCCTTATAGTTAAGTATTTAGTATTTTATTTTTGTTGTAGTTTTATTATAATTTGTAAATTTAGTTTGTTTTGCTTTTATTTTTGAATTTTATTAGTTTTCGTATTGTTGTCGTATTCTACACACTTACATAAATTATACAAATTGTACTAATCGTCTTATGTATATTGTATACATACAGTATATAAATAAATAAATAAATCTATCTACAATATAGCTTTACAGCTTATTCCCTTGAAAATTATCTATGCCCTACAAAAATAATGACTTCTTTTCTTTAGAAGAATAACGGCAGAATACTATCCTGAGTTTCCATTACGCATACATTGTAGAACAAGTTTTTGGTCTTCTAAAACAAAAATTTAAAATTGTATATCGTGGAGTCTGCTGAATATTAAATTTGCTAAATAATATAATCATGACTTGTATTATTTTAAATAATATTAAAATTGACAATAAACATGGTGAATTATTAAAACTAGAATGAGATATTTTTTATGTTTATTTTAATTTGATTTTAATCGCCACGTAGCTCATTCTTTTTTCAGATTGAAAACATACAGATTAAAAACATACAGAAAAAAAAACGGTTCACTATTATAAAAAAAACATTGGGTTTTAAAAAAATTTAAGATATCTACCCAAATACCTGTCTGTGCTGAAAATATCGTCGACAACAATTTTGATCATGAGACAATGTCTCAATTATTGTGAGATTTTGTTGACATTAAACATTGATCATTATTCAACTTTGTGTTGAGATATTTAAAATGTCAAGAATAGCTATACCAAAAGTTTTCAAATAAATTTTATAAACTTTTGCAATGTACACTCTGTTTTTTTTGGGCATTTGATACAATATGGAACAGACTAGATTGTAAATTTTAATTTGTATACAATATAGAACATGATACATACGAATAAAGTCGTTATTATATGAACAATATAAACAAGTCAAGGGATTATACTTTTTCGTAATTGGATATTGGCAGTCAATATAGGCATTTAATTCATTTCATTCATTGTTTTCTCTCAATAGGGGTATACGTCTATTGACAATATATAAATTTTAGTTTTATGGTTATCTATGGTTATTTCTAATTTTCAAGTTCCGTTTTCTCTTCTCTTTATTCTCTCACTACGTTATAGCAGCTTGTATTTGTCACTGTTAATTAGATGACCGAGTTTAGATAATTTTTTGATTATTTTAAGTTATACTCATGTTCACAATTAAATCTTCGGGACAGTTTTTAATTAGTGATTCTATTTGTCAGTTAGATTTTTATAAGTTGAACGATAAGTTTCAAATGTACCCCTAAATTTTTCATTGTGACAATTTTGAGAATCTAACTTTTTTATCGCATACAGAAACATTAGTCAAATATTTTTTTTTTTTTTTTTTGATATCATCATCATCATCTACTATTCTCTTGCTTTTTGTGGATATAACAGGTATTAAAAAACTTCGGCCACCAAATTCTATTTCATACTAAGCTTTAAGTTCACCCTAAGTTTTCGCACACGCTCTTGCTTCACATAATTTCGGTGCCAGGTTACTATTTTTGGTAGGGTAGGTGGTTTCTTTGAAAGGGTACATGTTTTAGCTTGATATTCTAGAGCTAATAACACATATAGTGCTTAACCAAAAAATTCTGTTTTAGTTCAAAAATGTTAAATAAACTGAAAAATAGTTGAAATGTTTGAAAAACTCTTTTCAGTACACAAATTTTGTGTACAAATAAAATTAGATTAATACGTATTCGATTTGAAAAATTATTTCATTATCAAAATTAATTTTTTAGTGGTAACTTATACGTACCTCTCCTGGTCTTATTAAATATAATAACAAACTATACTAGCTTATGGGGTAGATGAAATAATGCAGAATGCAGCAATGATCTGTTAGTACTTGTGAAATTGAAAATTAAAATGTCATTATAGTGCCATCAATTACAAATTATTTAATAGAAAATAATTTAATGATAATGAAAAACACCACTCTATTGTAGTAACTTAACTTTTATTAACGTGAAAACTTAGAAAGGACTATTATAAATTCATCGCAAATAAATTTCAGTAACGTGTACCTCAACGTAGTAATAGATAATTCCACCTAGTTAGATACAGTAGATTTCAAAATACAAATCTTTATTTTGTCTTCTGAAAATTAAATTTGCTTAACATACCAAAATACTTTCAGCGTATTTCAGCGTTTGAATACATTTTCAAGCTGATGAATTAACCAAAAATAGATGTTTTGAACCATTTTTGTAACTTAAATCGATACCTACATCCTGGAATGAATTTATAAGACTAACTAACCAAACTCGTTAAATTTATATTTCGAGAGGTATATTTATTTGTATAAATTTGATTACAAAATATTTTGCAGTCGATAGTCTCACAAATACGACATACAATTTAAGTTTCAGAAAAACAGAGGCCAGTTTTACTTTAACGCTTTTTATATGCAACAATTTATTTTTTTCATTTACCCAACTATTTTTCAATTTTTTTAATAATCCACCACCTTCCTTTACTCTCTTTCCTCTAATTTAAACAATACTAACGTAGATACCAAAGATTATTTCTAAGATCTAAAATGTACACTAAAAAATTTTATTGCATTGTCAATTAAGAATACAATTAGAAGTCACAAGTGTCCTGACAATGTCTTCACCTTTTTCTAATCTTGAATATAGTCTCCACAAATCTGTAATAAAATTTAAGATTTTTTTATAATTCTTTATATTAAAAGTCATTTCACAACAAAGATACAATCCAAAAAATGCATGCATGTCCATATCCTCCTTTCATTTTATATAAACATTTAGAAAAAAAAAAAAAATATTAATAGAAATACCAGTACATTCTAACGCCTATCTACTGTATCTCAAATATAATTTTTTTTTTTTCATTTTAAATACATTAATATTTCTAGAACGAAAGTCAATGACCTAAACGATACATAGACGTCATATCCTGTAGTACGGGTACACCAGAATGTATATATATATATATATATATATTATTGTTATTATTATAAATAAATATTCAATTTATATTCTAACATATACCCAGCCGCACATACCCATTATTTGAACATTTTTATTTCTAATTTTTGTATTTTATTAAATTTCTCAATTCACGCACTCCACATACAATTTTAAATCTTATATAGATCCTGTAGCGTTCTATAAAAATGAAACAGCAAGAAATCGAAATAATAATAAAAAAAAAATTTAACTCTTCGATTCATTGAAATTATTTTTTTTTGATTTTCTTATTTTTCATTTTTAATTCACATTGGCAAAGCTCCAAAAACAAAAAAAAAACTGAAAAAAAAAATCAAAAAACCACGATCGAACCAAATCAAGTACAAAAACCAAAAATAAACCATAAAATTTGTTATTACGTCATACACCATCCATTTGGATATTCTTTTACCCTTTTTTGGATTTTCTATATACATACTCTCTAGTCCCCATAAATAGTAGAAATGGGAAAATTTTTTTTTTTTGTTTTATTATTTTTTACTTCTTTCAAATTGTTCAGGAAAACAAAATCAAAAGCAAAAAATAATAAGCCTGTGGGAATTTCATCCATCTAACTTATCTTTTCTAATGGTATGGTTTGATATGGTAACTGAATAGAAATAGTTCAACTACCACACAAAAATCAAAAACCATTCAAGGCTTTTATTTTTATTTTGAGAAATAGAAAAAGAGAGGTAAGGTAAAGAGAATGCGAAGTAAAGAGAACACAAAAGTGGGCATCATATAAATAAATACAAAATTACAAATCACACAATTGTGTTGTTGCCTGTTATCCCCACAATATTAATTTTATCTATATCAATATTCATGCATGTATGTTTGTGTGTGTGTGTGTGTTGTTGTTGATATACTGTGTGAGAATTTTTGGTTGATCAAAAGAAAAAAATTAAAATGACGATAGAAAAAATAAAATAGAAATTGTTCTGCTAGACTCACGATATACATCTATCTTGGAATTTTATATTAAACTACACTGATTATCCAAAAAAATTGTTGTTATAAATTATAGATATTAAAGAATATATATATATTACACATTCCGGCCGGCGCGAAAACGTGTACCTTGACATGGTTCAAAGGTGTACCATTAGTCCTATTGACAAACCAAACGATATTTCCTCTCTTGTTCTACTTGAAAACATACGGCAACAAATATACGAAAATATAGTCGTATACATGGTTGCAGCACTTACCATATGGCATAGATATCTGGTAGGTGTTAACACTTCCTCTTGAAGAACTTAAAACATTAATGCCCTCCCTCAAAGACTTGCGTTGAAGAACAAGACATGCTTCAAGTGCTCAACCCTACACAATAGAAATTTGTAAGTGGTTCAAAATCAGCTATGAAAATTTATTTATATATAGGTAAATTTTCCCATATGTGGAACCATATCCTGACGAGTGTCTTCCCAAAATAAAATGATCTGAAAAAATTGAAGAAGAATATAAACAGCTTCATTCAAAATATTTCTACTGACGATAGGAATATTTTCTTTCGTCCAATTGTTCAAAATATGAATTTATGTATATTGGCTTTACGACCTAATTTTTGGCAATAAATATATATATAAAAAAATATGTACATAATATATATTTAATATTTATTATTTTTTGTCATTTTGAACTATCTATCATCTCTAGAAAGAACATTCCTCTTTACTTAGCCATTTGCAATTATTTACAACCGCTTTATTTAAAAATATTGTATTATCAAATTTGATTTGAGACACTTATATTATAAGTCCCTACTTCTTTTTAAATTGTAATAATTGGAATGTATCAATTGAAGACAAGCTATTTTCCTACTTTTTTATAACTAATCTGTAACGGTAAATTTGGCGAAAACATCTTACATATGTTACGTATCTATACTGTAAACAGACTCATATGCTTTGGAATGAAATAAGTAGGTAGCGGTAGCATTTATTGAAGTTGACACAAAAACTTAAAGTAAACATATTCAGATTGTCTATCTCTCAACGCCTAACAACACAGAACAAATTCAATCCAAATGATTAAGTTTAAATCCCTCGAGATATAAAATTTGTCTCTATTACTATATGACAGGTGTCACGAATGACACTTAATAGAATAATAACAGTAAATTAAACTATTTGACAAAATATGCTGTAGACTTAGCCTTCTGATGATGGTGTAATAACCAAAATCGATGGCGATATGAAATAAAATTAGTAAAACATAGATTTTACATTTTTAAAGTCATCAGTGCTCCCTAGACGTGTCCTGTCAGCAATAAAAAAAATCACAGTGTTTGCGATCGCAATTAATATTATCTATCAATATTTTAGAAATAAAAATTAATTCGCAACAATTTTTTTGATCCTAAGTCTATTTCATTTTATATTTTCTTTTACTTTTGTATGTGTGTACGTGTATAAAATTAAAAAAAAAAAAAAAAAATGATCGAAAACTTTCCAGATTTTCACTTTACTTTATCTACGTACACAATTTTCTATTAGCTCTAACTATACTTTATCATCATGTACCCATATAATATATACACACAAATATGTATCCATGCCTCCTATATTATCCCATTTCGATTTTATTCCCTTTTGTAGCGCAACAAAACTAGTAGTTGTTGTTGCTGTTATTATTATCTCATTACTATATAGCAATGGCAACATATAGCTATAAATAAAAAACAGAAACAAATTTGATTAGGAGTTTCCTAACATCAGAGACTAAAAACAATATACAAGGCAATATAAATTCACAACTATATGCATATCTATATAATGTATATACATAAGTAAATAATCACCCAACGAACCATCCACTTCATAGACTACTACTAGTAGAGAAAGAAACCCATCATCAGTGAAACCAAAGAAAGAAAGAAAACAAAAATAAATAAATAAAAATATGTACACTGTAATGTACAAATCAAGAAAACGGAGAAAGTTCACTGACCGACCAAGATTCCGCTAGTAAAAAAATAAAAAAAAAAAAAAATAAAAAAATTTCGCTCTGTTATCGTTTTACACATTTTACTTTAGTTTTTCCATTCGTTTTATTTGTTGTTGTTGTTGTTGTTGTTGCTGTTTTAAATGTTGTTGATCCCTTTTGAGAAATTCAAAGAAATAAAAGAAAATTTTTTAATTTTAATATTACATGCATATATATATATGTGCACACAATTTTATGTATATACAATTGTATATACGTTATGTACAAAAATTAATTGTAATTCTGTTAAAGTTATAATATTCACTTCTTTCTCTTTATCTCTTTATTTCTTTCTTTCTTTGCTTTATTTTATCTTTACTTGTAAATAATCATTATCATAATCATGATGATGATGATGATGATGATGATCATTATTATCATATCCATATAATTTATGAATTGATCATCATGTCTCACTTGGTATTCAATTTGTGTATGATGATGGTTGAATGTGTAGTACATATCGAGGTGATATGAATACATCAAAATCAAATTCTATTTGGCAACAACAACAAAAAAAAACAACAACAACAACCAAAATTATAATAAAAACAAAATTAAAGACAAAAAATTTAAATTTTATCAAATAGTCCAATACAAGAGTGTTCTGCTTATGGTTATGGTGGTGATTCCAATAATATTGATAAGACAATAATAATAATTGAAGATGATGATGATGATGAAAAAATTAGATATCCTTTAGGATTTTTTTTGTTTTATGGTGGAATAAAGTGGGCGTTTTTATTCAAAGAATTATGATAGTAGAAATTTGTGTTATTTTGAAAAGGAGGGAATCTAAAATACAATATTTTATGATTATATAAATTATGAAATTGATTGATTGATTGATGATATTGTATTTTTGGTGAAAGAATACCCTTTTTTTTCAATAATCATTTTGGTATCAATTTTTTTTTTTATTTTGATACAACAGGGTGCCAAATGATTACTAAAATATCAGAATAGGTGCTAAAAACATGTTTCAATTTGTAAATACATGATTTCATCACATGATCTCTTCCAAAGGTATTCATTAGGTTAGTTTTAAATTTTTGTTTTTAATTTGAAATCAAGTTATAAAAATTAGTTAATTTTTTTTTGTTTTATTTATTAAATTTAATAAAACAAAATAATTATTTTCATTAATTTCTTATCAAATTCTAATTATGAATAATTTGTTCTTATTTTTTGGTTAATGAATCTTGTATTTGCTTTAGCAGTTAATTGTTTACAGACTAGAGCGTGATGTGTATTGAAACACTCTATACCAATTAAAAAAACGATAGCTGTACTAATTTTTCTTTTGTTTCGAAAAACAAATGGAGACTACTCTTATACCGTGTTTGGTATCATTTAATATAGTAAAGCATTCCAATCCACTAGCAACTCTAAACTGTCATTTAATTTGGAATTAAAACTAGTTTAATGTTCGACCGTATATATTGGTATCATCTGAAATACTAAATATTCTAAACTGCCAGTTAATTCACAATTAAAATTAGTCAAATATGACTAACCATGAATTTTTTGCAACCCTTATATTTATATCAAAATAATCTGTAATTCAACAAAGACCTAAAAAATGATTTTTTCAAGGATTAGAAATTTTAGGCTCACACAATTTAAAAAATTTAGTCTGTTTATGATGTCTAATAAAATTTTGTTTGTTAACTAAAACATGTTGATAGAAGATAGAAGAATCTTATGATGGCCGTTAGGGGTATGAAACATGTAAGGGGTCTTGAAACCACTATGAAAGTGGTGCTCCTAAGTATATGGTTTAAATAAAAAAAAATCAACTGGAAAATCTGATTATTATTCAATTGCTGCGACAATTATGCTATTGCTGAAATATGAATTATCAATTTCTGAAGCAAAATTAGGAAAAATATCCTATTCCGAAAACAATAACATTAAATAACAGCAATAACATAGAATTTTTGTAGATTATATGGACTATAAACCATTTAAAAGACCAACAAAGAAATGAATAAGAACTGTAAAAGTAAGCAAAAAATATAAATTAGAAACTATAGCAATCTTGGTATAAAGATAAATTTTATAGCAACCTTGTAGCAGAAGTAGAAATTATATGAGTAGATTTATAAGAAATTAAATGTACTCTATACGGAAAGTGGAATAAATTTCTAAATATCATGTCCACATAAAACTACATCAAAAATATGGAATATCAAAGTAAGAGTTAATTTAGAATATACGAGTATAATATAATTATATCAAATTTATCCCAACATAATACATGAAATTAACAAATCCGTATTACACATACTGTCTCCACAATAGACCCACTATCATTTCATTATAAATTAATACAGAGCTCCAAACAATGCCAGCTAACGGGTGTTTTTGATGATAGAACTTTCAATAGGGATAACTGTGATTTAACAGAAGATAGAATCCTAGTAGTTTTGACATTTCTGTTCGGTAAGCATTAACAAATTATCATGGAAAGACTCACGCCGCAACAACGTTTACAAATTGTTGAAATTTATTTTCAAAATCAGTGTTCTATTCGCCAAACTTATAGAGCACTTCGTGAAATTTATGGTTTACATAATCGTCCATCAGAGCAGATTATTCGTCGAACTATCGATAGATTTCGGACATTTTCTCTACTCGATGCAACAACAACAACAAGACAAAGAACTGTTCGTACAGAAGAAAATATCGGTGCTGTAAGAGCTAGTGTTGATGAAGATCCAAATTTTGTCTATTCGTCGACCTTCACAACAAGTTGGACTGTGTGCAACCACCACATGGAAAATTTTACGTAAAGATCTAGGTCTACACCCATATGAGATTCAAGTGGTTCAAGAACTAAAGCCAATTGACCATAATAAGCGTAGTTTGTTTGCTGATTGGGCCTTGAACAGCTTCAAGTTGATCCACTTTTTTATCTAACAATTGTGTTTAGTGATGAAGCTCATTTTTGGGTGAACGGCTACGTAAACAAGCAAAATTGTTGTATATGGCGCGAAAAAAATCCTCAAGAAATTCTGCAGGTTTCATTGCATCCTGAAAAATGCACCGTATGGTGTGGTTTACACGCTGTAGGTATCATCGGTCCATATTTCTTTAAAAATGATGCTGGAGCAAATGTTATAGTGAATAGTGCTCGTTAAAGATCAATGATCAATGATTTTCTATTTCGCGGAAGTGTTTTGGTTTCAACAAGATGGAACTACACCTCATACTGCTACGACAACAATTGATTTATTGAAAGAAACATTTGATGATAACATTATTTCGAGAAATGGTCCAATTAATTGGCCTCCAAGATCATGCGATATAACACCACTGGATTATTTTCTTTGGTGTTATGTGAAGTCATTGGTTTATGCTGATAAACCAGAAACAATAGATGCTTTGGAAGCCAACATAACCCGTGTTATTGATGAAATAATGCCTGAATTACTCGAAAAAGTGCTCCAAAATTGGTCTGATCGAATGCGGTTCCTCAGAGCTAGTCGTGGTGGATATATGCCGCAAATTATTTTCAAACCCCAAATTTCGTAAAATTATCTTTCAAATAAAAAAAAATGTGTCTTCAATCTTAATTTAAATGTGTTTTATTTCAATTTAAAGTTCTATCACTCTAAAAAAAAAACCCCGTTAAATGTTTTCAAATATGAGCGTTGTAAGAAACTGATGATGATGTCTAGATTGAATGAAATCAAAGTATAGATGGATGAATTCATTATATTAAATGATCGGTGATCCCAAAACAAATTTCTGAAATTCAAAGAAATCCAAAAATTAGTTAACGAAAAAAGACAGTTTAACACTTTAGACACCAAAGATCTTCATAAGCTTAAATTTAAAATTCATCAAATCAATTTATTCATCATTCATCATTAAAATTCATCAAATCTAACTTTTTCTCACATTTGACTTATACTGCTTATACCATTGAAGTATGAAATTTGCCAAAAAAAATTATTAATTAATATAATGGAAATCACAAAGCCAAAGAGAGCGTACTTGACCGAAAATAAATAAAAATTGACGTCGAATAATCATAGCGATAGCAAAGGAAAAAGCAAGTGCAATTGAAAAGCAAAGTGAACACGTTAATCGTAATCAAATCAGTTGTAGATTTACAACACATTAATAAACTTCAAAAAACAAGCTTCATTCAACTCGCCTCAAATTTATCATACTTGCTCCATACTTCAAACATTTTTAACACATATTTAAACACATAAAATTTGAACTTAACGGTTAAATTTAATATTTTAACAGTGTCAATATAACATTTCAGGATCACAACAAATGAAAAATATGACTCTGTTGAAGACTTCAAAGCTTTCACGAATAAAACAATGAAATTTTCACTCATTGCGAATTAGACTCAACTCTGAATTCTTCAGATAAAATTACATGACAATTCGGAAAAAAATATGAATATAAAAAGAATAACAGGCAAACTGCAAATTTGACATTAGTCAACTTTAAGCTGATGTGGTAACATCAACCTAATCCAAACACTATTTTGTCTCAACCCTAATATTGAATCTGTTAAATGAAATTAAAAAGGAAAGTTTATCAAAAGATCATAAAGTCAAACTAAAGGATCATTTTAATATTTTCAATTAATTCTGTATCAGTTTTATATAACTAACTATCTTTTGACTATATAGGTGTATAATTTTAGACAAATTTTAAAACAAGGAATTCCACTATATAAAACAAAAACATAAATTCTAATTTAAATTCGATATGATTTTTGAAATAAATTCCAACTCGTTATTCATTTGAATTTTAAACCAGCATATTTCTTAACAAAACAACAACAAAAAAACAATCAATATTCAATTCTAACCTATTTAAATTTTCATTTTTTGTTGTTATTTTTTTTGTTTTTTTTTGGAACCATAAATTTTCAAATCAACATTTAAATTGAATTGAAGTAACAATTATTTAATTGTTTTCCAATAAAACCAAAATTAAAAAACTACTGAATAAATAAATTTTCTATTCTCAATGCTATACTACAGAGGTACCGTTAAATTGAACTTACATTAAAAAACAAAGAAAAAAAATAAAATGAAAAAATAAAATCAAAAAAGGATGAACAATTTAATATACCATATCCCAACCATATGCACCATTCGGATATATTAAAATTTTTATTTCATTTAACCCCTTTCCCTATAAATAAGTAACCGAAAAAATAAATTGCTTGTATATAAGTTCAGAAGGGGCAAATTTATATTTTATCATGCCTCATTTACAGATAAAACACACCACAATGTATAGATTGTGTTGCAGTTGTTTGTTGCAAAATTCAACAACTCTATGTGTTTACACTGTATTCACACTGTGTTGTTGACACTTTATGTATGTGTTTAAATTATGTTTTATTCAATTTCTAGTGACATGCCAGTAAACAATATTTTTTGGATATTCGTGATGCTGTCAAATCATTGGTAAAATGTTACAACATCCTTTTCGTTGCTTTTTTCTGTTCGAAGAAGTAGTAAAGAGAAGTTGCAACAGATAACGATAGTACACTCTAAATAGACGTTTTTCAATAATTTGTGTTAACTACAAGAAAAGCTATAGTTCTATTTTCTACTACTGAAAATTTATGAAATGCAAATTTATGAAATAAAATATTAAAGTACTAAAATATGCGTAAAATTGGGGCAGTAAAAAAATTGATGCCATTTTTTGGGCATAATAATGTTCTTACATATTAAATAATTAAAGCCATGTGTTCAATTTAATAATTTCGGTATTTTATTTAACACTCTTCTTTATAGTCAACAACTTAATATTGTCTGATCTAAAACATATCTCTATATGTTTTAATACTTAAATACTATATGACGTCTAGATTACTGTAATTTAGTATTACCAGGTTTTCTTACTATTAATACTAATAGCTAATAATACATATTAGTGTATTTTTTTTGTTTTTTGTCAAATTACCTGAAATATACTCATTTTGCTACTCCTCATCTGTTAAATTATCAAGTTATCAAGTAAATTATTTATAAAACTATAAACAGATGGGTTTTAGTGAGTTTAAATCCCACTGTTAAAAGAAATTTTTCGGCAACAAAAAACCGAAAACCTAATTTGAAACCGAACCATGATATACACTCACAACAGTAAATTTTTGTGCAATTTAGTGCACAAATTTTTTTTACTAGCATATTATAGCATACACTCTCACTACCAATAACTTCTATATCCAATGGACTAATATTCTTAAAGTAAATAATAAATGGTTCTTGTTTTTAAAAATTTACAAACTTATATTTATTTATTTATTGGTATGTACATATGAATATAAACAAGTAATTCTTGGGCCCTTTTCCTAATGATATGTGGGCCATCATTACAGTTTTATTTATTCTGTTAGTGTTTACTGTTTTCAATTTTAATTTAGGGTTAGTGTTGTTAGACTATATATTTCCATCTACATATTTCTGCTTGATTCTAGTAGATCTTTACTTTTTCTTATGTTTTCTTTTTCGTTACTGGGGAGTGCTGTTAATGGTTTGATGTTGTTGTACTGCCATCAGTTCCTGGTTTCCGGACATTTCAGATATATGTGTTTTATATTAAGGGGCCGATCGCAGTGGTAACACTTAGGTTGGTCGCTACCTTTGTGTGTAACTAACGAGCATCCCACTCTGGTTCTTATTAATTGGACCCTAGCTTTCACTTAGATTTGTATAGGTTGGCTGTTGAAGTATTCGTGAAATGTGCTTTCCCAAAAACATTTGTTTGGCTATAAAGTGTTTGTTTCTGCTTGAATATCAACTCTGCTATTATTATTTTTGCCATTGAGTAAGCATTAGGGTTGATTATCCTGAATGAACTACGTGTAGCTATTTTAGCCTCTCTAGCCTCGTTGTCTAGTATTCCAATGTGTTCTGGTATCCATGCTAACTGAATTTTTTCTTAATTGGCTATTAACTTATTCCGTATGTCTTGGGTAGTTTGCGTTTGTTGTTGTTCTTAGTTTTTTATAGCTCGCAATACATTTAGACTATCGGTATAAATGATTTGTGGGATTTTTATCTTTTCAGCTATTTTGATTGCTTCCCCTATAGCTCTTTCTTCTACTGCGTAAACTGGGCATACTTAGGGTACGTAGCGATTTTTATTGGTTTTTCCTTTAGTGGTAATGGCTTACCACTAAGCGTCTGTGTAAATAGATTTGTTTGTGAAATTGAATGTTTCTGTTGTTGTTTCGGCTTTATTGTGAGTAGCTAGGCTGTCATTTAGCCACTTTCTTCAATCAGTCCATGTGGGTTGTGTTTGTATTTTTTTAAGGGCGTTCTAACAAATTTATAAAAAATTGATCGCATTCTAAGAACAAAATTTTTGTTTTCTTCAAAAGCTAATAAATTTTTCTGGCAGAGTTTCATCTGATAAGTTCGAAATCGAAGAATAAAATTTGTTTATGTAAACTTAGAGAGTAACTCAGACAACATATAAACATTTTACTTACTTCATTATAAATATGTTGTCTGTTCTCGATAGCCAATTCGAATGTATACAATTAAAACTTGAAATAGTATAGTATCCACCCCACTACTGCTACACAATTTCGTATATTCGATTTCGAATGAATTTCGAAAAATAAATTCAAGGGAATTAATTTGGATTCTGAATTAAAATAAAAATCACAATCCACCACTATAAATCTAGAATTGAACTGTATTTTATACCCTAAAAAATCTCATGAATTGAAATATATTAACGAAGATTCATGCATCAACCCAACTTGAATTAAAAAACACATTTTGTTTTTCGTTTGATTATTTATGTTTTTGTTATTTGCTACTGTTTCTGGTAGTCTGGTCTGTGTATCTGTAAATCAATTACTTCACTTCAATTATTTATATTTTATATATTTCCTTACGCATTTTATTTTTAATCCGAAATTATTTTTCAAATATTAAAACGAACATTAAGTATGTATGTACATATACAATAACAATAACAACGTCAACAACAACAACAACAAGAACGATAACGATGAGTTCATCATCAGAGCAACAACTTAAGTATATAAATTTGCTTAATTTCTGTTCATTTTATGTTTTTATTTTTATTATTTTTTGGTGGAAAATTCTGCTGGTCATACACACGTCCCACAGTCCTTTTGAATAATATCCATCCACACATACATTTTTATACGTAATTAATTTTAATTTAAAAAGAAGCAACAAAATGATTATTGCTGACGATCAAAATTAACTATAAAAACTGAAGGTTTCCTTTTTTACATTTTTGTTTTTTTTTTTTCTTATTTTGTTTTGCCAAAAGAAAAATGGAAACATGAATAATAATTTTTTTTTTTTTTTTTTTTTCGCTTATCTTAAAAAGTCCTGATATACTCGAATTTACTACAAAATATAAACACATACAATAATTATTGTAAATGTAAAAAAAAAAAAATTATATTTTAATAGATTGTAAAATACGTTATCAAGGATGAGGGTGAGATCGATATACGTAAACATTTTTGGAAGAATACTTAAATGTATATATTATTATTAGCGATAAATAGTGGTTGTTGTATTAACTAAAATGTAAATGTAAATTATAATTGAAAAAACAAAACAAAATAAACAAAATAATTTTATCATCCTGGTTTGATAAGGGTGGTTTCAATGGTTGGGTGATTTTCTTATTAGTATATAATTTTGCTATAATATTATTATGATGGTGGTGGTTGTAATAGTTCAGTAGTTTTAAAATAATGTAAAATTTTTTTGTTTTTGTTTCTTTTATAAGCAGTAATATTAAAGAGAAAAAAAATTGTTTTTAATTATTATTGTGTAACAATTTAGCATAAAATATAAATTTTTAAATTTACTCAGGAACGATTTTGTTTTAAGCCATTCTGATTATATGTTTTGAATGAGTTGAACAGTACAAAAGTTAAATTACGATTCAATTTCGTAGTTATTTTATAAATTTCGATGAAAACAGAATATTGAATTAGAACATAAGTAATTAGAATATAGAAAAAAATTTGGAACTTTCAATAAATAGCTCTACGATATTAGTTATAGCATGATGACAGCTTCAGAAATGTTCTGGGCAAAAAAAAATTACCATTTTGAAACAAACAAATATATGTTTGTGAATTATGAGCTCTGGGCCTAGTGAATTTTTGACTCTAGATTGAAATTTCGAAAATGTGAATTTTTGAGCTTAGGGTACATTCATTGAAAAATTCTGAGATTTATAATGGATGGATATTACTGAATATATTTTGCTATCTAATATCAGCTGAATATACATTGCGAACAGCTAACTGTTTTATAGTATAATTGGTATAATCACCATGTAAAAATATATGATAGTAGTGGTTATCATAAACAAGCAACATTGGCAATATTGCCTACATTGAAGAGTATTTTGTTCATAAACAAAATGTTGCAAATTAAATTTGTTCATAAACATTTTTAACTTACCAGAAAAACTGCAAAACTATAATGGACAGCGCATGACAATCAGTTGTGTTGCTATTTCATATTTACTTATAACACATAACTGCAAATGTGCAAAATTCAATTTTCAATAACTCTGTCAAAAAAATATGTTTTTTGCAGTATTTTGTTTTTGCAGTAATTTATGAAAAGCCCTAATATGTTAAGGAAATTGGTAAGAATTTAGGTATTATGTAAAATAAATTAAAACCACAAGTTTTAATATTTATAAAATAAATTTATGTGATTATAAATTTTTTTTTAATGTGAAATATTAAAATTTCCATGTCATTTTACTTGTGACATAAAATGGTGTACAATTGTGACATAAAATGTCTATGTAATCAATATTAATTAATGTATCGAACTTGTTTTTTTTATTAAAAATAAAATGACATGGAAATTTTAATATTTCACATTTACAAAAATTTATAATCACATAAATTTATTTTATAAAAATAGCATTTTACATTGAAATTTTGTTCGATTTTTATAACTCACAGATGTACTATTGACATCTTCTAAAATTTATAAAATCAATCAAAATGAAAATAGGAGTTGTATGTATAGGTAGTCTAACACTAAAAATACCTACTGATGAGTTCTGATAGTGTTGATGAACGAAACAATTTCCTAAAAATATTTTTTATATTATCAGCTTTCTTGAGTTTGCATTGCATTGCACGACTATTTTCAGTAGAATGATTATTTATTTGTCTACAATAACTTCATAGCTACAAACACTGACATATGACACTTAAGGGTCGCGTTCATACAACCTTTGTTTTTTGACATTGATTTTACAGCTTATAGAAATTGATAGTTGATAAAAAATGATTGCCAAAAAATACAAATTTGTCGCCAAATTATAGTTACAGAACATGGATTGATGCAGAACTGAAAAATATTAATGATGTAGTCTGTAACTATCTAAATCATAGTATGAACCAGTTATAGACTGTTATGTAGACTTATTTTAATATTATAATAGTTAAGGAAACTATGATATCATTAAAATATAAAAGAGATATACAAGTTCAGTTATTTGGTATTGAACAATATTATTGGTCCAATGAAAGCTTAGTGTTGTGTTGTGTTAATTTGTGAAATAATTTTAATTTTAATTCTATTAAGTACTTAGATCTGATCATTTCAGTAAATTAAACTCTTTTATATTCTTAATACACATCCAATAATAATATTTTTCTTAATTTGCATTAATCCATCCCTGAAATTCGTTTCTGAATTTAAATATGATACAATATTAAATATTTAAGACGTTTATTTGATTCTATATATGTTTTCTATTTATTTATTTATTTATTTCATTTCAATCTACAGGAATAACCTTATAGAGGTTTCGGTTGGCTTTTTTAAATAATAACAAGTATTTATTAATAATTAGCAAATTACAATTCTAATTCTGACATTTTAAGATGAGAAGTTTATTTTAGCTGACAAAACGTTATACAAAAACATTGCAGCGACTACATTTCGCCTACCTTCAAGTATTGAAATTTAGATGTCATTTTAAATATTGAAATAAGTTGACATTTATACCTAATTAACTCGTTGTATAAGATTTCACTTACGAAAACAAAATTTAATCATATTTTTTTGAATTGATTCAATCCTTTTTACATGTCTAGTGTAAAACGGCATTAAAATAGGAAAGAAAGTGCGAACAAGAGAAGTATATAATAATTTAAATATATATTAGAGTATATTTATTACCAAATTTTTTATTCTCAATAATTAGTCCCATTTAATTTATATTATTTATGAATCGTTACAATTACTTTCCATTTCTATATTATTATCTTCTATATTTCCAATAAAAAGCAGTAATTTAGACAATAAACTGGTGTGCCACAATATTCTGTTCTTTAACAATAAAAACAGTTAGGAAAACTACACAATGCGACTGAACTTGTCACTACTGACAGATAACTGTCAATCTATGAGTCTATAAATGCATCAAGATGGCAAGATTTGTTTAGAATAAATATCAGGTGTTTGAGAAGACATATGTTTGCCAACCTGACTTTTGCGTGATATCTACATGACATCTGCTTTCGAAGAATAGATAATGATTCAGTTCGTGTATTCGTATTATATTGCAGGAGGTGGGGCTATATGGGACCAAACGTGATTTAATGTTACGACATCGACAGATTGTCGTAAACTAAATTAAAATTTTTTAAATCTAATGGATAATTTCTGAAAAGCTCAGGCTTATGCTAACGATTAGAAAATAATATAGAGGTAGGTAGGTAGGTAGTAGTGGCTGCCGACAGTACGCCGACACATTTAGACCGGTGAGGTTCATTGTGATACCACGGAAACTTTCATCGCGTAGTACCCTACTAGTTGAACCAATTTGAGCTTTTAACGAAGCGACGTAGGTTTTTGATACCAGTGTTTTCAAGATCACCCAGTGAGTCCAGAAAGAAGGCTCATAAATGGGTTTTCCTTTTATGGTAGAGACCAGAGGGCAGGAACAGAGTATGTATTGGACAGTTTCATCCTCCTCCACCTCTCTACACGTTCTGCAGAAGCCGTTTGAGGGGAGTCCCAGTCGTCTGGCATGTTTACCAATCAGACAATGTCCCGTAATGACCCCTACCATAGTGCTAATGTCACACCTTTTCATAGTTAGTAGGTTAAGGGATCGCTTCAGGCTCAACAAAGGCCAGATTTGCTTGGTGATGTTGCAGTCTGGTCTAACTGACCATCTGAAGCTTGAAACTTTTATTGCACCATTGCATCAAATAATATAGATCTAATTAATCATTTCTGAAGAGCTTATGTTTTTTTATTATTTTACAGAACCAATTGTAAATCAAACAATCATACATGTTTATTTTTTTTTAGTTATTATTAAAGTAAAGAAATATATTTAAAAAAGTACACAAGAGAGCACTGAATGACCGCCATATTAGTAACATGACTGGACATACGGAACAGGATAAAAATGAAAATGATTGAAGCAGATTTAAATGAACACAAAAAAGATAAATTTAGCAGCTAAAAGTAGAAAGACTGACCGAAAATGTTTTAGACAATATTGGTTTTATTCAACCAAATAAATATAACATGGAATTTTCCTTTAATTGGTATGAATGTTCTTTTGATTGGTTACAATATTGATCTTAATGTCATAAACCCAATTCTCAGCAGCTGGGCTCCATGCAACTAATTCTTTCTCGATAAGCCAAAGTGCAATTTCTTTGGTAGCTGATTCTACTGTATCTGACCCATGAATAATATTACGACTAAATTGTATGCAATAATCACCACGAATTGTTCCCGGCATTGAATCAGCTGGATTTGTAGCACCAAGCATTTGACGAGCAGTTTTTACAACATTCAAACCTTCCCATACCATCGGAACTACTGGTCCCGAATTCATATATTCTACTAAACCATTAAAGAATGGACGGTCAGCGTATTGTTTTTCTAGATGGTCTTTTGTTGCCCACGTAAATTTCATTGCCAACAATTTGAACCCTTTTTGTTTTGTTTTGTTTTGAACAAACGTTCATAAGAATATAAAAGAAAACGCATTAAAGGGACTGAATAACAAGATAATTGTTCAGGTTCAAGTCATTCAAGTCAAATTATGAGTCATTCAAAAAGAGTCATTCAAAGAGTTTATTTTGTTTAATAGCAAGAAAAATTTGTAAAAAAAAATCAATATTTCTCAATTTTAAAGCTCTAACTTCAACCTTGTATATTATTTTGAAATATGATTTGTGCCAAACCTTGATGTATGACTTGCAGAATTATGTCTGAAAACAATGGTATGTTTGAATACTATGGTATTTGTATCACAATGGACCCTACTGGTCTAAATGTGTCAGCGTACTGTTGGCAACCACCTACCTACTATTGTGGAAATCACTTTCATTAGCAATGATGATATTTTTATCATATTCTCAATAGTGGATTTGTATTATATTAAGTCGTATTAATAAATATAATAAATTGTATTATATAACACATTTTATTCGCACTTTTTATCAGATTATATTACCATAATCCGATTATATTACTGACTAAAGCTAACATAAATGCATGCTTTCTTAACTATAGTTTAATATTACAGAAATGTCATCAATTAGATATAGACACGAATTAATTGTATTATCATTCGTAGTAACTGCTGTCTTACCAATTTATGTCTGTTAAATTGGAATAAAAATAGTACCGCAGAAGTTTATTACATTACAATTTATTATTCTTGTTGCTCAACAAAAACATTTACACCAGATTTTCTTCTAATCCTTTATATGTTTTATTTCCTGTAGTCTAAACAGTGTATACATACTATGTATTACAGATTCAAATCTATTGTACGTCTGTCTGTTAACAAAAAAAAACAAAATAAAACCTAGGATTACAGACCTGGCATTTAAAAAACAATTAATTAATTATTAATTCTATACATGACCGTTCAATATGTACTGATCATCTCACAGATAATTAATTCTATTTCATCATCAGAGTTACATTTAAATCTAAAACAAAAAATAAAATCAAAAACAAAAAAAAAGAATTAAATAAAAAAAATTCTAGTGAACTACTTTTAAAATTTTGAAATTTCTACATTACACTAGAAACTCATTTTAAATTGAGGACTTTTCACAATTTCATTTTCTGTGTACATTTATTTTGATGAGGTTTTTTTATTTTTTTATGTGAAATTTTTCCCCTATGTTGGCTTTTAGCCTCACCTCGATTTTTAAAGTAAAATAAAAATAAAAAAACAAAATAAAAACAAAATAAAAGCAAGAAAATGTCATCAGAAAAAGTCAGTAAGCCAGTTAAATACAATTTGGTACGAGAAATGGACAAAAGCAAGAAAGAAGAAGGAATAAAAACAATTTTTTTTTTATTTTTTTTTTTTTTTTTTTATTATGAATGCAATTTGTATGCAGTGTCAACAAAATTTACTGTCGTGATTTTCTTTGGAAATTTAACGTCGTCCAATTTACAAAAAAAAAAAAAAAAAAATAAAAACTTTTTTTTTGTTGTTACATTTCTTTTTTTTTTATTTTTTTTTTATTTTTGTAAATTTAATTATTTTTTTTTTCTTTTTCGCAATCGTATTTGTATTTTAATGCATTTTCAACGTCGGTCGTCGTGAGCTAAAAAGAGCACAATGACATCTACATATGTACAGTTGATTGTTTTATTGTATTTTGTATGAATATGATTTTATGCGTTTCTACATGTTCGAATAAGTTGAAACCTCATGAAAGATCTACGGATGCGTGGAGAAGAAAACAAAAAGAAACTAAAAACGGACAACAAATATTTAAATACATGTATGTGTGAATGTGCAAATTAATTTTTATTTCTTTCACAATAACAAGAACAATATAACACAACGGTATTAAAGGTACCCGTGCCAATAATACAAAAAAAAAAACAAAAATAATAATAAAAGAAAAACTTTAAGATTCTCATATGAATGCAAAATTTTTATTTTTGATTTTATGCTGGCAATTGAATTGACTTGCATTTAAAATAAGTCGTGCTGTGTTTCGACGACAGAGTTTCAAAATTACGTGCTCGAAATCGAAACAGTTGTTATGTTCTAAACTGTTTTTATTTATTTCTAAAACTTATAATTATTGTGATTTGATTTTGTAAACCATTACACGATTGCGCAAAATGGTGTGTTGGCCGAAACCAAACGTTAATATACAACTTGCGCAGAAATTGAGCCGGTTTAAAGAAAATTTATGAATTGGTTACACAGCTAGAATCATAGAAGATTTTAATATGATCTCATTATGTGGTGATCGCTAACATTCAAAAGTAAATCAATATAAAAAACAAAAATTTAATTTAATTTATTTTAATTGTTTTTTTTCAACTGCACACAAAATGTACAGTAAAAATTTAGGACATTTTTGCGGTTACGTTGTAGGCCATCTCTCCATTACAAATCTTATACCTACTTATTTTGCCAACATAAAAACAATTCTAGCGACTAGAACAAGACAACTAGGTGTGAAACCCACCAGGATTTGGTTGAGCTGTACAAAAGCTACTCACGAGTACCTGCTCAACGGAGCACATAGATCACCATTTACATATTGCAACGAAAACTTAACAATACAACATACACCATTGGACTGTCAATATACACCTAAAAACCAAATGACTACAGAAACACTAAAATTAACAAACAAAAAATACATATAGATAATCAAAAACCTATACTTACAAGGCACGGCATATGGATCGACATCTTACACTAAAAAATTTATAGAATAAAATTGAAAAATAATATATGAAGAGAAGAACGCAGTACCTTTTTCCAATTTAAAAAATAAAAAAAGAGTGTAAAATTTTGATTATTTAAATATAAAGAGAGATGGTCACAAATAAAATCATTCGGAAGTTCAGTCCTACATGCTAACAATACCGTGGTCTATTCTAAATTTTCAAATCCGAAACACAAACTATTTTGAAATTTTGCA
This sequence comes from Argyra leucocephala, assembly GCA_963942445.1. Lineage (NCBI taxonomy): Eukaryota > Metazoa > Arthropoda > Insecta > Diptera > Dolichopodidae > Argyra > Argyra leucocephala. Next base: position 186,582,607 of record OZ012677.1, read on the forward strand.
CTTGTTCACTCACTAAGTGTACATCCCCAAACATATCTTAGATATTTGAAATTCACAATGCACTTACATAGAGAAGAGGAAAGAGTCATGTGTTGAATGAAATAACAGCGGATACCTTTAATAAAAGATCAAATCCGTTTCTTGAAATTGCTAAAAGCGACTGTACAAGCAATTCTGGCTTTATATTTATGAAATTTATCAAACTATGAAGCAATAATTGTTAACATTCTTACATTGAACACTGATCGAACACACAGTTTGCACCGAACAGCACAGTTGCACTATTGACAATTTCATCTAACACACCGTTTGTCTAAAGATGTAATCGGTAGCAATAACTCTGATCGGCGCATCACATTAAATGTTCCCCATTGGTTATTCAAATATAATCAAATAAACATCGAATTTGGGGTAATAATGGAGTATTTCAATTTCAATTCATGGAATTCATACGCAGTAGTGATTTAGTGGCTGATACATACAGTAAACTCCACCTAGCCTCTCCTACATCCATTTCCTACTTTGACCTTCACGTCTGGTGAACTCTGTTAACCCTAGCAACCCATTAGAACGATCAGATAACCAATTATGGTGTAGTAAATCAGGCAGAGGAACTAACGAGATAGGAAGCCTAGTGTCTGTGCGGCTGGAAGCGGGCATCTGTACTTGGAACAAGTGGCTCACTACATAAATGTGTTTAAATGTGGCTATCCATCTACATCGGGGAACGCTTTCTATTAGCTTAATTAGCTTATTAGTCTATTGCTTAATATAGCCTCCGGTCGGCTAATCACCATCCAGTTGAAACCAAATTAATCATTTTGTCATTAATCATGAAACAACAACAAGCCTCGAATATCGATCGAATTTACTGATAATCAAGTCGCTTGCCCAAAACCGAACTCGGTGGAGAAAGCTTGTTGATGCCCTATGCCCCCATGAGGAGCGACAGTATCAATGATACTTAAACATAATATAATAATGTGTTGGCGAATGATAATAGAATCGGAAAATACGCTATGCATAAATTAAAGGCGTTGATGGACAATTATATATGATGAAATATAAACCACCAAACCTACAGAAGTATTTCTCTTTATTTTATCTTTAAATTTTTTTTTATATTTTTATTTATTTCCACCATATTTAATAAAAATCATAACCGTATAATGCCATCAAAATAAGACAAAAATATAATTTATGAAATGGATTAAGAGAGAAAAAAAAGGAGTTCAAGAAAATATACAATACATGACATGCCTGTGTGCGTGTATATAAGTAAAGTAGTCAAATAAACCGTTTATAATATGCATGCCCTTTTAATAGTCACTTATGACATAAAAAATTTAAATTACAAATTAAAAAAAAAAAACACAAAATGTTTAGCCTTTATAATAATGTATGTATCTTATATGTTGTCTTAAATCCTCGATTTTTTAAGTTCACATCCGTGCTTAACTGGCTGGCAATACAGATAAAAATGAACATATATGAATATACATAGATTTGCAAAATTTACATGTTAAGTAGTCAAGTCGAACTTATAACGAGTCCTTCTATAATATATCTTATTTACACAATGTTGCACTATATTAGGGTTACCATTTGGTCTTGTTTTTGTGTGATGGAACAAATATTGAACTTTTTTCAATTATTATTTATGTTTCTGTTTTTTTTACTGTTAAAAATTAAATTTTTAGTTTTCTGAATTTTCATATTGACTTTGCATTTAGTAATTTAAACTTAAATTTTGCATTTAAGTGAGCAGAGGTAAATATTTAAGGTATTTAGTATACAAAAGGTGAATACTTATCTTATAGTGTTCACTTAGTATAAAATGCTTAGTGACCCAACTATAATATATTACCTTTCTTTACAAACTGGTAATACTTTGTTTCCTAACAGAAATACACCACACTTCAAAAAGAAAAATTGTCATTAATGTGGTTTATACTCGAATGAAATGTAAATATCTTGAAAACAAATATAATTACAATAATTACAATACTTATAATAAATAAATAAATAAATAAACATATAAAACTGATTTGTCATTGTTAATGTTTAGAATTACCAACTATAGAGCCGAAAGCCCATCAGGCAATCGTTTTTTCTAATAAGAAGGAAATGTAAATTTATTTGATCATTCCAAATTTTAATAAAAATAAATGAAATAAATTAATTACTAAATCAATAATAAATTGACAGAAAATATAAACCTATGTAAAGCTGTGCAAATTGTCAAGAACAAGCAATGTAGTTTGTACATTTTTAGTATTGGACCTACTAATCATTTTATGTGTAATTAAAAAAAATTTAAAATAATTTTTAGTGAAATTTGTATATCAGTAACATTTATTTTATTGGCAACAAATAGCAACTCTATACCTAACAGAGAAAATTACCTGCAACAAATCAGTAATACAAATTATTGTTTTTTCCCTCTTAACTATATTTTTGAATCTTTCTAAATGAAAGTGACAATAATTTATAACAATAGTGATCTTTATGTTTTTGTTTTCAATTCTTTTAATTTAAAAAGTTGGAAGGTCTAGTCCATTAATTTGACACATCATATTATTTGTTCGTTAATTTCAATTTTTTGTTTTACATAATCACTGGCGACTTTTTTTTTACCCAGCTGGTTATTGCAAAGTTTTGTAGACTTCTCGCCAAAGGGTTACGGTGTTTGATAAGTCTAATAATGTTTTTACATTTAAAAATGTAAGACAAATTAATTAAGTTATTAATTTTATATATTTATTTTAAAATGTATGGTCCTTTTCCGTTCCTTGCTACACTTCAAATGTAAACGATTATTAACAAAACCAACACAAAACTAAAAATTCACTTAAAATATATTTTGTCAAAAAATTGGTTGATTTGGTTTCTCAAAACCTAATTAAAAATCTCTTAAGACTTATTTGATATTATGTATTTTTTTTTGTTTTTAACTACTCTATCAATTAAATTTTTGAAGTTTATTAGAATACGTTATCTTTAGAGTTTTATTTAATAAAAATATAATGGCTTTTCATTCTTAAAATTTATCATAAGTTGTACTCTTTTTTCGCTACAATATATGGTCAGCCTACTTGAATATACTTGAATCTGATGAGTACATCTGAGTTTCGACCCTCAATATTTCTTTTTTCTTATTATTGTTTTTTTTTTTTCTTTTTACTTTGAAGGAAATTAAAATTACACAAATTGTGATGGTCTTTTGATTTTTGTTTAAAACACAAAAAAAAAACAATTTTTTGTAATGAAAATGATGGTCAACTTAAAGCATTTCAATGATCATGTCGTAAAAATTACTATTTTACTACATGTATATATGAATGAGGCGGCGACGTCAGATTGCAAAACTTTTTACTTAAGTTAAAGTGCGTTTTTATGACTTGAAACTGAGTGTATTTGCAGCAAAAGCCTTTCTGAACGAAGCCTTTATTTATTTAAAACTTTAAAAAAGTATTAAAATTATTAATATAAATTTATATGGATACGGACTATTTCGGGAGTAATCTGATGCTATTTCATGTTATTTACATATTGATTTTTATACTTTTCATTTTCTTTGGGGGAATAAAGTATTCGCATTGTTCCAGATCTATTGTGTTTTGGAGTATGTGCCTTAGTTTCATAAAACAAATTTACTTTTTCTATACTGTTGCTATAATGTTGCTACAAATTACTATACAAATCAACTTTTTCTATACTGTTGCTATAATGTTGCTACAAATCTATGTTTTGTATACCGTTTCTATAATGTTGCTACAAATCAACTTTTTCTATACTGTTACTATAATGTTGCTACAAGTCTACCTTTCTCTACTGTTGCTATAATGTTGCTACAAATCTACTTTTTCTATACTTTTGCTATAATGTTGCTACAAATCTACTTTCTCTATACTGTTACTATAATGTTGCTACAAATCTACTTTCTCTATACTGTTACCATAATGTTGCTACAAATATACTTTTTCTATACTTTTGCTATAATGTTACTAAAAATCTATGTTTTTTATACCGTTGCTATAATGTAGCTACAAATCAGCTTTTCTATACTGTTGCTATAATGGTGCTACAAATCTACTTTTTCTATGCTTTTGCTATAATGTTGCTACAAATCTACTTTCTCTATCCTGTTGCTATAATGTTGCTACAAATCTACTTTTTCTATCCTGTTGCTATAATGTTGCTACAAATCTACTTTTTCTATACTTTTGCTATAATGTTTTTAAAAATCTATGTTTTTTATACCGTTGCTATAATGTTGCTACAAATCAGCTTTTCTATACTGTTGCTATAATGGTGCTACAAATCTACTTTTTCTATGCTTTTGCTATAATGTTACTAAAAATCTATGTTTTTTATACCGTTGCTATAATGTTGCTACAAATCAGCTTTTCTATACTGTTGCTATAATGGTGCTACAAATCTACTTTTTCTATGCTTTTACTATAATGTTGCTACAAATCTACTTTCTCTATCCTGTTGCTATAATGTTGCTACAAATCTAGTTTTTCTATAATTTTGCTATAATGTTGCTACAAATCTAGTTTTCCACATTGTTGCAATAATATTGCTACAAATCTACTTTTTCTATATCGTTGCTATAATGTTGCCACAAATAAACTTTTTCTATACTTTTGCTATAATGTTACTAAAAATCTATGTTTTTTATACCGTTGCTATAATGTTGCTACAAATCAGCTTTTCTATACTGTTGCTATAATGGTGCTACAAATCTACTTTTTCTATGCTTTTGCTATAATGTTGATACAAATCTACTTTCTCTATCCTGTTGCTATAATGTTGCTACAAATCTACTTTTTCTATAATTTTGCTATAATGTTGCTACAAATCTAGTTTCCCACATTGTTGCAATAATATTGCTACAAATCTACTTTTTCTATATCGTTACCATAATGTTGCTACAAGTCCACCTTTCTCTACTGTTGCTATAATGGTGCTACAAATCTACTTTTTCTATACTTTTGCTATAATGTTGCTACAAATCTACTTTCTCTATACTGTTACTATAATGTTGCTACAAATATACTTTTTCTATAATTTTGCTATAATGTTACTAAAAATCTATGTTTTTTATACCGTTGCTATAATGTTGCTACAAATCAACTTTTCTATACTGTTGCTATAATGGTGCTACAAATCTACTTTTTCTTTGCTTTTGCTATAATGTTGCTACAAATCTACTTTCTCTATCCTGTTGCTATAATGTTGCTACAAATCTACTTTTTCTATAATTTTGCTATAATGTTGCTACAAATCTAGTTTTCCACATTGTTGCAATAATATTGCTACAAATCTACTTTTTCTATATCGTTGCTATAATGTTGCTACAAAACTATATTTTATATACCGTTGTTATAATGTTGCTACAAATTTACTTTTTCTATGCTGTTGCTATAATGTTGCTATGAATCTACTTTTTCTATACGGTTGCTATAATGTTGCTACAAATCTATGTTTTGTATACCGTTTCTATAATGTTGCTACAAATCAACTTTTTCTATACTGTTACTATAATGTTGCTACAAGTCTACCTTTCTCTACTGTTGCTATAATGTTGCTACAAATCTACTTTTTCTATACTTTTGCTATAATGTTGCTACAAATCTACTTTCTCTATACTGTTACTATAATGTTGCTACAAATATACTTTTTCTATACTTTTGCTATAATGTTACTAAAAATCTATGTTTTTTATAACGTTGCTATAATGTTGCTACAAATCAGCTTTTCTATACTGTTGCTATAATGGTGCTACAAATCTACTTTTTCTATGCTTTTGCTATAATGTTGCTACAAATCTACTTTCTCTATCCTGTTGCTATAATGTTGCTACAAATCTACTTTTTCTATAATTTTGCTATAATGTTGCTACAAATCTAGTTTTCCACATTGTTGCAATAATATTGCTACAAATCTACTTTTTCTATATTGTTGCTATAATGTTGCTACAAAACTATATTTTATATACCGTTGTTATAATGTTGCTACAAATTTACTTTTTCTATGCTGTTGCTATAATGTTGCTATGAATCTACTTTTTCTATACGGTTGCTATAATGTTGCTACAAATCTACTTTTTTTATACTGCTGCTATAATGTTGCTACAAATCTACTTTCTTTATACTGTTACTATAATGTTGCTACAAATCTACTTTTCCTATACTATTGCTATAATGTTGCTGCAAATCTACTTTTCTATACTGTTGCTATAATGTTGCTACAAATCTACTTTTTCTATACTGTTACTATAATGTTGCTACAAGTCTACCTTTCTCTACTGTTACTATACTGATGCTACAAATCTACGTTTTCTATACTGTTGCTATAATGTTGCTACAAATTACTATACAAATCAACTTTTCCTATACTGTTGCTATAATGTTGCTACAAATCTACTTTTTCTATACTTTTGCTATTATGTTGCTACAAATCTATGTTTTTTATACTGTTGCTACAATGTTGCTACAAATTTACTATTTTTATACTGTTACTATAATGTTGTTACAAATCTACTTTTCTCTACTATTGTTATAATGTTGCTACAAATTTACTTTTTCTATACTGTTGCTATACTGTTATTATACTGTTTTAGTGTTGTTTACATTACTTGGATTGTATATAGTTGGACTAAATCGTTCCGTTGTGTCCCACATTTTATCAAGTATGCACTGTAATAAGAAAGCTGGCGGAGTGACAGAGAAAATAACTCCAAATACAAACGAGAATGGACAAAAGCTCATATCAATAATGAAAAATAATGAAATTTTGAAACAAATTAAAAAATTAATATATATTGATTTTAAAAATTAAATTAAATTTTAAAAATTGTCAACATAACAGCATAATTTGAAAATAACTAATTAGTAAAATTTATTAAATAGTTAATAAAAAATACGATGACATCTTCACTTCAAATTTTTCAATTTTGTTGATTAAAGAGTTTTGAAAGTGGGCGTCACCATGCTTATAATTATATGACGTACACATTTAAACATATTATGTAAGTATATATATATATACATACAAAACACATATATTCTTATCTCTACGTCATTTTTTATTATTCTTTATTTCATTTGATAATTTTGTTGACTTTTCTGGTTATTGTGTTTTTTTTTGTTTTCTCTTCTTAATTCCTAAATTGCATCATTTTGCAGAGAGTGCAACAGTAGTAATATTCCCCGAAAAAGGTTATTTTATCAACTCATATTATTAAACTTAGTTTTTCTGATTTTTTTATTATTTTATCTTTTTGTTGTTTTTATTTTTATTTTTTTTGAATCTCCGATATGAAAATTAGTAATTTGCTCCTTGTTCATTTTTACTGGGTACGTGAAAGTTATTTTAAGTACGAAATAAATTTATTAAAATTATGAATTTTTGGATAAAGAGAAAAAAAAATTTAATTTTAATTCAATGTCTATGACTCAGAAAAAAAATTTAAATATTATACATAATCAGTGTTTAAGGGTATGGCTTTATTCATTTTCTCTAAAAGTAGAAAATTTATTTATCATAATTTCAATAAATTAATTTGTGATTTTATATCCCATTTATGGTTGAGTAGATTTCAGTCGATTCGATTCAATTCAATTCATGATTTCAGTTTCAGTTCTACACAATTTAATTTAATGTTGCAATCATAATTTGTAAAAGAAAAAACTTTCAAATAGCAAATATTGTGTGTAGAGTAGTAGAATCTAAATAAGCACAGTATTCTAAAACAGAAATTATTGTTCTACCATAACTAAACTTCTTCATTAATTTATTTTAATGGATGGTGTGAATACCCTAATATTATAATAAATTAAATAAGTGAATACCCTTAAGGTTTTGACAGCTTATGTATTATGTGTTTTGTATAGTGTATAGTGTGTTTTATTATATAAAGTGATGTATAATATAAGTATAATATAATTAATTTATATAATATAGTATTTAATAAGCAAAGGCAGCTTTTATTGCAACACAATAAGGGTATTCACAATTAACAATGATTTGATGAAAGTACAATGATTTGTACAACTTACCTTAACTAGTCTAATCTTAAATATAACTACAACTAATTTTACAACCGGGAAATTTACAATAGTGCCTAACCACCAATAATTATTTCTGATTTTTTTATCTTTATCTGGAATAGACCATGTTATATTTCATGTTGTCTCCATTGATGTTGCCAGGATCATATTCATAAGGATCATAATTTTTTTACATGTAGCCCGTCTACTATAATGAAATAGTTTAGGGACATGATTTTGGTTTTAAATATAACCGTTTTTATCTAAAAAGATGAAATGCTGAGGAGCTATGAAGCCCGTAATACATAGTATATTTAATGTACTCCTCCTTGTGGTAGAATATATGTGATATTGGGCCATATTCAGGAGTTTTTAATGCTCTATCAGAATGATTTCGTATTAATTTTACAATAAAATATTTTCGATTTTGATGATGTTTGCTTCCTTATACAAAAATTCATTAGAGTACAAATGTTTGTATTCGGATTCACGCTTTCTAGACTTGTTTATGCAAACACTTTCTCTTAAACATGCATATTTTTACCATTAGTCTTGCCCTTATATTATACCATATGGGTACATCATATACAAGCGTTGGCCTGATAAAGTATAATACTGAAAGTACAATAGGTTTGAGTCTTGTAAAAATTTACAAGTCTTACAGAATATATGTTTATAATCATTTAACAACGGCAATCCACTTCTACACCTAGTATCAGTGTAACTAAGTGTTTCAATATTGTACACATCGTTTCAGTATTCGTCGTCCTGGCTAATTCACTACTTGATGAAAATTTATAATCTATTTTTACTATTCTGTTCTGTACTATATCTGTACTAATGGGATACCTCTATCGTTTTTTGTTAATTTCTATATATATGTACAATATTACATGCTTCTTTTATATCCATACTCCGAATATGTTTTCTTCAATATTTTTTTAGTTTTTGTATTTATTTTTATTAGTAGATCCTTTATTCTTTTTTTTTTTTGTCTTTTTTAAAATGAATTTATACAATTATTATTTTAATCTTAACTAATATTTACAGTTTCAAAATTTAGTTATTATTAAAACACATTTATTATTTAAACTTATAATTAAATTATATTAAGCATTATAATAGAAAATATTAATACTCGATTTACGAATAACAAGAACAAAAAAATACGAAAAAATTAAGTTTAAGATTAATTATATACTAGGTAATTTTTAAATATAAAAATAGAGTTTTCACACCTAGCCTAAGCTGTCTAGTCGAATTGGATAATATAAATTAATAATTATAAGGACTTCTATGCTTGATCTGCATTCTATAATAGGTTTACGCATGTTTTAAATCTTAACCTTATTTACGATATGTACTAACTTTATTTACGATATTAATTTGTATACACGTAATGATTGCTGTCGATAATGATTGCAATATCGAATTGTATCATATGAACAATCTGAGGCTAATACGACTTTTTTTTCTTCAACCTTCACGTTTATCTGAAGTTGATGAATTTTTCAATAACTTATATTTCGATTACCAGTTGTTAACACGTGATTTTATTTTTAGGTATTATACTATAAAAAAATAAATTATTACATTACAAAATCTTAATTAATCTAGGCGGCAAAAGAAATGAAAAATATAGTAATGTACATCTGCCGATTAAAAAATTTTAAATTAACCTAACCAAAATCTGAATTAAATTGTAATACACATCTAGAGTTTGAGTAAAATCAAATAATAAAAATGGTCTAATAGTTGGACCTTCAAAGATATGTATTATTTTAATTTAATCCAAGCCCAATTATTATTTTAATTTTTCGAAGAATCCGAACTTTTAATAATACATCAGGGACAAAAAAAGCTTAATTCACCATCACATCGGAAGTCAAATTGTCCTGGATAATGTACAAGAAACGGCTTGCTCAAAAATGAGATAAATCTACTATATCTGCTTTTGTGTTGCCATCTATTCTTACGTATAGTCTGGAATTCAAGTCAATCGTACTTTGCCATTGCTTCGGGTTAGGAAATATCTAATATATGTTGACATGTATATTCACTGTTGTACGGGTTATTGATTGACGTTATTGAACTGAGACTATACTAGTTAGTTTTATCTGTGTGAATGAACACAAATAAATAAGAAATAAAACAAAAACAGTAATTTTAATTGGAATTCAACACTTAATTATTAATTGTAGTGATTAGTAATTTACAAAACTTTTATCTTCCTGTCGCAAACCAAAAAAAAAAAAAAATTAACTGTAAAAGAAAGTAAAACAAAAATTCGTATATTTACCAATTTTGATAAATAATTTATAGGTGATAGGTTAATAATCTGACGATTTACGTAACAAATACATTTACAGGACGATTTAGTCAATTTTTCAGAGTAAAAGTATTTAACAATTTAACGATAACCGTATTGTAAAATCTACTGAGGATTGTGTAAAAAAAAACTTGAAGAGCAGCAGAGCGAAATACATGATCTGTAGACTATTGTAGCATCCACAAAGAGTAAGGAGTATACTTGATAAAAATATAATATTAATTCTAACTTAGGTATATTAACTGTGACCTGCAGGTACATTCTAATTAACTTAACCAATTCATAATAATATTAATTTATTACAACAAAGCATCCTAAAATTAAAAAATCACGTCATCCAACCCCACCAACTGTCAAAGCCAAGCATTATCTTAATATATAAAATTGTTAGTGCATATATTCGTAACCCTAGATCTCGGAAACTACTGAACCAAATGTTATCATATTTTCAACATATATAGGCTACTTTTTTCTAGGCTATAGATGGCACTGGGGTGGCGTTATTTTGAAAAATCGTATTTATGAGCCAAATGAGCTGAAATTTATAACAAATATTTATTTTATTATTTTAAATATATATTTAGTTTATAAAATAAAATACTTTGTAAAAGTTGGACCCGATAGGTGGCGTACAAGTTGAGATATTTAAAAAAAAAGTGATATTTTTGGTATTTTCTTAAATTAAATTTTAAGTATGTTGTGAGTATTTACAGAAAACTTCAAATAAAAAAAAAATAAAAAAATAAAATTTAAAATAGCTAAATAATTTAATTTATTGACAAGAGAACTTAAAAAATGCCACGAGTTACACGTTTAAGTCAGTATACTCGACGAAGTACAAATCAAAGGAGATGTCGAGCTAATTTAACATCACAACAACAATAGCAAGAAACAGAAGCAGCAAGAACAAGAATGCAAAACAGCAATATGCAAGAGAGAGTGAAAAACACAGAAGTGGACGAGTAAAACATGTAAGAAATGCAAATAGAATATCACGTCAACAATTAAGTAATACTAGCTATTCCCGGTGTAACATTCGCCGGTCTAGCATTAGCATTATAAATGAAACAATTTATTTTATTTATTTATTTTCTTTATTTTTTAAAAAAAATCAATGTTTTACAATTATAGTTTTAAGTTTTTCAATTTAACTTATTTATTATGTAATAATTTTTATTTCGGTATTTATTTATTTATTATAAATTAATTTTGACTGCTAATAGTTTTGAAGAAAACTGTTATATAAGGCTGCGTTTATACGTTTTTGAACTGCGTTTATAACGTATAAATTATGCTCATTAAAGTTTGACATCCGACTTTGTTATAGAATATCCTTAATTTTTTTTTTAAATAATTGTGCTCGACACGCATTTTCGTATTTCGCAAGCTGAAAAAGTGATTTTGCTAGAAAAGGTAGTTATAAACTCCTAATTGTGTTATGCCAATATATTGAAAAATATACATTAAAAAATACAAAAAATGTTTATTAAATATTATTTATTATTCATCAATACAAATAATACTTAGAATAATTGATATACTATAAAGAAATATAGTATACTTTGCAATTTTTTTTGTTTATCTTTGAGATATGTAATTAAAACTTTTGAAATAAGATTTGATGTAATTGCAATAAAATTTGTAAATGTAATAAAAATAAGTAAAACAAAACTTTCATGAAATAAAATCTGATGTCTAAACGCTCCTTAACAAATACTATTAATAGAGCGGTACATTTCAACAACATGTGGGGATCAGAGATGTCGCTGGCAATATAAATATGAAATTAAATGCATTTAAACTAAATACAAGCCACACCCACATTAAAAATACATTAAATAGCCATATTTTTGTGTTTTTTTTTATTATCATAATAGCCCTAACAATTTCAAAACTCAAAATAAAAAAACAAAACATAATAAAGCCAATAATTATGCTTTTTCTCTTATTCTTCAGTTTTTATTGTTATATTGTTATCCCGATAGGGTCTCTGATGTAGGTAAGGGTAGTCTGTGATTTTTCTTTTTAAAGTTTTTTTAATTTTTATGTGTACTAAATTTGCCGTGTATTGAATTGGAACTTGATAATAATGTCCTAACATATTTTGTTTTTCTTGTTCTTAGCAGATCGTAAATTTCGGTTTATGATTCTTCATGCACAATATAATATTTACTCAATGCTACTGCGCATTTGAATTTATACTTTTGAGTTATTTGTTAATAAAACAAATAAATTTCAATTATTGGAATTTCTGAACATGGGTGAGGTAAAAAATATATTTTCTAAATTTACTATTTATTTTACCGGTAAGTTTTTTTGCTGTAATATCGTAATATCGTAATATTTTAACAAAGCTATTTTTATAAAATAATTATATTCTGATAATTCGGTTTTTGTCTTTGCTACTTTGTTTTTTTTTTTTTAAATTAATTCATATAATCAGATATAATCAATGCTATTGCTCAATAGGTGAATTGTTTTTAGGTTAATTTTAATTTGTTTTTGGCTTTATTTGGTTTTATTGTTTTGTGGTTTATGTCTTTAAATTCAATTTTGCACACAATCGTAATTCGTAATAGTTCTAATAAAGTTGTCTAATCTAGTTGAAAAAAGCTTTGTGTTGTAAAAGCTTTGTGAAAAGTTTAACAGACGTTTAAGCGTATTAATATATAAGATAGATAGGAATTTGAATCAATTAAACAATATAGAAAACAAATGCAAATACGTTGTTTATTAACATTATCATCCATTTCAGGAGTATAATCAAATTCAGATACCCAGAAGTTTAATCCATTGCAGGATCATAATCAAATGCAAAACAAATTCTAATTATGTTAGAATAAAAAATAAATATTTTTTATAGTTTTAAGAAATTTTCTATAAAGAGACAGACTGAGTTTTTGTCACCTTTTTGATTTGTTGTTAATTTTTTGAATTATATAATTTAACTGTTAAATGTGATATTTTTTTTAAGAAAAAATTAAATAAAAATTATAAAAAATAGACAAAAGAGTAAAAAAATGGATTTATCATAAACACTTTAAGACCTTTTAGACCTTTTATATATAACAACGTTAATCAAATTTTTTTTTCTAACAACAATTAAGGGTAAAGGCAATACAACGTTTGCCCGGTCCGCTAGTAATTTAATATAATTTCAACATTCTTCACAAATGGGTAAGATCTTTGCATCATTCATTGACAGGTAAATAAAATAATCGTAGAAAATCCAATGAATACCAGATCAGTTTTACCCTATCTCCACCGTCAACAATGGTCAATATTGAACAGAATTCGCAGAAACCATGGCAAATGCGCTGATTTTAAATATAACAAAATAAACAAAAGAAGAAAATTACCCCTGCAGTACCTTTAATTAAAATTAAAATAGGTAAACGTTAATTAAAAAAATATATGGATGAATGTTGTGTACATAAAACTTTACTATATAAAACTTGCAATACGGAATAAAAAGGATCCGTTAGTTTCCCGTTTACAAAATGGCAATTCCAATTTTAAAATTAAATTATATTTTCTTTTAATTTTCATTTTTCTTTTTATTACTGGTTTTCCTTATTCATATTTTATCAGTAAATAATATATATTATAAATAGATAATAAGAAGAAAACTGTGAAATGATCTGCTCTGGTTATTCCTCTTCGATATGTGATTGCACAAGAAATTGTATTTTTTTTATTTGTTTTTCTTATTTTGTTTTTCTTTTTTTTTTCTTACACTTCCGTTTTGGCCTTTTATAATAATTTCTGTTTTTTTTTTTTTTTTTTCTGTTTTTACTAATTTTTATTTATTTTTATATTAAAGAAGAAGAAAAAAAATATTTCAATAGAAAATTACTTCACCATACTTAGTAATGAATGATACAATGAAAAATCAACATTCAACATTTTTTTGTTTTTTTTTTTTTTTTATTATTTCAGATTCAGATGCAATGATAATAATTATGAAGAATCAAAACTGATAGATATAATGATGAACAATTTTGAAATTGTAACAAGTCTCTGGATGAATTTATTTTCATAATATATTATACATATATTATTCGCAATGACTTTATTTAGATCTTAAAAATCCAAATTCAAAAATTAAATGTTGAAAACAACAACAACAACAACAACAACAAAAATAAGAAAAATTAAATAATTACAAGAAAAGTTCAAAAAGGCTATATTATATAGTTTCAGTATTAAATTTGCACGAGATCATTTTAGAGTACATGACTTACTTATATATGTATATAGTTACTTACTATGTTATATACATTTTGTTTTATTTTAATCCATTCAAGAAAATATATCCAAAACAACTATGGGTTGAATTCAAGATTCAGATTGAGTAATTCAAGCGTATAATATTATATTTATTTGTTATGTACAGGAAAACAATTCTTAAATAAAAAAAAATAAAAGAAAAATTTAAATAGTTTTTTTTCGTTTATGTAAAATAAGTGTTTTTTATTTTTTTTTAATAAGATTTCCTTAAAGTTATGGAAGTGGTCATGATGATGGAAAGTATTAAAATTATTTTTTTTTTTAATAATAAAAACAAATAAAAAAGAAAAATTAATTTTCATAATTTCCGTATGTAAAACTAATTTGTAGAATTACGGAATCAAATTTATATTATATATAAATATGTATATGTAACTAAGGTCATTTTTTTATGTTACCAAATACATACATACTACATTCCTTTAAATTTTTATAATACCTATTATATGTTCCTATTTGTGTATTTAAATAATGAGTAAATGGATGTTTTAAGAACTGGATAAATTTTAATATTTATTTTACAAGTAAGTAATTAGGAGAATGCACTATTATAAAATATGTGACTATTCGCCGTTTTGAGCAGCCGCACTCAGGGAAAAATCCTATAAAAATATAAAAAATTTTTTTTTATTAATTCAATTAAATTTTACTATTAAACTTCGTTAATGGGATATACAGTTTTAAAATAACAATTTGAATCTTATTAAATCAATAGTTGAAATGTACCATATTTTAATAGTATTGTCCTGTAAATATTATAGTCCATCACATTATAATTTAATAGTGTATCCTATTATAATAATAGTTTCAGATTAATTTAACAAATATAATACACACTATTATTTTAATAGTACTGTCTTATAAATATTATAATGCATCACATTATAATTTAATAGTTAATAGTACATCCTATTATAATAATAATTTTAATAATATTAATTTAATAAATTTATTAGTATGCGTACTATCATTTTAATAGTATTGTCGAAATAGTATACATTTTTTATAATAGAGCACCACATTAATTTTAATATTAAATATTTATTACTTTTATACTTCATATTAATTTAATGAGGTAAATCCTATTTTTCTAGTACCTATATTTGTTATGTAAGGTTAAAGCAGTTCAAATTAAATTAAACAATATTAATTATTTATTTATTAAATCATTTTATTCTACAAACATTATTTACTTTTTCTTGTATACTATTTAACAGACTTGTTTGTACTTTATCATAAAGATAGAAATATAGCTCAAATCTATCAAAATAACTAATAACAATAATAACTAACTAATATTAAACATATAAATATATTAAAATTAGATTTAACAAAAACAAAAAAAAATAATCAACAACTCACGTATTGATGTAGTGAGAAGTCATAACTATCTAGGTCTCGTAGTAGATTCCAAAATTAAATGGGAAGATCATATTGATGTAAAAAAATTTGTCCTTATGTTTTTATTCTACGCAGACTAAAAAAATTTCCTGATAAAAAAACGCTTTTTTTATATACTCGTCATATATTTTTTGTCAAATATTGTTTATGTCAACCCGATATGGAGTGGATCGCCAAAAATTAGTTTAAAAAAAATCGAAATACTAATGAAAAAATCTATTAAAATAATTCATAATTACCCAATATTGCACCCAACGAGTATGATTTATTCTGATAAGTATCTTAGTTTCGAGAATATATGTAAGCGTGAATTGTTCATTCTGGGCTTTAAAATTATAAATAAACAAATTAAGCATTATTTCATTTTGCAAAGATATGTAGATGTGCATAATTATAACACCCGAAACAAATGCAATTTTTATCTATCACTGTTCAAAACACAAACCGTCAAAAGACAAACTGTCTCTGCAATTGTTTAAAATTTCTTAATCATCTGCCTGGTAATATTAAGTCAATTGATAATTTATATCAATACAAAAAAAAAAATCGTCCAACCTCTTAATGTTTAAATGTGCAATTTTTAAATATATTTGAATTAATGTAAATTTTTAATGAAACTGATTGTATTTATTTTATATTAAAAAAAAAAAAAACTATTCTCAAACAATTGAATTTTTATGTTATTAATAAAGTATGAGACCAGACACCTTCGGCTACGATCTTAAAATTCTTATGTACAATGTGTTTCAAAATTACAACTTTAAAATTGTATTAATTTATTATATTGAATTAATTTGTAACTATTTTTGAATTAATAAAATTGTAAGTGAACACAGATAAATAAAGAAAAAAAAAAAATCTTAAGATTAATTATTTATAACAATTACAACATAGGCTTGGAAATGCTCGTTAAATGCCACTTTTTGCATAAGATATAAGGTTTGTGTAAAACTATTTCTCCGATTTGATAAAGTAAAACTTTTTGAATATCCGACATTGTTAAATAGAAATTTTCCTATAAATTTTCCCACAAAATATTATTTTTTTTAAACACTTAGCTTCGGACAAGTCAATGTTTTCAATAATCTGAATAGTTTTTTTCACATACCAAATGAAGGTTATTATGATATGATATATATATATATATATATATATATATTTCTTCAAAAACTAAATCTATTTTCTAAACACGTTTAGTAGCAAGTTGATGTGAAAATTAAGGACCAGCTTTGATTGAAAGTGTAAATGAAATATTAGTTTTAAGTAAATATTGTTAATACTATAATACTCAAATATAGTATTTAATTTATTAACTTTCATTAATTTAGTAAACATTTTTTATCGAAATTAGATTGTTTTAAACTATATTATTACATTTATCTTAAGCACTATTAAAGCTTATTTTTGTTCTTGAATTTCTATTTATTCTTTTATTGCAATTATTTCTAATTTATTTTTATCTTTATTTTTAAATTTTCTTTTAATACTTTAATTTTTTAATTTATTTATTTAAACTTTTTTTACTCCTTCAATGCAAGCAAATCAAGTTCGAACAGGTGATATTATCTCTTTAAACAGATTTTTTAAACAAATATTGCATTACTGGGTCCTATATAAGTTATTTTTAGCGCGCTTAATCTACTTATATTGAATATGTGTGTCATTTTAAAAAAAAATCGCGGCAAGTACACAGTAACAATATTATAGTTTAAAACCATAAAAACAATAGTATATGCGTACAATATTTAATAGTACATGTGGTTAACCATACTAATAAATTAAATCTGGTTCCGTTATTAAAAATTAACTATTTTGTAATATTGAAGTAGTAGGTCGTTCCTGGAAGTTTGACAATATCACCAATCAATAGAGCACCTTCGATTAAGTTAATAAATTTTTTTTCAAATTTTAAAATAACGGCTTCTTCCCTTCTTAAAAAGCTGATACGCATGTTCTGGCACACCCTGTATATTCTATACACCCCCAAATTGTTGAACATTTAACATTTTTGTTTTATGAAATCATATAACAACCGATAATTACACTTAGCTGACAATTAAAATTTTGTTAGGCGACATAAACAAACGAAACGGTTCCAACAGTGTTAGACTAAAATATTTTTGCTCTCAATAACTTCAAATTAGATTTGGATTGATCAAAGATATCTGTACTAATAGAATCAAAATTATATTATATAATAATGGTTAGTCTTAAGGACTAGGTTTAATTTTTAAAAAAAATATGGAAGTTTTTAGTGGGTTAAAGTGGGCACAATCGTTCACTTCATTATACCCTCGAAAATAGAACGATATAGATGAAAACTCTTTTGAATCTAACAAAAAAACTTTACTAATGGTAAAAAAACAAAAAGTAACAACGTATTTATGGTGTAATAAAATTACTTCCATTCTGTAAACATGCAGAATTAAATTTTCAGACTTATAATGTAGAATATGCTGTCGGCTCAAGTGTGAAACATTTTAAAAATAAATGTTAAAAAGAGACTAGGTTTCACCAAATTTAATAAAGATCTGAACAGATTATTTGATTGGTTCTATATGAATAAGTTGAAATTAAATTTAATCAAAACTAAATACATGATCATAAATAATTGTACTGACAGTGATGTTGCTTTAAATATTGGTGGTGGAAGCATTGAAAGAGTAAACGTCATGAAATATTTAGGAGTACAAATAGATGATAAGCTAAAATTAGACAAATACGCTGATGTCATAAGTAATAAAATTTCTAAAAAAAGTAGGTTACTTAGGAAAAATTCGCTGTCAACTCACGCAGAAATGTGCAATATATAATGATGTATAATACTAATATATTGATGTATAATTTTATATATATATTATTCTGCATTTATCTGGATGTTTGTAGGTTCGATGGAACGCTCCAACACATATACAAATTGCATATGGAAACAAATGCATATACATACAAATTGCTTTGGTGCTTTTTTTTAACCCCTGTCTACCATGCTGAACTTTTGCAGGAAAAATTGATTGCATGAATTATATTTTTTTAATTTAATGTTAGTCTTCTTCGCAAATAATAAGGAAAAACAAAAAATAATAATAATAATATAAATAAAACAAACAATTTTTTTGATTTATAATAATAAGGACTAATAGAAATTTAATCAATAGTTTAATATGGTATAATAACCAAAAGGCAAACAGCATTTAACACAAAAAAAAAAACATAATTCACTCAAAGGTTATTCTTATTACTTAAAATTATACACAATAATATACATGTGTATCAGCATATTTGTATTGTATAATATTATACATTATACTACTTTATTGCTTCTACCTTTTATTTTTGTCATTATTGTGTGCGTAACGCACTTCACTCAAAAAAAATTATTTTTGTTTTTTTTTGTTTTTTTTTATTATTTGCTGTATCTGTATTCTGTATGTTCTGCATGCTCCATTCCAAAAATATTATTTTATTTTCAGTGTTAAGTGTTCACTGTTCACTTCAGTGTTCAGGTTCACTGTTCAATCAATAGAACTTGATAGAAGTAGAGTAGAATAATTAACTCTACTTCTACGTCGGATAATAAAACATTGTTTTTTTTTAAATTGAAAATTATTGATGAAAATGTTTTTGTATTTTTTGTAAATTTTACCAATTTAGATACAAAATTTTGAATATTTTTTTTAAAAATAACACAATACCATAATAACAGTTTATTCATATAGCAAAAAAAGATACCTATACAGTATACAAAAGGCAAAATTTATATGAAAATAAGATCCCATTTTTAAATTTGCTCTCCCAGAGGCCACAATAACGGTAATACGGTATAATTTATACTAAATGGAACCCAACTGACGAATTATAACTAAACGGAAGTGAGTACGAGTATACCATACAAAAATACAAACATTTTATACAAATTTGTTGGTATGGTACTTCTTTTTCTGTTATATAAAAAAAAAAAGATTAGTGTTAGGCCAATATAAACATAAATAAAAATAAATAAAAAGTGATATAAACATAAGTACTGTAATTTCGGAATAAAGAATCTAATGAAAGAAAAAAAGAAACTAGGATTTATTTTGCTTCCGTCATTTATGACGGGTTACAAAGCTAGTACTAATATATTGATGTATAATGACTACTGTTCATTATTGTGGTTTCTATTTAGTGAAAAGGAAAAGGATAGGATGTAAATTTCACAAAAAAAAGGCTATGAGAATCATCTTAAGATGTAGTAGAAGAACTAACCGAAATTACATGCTCGGGCAAATTAAAATGGATGTCAGTACGCCAAAGACTCAATTTCAATATTTTGGTCTTTATTTTTAAAATGAAAAATAATATTCTTCCAGAATATTTAGGGAATTTACTCAGATATGTTGGAGAAACAAGTCATTACAGCCTGAGATCGGCAAATTTGTTCAGGTTACCATTGTTTCGTAGGAGTAATACACAAAACAGTTTATTTCATAAAGGTCTTCAATTATTTAATCACTTAACAGTGGAAGTCAGAAACGCAGAAAATTTAGATTTTTTCAAAAAAAATTTTATAACTTTTATGTGGGAAATACATGTGCAGAATTCTCATGCATCGCTGCATGCAGATATGCATGCATATCTGCGTGCCAGACACATGTGCATATTTTTTATTTGTCAAAAATTGTTTTGTTTTGAAATAATGTAGATAATTGCCGCAATTGATACACATACAATTTGTTTGTATAGTAATACAATACAAAATAAAATAATTTTTGAAAAATTTTAAAGTTAAATCGTTAAATGTTATTAAAAGTGTTTAATAAAAGTTTTAATTTAATAATTTTCGAAAAAAATTTAATCACATATTTTGTTATCTATCACTATCATGAATGTAACAAAATATAATTGTAATAAATTAATGCTAGTTTGTTGTGCATATATTTTGTTATATCTAAATATTTTAAAAATTTATGATGAATATTGCAACAAAAAAGAAAGAAAATCTAGACTATGGACTAGGGAAATTTTCGTTCATTTCAAATTAATTAGTTTTTCTTCAATTACTTAATTTAAAATAAATTTTTACAAAATTGATTATAACCTATTTTCCACAAAAAACAATAATAAATATGTAAATATTAAACAAATTTTATGACGTTTGTCATTATTTTTTTATTAGTATGAGTAAAATGACAATTTTTGCAATCTTTCGTGTTGGTAGCTCTGCCGCTGCGCAGCAAAAATTAGAAATAGAGATATCATGCATCAAATTTTCTGCGTGCAGAATTACATGTAATTGGTTCCATATAAAACCATGTATTCTAATTTATTTTTGCTGCGATGCATGCATAGTTCTGCACATGTATTTCAGGCATTATAAAGTATAACGAATTATGAAATTTGTATGTTGCCTTTTGAATATTCATAAATTTTTATATTATTATATTTTGATTTTATATTTTGAATTTTCATAATTATTTTACATTTTGTAGTTTAAATTTTTTATGAATTATTTTGGTATATTAATGTTTATATACATTTTTTAATATTGTGTAATAACCATATTGAACTAATTTTATTTTATGTAATTTGAAAATAATTTTAATCGGTTATTATACTATCATCAGAAGACTGATTAGCATTCAGTCTGACATCCTTCTGATGATCTTGTGCTAGCCAAAATCGATCAAATCATTAATTGAAATTATTGAACTATAGACTTTTTTATAGTTACACTCATTCCTCGCTTTACGAAAACACTCTTTTTACGGAATTTCGGTATAACGGAATTGAAAAATTAAAAATAAAGGTTTCTGTTTACAGAAGAAACCTCTATTTACGGAAAATAGAAAAATCCTAAATTTTTTTTTAAAGAAATCCTAGAAAAAATAGGCTTTTTTTTTATTTATGTACGCAATAATTTATAAGCATAATCGTAGTAGGCGATGAGACCTGTTTTCAAATACGTTTTTGTAAGCAATAATTAATATTTGTAGTGACGTACTACGTAGTAACAAAATTGTTTTGTATTATGAAGGTCGATGTGCTGATATTACTGCAGCTCGTGAATATTACAACATTTTGAAAAATATTATTGAAGAATGAAAATACGTTCCGGAACAGATTTTCAACGTTGATAAAACTGGCCTCTATTGGAAACGTATGCCTGATAGAAAATTTATTTTTGTGGATGAAAATTCTATACCAGGATCCAAAGTGACAAAAGAGCACTTAACATTTCTTCTTGGAGGCAAGCGCTGATGGGGATTTGAAGTTAAAGCCATACTTGATTTATCTCTCCGAAAATTCACGAGCTTTCAAAGGATGTAATAAACTCCCCTTGCCTGGTTTTTGGAGTTCCAATAAAAAAGCTTTGATGACTTCAAGCTTATTCGAGAATTGGTTAAAAAATTAGGTACTTTTGTCCCGAAATGAAATTATATTTGTGTGAGAAAAACCTTGTCAATAAGGTGTTGTTGTTAATGGACAATGCTCCAGGGCATTCCTGTGAACTTGTCTGAATTGTCTGATATGTGAACTTTGATTCACCCAATGGATCAATGCGCGATATCTACATTCAAAGCTTACTACTTGCGTAGAACTTTTAAAACAACTGATTGCTGCTACAGAGAACGAGGTGCAAAATTGTGTTTCCATTAAATAATTCTGGAACTGTGAATGTTTTCTTTCTTATTGAAAATGTAAATTTATAAAATATTCACATATTACATATATAATTGGTAGGTATATATAGTTCATATAACAGTATTTACACACACCTTACGTACATAATTTCATATACATATTTAAAAAAAACTCGATATACGGAATTTCGATTTACGGACAACTTTTCGGGAACAAAATGCTTCCGTAAATCGAGGGATGAGTGTATTAAATATTCAAATGTGTCAACACACGTATGTAAAATTCGGTTTTGGTCTCACATATAAAAATTCAGTTTTTCAAAAATGCGTACTGTTATAGACAAAATACCATGATGTGCCGTCACACCAAGGATAGTTATTGGACTTCGAACTAACAATTTAATTCTACTAACTAGATACCCAAATGTATCATAATCATGTTCTCCTGGATGGTCTTTGAACCTGCTTGGGTTTTGAACTTAACAATTTCATTTAATGAAAAATATAAACAGTTATGAGCTCTCAACAATATATCCAAAAAAACTCTCATCCTTAACAGATTATTATCATCATTCTTATCAGCATTCCTTAACATAAAATAGACGACTTCTTTCAATTATATTAAAAATAATTTTTTAGAATACTATATTAGAAGAACCTGATCAATGATAATGACCCTCTAACCTATAATATTTGACCCTACCAAGTATTCTTTAACTATATAATAATATGTGTACAACAATGTATATTTACATAAAAATAATTTAACATAGTAATTATTGTCCTGCCTTGTATAATATCCTTTTTGAATGATTTTTTTTTTTTAATGATCCTTAACTATAGAAAAAATAGAATTTTTCCCACAGAATTTCTTCCCCATTATAAATTCCTAGCAACAAGTAATAATATAAAAACACTTGTCCATTACACAAAACTGACCCTAATCGACGGTGTATATACGTATACTACGTCATGATATTTAGTTACAGGAATAAATATTTAAACAAAAAAAAAATGAAATCTCATTTGAATACAATTATAAATAAAATTTATCACTTTACATTCATCTTCTAATTAGACCCTTCTTTATTTCTAAAAATCTATGCATTTGTGTATGTAGAAGAAAATCAAACCGTATCGTTGAACCCTTATTTAATTTTTTAACGATCTTTTTATTTTTTATTATTATTTTTTTTGTTTTTGTATTTTGTTGTTTAACCGTCCACATAATAAAAATGAATCTTCAATATGAATCCTAGAATATTAACACTTGTATATAAAACGTTTTTTAAAAAAAAAACATTTTTAATGAAAATGCTATCATAAAGGATTGGACAGGTGCATAAATTGAAAATATGTTTTTCACTGTTTACTGTTTCAAATTTTTTAAATTGAAAACTAAAAACGTTTTTTTTATTTTCTTTCTAATTTCAACCCTTTTATTCAACAATCACAACAATAACAACAACAACAATAATGAGCAACAGAAGGATGATCATGATGATGATGAAAAAATCGAGATCGGTTAGAAAATATGAAAAAAACCAAATATTTTTTTTATCATAGTAATTTTATTTAATTCTATGTATATGCATGTATGTGTATATATATGTATATAAAAATTGTAACAGAATTTAAATCAAAGTCTATTCCCCCCTTCTTTTTCTTTTTTTTTTTTTTACTTTTTACTATTTGATTAAGGCAGGTATTTCATGAATTTTTCATTTTTTAGGTTCAATTTACTCGTCTTCTTCATGGTGATGATGATGATGATGATGATGATGGTGATGATGATGAAATGAAAATGATGATGGGAACAATTGTAACATCAGTCATTGACTTTTTCTAACAACAGAACGAAATGAAATGAAACATTATGAGAAAAATAAAATGAATAAAATAGGATTATTAAGTATTAATGTTTCTGTCATTTCATGTGATTACATGTCTAGATTCTGACTTTGTTATTTGTGTTTTATATAATTTATATGGAGCGTCTACAGGGGGGAAATACTGCAATACTGTAAAACTTATGGTTTGGCTGATTTTATTAAGAGATAAATATTTTATTTTGAACCCACTTTGGCTGCTAATTTGTTCTTGGTAGTAAATAATTGCAAAACGCACTTGGAGTAAATATTTGTCCCTAGTGTATTTTATTAAATTGTTGAATTTTAGCTCAACCTCGGTATTCATTTGTAAAACTGTTTTCCAGAAAATTTATTTTGTCTTTTGAGTAATGATATAAAACTGTACAATCAGTTTCGAATGAATTTATATTTAGTAGTTAGTATGTCTGGTTTTATATGATAGCATAATGGCTATCGGATGACAACGCCCCAATGGTATGCCATCCATATAATGATGATTTGTATACTCCATCGTATTACAAGACCTTTTTTAATTTGTTGACTAATATGTGTCAAGTAGTTCTAGAATGCTGTGACGCTTAAGTTGATTCACACCATCTAAAAATAGCAAGCTTTTTTCAAAGCTATTTGAATTAATCTTGTTTGATGTTTTCACTTTTGCCCTTTTTGATTTCCTACTTTATGGTTTTCATATGTATGTCTCGATGTAAAATATCGTAATTCACAAATCATGATGCTCCTGTTATTAATTTTAATACTTTCGAGTGCAATCGTTCGTTGTAGTATTTTAATATTCGTATTTTACTGGCCATTCACCATAGTTCGATTCCGTAACTCCATATCGGCTTTAGGATAGCTTTATAAGTTAAAATTTTGTCGTTTAATGTCATAAAAAAATTATATTCACTCAACCAACACCAATCAAATCCAGGTATTTTATTTTAATATAGATATGATTTTTCCAAGTATATCGCCAATCCAATTGCATGCCTAGATGTTTAACAACTTCCTTTTGCGGAACTACTTCATTACCCAGCATGATAACCGTACAAGTTAGCGATAAAACCAAAATATTTATAATTTGAAATTTCAAATGCAATTTTTTAATTTCAATATGATCCTGAAAGGCAGGATGAGGGTCCTGTAGATACAATATAATATGTCAGATGTCATTCGCAATGTCAAAGAAGAGGAGAACAGTAACCGAAAAATTTAAATTTAACAAAAAATCTCAAAATGGCAATAGGTAATTTACCAATGAGGAATGCCAGGCCACCTTTTAAGCGAACGTGGAAAACTTTTGTTCCCCAGCATCCATTTGATTTGTCATTAGCTGAACCACTTTTTCAAAAGAATGCTCCGCAACAAGATGATGCGACTCTTACAGCGGTATCTACTTTTAAAACGAAATACAGATTTGACACCAACTCCAGCAGAACAAACGCTGCATTTGCAAATTTAGTTACAAAAGTTCAGTCAATTTTAGATAACCTGGAGATCTTAACACATGTTGGTTCCTTTAAAAAAGCAACTAGGATTACCGGCAATAACACTGCCGATGATAACCACAATATCTTGAAAATATTACCTACTAAAGAAGCTTGTGATGCTTTAGCTTGTAAAGTTAACTCAAAGAATACAATGAAAACGGAAATTTTCCCAAAAGCTACAATTCAACAAGAAAGTAATTTTAACATTGCTAAGTCTCAAGCAAAAGTAAGAGTTTTAATTGCTACTCTACCACAAAACATTCGTTTAAGCTTGAAACAGAAGTACATTTATTTCATCATCATGTTTATCGGCAGTGGGGGCATAATAAAAAAACTTTGTATTAATCTTTATCAACATAACTCTGTCAGAATGTGACAGAAATTCGATTATTGATATTAATGAAAAATAAATCAGTGAATCAAATTTGTCCCAATGTGGGCTGCAATCAGAAATCATAAACAAAAGCTATGCAGTCACATTTGGCAGTTAATTGTCACAGTCGTTGATTTGAAGAAAATTCACATCATTCTTCAATCCAAGTAATCTAATTCGTCTTTTGAAAGATTTGACAAAATGCTTTGAAAACTTTTCCCCACATTCTCCATGAATGCTAGATTTGTTGTTAGCTCATTTGGTTATAATGAATAATCCTAGCAGACAAACTCTACAAATAAATTTAGCTTTTAAATATTTTCTGTGTACATACAACAATTACCCTTGAACAACAGGATACATGTTGCATGACAGCATAAACTTTATTAAGCCTACTTTTGCATGGAGGATATAAACATATTTTAGGTCTCGAAGGAAATACAATTATTGCTCGGGAATTGTAAGTTTGGGATAGTGTAGTAGTTTGTACTGTAGAGTCGGTATATGAAAAACCAGTAGATAAAAAGAATCGGAAGGATAAGTAAGCCGTAGAAAACATGGATGATGAAGATGCAATTATAGAATAAGACGATATTTATCAATATTTCAAAATCAATTTAAGCTTAATACACATAAAGTTTTCTTTTAATTATACTGCATTCATATTATCGTCATCATCAATGTAATCCCATGCGTGGGGGCATAGGACGAAAATATAATCAAACAAAATTAAAGTGAAAAGCGACTCAGACACTTAGAGTGGATGGATGAAAATGCTCCGGAAATTAAAAGACTTAGGGGCAAATCAACCCTTAACAATTACGTATTCTACAAAAGCCTACTGTGAATGATAAAACGTAGGAAGATGATGTAGTTAAGCCCAAGACCCACATGGCCTGTTAACCAATTATATATAAGTAAAATCACATATTAAAGCAACTTTTAGTAGATCTTCTCTATTTTTCCTATCATGCACCCAACTTTTGTTGGCTGTTAATTAGATTAGAATGATTTTACCATAGATTTGCGGCTATAGTTTTAGAGCGAATCTAATGTTTTATTGGGTCTCCTCTATTTTGTAGCCATACAGTCATTTACTATACTAACTAAGCTATAAACTAGAATGAATTTTCCAAAAATAACTTTAAAGTGGATGAAATTTTTGTAGTGAGTCTGCTCTATTTTACAACCATACACCCGACTTTAGTTGACTTTATTAAGTAGACTACAACCTAGAATGAATTTGCCGCAGATTTGCGGCTATAATTTTTTAAACCGGAGAAAATCAGTGGCCTTTGTCATAAAAAATTGACAGGTGACAATTTTATAAAATTGTCGCGATTGTCCGTCATTTTTTTATACATAAATTTACAGGTGACAAAATTTTCATGACAAATTTTGTAATTTATAAATTATAATTTATAAAATTGTCATGTCTATTTTGTAATTGTATTTATTGACAAATATTTTTTTAAAAACAACATATTATTATCTATATAAAATAATATAAAATGCAACGTTAAAAACAAAAAGCCATAACTAGGTACTTATTTATTATAAACAAATTTTTTAAAATAACTTCGATATTAAAATAACAATATTTTGTCGAAGTTATGTCATTTTTAATTTTAATAAATTTCTCGAACTTATTTCATTATGAAATTATAATAAATAAATTAAAAATGAAATAAAGTCGAAAAAAAAATCAAATTTTATCGAATTTATTTCAATTGATAAAATTTGTATCGCCTTTATAATGCAATGAAAAATGAAATTTACACTTTTACGTATTTGAAATCGTGTGTCATGAATTGTCCGACAATTATAAAAATTTTGTAATATACAATTTTATTTTTGGTTTCATAACAAAATTGACATAAAAATTACTGCGTGGACAAACTTTGACAAATTTTGTAGATTTTACCTTTGTTTATGAAACAGGAATTGACAATTTACAATTTTGTCAATTTTATTTTAAAGCAAAAATTTGACAATTGTCGACCTGTAATTTACAAATTTTTAATTTACAAAATTGTCACCTGTCAATTTTTATGAAATAGGCTTCACCAATTGGCTTCACGATTATATACTTAATATTAAATACTAAATTTATAAAGAGTTTCATAGAAATTATAACTTTATAAATTACATAACATTATCAAAATAAATGACCCAAAAATTCTTTAAATATTTTATTAAAACTCAAATTTTCTTCAATTAGTATACATATATGAAAAAATTTCAATTAAAATTGGTCACACTGTTATTTAAAGTATTTCGTATAAGAACAAAACAAAAATATCTTTTGGTTCCCTATACTATTCCATTCCTTTTAATTCCTAACAAATTATACAATTTTTCTTTTTCTTTTGTTTTTGTTGTTTTGCTTTTTCAAAAAATTACAATGTAATGGCATTGCATTACAATTTTCTATATTTTTTTTTTTTTCAAATAGAGCAAAGCGCGCATATTTCGTACAATCATTTTTTTTTTTTTTACTTCATTTTATTTTCTTTTCTTTTTCTTAGTCTCCCCATTTCTTAGGAATATGTATCTAGTGGATACAGCAGGCTGACTACATAATTGTTAAAAAGTCGTCAGTTTGCTCAACTTGAGAATGAATGGATAAACAAAAACCAAAAAAATAATAATAATAAAAAAACAAAAAATTAAATAGATAAATAACAAGAGATAGACGGAGATGGGTTGGGATGGTATATGAAATGGGATGAGATGGATGGATGGATGGGTAGATAGATCGGTTGGATGGATGACTAGATGGATGGATGAAACTAAGGCATCTTCATAAACATTTTTTTTTTTTTTTTTTTTTTATTGTTGTGTGATTTTTATGTAGAATTGTTATGTGTTGGTATGCACACACTTTATCCATTTATCCGTTCGGAGAATTTTTCTTTAAAAGAAATTCTTATTTAATTATACATGTATTAGTAAATAATATACTCTATATAGTATATTTAACTATACAAAGTTGATCCAGTAATATAGTGTAGATGAAAGAAAGAAATACAAATAATATTAGAAATTTATGTTATATAGTATCTACACAACTGTTGTTCTATGTGATAAAACTATATACATGCATAGTTTGTAGATTAAGTAAAAAAAAAAAAATAATAACTAGAAAAATAGATAGATACGACGACAGCGAAAATCTTAAGGCATAGTTCAATGACCTGATATTGCATCCACGCGTATATTTTCACGTATGTCATTTATGTATGTATGTATATGCTACTGATATAGAGTAATAATATGTAGCTGAGATAATATATAAGATATTGTAATAACATGGTGTCTCTCGTAATGTTTAATATAACATATGGGTAAATATATGCAATCGAAAGAAGATTCAGAAATGTTAAAGAATTTAATTTTAATAAAGTTTTGTATTATTCCGTTAATTTTTAACGTAATAAAAGCACATTAGCTCGAATATATACGATCGAAAGAAAATCCGGAAATGTTAAAGAATTTAATTTTGATAAAATATTGTACTATTTTATTAACCTACTCAGCTCAAAAGTATTGACTTGGCTTAGTACTATATTAGGATAGAAAATGTGGGATAGAAGAAATATTAATTAAGCTTCGAAATTTCAAATTTAGGACTTTTGTTGTTTCATTAAAATTAACAAATTTATATTTATTACTGGGCTTATATGGCAAAAGCAAATGCAAAGTACTTTCAACTAACTACCATACTTCAAAACAAACCAATTTTTAGCCAGATCATGTATTTATGCATATCAAGGGTGGTAACGATCAATATGAATCATTAGTAGGTATGAAGCCAGGTATATACAAACAAATCGCAGACATTGTCACAGATGTAATGATGTAGACGAGAGAGAGAATAATTCCTCTGCACTTTCCAAATTTTAACTAGAGCCGAACTCTAGAGTCTATATGTATAACATGCTTAAGCATTACCGCGGAGTAAAATTACACATGTTGTTGTCCTTCTCAACCATTTACGTTGATTTTAGTTTCATGTTTAAATGTATCCCCTACAAATGGGTTATTAAAATCTTTGCATCAAAAATGCTTAATTAATTTCTAATTGTCTTACCCGACCACCTAGTTGGGATAACGAAATAAGAGGCTACAAAAGCAAAATGCATATAGCATATACCATATACATTATTGTAATATTGTGGATATTGTGTCTAGTGTTTTGTGCTCATTAAATAAAATTCTGGAGAGTTAGCGTATATATAGATTGTAAGTTGTGTGATTTCGGGACAGAATCTTTCCCCTATATCACCGCAGCCTCAAATGAGCTTATTGTGATAACCCTTGTTTGTTAGTTAGTTTCTGAGTTCTGAAGGATGGAGAAGGAATGGGAACGAATTTTGTGCTGGATAGCTCCCATTGTTCGGGGAAGTTAACGTATGTACAATAAAACGTTTGCTAATTCTATTTAAAAATATTAATGTGCATTATTAATTTTTTCTTTCGTCATTAGTAATACTGAACACACCCAACACAAATATTCGTGATTTTGTTCTCAAAATATTTTGTATTCTATACTTTTTGTCATTGTTATAAAAAAAAATTAAAATTATCCAAAATCTACAACAAAAAATTGCATTAACTGAAAATAAAATATTATTGGGACATTAATTCTATGCAAATGTAATCTATAATAAGAAGTTTGGTCTAAACAAATTAAATTAAAGTATACTGCTCTTTATTTAGTAAATGCTTGCGAGAGGTGAAATACCTGTTCCAGAAGAAATTCGTTGTATAACAAGTAGACTATAATGTCATAATTGCCCATCATTACAATCTTTCAACATCGATAAACATTGATATCCAACTTATTCTAACCACACTGATTTAAAAACCTATCAAAAGATTGTGACTTGAATTGCTGTTTATGAAGATGAACTGAAATGAACTGAGATCCCTCAGTTTCATCAATCCATCTGGTCACGCATCCAACCGATCTATCTACACATTCATCCATCCATCTCATCCAATTCATACAATCCCAACCTATCTCCGTCTATCTTGTCATATATATATATATAAATATTTCATGACCTCTTACTATAAAAAGTTAATATTGTAACAAAAACAAAAGAATTAAGCCCCTCTCAACCGTATTACGAAGCAAAACATCGAGAGTAACACAAAAATTAGTTCCATTTGAAATAAATAATACAGAGTTTAGATATTATGCACACCCATTTTATTGAAACACCATGTATAAAATATTTGCCATATGATATTCACATATTTATTTGGTATTATGTAAGGAAGAAAGCATTATTATGTTTACATGAGAAAGAGATAGAAACACATTATGGAGTAAAATGAAAAAAAAATTAAAATTATGTAGAACAAAAAAATAAAAATCTATTTGTTTTGGAATTAAAGAAGAAATCAGAACTTAATCAAATAGTATATAATATATATATACATATTTATGTAATGTATATGTACATATATAGAATAATCATACGAAAATATATACATTATGTGGAAATGAGAAAAATTATCCTCCTCAGATGTTAATATTACATGTTCTTTTTCATTGGTATTTTGACATTATCTCTTATATACATTTTTACATTTTGTTATTATATACATCTTTATATACATATAATATATTTATATAAAGTACGATCATATGTTTTAATAAATTTTTTTTAAAAAAATTAAATATTGTAGTGTTAATGAATGAAAAATCGATCGAACATGCAACAAATATTTGATTCGATATGAAAATATGCATACAGATGAGTATACCTATTTACTATACGGGAATAAATCCCGTAGGGTTTGTAATTTATTTATTATTGAAAGTCATTTACATGATATTCATAAATGATGTTAAGAAATCAAATCTGATTTTGATTTTTTTTTTATAATTTCGTAAAAGTTTGAGTAAAAGCTTGTAAAGTTAATTAAATAAAATTAAATGTCAGTATTGTACAAATTTTGAAACAATTTTATGAATATTCAGAATAGGTTGGATCTATTCTGAATTAAATTCTGACATATTGCGTATTTACTTAGATGACACAATAAGACTTGACACATAATATCACGGAAGGATTGTCTCCATTGATTTTTATCTACCGCAACCTATCGTTCACCATATAGTCATGGACGAAAAGTGGTACACTGGTAATGCTACACATGGACTCAACTAATTTAAATTATATTATACAACACTATACAAACTTGTCCAGAAAATAGCTGGAAATGATAAATGAACACAAAAATAGCTTAAACAAGATAATTAAGTAAATGTCACTATAGATTTGTTGAAGGTATTTCCTCCAACTATTAGGAGCTATAAAAATTAGTAATGCGATAATACAAACTATTCAACAGACGAGACAAAAACATTTGTGATTCCAATATAATCAAGACTTTAAGTTTTACTATTGCTTTTGAATGATTAAGAGTCAACACTGATTTCAAATTTAATAATGCCACCATTTACAAGAATATTAATGCCATAGCAGACTCAGCAACACAAAAACAATAGTTTTATGTAACAAAACTCAAATTAAATTAGCACTTTTAGTTATAGTAAACATTCATTTTTATTCATAAAAATTTCGCTCACATTAAAGGGTTTGTGTAGAGCTGGCTATTGTTCAAATATATTTCTATGAGCAGCTGAAAAGCTAAAAGGACTAAATGAAATAGCATATAAAAAATTAAACAGAACTCCAAAGATGAATCTAAAAATGAATCAAATTTTAATTTACTAAATTATGTGTGATCTCAAATTTAAATGTATTTTCTACACTACACAATAAAATTCACTAACATCTAATGTAAAAAAGCCACGTATTGGATTAAAAAGAAAACTTAACATTAGAATCCTCTGAGATTGACTGAGTAGCGAATAAATACCACCATAAAGTCATGACTCTACCATATTCTCTAATCCAACGACGAGTAGTGAAAATATTCCTAAGACATCACGGAATCTACTGTACAAATAATGGACTTTGAATCACCTTTCACCAGAATCAATTTTCTTTCAACACTGTTATTTAATAACAAATTCATTCATCTCTTTATCAGTTCAGTTTACGGTATTGGTTTGGTAAATAAAGCGGTATTATTTTAATAGTATAGCAGTAAAATAAATTTCACGACAAATCATTGCATTCCTTGCATTTATAATTTGATGCAAATCCTACCTTGGGAAGGCAAAATAGCGGTGGATATGGAAAAATACCTGATCTTACATAAAATTGAATGGAGTACAATATTGTTTATTGATTTTAAAGTGTGTGTAATATACAGAAGATAAATAATTCTACAATTACAGATATTCTAAGTGTATTCATCATCATCATCATCAATGTCTTGTAACCCCATCCGTGTGCAGAAATAAAATCTTTCCATCAGTTCCTATCTTCGGCCTCTTCCAATCATATAACCTCCAATCTTATAACCTCTTCAATTGTGGCTACGTTCTTTGCTAGGTACTTGCTTCGGCTAAAACAGTTGTTCCGACGCGACATGTACCCTGGGTAGGATTCCATTCAAAACATTGTTTCGCGATGTTGTTGTCAGGTTTCTTCACAGTATGCCCAATCCAACGCCATTTCATCTGTCAGATTGCCACGTTTATTTGTTTTTGCTTCGTGTTTTGCCGCAGCGTTCTGTTGGAAATAGTTTGGGGCCAACGAATGAATGGGATGCGCCAGAGACATCCACTGGTTGATGTTTTCTGAAATTTTCCATGTTTCTCAAGCGTAGTAGAGAGCAGATTTTACACTTGCGCTGAATAATTTTATTTTTTCGCGCATAGATGTTTTGCTTGCCTACCATATTTTTGAGAGCATCCCAAAAACAGTATGGGCTTTACTGATGCGGGGTTCAATATCCAAATCGGCACTTCATCTGATGACACGATGCTACGCAGGTGGAATTGAACGTCCCCACTTCTTCGATTTCCGTTTCTTCATGGAGGATCGGATGTTATGATGTGTGAGTTGTTATTTTACTTACTCAGTTGAACAAAATTCCAAATAATGCAAAATATAGAGTTTTTGAAATAAAATAGTAAAATTAAGTAGATCCCATGACTAAAATAACACTAAGTATAATAATAAAATCATTACTATGTTGGAAATGGAAACTTAATTCCACTTTACGATTTCAAAATTTAAAATTTTTTTAAAACAATCTAAATTTCAAATTTTCCAATTTTCTTATATAAAATAATAATAATTTTCCGCTGAACTATTTCTTCTAATTTAATTTCTCATTATATACATTTAAACAGGATGCAATCATTTATATTTCCTATAAAAATTTTCTTTCACAATAATAGCAAATTTTGTATATCAATCGGTTATAGTTAAGGTAACGTCATCCAGCACTAAACTAAAATTTTCACGATCCTTGATTTTGAATCATTTCTCCCCCAACCCTTGTATATTCAATTTATTTTCAACTTGAATTTAAATGATGATAATTTTACCTGTTTTCAAAAATAAATATTATAGTCAATCATTGTTACCTCTGTTCAGAATCAAGGAAGCGGAAAAAATTTTTTAAATTTATTTTTTTGACCACTGACTAATAACGATGTAAAATTGTCTTCATCATACAAAGGATATTCATTCGTTATACTCATTTTATAAAATTGAAATTTTGCCAAATTTAAATTTATATTTATTTAATAATTTTCAATCGTTATACCTCCAACCCCACCTCTCTTTCGACTTCCTTTTCCAAAGAAAAGAAACAAATAATACAAAAAATTTAATTCTCACATAATCATTTGCTTTCCCTAGTCCTTTAGTTTTTACGTCACAGAGAATAAATTTACCATAATTTCACATGATTACTATTCAAGAAAAATTCAAACCAAATTCGTATTAAATTAACAAAAATAAATTTAATAAAATATAAATACAGTGGGGGTAGAAAATGAATGAATTTTGTACATTGAAGTGTTGGCAATTAGGACATAAAAATTTTCATTGCAATACTATTGAATATATATTTTAAATACATTTTGTCTCCTACTAGTATTTCTGTTGTCACTATGAATTTCAGAAGCTTCTGCTATAGTATAGACTGTCAATGAAACCTGGTGCAATAACTTTTGGTTTCAATACAATTTGAACATCAGCAATCTACGAATTTGTTATTATTCTCAAGAAGACTTCTTCACCGGACGAGATCACTTTTTTATATTATGTGAATTTCAATCAAGCATTTTCTGGCTAGCTATAGTTCAGAATCTTGTTGATATCGTTACACTCATCACAATCCTGTGCAATGACTTTGGTTTCCAGTCATTTATCTCTACCAGTTTTCTGGAAGAGTTCTTCTCTATGCGAAATCCCAATTTTGTGCATTACAAATTTCAATCAAACACTTGCTAGCTATCAAACTCTTATCTCTAATACGTTAGTAGGATTATTTTATACCAAAAAGAAATTTTGTATTGAAGAAAATAAATAAAATCATTATGACCTGAGCCCTATGATATTAGTTTCACCACAATATCTTTTAATACAACAAAAAATTTTGCATTTATTTACCATGAATTTAATGTTACTTACATATGCGGCTCTGGCGACCACCTATATACCAATATTTATCATCAACTTCCGTTATAATCGAGTGAAACCAACTGTTTAGTCTAACTTAAAATCCGTAAGTTTTGTTATATTCAGTATGAAGGGATATGAAACTACATCTTAACGAAGCTAATATTACACCGATCAATTTTCACACAAATAATTTGAGATTTCAAAGGCAAAATGTCTGTCCCACAAAAATGTGCTGGATAAAAGATATGTCTTATATTATCTGATGATGGAGAAAAGTAGGATTTACATAGAGAAAAAATATGAACATTTGGCCGCCTTCTTAGCTATATCAAAAATATGCTCCCTCCATCCCTTTGCATTTTTGGATTTAGCTACATGTTCAGACTTTCAGACTTTAGAATATTCAGACTTTCAGATCGTTATATATTTCCTCCTTGAAATCAAAGGGTTGGAAAAGCTTTGAGTTTTGGACGTGTTGAACTCAACTTTTAAGATTTAAGAAGATTTAAAATTCATTTATTTCCGTAAATATAAAATTTTTTACAAACTACATCAAATTAAAATTGAATATTATCAAAACATAAAACTCTTAAATCTAATAAACTAATATAATAAATTCAATAAAACTAATAAAATTAAAAAAAAACAATAGTTTATTAGACTAGTTAATAGGAACAAAAATAATAATATAAAATTCAATAAGAAATAATTTAGTAAAAATAACAAAACTTTATATATGTAAGAAAATAAGTAGGATCATTCGAATA
Source organism: Argyra leucocephala (assembly GCA_963942445.1). Taxonomy (NCBI): domain Eukaryota; kingdom Metazoa; phylum Arthropoda; class Insecta; order Diptera; family Dolichopodidae; genus Argyra; species Argyra leucocephala. Next base: position 186,619,377 of record OZ012677.1, read on the forward strand.
TATTCAAAAGAATACGTGTTGAATGAAACAAACGTAAATGAAAAAAAAGATATAAATATAAATGTTTTTGTTTTAGCGGGGTACTAAAATAATAAGTAATTACAAATTAAGATTAGACAAAATAATTAAAAAAAAAAAAAATAGAATTAAAAATAAAATTAAAAAGAGTGTAAACAATGTATCAAAAAATGTAAAGCAAAAAGAAATAACAAATAAAAAATGTATGAAAAGCTTAATATTGAAGTAAAAAATTTAAAAGTATACTATAGTAAGTTCAAGCAAAATTAATGAATATAATTGAAGTATGAAGAGAAAACCAAATTTAATTATAATACATACACAAAACAGTTATTTAATACAAGTTTCCACCATCAAATAGTGATTCAATTTGAGAGTGATCGAACTGAAATAACCAGATTTTCAACTGTCTAAGAAATGAGTAGAAATTACGTTCACTTCTGATGTGAATTGGTAGTCTATTAAAAATTCGTGGTGCCATATTAACAAAGCAATGCGTAAATTGTGTTGTTCTGGCCATTGGAACAGCAACATATTTCAAATAATTAATACGTAGGTTGTAAGTTGGCGTTAATCTTTGATCGAGGTAACCAGATCTAATGAAAAAAAATTTTCATAGTTTTGTAGATATAGAGATGTCTGAGTGGCAAAATACAGACTCTTTTGAAAAGTGGGAAACTAGATGATAGACGATTAACATTAAGCATGGTTCTTAAGTAATGTTTTTGGGCTAGGATAAGTGGACGAATTCTGTTATTGTAAGAACCACCCCAGCAAACCACCCCACTTTGTTTACGAACCACCCCACTTTGTAAGAACCACCCCACTTGGTAAGAACCACCCCACTTTGTTTACGTTATCCCAATCGGCTATTTTTGTTAGGTCATGGTTAATTGAGCTAGTCATTATGCTTCTCTTTGAGCTGATTGAAGTGACTTCAGATTTCCTTACAAAATCGTAGGATGCCAACAATATGCTGTCATGTGTTGGATAATCAATATTGAAATTATATGTAGAGTTGTAAAATAAATGGTTGAAAGTGCATTTATATTTGCTAAATTTTTTTTTCCAACTATTGATTTTGTTAAGTAGAATTTGCACAGTGTCCATCAGAATCGGATACACTAAAAAAGAAATATTTTTATCAAAGTATTTTTTTGCAATTTCTTTTTGATTAAATTTTAGCACTCACTGTACCATAATATGAAAAGTAACAATAACTTTCAAGATCCTTTTATGTTTTGTCCTTTATAAAAAGAAACAAAAACAGTTTTTTTGAATCAAAAAATTTTTTTTTTCATAATAAATGAATTGCATAAAAAGCCCTCAAGCAAATCAACAAGTAGCACACAAGAGACAACTTCTTAAATTTCAACCCTCATTTATTTCCCCCCCAAAACAAAAACCAAGTATATGCTTTCTTTGATATGTTATCATCAAAAAATCGTTACACAGGTTAGTTATGTATATTCAGGTGTTCTCGTCCTGCCATCCATAACACAATGAATAAATTTGTTTTTGTACAAAAAGGAATAAACCTTCAGGTTAATTTTTTTTTTATTATTTTTGTTTTTTATTTTCTCTTGTTTGGTACCTTCTTTTAGCTAAAGGCAGCAAATTGATCTGAACTGAATGTAACAAAAAATTTATTGTTTTTGTTTTTTTTGTTTTTTTTTTTGAATTCTTAACTTTCTAAAAGATGTGAGTAATGCGATTGAAGGAACAATCTGAATTGATAATTTTTTTTTTTTTTCATTTTTATATCATTCTTTTGGACATTTCCATCACATTATTCTACCGTGAAACCAAAACAAAAGGATGGATAACGAAGTAACTAAAGGGGGAAAATAGTTTCTTTTATAGATCCTTTTTGTAAAAAAAAAAAATGAAAAGAATCACTAAAAGGATTTCAGTTACATTATTTTTTTTTTTTTTGTTATTTTCTTTTTAAAGAGCCCATTGTCAAGCTTGACTTGGAATGTAAATCTACCCTTAAAATGCAGTCTTTTGTATGGAAAATAAAATTATATTAAAAAATATAAAAGTCACAGACAATTTTTTTTTATTTTTTTGTTTTTTTTTTTAATCTAATTTTATTTTGATTCTTTTTTTATGAGATTTTTGCCTCAGGTGTTTTTTGTGTTATTGTAAGGTTCATCTTTAAGTAGAGTTGCCAACTATTGATTTGGCGGAATATAAATGGAAGGAAATTCAATGAAATTTGTCTAGCATACAATATACTTTTTACTTTATTTAATGGCAACCAGTCATAGTTTGTCGAAGCAATATTATAATTAAAGAAATTTGTGCTTTGCATTTGCATTATTACTAGACTAACTTCCTTATAATTAATTTTTAACGTTTGCTTTATTAAGCATTATTTTGCATTTCTAACATTTAAATTGTGTACAATGGCACTATGCCACACTATCGATTTCTTGAATAAATGAATGTCTTTTTTCGGAGTGCTTGAGTTCAATGGAGTTTATGTTAAAATTATCTTCTCAAAATTTTGATATCATCTATTCTATTTTTATTTTGTGGAACACATGAATCGAACCAGAGAACAAATTTCTTGATATTAGGCTTATTTTCAAGTACTCTTTCTAAAATCATTTTTAAAACACTACATATATTGTTCCCTGATCTTCCACTTTATCCTTCAGTTCATATTCCGCAGTATGTTTTCTTATCAAGCCATCTAGATTGTCAGTATTGCTATTGAAATTCATTTTGGGGCAGTATTATCAATTAAGTAGCTTAGAGTAGCTCTTAATTTATATGCGGAGCGGCTAATGATTTTCTAAACATTAAATGGTACTTTAGAAAACTTCGTATTATATAGTTTATACAGATTCACTTTCCTGAATTTTTATCCATATTTAATTATTTTTTATATCCACTGACGCTTCTATAATAAAATAACACTGAACAATCACAACTCGTTTATAAGTTATGGTGCACAATAAACAAGAAATAAAATATAATTGACTAACATACAAAATTTGTTGTTCATGGAGCAAAAATAAATGTTATGGCATATGCGGCAAATAAGGTTAGTAGTTGAATTTAATATACGACAATTTCGCAACTGGTATCCTTGGAATGAAGTGGAATGTAGTGAAATTCAGACTAGACCATTCGAAAGACGGTGTTTTGTTTAGTATGAATCAAGTCTTTCGAAATGTGAAATCAAACAGTTGTAAAACTAAAAATTGTATGTCTGCACCTAGCCTACGTTTCCGGTGAATTTTCCCGCAACCAAACATATTACTGTGGCATATTCTGGTACTTCTCAGTATTCGTTGTATTGCATTTTCATTGTAATGTACTGGTGAAGTTCAACGCAATAACCCAGTTTATACAATTTTGCAATAATTTTTGCATTCAATAACTATATACCATTACAGAAATGTCAATCCATAGTTTATCACAAACAGATAAATATTACGCTTAAAATTATGTATTTGAAGACTTTGTTAAGACTATGTTAAGCCAAGCGTTAGAGTAGAACTGTTTAGTGCTTTCTTAATATTTAATGTGACAACTAATCTAATGTGTAGAGAACAGAGATATGTAAGCTAAAAGCTCATGATGTAAAACTATAATGTTATATGAGTATTACACCACTAATTGGAACTTTCACAACAATAGTGTTCGCATATGACCAGAACTACACATGAAATTGACATAATATTTAGTTTTAAACGTATTGGATATATTTATAAAAAATTACAGGGTAAAAAACTCTATTGATCAAATCATTCATAATATGTGCCTTTGGTATATCGTATATTTACCGTTAAGTAAAGTTAACGTAAAAATTATCCCATAGAAAAATAATTGTCATTAATTTATGTTTTATTTTGGAAAGATCGGTGTAAATATTACAATGTATCAAATTTTCTTAACTGACCACATTGCATTACCAACAATTCCGATCACTATAAACATTTTGTATCTGAAATAAACGTCAAATCAAATGTTAAAAAAGTATACTTATGCGCATAACTATAGTTTGAAATTAAAATTGAATATTTTTGTGTGAAAAAAAAATTAAAAAGTATGCAATTTGAAAACCAATTATTTTTTAACCATTTTTTTGAGTCTTGCAATTTTACTTATCATTTAATAATCAGTTGAGTAATTACAAAATTTTTAGATACACAATTTAACAACTCGTGTTGATAAATATAATGATAAAATGTTTATATTATTTTTTGGTATTTCAGATCTCGCAACTTTGTATCAGCAACGTTGTCGATACATTTCCGATGTCAAGGATTATTGTACTTAGTTTGAAAGAGAGTGACTGCCACAGTTACACGTCGGTTTTGATTAAAAAAAAAATTTTAAATTCCATACAAATAATATGATCGATTATAAATGGATTTAAAAACAAAAAAAAAAACAAGTTATTAGTGAAATTTTAATAAAAATAAAGTTGGCGGCCTGGAAAATATAGACCACTGGGCCACCGATTATTTATTCTAATAAAACTTCTAATTACAAGTAAGCAATTAAAGAAAAAAATAAAAAATTTAGAAAGCCCTATCTTTCCAAGACGCTGGGCTTCGGCCTCTATTTACTCTATTTTAATACGCGTCTATATTAACAAATAATCCGATGAAATTTACCGTTAAGAAAAGTTAACGTACTTTTAGTGCCTCATACAACACAACTCCATTGTTACTTATTTTATGATTAAACTCGTATCTATAATACATCTTTAGTTAAATAGGTATCTTACAGATATTTAAGAAATAATCACAAGTACAACCTAATAATCTTATATGAAACTGGTTCTTCGCTAGTACGCTTGTAGTATTTTATTGTATGTTAATACCCTTACAGATCCGAAAACTATTTGTATTGACAAGTCTCCGACATTTTTCTAATGTGTCAGCAGATCTATTACAGTTCTAAGCTTTTTTATATTAAGCTGAAATAGTTTCTTAGTGTTTATCATATCAACTTCATGCTATAACTCTGATTAACAGAGGTTGAGTTTATCCATTTTGGAGTGTAAAAGACCTTTTTTTTATTAAGAATATAATTTAATACAAATTAAATTTATTATTATTATTTTCAGTGTTTCCAACTATAACAATTTAGTTAATACAAATTAATTTTAAAAATTTATTTTGATATTGATAATTGCAATGTTAATCATCTCAGCTCCCGTTCTTGAAGTAAGTTAAAATTTTTCCGAAGTTTCCTTGAGGTTTCCATTTTCTAGTGGTGCTGCTTAGTCCTGACGTCTGCCTGGTATACCATCGTAGTGCGCGTGCCGCCTAGTGGTTGGAAGATATACCAAGCATTGAAGTTACATTAAACAACTGTCTTGAAGACTTACACAAGCTTAAGCTAAGACACCAGTGAGTAAATTAAACTGCACATCATATTAGCATAAAAATAATTAATTAAAGGTTTTTACTTGCCATTTTTTTCTTTACAAATTGAATTAAATTTATTCTCAATAATTGTTGTTAAGTTTAGTTAGATTAGTATAGGTTAAGTTTTATGTTTAGAAATACGACAATATATTGGTTTTTACACCCCAGGTTTTTTCTAATACATTTATGTAAGAACTCAAATAAATTTAAACTAATAACTAACTAATAACAATAATAATAATAATAATCTATAATTATAATTGACAAGCATTTAAGGACCTGCGCAGTAGACACCTTTACATTTTATCTCTCTTCTCCATAATGAACTCTTAATATATAATAAGTAAGTTGTAAATAAAACAATAATGCGCACACAGTTGAATATTTTTTAATTATATGGTTTTATTATTCATCAAATACATTAAGAAATAGGTAGAAACGAAACAGAAAATGAGAAGTAAGGTATTTATGTTTTTTAACGAAAACATACTAATTGTAAAGCTTTTCATTAAAAAATTACTATTTTCTGCTTTGTAATGGGAAGTCTATATCAGTCCATGCAAATCCCTGTTCTTTTAAAAACTTTAAATTTGGCTTTAACTTGAATTATAATTACTCAACAGGGGCCCCTAGTAACCATATAACATAAATTAATGTAAAAATCACACTAGTACTTTACATGTTAATAATAATATCACAAAAACTATTTTTTTTTACTTTATCTAGGCTACGTAACTATAAGATTGTACATGGGTAAAATAAAGTTTAAAAAAAAAGTATATCATAAGTTAATAAATTAATTTATTACAAGACTTAACATCAATTACCCTTTAATTACTCTCATAAATTTTTATTCTTCGATTTTACTGTAAAAATAATCAATTGGCAACCTTAATAAATATTAAACCTGAATTAAATCTAAAATGAAATAACACACCACTATTAGGAAGGGTTTTTATTTAATTTTTTTTTTTTTTTTTTTTTAATAATATTATTACACCTAAAGGGTCTCTCTCTCTATATATACAGGCAGACAGGTAATTATAATCATATATATTTTAAGAGGGGTTGTTGCTGATTCCTTTAATAATATATGAAAATTTATTTATTGGTTTGTACTTATATATTTGAGTATATATGTAATATATAAAGTGAATGCAACAGTTATAAATTTTTTCCATAATATAACATTTAAGAAATTTTTGGTTTATGGTTTCAAAATTTCTTTTTGTTTTTTTTTTTTTTTGCTTATTCTTTTTTTCTTCTTGTTATTTTTATGTTGATTGACTTACTTATATATTGGTTCTGGCTGTGAAAATCTTTGTAATAGCAATAAAGTAATCAAAAGAACGCATCCTGTTGCTCACTCTACCCTAAAATACAGGATGCCAATGCAATAAAAAAACATTTCGTTTTTTGTTGATGTTTTTTATTTTGTTTATTCCCTTTTGTTTAAATGTTTATAATAAAAATGTGAATACAACAAATCCACAGGTAAAAGGTTCAGACATACAGGTAATTGTATAATAAATAAATACAAGAGAATTTACTTATAGGTTATGTATATAAGTATATACTTTTATAGTATGTAGAATAAGTAAAAATGGAATTTAGTGAAGAATAATAATAAATAAAACAATAACAAAAAAAATAAATAAAAGAAAAAAAAACAATAATAATAATACAATAAAAGTTGTTAAGAGGATTTTAATAAAAACGAATATACCACATTGACAAGAGTTATACAATAAATATGTAGGTATATATACAATATATATGTAATATCATCGTTATGTTATTGTCATTTTTCCAGTTGGACACGCCTGATAAATATTTGGTGGAATAAATGTCTTTGACCTTTACAATTTACTCTTTTTGGATGAGATCAGAATAATATGTGCGTTAGTTGAAGAATGTATTAAGAGTTCGTAGAGATTAACATTTTGATTTTTGTAATTTTTGACTATTTTTTTTTAATGTAGGTTGTTGTATACTACATTTTTGGAAATCAAATTATCAATAAAGCTTAATTAATCCATCAATCAATTATTTAATATTGTTCTTATTGTAAATTTTAAACTTAAAGTTATCCTTATCAAATAAAATGGAAAGCTTTAAATTAACTTTGACTTATATCATGAATAATATCTGAAATTTTATGTATTCTGGTTTGATAATATTGGTTCCGGCCTAATACGATGGTCGTAATTATTTAATATACAATATTATTTCAATTTAGTATACACAACTCGTTCTAAATAATAGCAAAGCTATCTATAATTATAAATAGACAAGCATTAAGGGACCTGTTTAATTATTCCCCAAATACATTATCCATGTGTGAGATGAGTTCTTATTAAAATAGAAACAAACAAACAAATCAATTATTATTATTACTTGCAATTGCAATGAACCTATGTGCACATGTCAAATAAAAACAAAAAAACAAATTCATCTAAAATTAAAAATATAAAAACAACAAAAAAACAAATCACTTGAAATCTTCATTTTTAATTTTTTTAAGTAACTGTTTCTAAATTTTGGTAATTTGTAGTATAATCATATAGTTAAAAATATGTATATGTATATAGGTACTCTTTAAGTACAAAAATATTTATTTTTAGTAATTTTATCTACTAAATGCCACTTACTATAGGGAGGGAATATATGTATATCGGAAACGAAGTAATATATATGAAGACGGTGGATTTATGTGTCCTAAATAAAACTAACTAACCTCAAATTTGCTTATTAAACATGAGTGGTCTCCACTTTATCGTGAGAAGCCTATGTCAGTACGTAAATTACTGTTATTTTAAAAAAATTAAATTTGGCTTCAACTTGAATTATAATTCCTCAACAGGGGCCCCTAGTGTATGCATATATTTGTTATTTGTTGTTATTATAATTTAATAGGATTTATTTTGGATGTATGTGACCTTGAAACAGAACAGGACCAATGATGATAATGATGTAGTAGGCAATAATTTAATTTTTTTTTTAAATTCAAGACTGGATTTTGCTCTTGTTGATTCCAAAACTATTTTAGCTTATACTATCAATCATACACAATAAGTTTTTCTTTTGAATTTTTTGTATATCTATCTAATTAAAACTACGATACATCTATTGTAGAGCAAATTCGCCCTAATAATACATAAATAGTTAGCAATCAGATTAGAAGGCATTCGAAGAAAGCAATACTGCTCCGCCACATTCCTCGATATATTTCAAGCCTTCGATCAAGTATGGTATGAAGGTCTTATTCATAAAATAAGGGGTTATATGCCATCTTGTGTCCACAAGAGAAAAAAATTGATCATCAAATACAAAAGCTACTCCTCATATTTGCATATCCATTTCAAGCTGGAGTCCCTCGAGGTAGTGTCCTGGGTCCACTGGTATACTTATTGTATACGTCAAATATGGCTACCAACAATAAAACGTCCATTTCTATTTTTGCAGTCAATACAACAATTTTAAGATACACTAATGCGTGTCCCAAAATAGTTTCAAAACATTTGTTTCCCATAATTTAGAAAAAATATAAAAATGGCTAAGTGTATGGAGAATCAAAGTTAACAAAACGAAAAGTTCCCACTGAACATTTGGAAAGGGAACATGCCCTCCTGTTAAGATAAATAATAAAATTATACCACAACACAATGATGTCAAATACCTCGGAATTAAAAATTAAAACACATTAAAACAAAAATAACTCAAATGAAACTAAAAACCAACAAAATGAGCTGGCTAATGAATAGAAAGTCTAAACTAAAATTAGAATACTAAGTACTTCTATTATCATCACCATCTTATAGCGCTACAGCTCTGGGTGAGCTTTGGCCTTCAGCACTATGTTCCTCCAAAATCGTCGATCTTTTGCTACTTGTCTCCAATTTGGGATTTGTAGGGTTTGAGCATCGTTTTTCACGCTGTCTGCCCATCTGCTTCTTGGTCTTCCGCTACTATCGGGCTTTCTACTCAGCACCACTGCTTGTTTTTGACTTTCGTGCATTCGATTTACGTGGCCAGCCCATCTTAGTCTTTGGGCCTTTGCAAGCCGTACAATGTTCTCACTATCGATCATATTATTGAGCTTTTGATTACATTTTCTCCATTCTGTAATCTTTTTGGACCGAGTATTTTTCGGAGAATTTTTCTTTCAAATATGCGCAGGCTATTCTCCTCGGCCACCTTCAAAGTCCATACCTTCGCACCCATACGTTACTATGGGTCGTATGAGAGTTTTATATATCGTCATTTTGGCCTTTCTTGATATTAGTTTTGATTGAAGCAACTTTCTGTTTTCGTAGTAGCATCTATTTCCGGGCTGAATTCTATTATGAGTACAGCATTGTATACTTTTATCACTTCTTATTGTTGCTCCGAGGTATGTAAATACCGTGGCGATTGTTATATTCAGATTTCTTCTTATAAGAAGTACTTCTTCTACAAAGTACTTCTATATAAAAGCATAATCAAGCCAATTTACACTTATGCCATACAACTATGGGGACAGTCAATGCCCACTAATATTGAAAAAATAAAAAGAGCTCAATCCAAAATATTAAGAATCATAACTGCACTTTGGTATGTAAAAAATGCTAACATACGCAAAGATTTAAATACCCCTACGATCGAAGAAAAGATAGATAGAATTGGAAACAAATATATATCAAAGCTGGGAAATCATCCCAACTAACTAGCAAGAAACCTACTATTTGACAAGTGCCGATTAAAGAAAAAAAATGTTCTAAACAATTAAATACGACCATAAAACTGTAATAAAAAACTAATGATCTAGCAATGGCAGGGTACAATAATTAAAGTTAGATTATAAGATTTGAAAACAAATTGAATTTATAATATTCGGATTACCATGTTCAATATTATCTTCCCATCGATTTAAATTATAGCTAGGACGACCGTACACAATTTTTATTATTATTCTTGATTTTCATTTAGTTGTTAGACACTTTTTTCTTTAATTAAGTCAATCATTAGATTTCAAACGATACCTTTATACACAAACAACATGAACAGTTAAAATTTTAATGCTTTCATGAGTCTAACAATATTTACCTTATTAAACAGGTTTGTTTTTTTTTTAATTTTCGTTATTAATTCTTTGGGAAATCCCCCTTTTTTTGTTTTTAAAATGACCAAAACTAGTTCAGGACTTCTTATATCAAAAACTTCATATCTGAGTATTTTTTCTAGTTTTAAAGATTTAGATTTAGAGTAAGGGTATAGTTAAAATTAAATAAATTAAAGTTATCGACTCAAAAAAAATCCAAATTCACTCTCAAAGTAATTATAATTTACTGAATACAATAATCATACCTTGGAAGCTGCTTTTTTTAAGGCTTTGAACGTTATATTTAATTTGGGATACTTAGTAGAATACATATCCAAGAGGTATCACAATACCTTTAAATCAAACTCCTAATCCTAATCTTTAAGTCAAACTCCGACATTATATTTATATTAATTAACTTAAGTAAATGATAGTTTGATAAATGGCATACCGTGACTTTGAAAATGCAGTGAAGTGAAACCGTAAAATTTACAATGTAGCATCTTCTAAAATGTATATCAAAAACTGTTGAATTTGTACATACTATTCCAAAATGTTTAAAATAGGTAGTGAAAACGTAAAATAAAAGCAGAGTGTGTAGCGAAAAAAATCTAGACTTTCTATTCTATAATAAAAGACTATATTCTGTACACATGTCATAGATAGAGTTACCAGAATTAAGTAAATTATAAGTTCGGCGGAAAAATAAATTTATTATCTACCAAATTGTAGTACAATAATGTTAATAAAATATATTTTTCCGTTGAAATCTTATGACGATTTGGTAATACAGTGTTTTTTTTTTTTTTTGTTTATAAAAACTTGTTTTCCAGCGTTAGAGTAAAATTTTGGTATAACAGTGAAAATAGTCGAATATTGTTTCTAAAGGAAAATATTCGACTATTTTCACTGTAATACAGTGATGTTTCAATATAACGAACGATATATTGTCATGGTCATATGTTATATCGAGATCGTCGTTCGTTATATTGAGTACCCTTAAAACTACATTTATTATACTAATATCAATTTAAAATTGTGTATTTATTCTTAGTTAAAATAACAAAATAGAAAATCTTATTTATTTTTGAAAAAAATCAACAATTTTTTATTGTTTTGTTTTGTTTTCATTCTGGTAGGAGCTTCCAATAAAGTCCTGTTTCATCAGCATTGAACAGTGCATGTCAACAATGGATTTTACTTAAAATTTTGTTTAAATTGTTCTACCTGTATAACCAAACCTGTGATAATATTTTTCCCCACACTGTTTCATCAGTCGAATTCTAAAACGTTTCTTAAATTTGTTCATCCAACCTTGACTGGTAAAAAAAAATGTTGAATGTGTTCCAAGTTTAGTAATAAAAAAATTTTTCCCCTTGACTTTTAAAGTTTCCACTCTTATTGGTATATTTTTATCTCTTTGTTTAAGGAACCACTTGTACAGAAGATTTTCAATTCTATGAAACTCGCCTCTTCTTAACCCTTTCACTATCGAATTATAATGCAATAAAAATATTTGTTACCTTCATTACTTTCTTTACCTTCATTTATCTTTGTTACTTTCATTACTTTCTTATACAATATGGAACACAAATAAATAAAATTCTAGGTGCTTTGATCATACATTTGTCCTTTATAATGCACATTGGTAGTAAAGAGGTTAATGTTCAACGTGCATCTGCACCACTGTATGTAAGTTGAAAATTACGAAGCAGTTGTTTGTTTTAATTCTATGTATTGTCGATTTACTTTAATTATACTTAATAGTTAGTTGTCCTAATAAAACTCCCCTATCCCCTATCTTCAATAATTTTTATTTTTTCTTTTAAATTCAGACATTTTCTATGCTCAATTACGTACTTTTCACTTATCACTGATAAAAAAAGTTACATAACATGTAAACAATACATGTAAGCAAAAATACGACTCCACGTATGCATAACAATAAAAAAGAACAAAAAATATCAAAACATGATTAAACAAGTGATTAAAAAGGGACAGAGTAACTAATATTCGTTATAATGGATACAACATTTTTTGAACGTTCGTTATATAGAGTACTTAATTAAAAAAACTTAACCGTTCGTTATATATAGTTTTCGTTATATTGGATATTCGTTATATTGGAGCATCACTGTATATAATTTTCATGTAACGAAAAATAAAACAAAAGTCAGATTATCACCGATTTATTATACAAAAACACAAAATTATAATTTATATAATATAAAGTCAAAATGCATGTGTGTATTTATATTGTCAAAATTGTGTTCCAAAATGTAGCAAAAGTTTTATTATAATTATGTTACAATTTAGTGGTTATAAAAGTCTTAAACGTAGTTGAACTATATTTAAACTGTATTAAAATTTTTTATACTGCATTTTGGAAGTCACCAATAATCTGATAATCACATCACACTGTAAAGAAGAACTATTCACCGTCTGTAATGCACTCTTAATGCAAATATAAAATCTTTAAAGAGGGTATCATATCGAAATGCAAAGAGATGATTGTGTTGTTGATGGTGTAACAAAAAGTAAAAGCAGGGCAGCAGAAAACATTATATTAATGCATGTTGACAGGTATATGACATTTAGCTACCAAATAAAGACGTCAGCTTTGTAGGAAGGTGTTTATTTAGAGCTAAAGTTTTTTCTATCTTTCTGTGTGTACACTTTGATCATAACAAAGATCAAAATATGAAATTAGTGCGACAAATTACTGAAAATAATCAATTATAGCAAATATAATATTAATAAATTCCAGTACTGTATATTAAGTACGAAAATGCATATCTAAGTAATTGGCAAAAACATATTCTTAATTTCCTTTACAATAGACTTTGTAATAATATGTCAAATAAGTTTTATTAAAATATATTTTTTTTAACTAATACAAGATAATGACTAATGAGAAGAAGAATAATACAATTAATCTCATCAGGAGTATTCATTTTTAAAAGTTAAAATAAAAACAATTGAATAATTACAAAATTTGAAAAATTATATTATTTCCTTTTATACCAATATTTGTAATCATATTGCCATACAAGGTCTAAATTTCAAAATACAATATTTTTTTTTTTTTGGTAACAATGTTACCAAATATAATCAAGAAAAATTACTTTACTTTAAATTTCTTTTGAATTCATAAAAAACAAAACAATGTAACACCAATTCCCAAAAACAAAAACAAAAACAAAAAAAAAAAATTAAACAATTAAAAATTACAATTCAGATGCAATTTTATGTCCAATTTAAGAAATCAAATTTTATCAATTCAGAACACTCAATCTTCTCTGACCATCAGCCTCAACCTATTATTTATTATATTATATTATTCATTTTCGAAGCAGAATTTGGGAAAAAAAAAATCAAAAATAAAAATGAGGTAAAATTTAATGAAATATTGCTAAAAAAAAAAAATATCAAATAAAAAAAAGAATAACACGGGAAGAAAAGCTAAAAACAAAATTTGTTATCACTTATACTTATAAATATTTCTTTCTCTTTGGTTTATTTTGGATACGATATGATGATGATTTTTTTTAATTATAGCAATCACAATCAGTCCTAAATTGACTGTGAATATATTTAAACACTAAAACAGTGGCTACTGTAAAATTGTAACAAATTACTTAAATTTAAATTTTAATTACAATAATTTCAGGAATCACAATTTTCATACTATCCCAAATTTATATGAATTGGAATTTATATTGATATTTGTATATGTGCTGCTATACAACTCATTAATCGGCTATTATCTACTCTATTATCTACAATTATATTATGAGCTGTAATTTATTTACTATCAGTTGCGGTAAGAAAACACCAATTTATTATATACTGTACTATGCAATCTATAGAAAACTTCCACTAACTTTTGGAAATCATTTTTTTTTTTTTTTAGTTTTCAATTTTCCAATTTGGTAATTTTAACTTGTATCAACCCAAGATTACATCGGAAGATTTTCATCATAACCCTGAATATTCAGATCAATCAGGTCTGTTTGAAATCTGCAAAAGATAATATCGATTAAAATGTATTGTACTAGCTTCCTGTCATAAACACTGCACTCTTCATGCTAGTAATAATAGGACATTTCTTAGGTGATATTTAATAGAACATTTTGTATACACAGAATCACAAACATTAAGCTTCTCAGATTATAATGAAAACTAGTTTTTAGATAAGCCAAAAGCCTCCGCAGTTACTACTTACAAAATTGGCCATTATTTGAATTATGGTTAATTCATTAATAATAATAATAATTTTTTAGATTGAGAGCTATTCAAAATCACCAAATGTAGAAAAATAAAATATTTTATCCATTATTTAATGAAAAATCAACAGTTCGAACTGTTGTTTTGACCGAATTAATTGTCGAAGATATAGAATCAAAGGTGAGGAAATTAAATCAACAGAGCCCAGACTCAATCACCGTCATATACCTACTAAGCTTTAATTTGCTGCGGATTTTGCTCATTTCTGGACCTCATTTTAAAAATTCTACTATTATTGTCCTTTCAAAACATTTTCTTAAATCACTTTTCCATTAAGATGATAAATTTCACAGGATTTTATTATACTATGTTTGTTTGTGCCGAAATTGGTTAAAGTCTGAAAAGAGCTGCAATTTTTATTTCTTGAATATTAGTTAGTCAAATTTTATTTAATTTATTTAACAAAATAAAAATCAAATTTAATTATTCGTTTTTTTAATCTCCGATGCTTCGATCTCAAATGCTGCTCTTTAAGGATAATCGTAAACTTGCAAGAGGTCCTTTTAAGATCTTTGAAGTTTTTACATTTCAATTTATATTGGTCAGTGTCATTATTTTTTATTTTCATACCGTTAACTTTAATTTTTAATCCAAATTTCTGAAGCTTCGCCATAATATTTTGCTTAAAAAGAAAACGTTCTAAAACAAGTAATTGTTTTTCATTCGATTTCATTTCATTGATTTTTATAACTCACAGATGTTTTTGCAGCATCTTTATATAAGTTATAAAATCAATCAAAATTTGTAAAATCAGGAATTGTATAGAGTATAGACAATTAGGTAGTCTAACACTCCTACTATCTATCTAATGAGCTCCAGTAGTGTTAAACGAAACCAAGCCCTCTTTAATAGCACTTTTTAAAGCTAATGACGAATTTTTATTTATTTAATAATTTTTTTTATGACATTAGGCGGTAAACACAATTGCGACCACCGACTACCAACGAAATTCGATTCACTCAACTATTTTTCGTCAAATGAAACACAATTGTAGCGAAACGAACAATAAAAATAAACAAACAAAACAGAAAAGCAAATGGCGGAATTTCAAAATGAAAAAATTATTTTAAATAATTTATTAATTTATTTGTAGCATCATCAGCTCCAAATACATCGCTAATAAATCTAAAGTTACATATATATACCGGGTGTTCCAGACCATGCGTATCAGCTTTTTAAGAGGGGAAGGAGCCGTTATTTTAAAATTTAGAAAAAAGTTTGTTAACTAAATCGAGGCTCTATCGATTGGTGGTATTTTCAACTTTTCGGAAAGGACTGCAAATCGGTTTTTTAAGATCAAAAATCGCCGAAATTGGCCGAAATCGAGATTTTCAAATGGGAAGGGGTACTTTTTAATGCAAATTCGGATTCTACATCAAAAAATTTTAAAATAACGGCTCCTTGCCCTCTTAAAAAGCTGATACGCATGGTCTGGAACACCCAGTATTATAAAAAAAATAAAAAATAAGCATAAATTGTAGAACATTACAAAACTTTAAAAAAAAAAAACAGAACAATAATATTCTAATACTAGATTTCAGAATAATTGTTTTGTTTTTATTTTTGAAGTTTAAAAAGGACATCAGAAATGTCAAATCCAACTACCAGCGAAAAAAAAGGAAATTGCTAAATAGCCTTATTTCGACGTCAACAAAATTGTGGTTGAGCGATTGTAGTTGCAATTGTGAGCATATACATAAGAGCGTATGTATCTCAAATTTTTCGTCGGTAGTTCCAATTGTGTGTACCGCTTTAATAACAGTTTTCATTCAGCTCAAAAATCATATTTATTTCAACCCACTGAGTCCAATTTCATTTTTCGATAGTTAAAAGAATATGTTAAAAAAAAATTGTATACCCAATTAAAAGAAAATGTATAGAGTTCAACATCCGATCTACTTATGGAGTAACTTTTAGAAAAAGTCGTATTATTTTATTTTATGTTTTAAAATGTTTTGTTCAATTTTATCATATTAAAAATAGCTCACGTTAATGGAAAAATTTTTTCAGGAATTAATAACATACTAAGCCCTAGTAGAAATAAACAAATATTAATTAGATTTTGAATGTGGCCTCGATAGCCGAGTGGTAAAGCACTCGAGTGTAGTAATGTAACGAACAAAGGAGCACGGGTTCAAACCCCGTGAGAACCGAAAAAATTTTAAAATGGTGAAAATGACTGAAAATGTAATTTTCAATACAACCACATCGGTTCAAATATAATTTAATAATTAATAAAGATATAATATAACTAATAAAAAATAATATAAAGATATAATATACAAAAATATATACAAAATAATTAATATAGTTTAATAAAAAAAATGGTCCACATTTCGAAAGGGAAAAGAACCTATAAAGTTGGCCTACAGATTTATATGTAGGATCAACTGTTAAAATAAATAAATTAATAAGTAATAGATTTTGAATTTTGGAAGGGAATCTGACCCGTATAATACCGCAGCCGCTTATTGGCTTATTGGGATAAATAAATGTAAGTCTGAATATTCAGATCTATGTATCATTATTAAGTACAATCTATAGACCCCTGTGGTTGAAAAATCACAATTCACTAGTTCAACAGACAGCACAAGATATTTGTTCCGAGCTGCAGCTGATCTCATCGGTTCAATAACAGTACAAAATCAGTATTTCAAACTCCAGCTGATGATAAAGCCAAAATAACGAAAATGGTAGATTACGGTCGCAACGATAAAGCGAACAAAGAATTATTATTATTTTTTTTTTTTTATATTAGTAGCCAAAACTTAGGTCAGAAAAACCTTTATACTTTCGTACCGTTGGCTTTTGGAAGAGAAAAGAATAGTATTCTAAGGGTAAAAAGGGGTATAAAGAAATTATGGTCCACAAAATAATTTTTTTATAAAATGTAAAATACAGTAAAGTTCAAATATATCTACAACTTACTTTTACAGTCCTCTCCGACATTATATGCCAACATTTTTTTTTAATTAGTTCGAATTATTGCAAATTTGGGTTGTATTAATATTTAGATTATCCATTTGGTTAAAGTAGATTTATAGTTACAGCTACTATGAGTATTAAATTTTTTATTTTGTTTTTTTCTTTTTTTTTTTTTTGTATGTTTCTTCAACTTCTCTATATTCCCATGATATATAATGTGATCTCTTTTAATAATGAGACCGGCACTCAAGAAATTTATTATATTCAAAGTAACAAAAAAATAAAATAAAAATGTTTTAAGAGATTGTGATTTTAGAACGCGTTGATATCATTAATATATTTGAGACTCCTTAATTACGCATAAATAAATTTGTTGTTGTTGTTATTGGGATTACTTTAAAGGAAATGAAATATTAACAAAAAAAAACCTTCCCATTTTTTGTTTTTGTTTTTTTTTCTTTTTTGTTATTTTTTGGTGCGAGATGTTTACTTAAATTTGTTAATTTTATTTTTTCTCTTTCAAATTTTATATTTCCTCTTACCTTAACTTTTACCTAAAATTAAAAAAAAAACAAACAAAAATTTAAATTTCAGATTTCTAAAAAGACAGTCATTTTCTGTTATCTGTACGGTAATAACCATTAAGGATGACAAGCCTATGTAGCAATATTCCTGTGACCATATGAAGTCTTCCTGTTTAATAATTTTACCATTTTAAGATTTTTAATACTTTAAATTTTGCAATTTTATATTGTTTTGGATGGAAGTTTTATTGATATAAAACTGCTTATCCCAGTTACAAAATAAAAACAAAAACAAAAAAATAAACAGAATAAAATACAAGAAACTTTCTTTCATTTTAACTGGAATCGGTTGGTTTGATTTTTTTATTTTTGTTTTTTTTTTCGGATTCTGTTTTAAATAAATTTAAAATGATAGTGACGTTTACCTGGCTTGACTGACAAGTTCTGAACTGGACTAAAATGATGATAATGATTGTGATAATCAAGATAATAATGATGATTTTTAAAATGACTAACCTTAAATTGTGTAAAATAATCCACATATCATTTACCGAAAAATATCTTCTGTGCGATGATGATGGTTTTCTCATCATCGATTCTGTCATGTTTAATTTTTGTTTTTGTTGTTCTGATTTTTTTTTTCTCTTTTTATTTTGATTATTTTAATGTTCTGAATTTTAAGATATTTTTTTGGTTTTGTTTTTTTTATTGTATAATTATAACCATATTCTAAACTTTTTTATTACTCGTGTAATCATTTTTTTTGGTTAATTTTGTGCATAAATTCCATGGTTTGTTTCCTTGAAAAAGGAGCCGTTTACAATGTGGAGATTATGTTTGTAAGCGGAAAAATAAAATATAATTTCTATTTATAGATGGCACATTAAATTTGTTCAATCCTCTATGAAGTCGAATGTAAGAAATGTTGTTCAGCGACATTTCTAGAGCATTCGATAAGGTCAGCCATAACGGCTTACTATTTAAGCTCAAAAAAAAAAATACCAGATCACCGTTATCAGCTCATTAAAGCATATTTAACTAACGGGAAATTAAAGATAAAACTTAACGATGAAAATTAAATTCTCAGTTAGTAAGCAGCGTATGGGGAACCATTTTATATCTATTACTGCTGATTTACCAACAAGACAGTAGCATACAGTAGCTCTTGCTACAAATATATTCCTCAAATGGTATTTTTTTAACTTCAAAGAAATGTTGATGACATAAATTTCTAGTTTGTATTAAATCTTTCATAACCATGTTTTTTTATGGGTTAGGTAGTTAACCTAATGTCAATCGTCAATCTGAAGGGGTTGTTTTTGCGCACTTACAATTTTGGCCTATCGTATAAGCGGATGCTGTATAGGATAGTTTCCGGAGCTCATCACGTGGAGGTAATGAGGTAAGCACTTGCTCAGGAACTTGACAGTTGTGCATCTGGGTCAGCGACCGGTCAGATGTTACTCTGTCAATCCCACCTTTTGCCAGGACCTACATAGTCTGTTGGCCACCCAGGTAAGTAAATTACTGGTTAAAGGTGTGAAAAATTAAAGCAAACGATGCCAAATTTGCTTACATCATTTTTACTACTAGGGGAAAGATGTGTCCAGTTAAAATTAACGACAATACGGATTCGGTCTTAGTGCTTCACTTGGACCAAAAATTAACATAGAGGAAGCATATTACAACCAAAAACAAACAACTGAGCCTGAAATTTTCCAATTTATGCTGACTAATTGGCAGTAAATTGCAACATTAATTTGATGCTATAGTCTACTAAAGAATGGTGATACGGTTTCGAGCTGTGGGCTTCACCACGCAACTAAAATATAGAAATTATTGATCTATTTTAAGGAAAAATACTTTGAGCCTTGATATATTCAACTATGTCAATGAGCCTCGGTATATTCGAAACTCTGTCATAAAAATATTACTTATAAGTGAGGTCAGTAAAAGAGGAAATAACTGATTCAACTAAAAGTTTTTGGGCACAGTTAAAAACCCACCCAATTTCAAATGGTGGAAAAGTTATTGAGACAAACAGGTAGTCAACATTAGAAGGTTAGAACTGCTCTCAACAGCGGACCTTACGGCAAGGCTTACCTCTTAATGATGTCAAATATAGAGTGTAAATCCAAAGAGTATATTTTCAAGGTTTGCAAGGTTTTAAAACTATTAAATTTGACTTAGTATACAATTAGCTCAAATTTTGAGTACAAATTATGCTTAAATTGAAAGATTGGACTGATGCCAAAATATCTTTAGAACTCATATCCTACACACATTATATAGCAAATGTTCTATTGGAATACGAATTCTTTGCCACATAAGATGTATTGTAAAACTATTAGGTTTATTTTATAGATTATGCTATAGGTTCTATGGGAGATATTTTTGATAATCAAAATTAAAAACTCTAGTAATGTATCACAGTAGACTGTTGATGGTGCAAAAGCCGAAATTGATCAATATATTATTTAAAATTAGTGAAATATGCCTATAAAGTTTTTTTATCTTTATTACAAACTAATTAGAAATCAATGATTACAATTTTATACATTTCAAAGTAATTCGACTTAGCTTCCTACTGGAACAACTCTTTTCGCAATGAAAGATAATCAGATATGCCCAGAACGATATTTAAGATGAAAAAATATATAATCCATGTTTTGTATTTTGCAACAATTTAAAAATAGTGAAGGAAAGAAGGGATTCCTCTAAATAAGTACCCCACAATATTCTGCCACTAAAATGTAGGTTAATGCTAGAATAAATAGGTTCATTGGCTGTTTTTGTGTTTTTTTCTTATTATGCATTGCTTAGTATTTGACGATATATTTCTTTTGATTCCTTAGCAGTTGTTCCATGCATAAAAATGAATCAAATTCAATATTATAGAAGTACTAGGTATTCCCGGCGTAACATTCGCCGGTCCAGCATAAAAATAAATATTTATTTCCTCTTCTCGCAAAACAATTAATTTGCCTTAGGAAATAGGGGTTGAATAGGGTATTTTTTTTTCTTTAATCTCTCTGTTGTTACCTCCATCGAGCCACCGATATACAACTGTACATTCTGTTTTAAAATTTTCTTTTGCATACAACGGGGACACCATGTCATGTTTTCAGCACCATTTGAAAAAAAAGTCAATATTGCCCTTGAACTGTACTCTGTAATATCTGGCTTTTGGGGTTCTCTTAAGAAGCATTTTTAGCTGAATTTTTAAAGGTTGTCGGTAATTTTTTGCGGTAACAATTTGAAAAAGATTCACATTTGAATTTTTGGGTTTCTGACACTGCTTTTAATTCACCGAAGTGGAAAGTTTTACAGACCTTATTAGCGTATTAATATATCAGTTAAGTATAATCTATCTTTCGCATCTTCGTCAGTATCTGATACTTCATACAGGGTGTTTCTATGACGTATACTTTCATTACAGTTCAAGCGTTTAGTTAGAATTTTTTAGCTCTAAACGTTGTTATTCATAGACTTGACAATGCAAAATCGCAGTTAATTTTTCTTCTGAGTATACCATGTAGCAGTATTTCGGAACGATTTTGCACCAGTATTATTTTGCTTGGATCACATTATCCTTCAACAAATTTTTCTAACAAAAACTTCAAAACTTTTCTGGTCAATTTTATGTTTCTGCGTTAATATTATTATTCTGCATTTACTCTTAATAAATCCCACCAAAGACAATTCTTTTGACGATAAATTCTAAACTAAAACAATGGGCTCTAATTCGTACATAATTTCCGTATTTCAAAATCTTCTTGTTAATTAATTATTTATTTTCTTCTCACACACAGAGCATTGTATGTAGTCATAGAACATACTGTTTTGCTATTGTAAAGGTCAAAAATTTCAAAACCACCTCATTTTATTTAATAAGTCAGAAAAAATTACAATAACAAAAATAATAAAAACAAATGAAAAACAAAAAAATAAACATTTTTATTTTTAAGAACTATTTTTGTCAATATCATCACCACTAACCACTTTTCAAACAATTTTCAATTCACTCTGTACATAATAATTAAATAAGTGTAACTACTTGTATCAATACTTAGTCATAAGATTTTTGTAAAAACCAACCTATGTACATTCAAATGAAAAAAAAAAAAAAAAAATAAAAATAATAACCCTTGGTTACCCACATTAAAATTACCTACAATGAATTTTTTGACCATCAGCAGAAAACTTTTGAACCAATTTAAAAAAATAAAAACAAAAGAACAATGTAAAAAAAATCTGTAAGAAAAATTATGTTGACAATAAAGAAAATAAAAATAATTAGTAAATAATACATAAAAATATGTATGCTAATTTATATATGTACTATTATACATAGAGATTTAACTATATAATATACAAATTATAAATAAAATAATGTAAAATATAAATAATAAATTTAAAAAAAAATAAAAATAATGCATAAATATGTATGTTAATTTATATTTTATATATACATTAATAGATTTACAATATAATATACAAATTATAAATAGGTTTATGAATGAATGGTATGTAGGAACAGTATATAGAGTGCAGAAATCAATTTTACAAGGCTAAAATTGAATACATTTTTCAGTGTGGTTTAACCTTGTTAAATATGACATAATTATTACTAATTATTATACAGGGTGTGCAAATATGGACATAATTATTACTAATTATATACAGGGTGTTTAAATAAAATAAATTAGTAATAATTTAATTGTTGTCAGGTTTCCGTGAAACTAACTAACTGTGCCAGACTAACCGAGAGTGAGTTAGTCACAAGCACTGATGAAGGAAGTATGTTGTTTCCGAAATATCGATATTTGCATTCAAAATATTATAAATTATTAATGTGACAGAAACCTAGCAACATATAAATTATTTAATTTAAATGATCACTATAATTGAAAATCCGATAAAAAAAGTTAAGAAATGATTCTGGGGAATTATAATCAATAAAAATTTGTTTTTGAAAGAATATAAATCAATTTGGGGCTTTATTTTTCATCAAGTTTAACAAATAGAATTGATATTTTATTAAGTAGAAATACATGTCTTCTATATTAAATCACAACTAAGAAAAATATATGTACTCTATATGAGCAAATTGCTCTTTTTGAGATAAAAAAAAAAAAAAATAAAAAAAAAAATTGCTAAATACGGTACTGGAATTTAATTAGAAAAACTGACGAAGATTTAAAATTCTATTGTACATTTATATTTGTAATTATATATTTTCGTCTGCATTACTTTTTAATGTTCTCTTTTATATTTTTCAACAACACTACTCAAATTTATCAGAGGATATATAGTAATACTGAACTACCCAGCCAGGACAGCTCCAGTTTGAATTGGAAAAGTTTTAAAACTAATAGCTATATAGATTTTGTGGAAACAAATATGTGAGTTATAAACATGAAATCAAATTTCAACTTGGTAAAATTTAAATGTTAATAAAATTATAGTAAAAACTGTATTTAACTTGGAAATCAATAAATTACATTCTCACTTTATAATAAGGGTTTTACATTTTTATTTTATAATAAATATTTATAACCATTTTTTTTATTAAAAAATTAAAATGAAAAAAATCATTTTCAAGTGTTTATTTTAATTTATTAATTTCTAAATTAAATATTATAATAATTTTTACTATAATTTTATTTAGTTTCATTGTTTTTAAAATATTGTGTATCTAAGTATACAAGTTTTAGTTTGTTTTGCATATAGAGAGTCCACGGTTAATCATATCTTAAAGTAGGGTGCCGACTATAATTTAAATTTTTCATTTCAGTTTTTTCATCATTTGCGCGACTGTCATTTAAACTGATGAAATCTCACACACTTTTAAAAAAAAAAAACTGTAATTTTTCAAACAAAAATTTTGTCGTTTTTCTACTATTCCAATTTCAAGTTTAAAAGTTCATGTTTAGTAAACATACCAAAAAATGGGAAATTCATTTATTTATTTATTTATTTTAACAGTTGATCCTACAGATAAATCTGTTGGCCAACTTTATAGGTCCTAAATGTGGGCCATTTTTTTTATTAAACTATATTTTAATTATTTTGTATATATTTTTGTATATTATATCTTTATATTATTTTTTATTAGTTATATTATATCTTTATTGATTATTAAATTATATTTGATGATATTATTAAAGATATATACCGATGTGGTTGTATAGAACAAATTAATTTTCAAATACAAAATATTGATGAAATGAAATCAGTTTTTTGAATTTTTTTAAATTATTTTCTATAGGTACATTTTAAGGTATTTATTTTTCTTTTCACATCTTCCTTAGTTGCGCTTGGCTCTTGTTGCTTAAGAATATTTTGTAGCTTTTTCGTATACTTTTTCTTTACTTATTTTGACCATGTAATCTGAACACGCCACATCCCATAGATTAAGTATTATACTTCTTATTGTACTAATATTTTTATCTTATGGCATTCAATACAATCAGTCAAATTATATTTTTCAACCGCCATTGTTATATTTTCTACAAAAATATTTATTTAGTAATTTATTTTTTATTTTATATTTTTACACAATAATTTTTATTATAATCACTTGTTTTATAAATCTTTTCTAGTATATATTCTATCTTTTACATTTTTTTCTAGTATTAGTTTTCAATATTTTACTTTTCTAGTATAATTATAAACTTAATAAACTTATTAATTCTAGCACCCTACTTATTATAGTGACTGTAATTATTTTATTTTTTATTAAATTATTTTTTTATTATAATTATTTTTGTATTTAATTATTATTCGTTTATTTATTTTATTATTATTATTTTTTATTTTACTATAATAATCCTAAATTATAATACTAATCGTACATTACCTCCGTTTAACAATATGCTCCAAGACTATAACAAATTGGTTAAGTCTTAAATATAATGCCGATCAAACACTAACAAGCAGAAATTACGTATGTGTTAATATAGTAGGTAATAGTGATGAAGGCAAATAGAATAAGCAAATAAATATATTTTTAGTGAAATTAGTCTTAAGGTGAAGATGAAACAATGGAGCAACATAGGTAGGTAGGTAGGTAGTAGTGGTTGCCGAAAACTTCGACACACTTAGACCGGTGAGGTCCATTGTGATACCACGGGAACTTTCCTCGCGTAATACCCTACTCGTTGAACCAATTTGAGCTTTTAACGAAGCTGCGGAGGTTTTTAATACCAGTGCTTTCAAGATCACCCAGCGAGTCCAGAAAGAAGGCTCCTAAATGGGTTTTCCTTTTATGGTAGAGACCAGGGCAGAAACAGAGTAGAAGTTGGACAGTTTCATCCTCCTCCACCTCTCTACAAGTTCTGCAGAAGTCGTTTGAGGGGAGTCCCAGTCTTCTGGCATGTTTGCCAATCAGACAATAACCCGTAATGACCCCTACCATAGTGCTAATGTCACATCTTTTCATGGTTAGTAGGTTAAGGGATCGCTTCAGATTCAACATAGGCCAGATTTGCTTGGTGATGTTGCAGTCTGGTCTAGCTGACCGTCTGAAGCTTGAAGCTTTTATTGCATCATTTCGAAGCAATAAATTACAGGTGGCAAGAGGTGCACCCAGATTTCTCCTTTCCGGAAGGAGTTCTAATATAGTACCCTCTCTAGCAAGTAGATCTGCCATGCAGTTACCCGGAATATCACTGTGTCCTGGCACCCATCGTAATAATATGTTGAACCTATCCGCTAGTTCGTCCAAAGAACTGCGACAGGCCAACACGGTTTTTGACTTGATGGCTACCGACTCCAGTGCTTTAATTGCGGCCTGACTGTCTGTGAGTATACAGATATTTCTAACAGATAATACGCTGGATCTCAGCCAGTCTGATGCTTCTTTTATTGCCATTACCTCCGCCTCAAACACACTACAATGTCTTGGTAGGCTGAAGGATAGACTAATATTCAAGTTTTCCGAGTAGACTCCACCCCCCCACTCTGTCATTCAATTTTGAACCATCAGTGTAGAGGTGTACGTGTTCCTTGCTTAGAACCGTGCTACTCTTCCAACTTTCCCTAGACGGAATATCGGTACGATATGATCTCTCAAAGAAGTACCCTATAAGAGTCAGATCTAGGTTCTCTGGAATAAATTTCTTGTATTCCATAATAGAAGAGTGGCCAATTAATTGTGGTTTTCACTGGGAATTGGCTTTTAGCCTGATTGCAGTTCTGGATGCCATTTCTTTGCCATGAATATCTAATGGATGGAGCAACATAAAAAGTACATAAATTATTTTCAATTTATTGCTAAAATTTTGTTTTTTTAGAACGAAAATCTACTGAAATCAATATTCTTCAGTAATTAAAAGTTTTTGTATACACTTTGAAATTTTATGTAAAACTAATACAAAACTCTTATATACCAAAAAAAATCTCATATATAAAATTCACAGAATACAGTGTCGAACAAATTACAACATATTTTTCTTCTCTCAACAGTTGAAAATTTCTATGTTTTCTTAATTTAAATGTTAATTATCCAAATCTGATCTGAGGTTCATTTGGGTAAAAAAAAAAAAAAATTAAAAAAACTTAAAATTATCAAAAATCAGCTGAACAACAAATTGAATTTGCCAGATAAGGATTTACTAAGTTTTCAATACATTAGGACTAATAACAAAAGTTTTTATATGAGTTAATTTTTTTTTTATTTTAATTTTCTTTTTTTTTTAAACATTCTAGTCTTAATTATGTATATATATTGTTTTACTACATCTAAAATTTTTGAAAGTACATACTATTTCCCAATTAATACCGGTTATCCAGAACTTAATAACAACACAGAGACTCATCCGTAAGACCGACCCCTTCATATCAAGAGGGAAAAAAATTGAATTCTTATGATGTCTAACTTAAGACATACCTAACTTGTACATACCTAAATAAAGGTCAGTTTACGCAAAGTTATTTGAATATAAGCTATCATGACGTGAAAGTAGAACCCCATGATTTACATCCCACGTAAAATTTTATTTTTATGAAAATATTATAATGATGTTTTTATGAGAATATTGTGATTAATATTGCTATATTGCAACAATGTTATAAGTCTAATAGTGCGTAATCCTATAACAAGAGTCAAAGTGTTGTTATAAGAATATAAATGCTAGAACAGGAGTAGTAGTACTATTATTTTATTGTTTTCATATCATGTTACTATAATAAACTTACTGTTGCTTTTGATTAAATATTTAGAATAAATATTTTGGGACAGCCCTTATTTTCTACAAAAATGGTAAAAAAAAATTTTTATTATCAATAAATTAACATCAGAATAAATCTACAATAAAATAACTTTTCTAGTAAAAATCGTAGGTATACACTTAGTTTAAAAAATGATAAATGATAAAAATCACATGCACAGACAGACTATCATTTAAAATGTAATTTTTTTATAAAGTTGTCAGTTCAAATCAAATCAATGTTTGATATTTCATCATTTAAAATGTCGTTCCATCATATAACACCACACACCATCACCTTAAATGACAGTCGCGAACTGAAATGATAAACGAAATTATAGTCTGCACCATACTGAAGGCTTTGATAGTGGCTTGCGTATTTGTGAAGATTATAGTATTCGTGATCGTCTTCTAAACACAATATTGTCTTTCTCCACATATAATTAAGTCTTCTTCAATTTTAGTTCTCTTCTTTCCTTCTTTGATTTACTTTGTATATGTTTTCTATCCATCTCATCATTTCCAAAATGTCAACTATCTATCTGTAAAACTATTTAAAAAGTTAGAAATTATTTACTACTGTAAAGTTCTGAAGTACACCGGACAAACTAATCGAAACATATTTCCATTTAAAGAACACCCCGGGCACAGTAAATAGATTTTATATTTTTCGAAAATTAATTTGGAACTATTTTGATATTGGATGTTATTTAATACTAAAATTATTTTCATGTTATCTATTACTAAACCAATTATGTTAATTGGTTTTATTTTAATATTCCTGCCTGTTCAGAATCTATCGTATGTATAGGTAACGATCCAATTGGTATACCCAGGTACTCTAATTCGGAAAGCATATGTATAAATATGCTTTCCGATTTAGAGTACCTGGGTATACCAATTGGATTTATTATTTTTTCAGAATAGTGGCATTTTCCAATTAGAGTACCTGGGTATTATATTCAGAACTTTATGGTATAATTTTTTGCCTTAATTCTAGTTAAGCAAGTGTACTTAGTTCAGAATTTCAAACAAATAAATATTTCTTTTTAAAATTAATTATTGATCAGAATTAACCACCTTCAAAGTTAGTGAATCGTTAATAGTGTCAATATTGTTTTCTTGTTTAATTTGTATAGGTAAGTAGGTAGGTATACTATTGCCTGTCAAATTCGATATACTAAGACGAAAGAAGACCATTGTAGCCAGCACAGAATTGATTTACTGTTCTTACTTAGTATAATTTCAGAACAAATGTAAATTTACTTATTTAGCCTCATAAAAAACCACACTTCGTTTTGATAGGGTGTTAAATTTTTCAAAACAATGTAACACGAGATCGATGGCTTAGGCTTAACCACTTTTTATTCTTATTTTATTATACACTGTGATAGTAAACAAATTAGTAGTGGTATTTAGTTGTTATAACACATTTGTTGAAAGCGGTAAATTATAAAAATAAAAATAAAAATAACGGTAATTTTCCACAGTTGTGTATCCAGCCAGTTACAGTCTAGATTTGAGTATCATCATTTCCCAAAATACACAGCACAAAGACAACCCCTATTATAGGGAATTAGTTTCAAAATAATTTGTTTATAACATTGATTTTTTGATTATTATAAACTCTCCAAATCCATTCTCCAATAATAAATTCAATAAAACACTTATAAAGAAAATTTTCTTTGCAAAATCATTAACTTTCAAAAGAATCATAAAAATAAATTAAAAATTTGAAAAGTAAACTGAAATAAAAATTAAGACAATAAAACTTTCAAATTTTGGCATATCCGTTGAATTGACGTAATTTATTTTTTTTATTATTATTATTTTTATTATTTTTTGAGTCCTATATATAATATACTCAAATTATTATTACTTAAAAGGATAATTAAAAATTAAAACCAATTCCGTAATATCAAGATATACGTTATCGTGTTAATTTATTTGAATCCAGTTTTTTTTTTTTTAAATCTTTCTTCATCGAATTACCGTAAAACTGCCGTAACTAAAAGTTTTAATTTTTTGAACTTTCAACGAATTCCTTCAGATTGTGTAGCAGCAGCAGCAGCACAACAATAAAAAAAAAAGTACTTTATTTTAATTTTTTTGTTTATTATTATTTTTTGTGTACATTGTATTTAAATTTTTTCAAACACTTTATAGAAATAAATGACCAGCCAGTCAGCCATCTTATTAAAATATTATTACAAGTATAATAATAATTTATTTTTGTTTTTTTTTTCTGTTAATATAAAATACAAATTGCAACCTCATTATTGCTGTAATAATTATGGACATTTGAAATACATAATGTGTATATATATTTTTTTTTTTTTTTTTATTTTTGGAAAGAATATTGTAGACTTTTCTTTTCGTTCGAAATGGTTATAAATCGTGAGAATTATACTGTCCTTGTCGAATGATAAATTATGTTAAAAAGTTGTGTACTAAACTTGTAAATTACATTGGGTAATTGATTTTCTCACGAAGCTATATATTTTAGTTGTTATTATCGTTTTTAAAGTAAATAATAGTATTTAAAAATTGATTTGGATTGATATTTGTTTAATTAAAATTTTCGGTGTTGAATGAAAACATTCGTTCTGTATAATAGTGTATAGAATGTTAATGAATGTTTTGCAGCTTTCTGCAAAGATTTCATCAGAGTGTATATACAGTGTGTTGTTTCCGAAATGATTTCCTACTTTAATATTTATCATAGCTAATTTACATTAAAATATATTTCTATAATTTGGTACCAATTTAAATAACATAGAACTACGCTATTTAAGAAGTCTCTCTTACAGAAGTGGCCCTAATATGTCAGGGTCGGCATGTAGACTTTTAAGAAGTCTTAGTTTCTTCTTCTTATTCTTTAAAATAGGCATTTAGTGTCTGTTTTTTCAATATACATATTTTCTATTCAATTTTCTGATGACAACGTCCATCATTCATACTATCTGGTAGACATTTGATATTGATTTGGCCATTCATTACTACCTTCGCCAGTCGAACATCTACCATTCTATTTACATGGTGTCTCCAGTTTCGTCGCATGCGTTTGTTATGTCGTTGCTGCGTTTCTTATATCTCAATGTGTATCCACATACTTGCCTCATCAGCGTATAATATAGTTCGCGGGTCTGTTGTTCGCATTGTCTGTTTTGATTTAGCTGAGTCCGCTGTTGTCTGAATAGCGTTAGCATTAGTATTAGCCGAATACAAATTTTGTGTATTTGTGTTTTTTCTTCTTTTAGCATTTATTTGTTTCTTCATAAAACATTTCGGAGATAATGGTTGCAGCTTTTTGTGTTTGGGTTCTTACTTTTGTTTCAGTGTTTGCGAGAGCTGGTAATATTTACACCAAGATATTTAAAATTAAGCACTTGTTCGATAATTTGATTTTTAATGGATAATTTACATCTGATGGGGTCTTTCGAAATAATCATGAATTTGGTTTTTGTTGTAGATACTTCCATATTGTACAATTTGGCAGTTGTGCTAAATCTGAATAATAAATTTTGCAGATAATTTACATTTTCTACAAGTAGTACAGCGCCATGTACGCAACATATCATATGAACGTTCCAATTCAATATCCCCAAAAAGTGTTAACTATGTTTTACTATGTTTAAGTGTTACTATGTACAATAGTAGTATGTAGTTTACGCCATTAGTTATAGTTGTAGTATACAAAATTAATGAATATAAACAAATACTTTTATAATATTACACGTTTCGACTTTATGTAATAAAAATTGAAGTACCCAATAAACAAAAAGGTACCCAATATACAAAATCTAAGTAGCTCAAAAAGGTAAGTCTAACGTAAGTTACTGTCAAAAGCATAAAAATACAAATTATTTAGGTAATAGTATCTTATTAGTGTAGTGTTGCAGACAGACAAATCCTTTTCATCTACAATGTTTTTGGTATTATTTTTGTAACTAATTAAGCCAAATTTGATTCAACAATTTAATTTATTTATAATTAACTATATTTAATTATAATTTCTAAACAATATATAGAAACTAGTTTTGTAACCCGCCATAAATGACGGGAGCAAATTAAGTTTTAGCATTTCTTTCTTCATTAGAGTTTTCATTTCAAGTTTAAGAAAAATTTGTATTTGCTTACTAGTTCATCAATATCATACCTTTATTAGAATTATTAGAATGCTTTTAATTACCATATAAACAGAATACTTGTAGTAAGGTGCAAAATTTTCAATTCCCTAAGGGTTATTTACTCGATCATTTTAAAGACATCTTATTTGCATCATTGGAAATTTAAACATCCTAAGACCTCAATAATTCTAAATAATCAATATTCTTAGACATTCTATTGTATTCAATTAATTATAATATAAGTTAGTCAAAAAGATAATTTCAATTTAAATTAATATAGAAATACTAAATTCAAATAATATTTTTAATGAAAACAAAATCTAACTATATAATATAAACTTACAATAATTTTATATTTTTACAATCACAGCAGCGTTCTACTGTAAAATGAAATTAATTAAGACATAATAAAAGTAAAAAGTTCTAGGGCGACATCTAAATTTAACACTTGAATGACATGACAATCATTATGAAATTATGGGCGAATGACATAGATAACGGATGACCATTGACATATGGCAGATGACAGATGACAAATGACAGATGGCATATATAAGCAATAAAAGACAGATACTATGTTTATGACAATTACATGATGTTACAATTTGTATATATATTTCAATTTGTATATGTGTTGGAAAATAATTTGAATAAAAATTTAAAAAAAAATAAATAATAATTTTAATAAATTAATAAAATAGTATTCCCTCGAACTTACAAACATCCAGATAAATGCAGAAAATTATATACATAATTAGTAAATTTGTAAAGCTAATGACAACCCAATATCTGTATAATTCAATTGATTTGGGAACAAAAAGAAATGTCATTCAACGATATGACAAGTTTGAGTAACAGTTTGATATAATTTAAAATTTCATTGAACATAAAATGCATCCCTTCTACTGAGAATAAGGTGAATAAAGTGAAAGACACGAAGTGAATAGCTATTGTATTCAATAGATTAATAATTTTTTATTTTTTTATGGGAAATTCTAAGTTTAAGTAAATGCGACCTCTGAAGAACTAAAATATACTTCCCCGTTTGCTATCTTTGAATTGCCGGTCTATGTCCTTGATCAACTCCATTATTGCTTTGACGAATAATCATATGCTTTGTGAAAATTTAAATTTTCAAGAAAAAGTCATTTTGCCTCCAAAAAAACATATGAAGAACAACAAAAAACGGTATAGTACCATATATTTTGATTAAGTCAACTCTAATTGGTACAAATACTTCCACGTATTCCTCCAATCAATTTTTAGTCTTTATAAAAACTTGTTTTCCAGCGTTAGAGTAAAATTTTGGTATAACAGTAAAAATAGTCGAATATTTTCCTTTTCATTTTACTGATATGACTCCTGTATTCGAGTACAAAACACTGAAGAAATCTGCAAATACGCGTATCTGTATGATAAGCTTATCAGTAAAATTAAAAGAAAATATTCGACTATTTTTACTGTTATAATTTTTATTCATCAAAATATTTCAAATTCTAAAAATATTCAACCTTGCGTATTCTAAGTGTCAATTTCATTACCATTTATTTTAATATATATAACTATAACCAAATGGCTAATCGAATGCTAATACTCTATGTATATCTATATCGAATATTTTACGTCTGTAGAAATTTTAGACTTAATAAATAAAAAACGTATAGACTAATTAAATAAACAAAAACACACGTCTAAAGGCTATTCGTCACTTTATTTTCTTGTATATTACTTACATATAAACATTCACATGTTTACATTAATAAAGCAAATCGCTAACCTAGGGAAACCACTTTTGTTTTGTTTTGTTATTTATAAATTTAGTACAAATTAATGGTGTTGGTATAATAGCTGTAACATACTTCACATAAAAATAAATGTCTTGAAAAATATTTTTGTTCTATAGTAAACAAATTATATAATTTATTATAATATACAAGACAGATCATTATTAGAAAATAGGGGGCTCATAATTCAAAAATATACGATTTATGAGTAAATTACCCTTTGTTTGTATTTAATTTAAATTTTAATTGTTTATTAACAAAAATAATTAAAATTAAAACCATAAAGAATATACTATTATGCAAATTGTTGTTGTCAAATATTACCCAGTTAAAAATTCAGGGGCTAATAACTGGGTATTTTACCCTAGTTAAATTAAATTATAGCTAATCATAAGCGCTAACTGCAAAGATCTTCGACTTAACAAAAACAAATGTAATTTTAATATTTACTTTATATCTCAAGTCAATGCAATAATTTAAGATATCCTTTGATACACCTCTCTACCGTTAATATTTAACTTTTTTTTGTTCTTTTTTTTTGTAATTCTCATATTTTGAAAGTCAAACTGAACTTCTTAACTTTCTGACATACCGAATTCATAATTTTATTCAGTAAACCGTGATAATCTCAATAATATTTACATGAATATTGCACATGCATATATATATATATATATATATATATATTGTACATACCTATATGCTGCAATTACCTATATACAAAAGATATATATACGATAGTTGTAATTTGTAACTGATTTTTATTTTTTATTCATTTTGAATTCGAATATTTCAATTTTTATTTTTTATTTTAATTTTTTTCAAAATTTAAAAAACAAAAAAAAAATATGATGGTAATATAAGAGAAAGGAAAAATCTTTCTGTGTACTCAAAATCATATCTTAATGTTCATCAGTAGTTAACGAATCATAAAAAAAAAATAAATAAATAAAAAACAAACTGAAAAAGAAACTGCAAAATAATAACAATAATTATTATTAGTGAGAAAGAGATAGATTATAATAAAGTATAAGATAGGATTCAGTTTGAATGCAATTTTTTTTTTTTTATATTCATTTGCAAACACAAAAATTAGCATCAAAATAATAAAATGTATATACACAGTAACACTATTTAATATTCCTTACACAAATTATTATAATAAACATTTACAATTATATTTTAACAAACAAAAAATTAACAGCAAAGCCTTTTGCCCTCTTCCGGATTAAAAAAAAAAAAAAAAAAAAAAAAAAATCATTTCAAGAGAAAATATAGGAAAATTTTTTTTTATTTTAAATGAAAATTTTTAATTAAGAAATTAATGTAAATTCTCTTCATGGTTAAAAATAAAAATTAAAAATTCTACATTCGTTTATGTGCCGCTTTGATTTGCTTTTGTTTTCTTCGTTGTTTTGTTGTTGTTTTTTTTTGTTTTTGGAAATTTAAATGTTAATTTTTGGGAAAATGACTTCCTTTGTAAAAATATTTTAATATACATATAACAAACCAACAATCATATTTTGAAGATTTAATTGTATTTATTAAAAAGGAAGTTTTATGATTATTTAAATTTAAGGCAATTTGTTAATAAATTATTTTTATAAATTATACAAAATTTTGATTTTGTTTTTATGAATTAATTTAGAAATGAAAATTCAATTCTAAAATTTATAATAAATTTAATTTAATTATTTAACTGTAATTATTTATTCCTCAAACGAACCGTATCGCAGAGTGAACACTTAGTTTTTCAATTTCATATCAATTTTTTGCTATTTTTATTTTCGATCTTATTTCACAATGAGTAGGTACCTCTATATTCATGCAGGTTGTTTGTTTTTGTATTTGCGTCTTTCATCCGTTTAACTGTAGTATCTCTACAGTCATCCACTTTTTCTTTGCCTCATATTTATTTGTACCTCAAATATGTTCGCAAATTCTGTAAAATCATTATTGAAATTAGAAAGAAAAACTTGAAAAATTTGTTAAACACTTATTATTTCATATCGAAACAATTCAAATACATTTGGGGGGTAGCCAGGACACTGCTCAAAAAAGTTTGCACCATTTTAGCACATTTTCTGGCTTATTCTCGTCCTTCTTCCTTTTTCAGTTTTGTGTAAGTCCATCACATTTTCTTCGTAAAGGCTTTCCAGTCAAACCCATTCTGTTTGCGACTTGGTGTGTATGCCAATCATAATAGTCTTTTTATTCAAAAATATTTTTTTGGTGAGGCGTAGCTTGAGTAAAAGTTATCTACATACAAAATTCTTTGTTCATTTTAAAACCCTTCACTGAGGATACAGACTTGGCGCATCTCACTTTTGCCAGACTCTGATTTTTCCCCACAAACTTTCAAAGTTCATACATTACCTTCAGTTGAGCATGATTTGAATATTTGAATACCTTTATACCATAACGATGAGCTTTTGCAAGTTTTAACGATTTGTCATTCATAAATGAATGCTGTGGCACTGCAAAGAAAAATTTATGTGAAAATTTCCCGGTTGGCCAGCACATCATACATATTTTGTATGACTCGAAAAAAACTCAGTTTTTTACGTTGGCCTGTATGAACATTTTGCAAAAATTCGTAGTCAATGTGTTAATATAAAATTATTTCTATGTCGCTTATTTAGGTACTATCACTTAACATAACCACAACCTTCAACAATTTTTCAAGTACAATTCAAATTATAATATAATGCAAGTAAAGTTAATTTTCTAACAAATTTTTGAAATATCAAGGACAAAATTTGTTAAAATTTCAAATTTCTTTTTCAACTGTCAAAATAGAAGTGATTAAATTTAAAAGAAAATACTTGAAAATAATTCTGTTAAATATTGCTCTAAAAAGGTTGAAATCTGAAATTTTGATAGGTTAAAAAAAATTAAGATAAAATTGTAAATATTTCAATGAAAATTCGATCATAAAAACTGTAAATAAAAGGCAAAAATAGGTTTTAAAAAAATAAAGAACAGAAAACATAGTTGTTAATTGTCATTTTTCGAAGCTATTTTCTAAAAATGTTTAAATGTATCTACCTCAATATATTAAGACATTCGATGGCTGGGCTAATTTTATTATTAAAGGTTCTGATATAACATAAAATTTGCCTCATAAATCTGATTTTCAGTTTACACGAAAATAATTGGTTTAGTTATAGGAGAATAGATTTTTTATACATAAAGTAGGTTATATCTCTTTAGTTTGGCGATTACTAGTCCTACTACACCCAGGTTAGTTACCCAATTGTTAAGACATTTTGCACAGACTTTAATCCATCACTTAAAGGTGATAATATGAAAATTAGATGTAGAAGTGGTCCCGAATTGTATAGACATTTATATGCAAATAAATGTTAAATAAAAAAACAATCACACATTACAATCCTAATTGGGACTTCATATCTAATAATTTGTTCCCTATGCCAAGCTTAAAGGATTAAAATTAAGTAAGTATCATTTTTGATTTCTATAATCACTCAAATTTACGTTTTCCATATTAATCGATATTAAATTTATCTAACTATTATCGTAATAACCAATATAAAGGAATATTTATTTGTCATATTCCTTAAAGACTTCATTAAAAATGAATTCATTTAAATTACAATTTTTATAAATATGAAATTTTAAAAAAAAATCAATTTGAATTTCTTTCATAACAACCACTCAAATTCACATTAATAATAATTTAAATCAACTAAAACAAATTTGAATTTA
Organism: Argyra leucocephala; assembly: GCA_963942445.1. Classification (NCBI taxonomy): domain Eukaryota; kingdom Metazoa; phylum Arthropoda; class Insecta; order Diptera; family Dolichopodidae; genus Argyra; species Argyra leucocephala. Next base: position 186,656,462 of record OZ012677.1, read on the forward strand.
ATAGAATTGTTATAATCACCGTAAATACAACAAAACAACCCACAAATATTTTATTTAATCCTCATTTACTTAAGTCAAAAAAAAAAAAAAACAATTAACAATGCATTTAACTGTTATTTAGAAAACAAAAATGCTTCCGAATGTCGTCCTTGACAATATTTTTGTATTTTTTTTTTGTTTTTCAAAATACCTGTTTGAACGTGTTTCCAAATGAGATCAAAACAATAATATTTGTTATTAATATAAATACCACACCACAACAGGTAAGAATAATTTTGCTAACGCCTATTATCGTTAAGATAAGATAAATATTTTTTAACAAATGTTTATTGTATTAAATTAATGGCTTAAGGCAAACTTATTTCTTGAAAATATTATATTTAAAAGAAAAAAATAATTTAAATAGAGTTATTGTCACTATTAAACATTTTTTTTTGTAAATACAAATGAAAAAATTTATTATCTAAAAATGTTGTATTTGCTTTACATAATATTGTCTGCTATTGATATGTCAGAAATATTTAATTTAATTTAAAATTATAATTTTATTTTTAATAAATTTTAAATAATTTAAGGATAATTTCATTTATAGTCAACGGTCAATAACTCACATTATAAATTTGTTTTTAAAAATTTATGCGAATAATTATTGATATGCGATGAACATTTCCGCGCTATGCCTCACGGATGTGGTTTTAGGACAATGAAATGATGATTACATTTATTTTAGTGATGATAATTTTACTCTTATCTTTTCTTTAATAAATTTAAAATTACTTAATTTAAATTACAGTTATACCGATTCGTAAAATCAATAAAATTTTGGTTTTCAATTTTACTGTGCGCTACCGCGTCAAATTTTGTCAAATATAAGATTGATTAAATACTTGAATGAATCAGTTGAATACAAATGAGTTGTTATACATATATAATCATAGATATATAAAATATAGATTGGCAGCTTGATATTGCTTTCTCTTTCTCTCTAATACATTATCATATTAATTATTAAATGTCAGATTCAGCCAAAAATGAGCATATGTTTTTCAATATTTTAACTCAGCTGATTTGATTTTATAAATTTAACAGCCATTTCTTAATATTTTCATGGTTTTGTAGAATAGATTCTTTTCAATTTTTTCTTATTGAATTTAAAATTAGTTTTGTTTTTTAACATTTTTATCTACCCAAATTTACTAACTATTAATTTTTTATAGTTTTTCTGTTTTAAATATATTATTTACGCTAATACGATAATTTGAAAATCATTTTATTTCATTTTATTAATTGCAATTTTAGAGCATTGGAAAACGTTTTCAAAGAAAAATAGAGGGGAAAACTTTAAATTTGATGGGAATGATAAATATTATATACATATATACATATAATACAAGTGATTAGATATCCATTGATTATTAAATAATAATAATAATAATACTTATAAATAATATAAATTTGTATACATATCATCTAATTTGTTATAATATTATCAATATATATGTAGACATAAAATTTCACGGGAATATCTAAATAATAGAATCTATGTGAATTTAGTTTTATAAAATAATATATAATGTATACGATAAAGTAAAAGAATTTTTTCCCACTCTTGGTCATTTTATTTAGTTTAACATCAAACTGTATTAGCCCATGTATCAATTTAATTAATTTTGTTTATATAATTCTTGTCAAGAACATAAAAATACATATACGTGTATCAAAACATCTTTTTTTAACCCTACTTTTTGATTTGTTATTATTGTGAATTTTGTATGAATATACACATATACATGTTTTTAAAAGAAAATTTAAAAATAATTATTTTAGATGAATTGAGATTTTACGTTAAAAATAATCCAATTATTAAAATTTTTGTAATTTTATATTTCTTTTACTCTGAAACTTTTCATATTACATTGGTGTGAAGTTTTCATTTTCAAGGGAATTATTTGCAGTAGAAACTAAATTATTTGAACTCAGATTTTTCAAAAACAGCTAACCAAAAGTGGCTGAAAATTTTTATTCTAACTGCCGATCTATATTTTATATATCTATGTATATAATAGATAAATAAATTAATTGTCAAAATAGATTAGAATTAAATATAATTGTTAAAATAGATAATACAAATGAATTGCTATAATTATAAATAATGTTATAATTGTACACTGTAAATATAGTTAACGAAACTCAATAAATGTAATAATAATAATAAAAAATTCATAGGAATGATAAAAAATGTTCCAAAAACAAATTCAGTTTCAAATATAACTATCTATTATTTTATAGATATAATTATATGGTACAGTTAGTTCTGTTCTGCAGTAAAATTGAAAACAAATAATTTTACATATTGATTTTTTAAATCATTATAACTGCCAAAACAGCCAAAAAATTTGATAATATATAATAAAATTTTCTTTTTCTACTACGCTGCAACCTGACTATCTAAATATCTGCGACAAATTGTAAATAAATTGCATTATACTGTGTAGCATAATTATAAAATGAAAAGATTTTCTATTTGTGTCACTGACAATAATAGGATATTTGATTTTATATATGCTTCCATATTTTGAAATATTCCAACAGATCTCTAGTAAAAGTATTTTTCTATTCATCGTGTGTTTAATTAATTAAATTTGAAATTCATATTATTATAAAATGTTTTTTTTTACTTTAATTTATAGTACCTTGTATCTATTCGTAAATTTTCTTCAAGCTAAGATGTAGACGTATTATATGTATTATGTATATGTATTAGTTAAGATATAGACTTATTATAAGATATAGACGTATTAAATATGTTTATGGATTATATGTATTTTCAATTTGGACATTTATACTACCGATCTTGTTTATTTATACTTTAGAAATTAGCCATTTTTTATGATATGCCATATATCGAGTTTCTTTCTCTAATCAAATCAGATCTAATCAAACTGACAAAAAAAACTGTATTTCTTTTTGTGCCCAGATTATCTAGATTATTAATAAATGTTCTTTAATGACTTTTTCTATGGCTGTTTTGAATCACTAATGGTTGATTATACTTTTCAAAAAAAAAATATTTAACGAGTCTTACACTTTAAAGACCTTGTTATCCTCTTTGATAATAAATTGTGTTTCAAACAACATTTAATTTTCATAATAAATAAATCGTCATTAAGGGTTCGTCAAAAGATTTTCTAAAGAATTCAACGATCCATACGTGCTTAAATCACTTTTTACGTCTGTTGTACAACCTAATCTTGAATATGCTAGTCAAGTGTAGTCACCTTATTACATTAATCATAACAAAAAAATTGAAGATACACAAAAAAAATTTTACGGATTGGCGTTCCGTAATTTACACTGATAAAATCCAGTTTATCTGGCACCTTATAGGAACCGGTTAAAGTTATTAGATCTTAAATCATTAGGATCCAGAAGGTTGCTGATATCATATTTATTATTAAAATTTTAAATCATGAAATTGATTCTTCGAATGTTAGAGATATGATCCACTTATATAAACCACTTTAGATCGGAAAATATATTTCGTCCGGTATTTTATCGTACCAATAATGGACCTGAAAATATGAACCTGTTAATAAAATTTGATGTGAACACCATATTGAACATATAAAACACAGCCCAACTAAAAAAAAAAGTTGCACTTACATATCTTAGAGTTAGTACAATTTAATTTAAATTTTTTTTATATCATTCCAAAATATCGTTGACATATACTGACATTATTGACTTATATTAATTTAGAGCTTAAATTAAATCATCTCATCAACTACAATTTACATTTTTTTTTACATATTATTACGTGCTTAATTATGAATTACAAAATAATTTTACTTGGACAAAAAGAAAATTGGAGAAATAGAGTTAGTATAAATTTATAATTTTTTAACATTCTTTAGTATTAAATTACAAAATTGTAAAACTGTCAATTTTTATAATAAGATCTAGAATAAGATTAAACTTAAAATTAAAATTAAAATAAAAATAAAAATTTGTATTAAACATAAATAAATAAATAAATAAACAAATTATGTATTGTGAGTTTCTTTTTCATCTCAGAATATACTCAGAGCTCGCTCGAAAAATTTTAAAATCTCTTTGAACATCTCTAAAAACAAAAATGCAAAAATTAATCAAAATAAAATATGGATTGAATGCCTCCATGTTATCACATATCTATAATAATAAAAAATAAAAAAGAAATTCATTGTTTTTATATTTTTTTATCAGCTCGGAATTTTTCTGATAAAAGTTTGCTCTGTTCAGATTTACTATAAGCGCTCAACATCTGCTCAGAGAATTGCTCTGATTGGAAAAAGAAAAACGTATAATAATAATCGATGTATTGAACTTGACCTGACAAATCTTAAAATCTTGAATTTCAATTCTGGTATTGGTATAAGATGGTTTCCCTAAAAATCAGTATTTCTTCATTATTTCTTCATTATTTCCTTAACAAAAAAGAAATAGTTCAGAATGATTGTATTCCTAGTTAACCAAAATATAGTTTCCATAATAGTTTTCATATTTATTTCGATAGTTAATTTAATAAAAAATGTACCGAAAAGTACGTGAATACTTTTCTCTTTTTCACATATTGTTTATGTTATGTACAACAAAAATATATAGTATACTTACTATTGGTATTCAAAAATACAACGGCTTGAATTGAAATTAAAATTCATTGTATAAAATTTATTTCTAGATAAGTTTAATTGCTGGCTGTTCCAGTACAATTCTTTCAGTACATAACCCTAAATATGTATTTTCAGTTAATAATATGCTTTCCTATCTTCTAATATAATTGTGGTTTTCGTGGGCTGTCATATACTATTCATATACTACTCGTGGATTTTCATACCACAGTAGTTTTTTTGAAATTTCCAAACCAGCACATTAATACTATATAAAAACAATAATATTTTAATTTAAAATTTTTAATATATGGCAACCCTAAATTGTATTAAAAATTCTATCAAAAACATAATTAACCCAATCAAAAATAAAACTCTTCATTTACATTCATAGATTTAAAAACAAAAAAATAATAATAATTCACCAACCTATTTATAAGACTTTATTTATACATAATAAATATCTATAAATAATTAAAAACCATAAAACACATGTGTATATAATAATTAGTAACTGTCCAGTTATGGGTTCACTATTTCACCTGAATTTCCTTTTGTTTTTTGTATTTATTTTTGTTTTTTTATTTTATTTATTGCGTACTAAAAGGTATCACATTCATCACTGATTACATACTTTTGTTATTATTTCAATAAACTCTAATAGCATTGTCATCAACAAAATGAAATGTCATATTTTTTGTTTTGTTAATAATGCAAATGACATCAATAAATACCTAGGTAGATCCATAAATTTTTTTTTTATTTATTATGTATAATAATTTTGATCAAAAATTACATAAATTTTATTTCACCGTTATTAGTATTAATTTTGTTTTAAATTTTAGATTCCTTTTATTCTAACCATCTTTTTTAATTTTAATAATTGGAAAGAATAGTAAAAATATATTTTCCGTTTATAATACTTTTTCGTGAAAATTAATTAAACTGTATTTATCATAATTCGTATAAGTATTGCTTTTATATATTGAAAATCAATTACAAGAACGGTAATTCGGTTTCAATTACTGTAGACAAAATTATCTTTGAGTAAACTAGTTTTATCAATATTGGTAGTGTGAGGTCGGTATTGTGTCAAAAAATTTTTACTGTCATAAAACGAAACGAGACTGAAAATGCTTTATTGTGGTAAAATTGTTCACAGGGACCTACTATAACTCAACAAAATGGAATTAAGCCACTTTTATTCATTATTTTAAAATATATAAAGAACAAAATACCGTTAGGAAAAATGTTAAAACAAAAAAAGTGAGTGAAATAAAAACCAGTTTACCGTAATCCTATTTTATAAAATTCTGGAAAATCCCATCCTTTTCTAAGAATCTGGCTTTTTCTACTTTTATTTTCTTTGTAACTTTTCAAAAATTAGTTCTGTTCGTATACCCTTAACTGTGCTTATCCAGAGGTGCATATCAAATCGAATTTGCCCAAATAATTAAAAAAAAAACAAAAAACGGATTTAAGAAAAAACCTTAATAAAGCAAGAAATGCAAACCGACTTTCGTACTAGACTCACAAAAATGTCAAAGAAATATTCTTGTAATACACTAACATAATAGTAGTAAAAGAGAATGATAACGACGCAGTAGTATTTGCTAGGCCGTAATAAACAAAAATAAAATGATCAAAGGCTGATCTAAAAGCCCCTATTTGAAGATGTTTTAAATTGCAAAATGCATTTGATGAGTCATCTGTAAAATATCAACCATATACAAATTAGAAACAGAATTTTAAATATTTTAAAATGTTCTTTCAAAACATCCTTAACTGTCAAAAAACGTAAACCAATGGACGAAAATGCTTTGGTAAATTCAATGGAAGAAAGTGTTCTTTTACTCTAATGAGATTTAGACATCATATTTATTTTTTTCTGCATTATACATGTTGTTGTGATTTTATAAGCATAAGACAAAATGTTCCATAGATCTTAAAAACACAAATTAGACCTACCTACTTATTTCCCAGCGATTTTTTGTTTATTTCCACAATCTCTATAACTCAATGTAATGAACAGTATTGATTTGAGAACACCCCGTATTTATCATAATATATATAATATTTTGAAACATTAGGTCCACATTAAAACATGAAAGAATGTCAAAGTCCGTTAAGCTACATCCACAACAATATTCGATAACGGTAAAGTTAATATAAAGTTAAAATGAGGTTTATAAAAAGTTTAATTACTCATAACAGTAAATGCGGACAGATATCTCAAGTAATAGAAAATAAGAAAAAAAACTACCCTATAGTTAGCGGGCTCAATTTTTACATACAAATTTATAACTATTATACTTACTAAGGCTTGTATAAATTATTAAAGAATTGTAATATGGAACTTTGCTTACCTGACTTTTATTATTTTCTTTTTTATTATTATTATTATTTTTATTATGTACCCGTTGTTAAGCCGTTATAATATCATTTATGCTGGTCAAGGATTCATTAATTCAGTATATAAAAAAAACAAAACAAAAACAAAACAACAACAAAGAATTAAAAAAAAAATGCGAATTAAGTTGCATAATTAGCATTTTTGGATTGAGTTGCTGTCATCGTCATCACTTCATCATCATGATAATCATTATCAATTATTTATTCGTAGCGAACATTGTTCATCATCAAAATTATAAATTCATTTCGTGATTTTAATAAAAAAAAAAATATATGTAGGTACGAACATAAATAGGTAGCAGGGTAAAGTGAATACATACATACATTCATAGATTGTATTATAATGCTTGTATTATGTTGGTGAAATTATTATTAAAAGCATTTCTGTTTCTGTTTCTGATTTTTTTTTTTTTTAAGTTTATATTTCTTAATAAATATTTGTTTGATGAATTCATTATAAAGAAGAAGAAAAAAACAGCAACAACATTTGAACCTTCTTCTTTTATTACAATTATTCTGATGATCACTTCATTTGACTTCCTTTTATTTTAAAATTTTCTTTAGACAGACATGCTAGTTATTTAAAATGTTTTAGTTTGTTTGGTGTTATAATGAGTTCTTAAGTAGATTTTTTTTTATAGTTTAATAGTTTTCTTACTTAGGAGGCCAACAGGCAATAGTTTCTGGTCTCTAATATTTTTGTGATGACACGAAATTTTTAAGCTTATATCAAAATTTGTACTATTCAAATTTGCACTGCCCAGGGGTTTAAACTTATTAATATCTAAAGTTTTAAATGTCCTTTAATGTAGAACTAGAACCATGTCTTCGAAATTCGAGAAAATTTCATAATAAATCTTTCTGAATTTCATTATGATTTGTTTTCCATTATTTCAGTTTATTCTTGGTACTATTTATCTTAGACACCAACCGTATATGTCGTTACGAAATAAATCCTAATGAAATAACCCCCCACTATAAAATGAAATAATTCCGGATGGGTGGGTTGTGTTAATTTAATAATATTAAAAATTTTGTATGTTAAAATAACTTATACTATGGTTGAAATTTCTAATTGATTATTTATAATTTAATTTCGCTACGTCTCGCATTTAAAAATATCTATTATTTAAAAACATAATAATGAAAACTGACTGTGAAATGATTCAGATATTTGTACTGTATTTTTTACAATTTACAGATTAATTATAATGATTAAATATTATATAAGTATAGCTCTATAATAAATGTCAATAAATCAGGATCGGATATTTACTCTGAGATGCATAATTTATTTCTTTGGGTTCAGAAGTATTGAAACCTTTTTTTTATCAATTATTATAACCGATGCGGCAAATTTTTGATGTACCGCTACTGGTTACAAAATTGTTGTTTTAAGTTTTATTTAGATCAGTTCTTCCCAGTTTAGAATAGATTAGACAGCATAGTTAAGAAAAATATATTTTTATTTGTTTTCTAAAAAATTCTGCAAATTTATAACAAGAAAAAATACATTTAATCATAATAAAAACCTTTTTAGATTTCATTCTAAATACTACTGTATACATACTATAGTATATATATGATAATTAGTATTTGTGATCTTATAATGCAAAACAGAAAATTATTTTTAATTAAAATGCTTATCTGCGTTTGGTTAAAATTAATGTCAAACTCTATACACAAAAGAAATGTGTTACTGACTAATTGTAATTTTTATCTTTCATGTACACACAGGTGAGACTTATGTTGTTCTAGTTTATGTGGATATGTTCAAGTGAAATTTTTTACAGATTTGCTTGTTTTAAATCATTACTTAAATTTGTCACCAACTCAATCATGGTTTTATCAGTAATTCCTTTACCAATATTTCAGTTTATTTTTCACTTCCTGTCACTTCAACACTTAACTTGTTTACATAAAATATTTGCAAATATTTTATAGTCAATGTTTTAAGTCAAGATATAACAAAGTAATATATATAAGTAATTAAATCGTTTACGAATGCAACTAAGTATTAATGATCAGATTACAAGTGATCAAATAGTCCATACTATTAAAAATAATTACATTTAAATCTAAATTATGAAATTGTAAAGTTGTTTAGAATCATTTATTTAATTGAATTTTTATTTTTAATTATGGTTATTAAGTTAATTCCTTGCACATTTTAAAAGAAATTATCCAGAATTTGAATAAATTAAATTAATTGATTTTTATTTTATTTTTATATTTTATTTTAGGATTTAATTTGAATGACTTTCTTCAATTCAATATTTTTTTTTTTTGATTTTAACATGCGCATATTTTTAAAATGAAAAATAATTTTCATACAGAATTGAATAAATTGATGTTGTATTCAATTTTAAAGAAAATTATTGGTGTAGTGCAATGATAATAGATATATCATCACTGCTTGCCAAATAGATCCTGTATCTGCAAAACACACACATATTATTTGTAACATCAGCTTTATTTATTTATCGTATGGTATTTTACATAAAATGTATATTATAAATTTTACGAATTAATTTGTAGATACCATAATCAATTCAGAATGCATTAAAAATGTTTTCAATCCTTTTGATAGTATGAATAAAACGCCGGTTCATATAGAACAAAATAACAACTCTTGTTCTCTAAACATGACTGTGAAAGTGTAAATGTGGTAAAATTTAATGCTTCAAATACCCAGAGTTACGTTTTAACAACAAAGCAAAACCCATCAATACCAAATGTTCTATTCCGAAATGTAAATATCAAAACTTTGAAACTCTAAAAATGCTTGGAATGGAAATAAATATCAAACTTTAGGGGCACGATCACATTTTCTCGGTCGTGACGAATGCTGCGAAATGTATAGAATTATTCATCAGATGTAGGAAATACTAAAGTACGTCTTCCAACCTCCTATAATATCCTATCTTCGGCCTTGACTTGAATTTAATTCGCATATTTAGGACGGTGTAGATTTTAACGGACCTAGATAAGGTAGATATTTTAACGGATCTAGAAATTTAACGGACCTAGATAAGGACCTAGATAATAGACCCAGATAAGGCAGAAAAGCGTACCATCAAAATTATCAATGGTGGAAATGTTCTGTGATGGATAATGGAATCTGTCCGTAAATTTTTGTACTGTTCTTTGCTATTCTATCTATTCTAATTATTTTATATTATTTTCTAATTTGGTTTATTATTCTTTATTATCTTTATTTTTTCTTTCCATCATCATTAAATGGCTTAAATTTTGCAAAGGCAGTTGGGGCCAGCTGGGGGTAGCTTATCCCATTATTTTGGCATCTAATACAAAAAAAATAGTAGCTGAAACACCCTTTAGGTAAGTAAATTTCGGTATTTAAATAATCGAACCCCCAAATTGAGCTAATTCCTGTACACAACAAATTTAAACAAAATAACTTTTAATACTTAATTTCACTACAGATATTCGAGTTGAACAGATTTGAAGTATAACATTAGAAGAGTATAGTAGAAATTCAGTACACTAAAGCGTATTATTCCGTTGTATCGGAAGACACATGTTAGATGTCCTTTGAATAATTTATAAAATAATTTCTTCATTTTTACAATTATATTGTAATTATTTAAACTTTAGACATAGAAGTATGAATCAAATTAAACACTACAATTCCGCCCATATACAAATCAATCTTTCTCTAACTATTCTATTCTAACATAATTTACCAACACACCTTTTTTTTAATTTTTTTTTTTGTTTTGCTAACTCACCTTAGAATTTACCCTTTTCAATTGACAAATTTTCAATTTCCAAAAATGTACGTTTATAATAATTTCGTAATTTGTTCTTACATCTTTTCAATTTGTCAAAATTTTTATTTGCTCATATTGAATTCGCACACACCACATCGTTTGTCGGATATTTGTGCAAAAAGTAACAGAAAAAAAAAACTTCATTAATGTCAATCGATTCACACACAAGACAGACTTTCTGAGTATATAATTAAATAAAATAATATCTAAACTGTAATCCGTAAAAGGTCTTGAGACAATTCAACATTACTTAAATAAAATAAAAAAAAAACAAAATCTATATATCTAAGTATATTAAATAAATTTTAAATTCAGAAAAAGTAAAAACAAAATAATATATATAAATTAATTTATTAGTCAATAATTTAAGACATAAAAACATAAATCAAATTCAAACGTCTTTTTATGCACAAATGTTCAACACCTTACCATGTTACCAACAAATCTATGTATAACATTTTTTTTTATTTGGGCTTTCTTTAACCATTCATAGACAAAAAAAAAAAAAAAACAAATATAAATAAAAAAATAAATAAATAAAGTGCTGTTAGTTAAATTTAATTTAATCTATATGAGTGCTAGAGAAACGCGCGATTATCTATACAATATAACAATAAATATACACTCTCCATTCAATGGATTTATAAAATTAACCATCTCGAAGATCTTAATAAATTCAAATAATATGATATGAAAAAAAAATAAGGAACGATCCGATCCAGACTATAATACTGATCATTTTTTTTTTTTTGTTCAAAGATATTCGTAGACATCATTGTAACACAGTGAACATCAAAAATATGTGAATCAGAATTTGTACTATAGTGCGATATATACAGTAGTATTCAGATGCAAAGTACATAACATTAAATAATAGAAGTTATATTTGAATTTATTGATTTTATATGGGGTTAATACTGTGAAATACTGGAGAGAAACAATAGTTATCAAAAAATTAATAATACATGAAGTAATCCCCAATAAGCAGCGCGCAAAGTTGGACTAGAAATTAACATAAATAAAACCAATACTATGATGATCAATAACACCAGTACAAACACCATAACAATAGAATGTCAAACAGTCGAATATATGTGGAAAGCTTTTCCTACCTAGGTACAGAATCACATGACAACAATAGACTTCGTAAGGCCAGAACTGCATTTGGTGAATTAAGTCCAATATGGAAAAATGGCCAAATAACTAGGAAAACAAAGATAAAAATATTCAAAGCATGTCTAATGCCAACACTAATGTATGGCTTGAAACTTGGATGACGACAAAAATAATATCAATCAAAAACTTCAAGTATTTGTGAACCAATGTCAAAGCAGAATATGCAGAATACAACAAATTAAACCCAACACCCTCACTTATGGCAGCTAACCAGTGAAGAACCGATGTATAATAAAAGTAGAAAATGGAGATGGATAGGCAAAACTTTAAGAACACAATCAAATAATATCCAACCAGAATGACCCTAGACCAAGGTAGCAGAAGGCGGGAAAGACCCAACAACATTCGGCGTCAAACTTCTTAACTAACGAGATATGGATGAACTTGGAAGGAAATAAAGATCACTGTATACAACAGAGAACAATTAAGGAAACAAGTTGATACCCTATGTTCTCACGAGGAGTAACAGGGAAAAAAAATCCCCAAAAAGCCCCAGCAAACCCCCCCGAATTCCCAATTTTTTTTAGAAAAAATCAGAAAAATGGTTTTCCGTCTATCTTTTCTTAGCGTCAGAAAAAACAAGAACTCAGAAATTTGACGAGGGAATTTAAAGATGGTAGCCCGCACAAAAATGGGATTAATTTTTTTTTTTTCGATTTGCCATCTACATTTTTCTGCCGTTAATGATATAAAGTTGTTATTTATCCTTTATTTGGAAAAAGCAGATATTTAAAAGGTTTCTCTATTTTTATGTCTAATTTTGCTAAACGATTGTTTTTTCAAACATCTACTTTTGTCAAATGTAAGTTTTGAGAAGTGACTTTTTTGTGTAGTTTAGCCAAACATTAAATGTCAAACGATAACTTCATATAAGAAAAGTACAGTTTGGAACAGTGCAGGAAACTATTGGAGCAGTGCAGGAAAGCAAATGTTCTAATGGCTGGTAGAGATATTTTGAACTCGGATTTTGATGAAAAATAAATTTGAAATATGTCTTTTGATAAAATGTATCCAATCCATTTATGCTATGAAATTTTACTATACCGCAGGTTCTAAATATTCTAAATATACTGATTGGAACAAATTTAATAGAACACTAGACTAATAATATACATACTAGCAAACTAGTGTCTGGACAGCAATTGTTTTCAATTGTTTCAGAATTTTTTTAATAATTTGTTTTTAATTGCTTAGATTGTTTTTTTTTTTACAAATTATTCACTCTATAAGAGCTTGTAAGCTCATTTGAGACAATAATAAATTAAATAAATAGATTGTAGCTCACTAACATTCGTTTTCCAAACGGAAAAATAAATAAAATAAAATTTCTAATACATTTTTTCATATTCAATCCTTTAATACATTTTAAAATTTAAAATATTTTATTTTTGTTTCACAAATTAAATTTTATAAATTATATACAAAGTACAAACTTTGAAAAAATGTAGCATAGCAGAAACAAAGTATAAATTTAATCTTGTAATTTAAAACTATCCATAATGATATCCAAATATCCTTTGAATAAAATATGTTAGTCACATTTTAAATAACACAAATTATACAAAACTTAAGTACAGTGTTACAAATAAAATTACCCTGTTTTTGAAATATCATGCTTTTCATCCATGAACAACCACAAAAAATTATTTCAAAATATGAAATCTATATAATTTATGAATTTTTATTATAACTTTCAACTATTATTGCATTCATTAATTTTTAGTACTCACTGTATAAATCCATAAAATTATTCTTACAATAACCAATTTAGGAAAACCTCTTTAACCATTTATGCCCTTCAACATTAAATATTTTGCACACACAAATGCTGTCATTTTCTTTTTATTGGATACTTCATTTCTGTTATTATTATTTATTGTTTTTATTTTTGTTTTTTTTTTTTTTGTAACTGAACTAGTACTTTTTTAAAGTATCATAAATATTTATATGTATATCATATACTGTATATAACTACATATGTAAGTGAATAAGCATTGCATACCAATTACACAGTTTTATGGCGTAATATAACTGAAAACCTAATTCTAAGTGCTAAAAAAAAAGTTCTTTATGCATAAAATTGCATATATTTTCATATAAATTATATATATATATATCTATACACATATATATATATATATATATATACATATTTATATTACAGAATTGACTATATTTCCTTCCCCATTTCATAGTAGTAGATACCTACTCAGTTTATTGTATTATTGTTATGTTGTAAGATTTGCTTTTGTTAAATTTATTTTAAATCGCAAACGATAGCTAAATTAAAAATAAAACCACAGAAATATCGCGCAAGAATAGCACTACTAAAAAAATGGAAAAAGAAAAAAATAAAATTAAAATAAGCAGGCGCAGCATAAAATTCTGTTTCTGTTACTTAAAATATTGTTGTTTTGTTTTTGTTCTTTTTTTTTCATTTTCTTTTTTTGTAATGCCATCAGCAACAACTTCTCTATATTTGACCTCATTTTGATTGTAACTTGCAATTTAAGCAATTCTATGTGCTTAAAAATATAGTACCGAGTACCTGTTAGTTAGTCAGTTTTATATATATATATATATATATATATTGTTAAATACCTTTTGCAATTACAAACAAGAAAAAGTGTTCCAATTTAATAGAAGGTTCTTTTCTTTTGGTTAAGTATACTTTGTGTGTTCTTGTAGGGTATTGCAAAAAAAAAAAAATTATTTTAAAATTCAATTTTTATTAAAAATTTAATACAATCAATCCTTTGTCATAAAACCGAACTTTTAAATTTTCTTTAACTGAATTTTTTCTATTATGACTTGTTTCATACTTTTCGTTTTTAACGGCCATAAAGTGAGAAAAATAATATCCATGTTTTTTATATCGATTTTAGCAACGAATACACTCTTCTAGAATTTTTAATCTAAATTTCACCATTACTATCTTATGTTAGAATTTGAAAAATAAATTCGAAAATTCACACACATCTGAATTCTAAATTTTCATTACAATTTTGTTAAAAATTTATTAATATTTATTTAGATTGGCGTACTGTTGGAAAAATTGTATAACCCAGTTAAAAGATAGATTAATCAATTAACTTGAAATAAACTCAGTTATTACAGTACTAACAGACCATGTTGGTCCTGGGCCTGACTCATCAACGTCCTCCATTTTTGTCGGTCACGGGTGACTTAACTATCCAGTTCAGGATACGAAATTGTTTCATACCTGCCGATATTTTGTCTATCCGACGAAGGTTTGGTCTACTCCGACAACTTTAGCCTTCGGGAATGAATTCGAAGATCGAATCTTGGCTGAAGCATTTTCATTCACTCGCTCTAAGTGGACGAGCCACTATAGTTTCTTGACTTTAATTTTAGTGACAACATTCACTTCATTATATAGCTCATACGGTTCGAGATTACATCTTCCCCCGCACGTCCCATTGTCATTTTCACGACCATATATCTGGCAACAAATTTTCTTCACGAATACAACAAGTGCATGCTAGCTTGCCTAGAATACCATATAAACTGTTTGATATATATCACATAACAGTAAAATATAGAACAGCCTGCTTCGGGAATATAAACTAAAAGAATAGTACTATTTTCACCTATCATCATTCTGCAGTAAAGCACGTACGTAATTTGGTTCCTCTTAGAGTATAGTTTTAAAGTGATCTATCATAGACGAAAGACAAATTTATGCGGGTAAAAGAAACCACACGCAATATAGATCAATAGTATATATGTAGCTCCTAAGCTCTTCCTAGAATAATAATATTATAATAAAGCATGTAAATTAAGCTGGTTTCTCTCAAACTAGTTTTAAGGGACCAACCATAGACGCACTGAATTTTTGTCAAATCGCACTAAATTTTTTTTTTATTTTCAGTTTTAATAAATTTAATTTTGCGGTATTTAGTGGATTTGAGACTACACTAAAAATTTTACAACAAATCAAGTGCCATTTGACAGGTTTAGGGCGAGTATCTAGTACAAGTGCGAGAGGTTCGGAAACGCCCTTATTATACCTAAACTATTATAAAAGCATTGATTTCTGCAAAAGAATTGGCAAATCTAAAATTGAAATTGCTTAACTAAGTTGACATAGCATGTAATTTACGGGTAAACACTGTAAGTCTATTTGAAGGTGCGTTTATATGGGGTAAAAACACAATCCTACTTACATTCTAATCTAATCTAACCTTAATTGTTCATTTAATACTTTCCTGTAAATTAAACAATAATGTCTAGATAACAACAATGAAAGGATAAAAATATAAATATTTCTTTCATATTTCATTTTATTACTTTTTATTACAAAATACCCAAAACAAAGTGTTGCGAAACATTGTCAATGTTGCCTGGTATATTTGCAACGCTGATATTCATAGAGAACTCAAGATCCCTATCATAAAATACGAAATAAAAACATTGGCAGCATATCCCACAAGATTCATCTTTCTCAACATATATTCCATTATTCACTACCATTGTTAGTTTGCGTGCGCATCACTGAAACCACATTGTGTCCTACGAGGATTCCAAGCTACCTACAGAAAAAAAAATTATTATGTTTTTATTCAGGATTTTTTAAATAAAGTTACTATTGTGCATTTGCACAGGGGCCTACTAGTTTACAAAATATAGATCAATCTTCATATATTATATAGAATTTTAAAAGTATTACTTCCAGGTATAATGAACTTTTGTTCGTTTATTGGATTTCCGATGAAGTTAGCAATTTCTTACATAATACATTTTCGTCTCCTACTTTACTATGATTGCACTGCTCTGCCGAAGTCAATTTAATTATTTATTATTAAATTATCATTTATTATATAATATAGAATAAGCCAATTTTGCCGCGTTTATGGGTCAGACATTCAGTATATACTAAAATACAATCTTATATGTAATATTTTTATCTTCAAATAAACAAAAAATATTTGTTTTCATAGCAGTTATTCTGAATCATAATAGCAGTCTTACTAATTAAAAAAAAATTATTTATTTGCAGCTAAAACATGTTCTTAGGTAGTGATTCAAAAACTCAATATAAATGTCGCTTAGCAGATTTCATTGCTATGCTAGCAGATGGTATAGAGTAAAAATGATTCACTCAATAGACTTCAAAAAACTATTGTAAGTAATTCACTGTGACAGCTGAAATATGGCTATGTGTGACAGCTATCCTGTTTGATTAAAAAAATAAATTATAACTATGAATTTCCTTCCGAATTGTCCTCCATATGGTTTTCCTGCAAAAATCATCTTCACTCTACTAAAGAAATATAGCAACCTACAAACTTATTAGTTCTGATTCTGAACACTAAAATTATTTCCAATGATTTCTATATAAAAAAAAAAACCGCAGAAAAGATGCAATTAGATTATCATATATTTAAAAAAAAACTAAAAAACACAAAAAACTATACATTTACATATTAAAAGAAATAAAATTTATTTAATAATTTTCATAAGTGGCACATGTGTCAAAGCTAATAACCAACCTACCATCATATCATCTTCTTTATACAATAACACTCATGTAATTTGTTGATTTGATGAAAGATTTGTTAATATTTTTCTTCTAACTTAAAACATAACTGTTTTATACATATTTTAACCATCATTTTTTTTTCCTTTCATCATTAACTTATAACAACTAAATCGCTATTTTACATTGTACAGTTTTTACATGTTAATAAATTTGATTTGAAGTCAAATTCTTTGGAAGTATAACATTGCTGTGGTAAAACATGAAATGAATATTATTTTAATGACTTTATGATTACAAACTATGATAATCATGACAAGGACATGATAAAAATATAAATTTATGTGTAGACAATAATATATAAATAATAATATACATAAGTATATAATTAAAATTAGTAAATAACTCCTTTTACAAAGTTAATTAAAAATAACAACAAACATCAACTATATTTAATGAGTCTAAAGTACTTTTAGTTGTACAGTCACAATTCAAATATAAAATATTAAAAAAAAAAAAATTAAATATTTCTTTTAATTTAAAATACTGTAAAATCCTAATTAACTAAAATAATTTAAATTTAAATTATTATAAGTTTAACCTACTAGGTTGGTATGTCATTTTAATTACATTTTAAAAATGTGTTAAAGATTTTGTCTAGAATCATTAATATTATTGTATCATTAAAATTAATTCAAAATAAATCAAGTAAATTTTATACATGGTATATGTGTGTATGTATTTTCAATACAATTTTTAATGTTACATAATTTCAATAATACAGGATGGTGAATAATAGGAAGGTTTATACTCTATATTGAATACATTTCTTCAATACATTGCATTTTAATAGTAAATATTTTAAATTTGTTTAATATTCTTTACACAAATTTTATCGATGTGTCAAGTTGTCCTGCACTACATTTTGATATTGCTGAACTTTCCTCAATTTTTTTTTTGTGTATTACAGAACTAAACATAGATTTTCATAATGTAAAAGATTAACTGAAAAGTGTATATCTTGTTGTTAAAAAATTGTATATCTGCAATTAAATGATTTAACAATACCTTCGTTGCCCCTTGTTGTTATATTAAAGATATCGTGTCCATCGTCACCAGACTAATTTCTTACAATTCAATTAAAAAAAAATTTTAATGAAAATTTTTGAAATAAAGTTGAGCTATAGTATTCGCTCACTCCTCGAAATTCGGTGAAGTTTGATCAAAAATCGTTCTCAATTTCATTTGTTTTCCATCATTTCAATTTATACTTGGTACTATTTATTTGAGACAACAACCACGTATGAAATAATTTATTTTAAAAAAAATTTAATTTAAATTTAATTCTGACGATGTAAAAACGAAAATTCGTACATTGGTAAGTTGCGGAAATTTTTATATATCAAGATTTGTGTTTTTTTTTTTTTTTTTTTTTTTTATATTATAGCCAAGACTTAGGTTTTGAACCTTTTAGTACTTGCGTACCGTTGACCATTTGAAAAAGGAAAGGATAGTTAAAGGAAAGGAAAGAAAAAGGAAGAAGAAAAGTTTTGTGGGAAAGAGCGAACAATGTTGTTAATATTCGTCTTAAACCTCTGTAAATCATAATTAAAATATCCTTCTCTCATAGGGAATGCTTCGATTGGGACGCGATTCCACAATCGAGATGTTCTTACTATAAAAGAATTTCCATAGCCGGACTTAAACCATCTCGGAATTTCCACTGTGAAAGGGTGTGCACTTGATGCCTCTCGTGATATGCGACAGAATTGCTTGAGAGGAGGAAGAAGTGACTTTAGTTTCTCGGAACAAGTGCCAACACCAGTAGATATCTATAAAAAAGAGAAAGTGCTCCAACAATACGACGATGACCAAGTGGTATAAGGGATGAGGTCACATTTATGTCGCCTATAAGACGAATGACGCGGTTTTGAACTTTGTCCAAAAAATTTAAAGCAGTTTTTGCTGCACCTGCCAATAAATGTGAGTTATACTCGAGCTTGGGTCGTATATATGCTTTATAGATTTTTAAGAGGTCTCGAGATGAAAAATAAGCTTTGTAGCGACTTAAAAAGCCCAAACATTTGGCGGCGCTTTTCGCAATATCGAAAATATGTTCATTCCAGTGCATATTTTGATTCACTCGCATCCCGCGAATGTTCAAGTCTTTGAGTCGCTGAATAACTTCATTTTGAAGCCGGAGAATTGGTTCGAATGTTGTTAGCTTGTTACTAACCAGACAGCTTTGAGTTTTTGAAGTGTTAAACTCGACTCTGTTTGCTCTACCCCAGTCGACAATTTTGGCTAGGTCGTGATTGAGTGCACCAGCCATCATTGTTCTTTTGGAGTTGAATGCTGAAGCTGTAGCATTATTTGTTTTAAGAAAATCATATGATGCTACTAGAGTGCTGTCATCAGCAAAACTATGGATTGGATTGAAAGTTAGTTTGAGAAGGTCATTAATGAAAATGAGAAATAGGGTGGGTGAAAGGACGGAGCCTTGTGGAACACCAGCATTGATTTGAATTTGGTCGGAAAAACTACCGTCAACTGAAACTATGATAGATCGATTTAAGAGGAAGCTTTCAATCCATTTAGAAAAGGTTGGACCGAGGCCTACAGCATTGAATTTTGCTATAAGAGCAGAATGCCAGACTCGATCAAAAGCCTTAGATATATCCAGAGCTACAACAGCAGCTTCACCAGATTGATGATGACTGGTGTTAAGCTTTTCGCGGAGGCATGTCATGAGATCACCGGTGGAACGCTGAGCTCGAAAGCCGTATTGACTATCATGAATTATACCTCTACTATCAAGATATTTCTTCAACTTTTGATTGATTAAGATTTCCATCGTTTTGGAAATAATGGAAGTAATAGCTATGGGGCTATAGTTTGAAGGATTGCTTTTGTCACCTTTTTTAGGAATAGGATAAACTTGGGCAACTTTCCAATAGGACGGGTAAGTTCCTGAAGAAAAGGACAAATAGAATAAGTTGCGCAGAGGTTTAGAAATGGCGAAGGCAATGTGTCGCAGCACAATCGCAGGTATACCATCGGGACCGGTAGATTTTTTTATATCAAGATTCTTCAAGACTTTTACTACATCTCTTGCTCTGAAGTATATCCTTCCAAGCGAAGAATTAACAACAGAGATTGTTGGCGGATTTTGGACTGTATTAGGGAGTGTGGAGTTGGCTGCAAATAATTTTGCAAAAAGATTTGCTTTTCCAACAGAATCTGATATAATCTGTACTATTATCAATCATAGGTGGAAATGAAGATTGGCAAAAATTTTGCCCAACGCTTTTAGCAAACGTCCAGAAGGAACTGCTGCTGTTAGGGAGATTAAAGATTTCTCGTCTCAACCTTTGGTTGTGCCGGAATTTTTGCTGATTGATAATTTTTTTACATTTATTCCTAACCACTTTATAACTCTCATATGTGTTGACAGTTTTATTATTCCTGTATTTTTTATAAGCTTCTTCTTTGGATTTCAGAGCTTTGCTGCAGAGGTCATTAAACCAACCTGAGGGATTTCGTTTTACACTTTTAAGGCTATTTGGAATGAAGGTTATCATTCCTAATAGAATCCTTTTGGTAATCACCTCTGCAGCAAAGTCGACATTTTTATATTGGAAACACAATGACCAGTTCGATGCATTTAAAAAGTTGTTGAAGCCTTCCCAGTCAGCTTGGTGATAATGCCAAACTAGTCTTTTGGGAGAATTAGAAGAACTGGTTGTTGTGTCTACTTCTTCTTTTAAAGATCTTGTTAAATCTTATGCGATTATACCTTTCTGAAAAGGTCACTACTCCTGGTAGATCAACAAGAAATATGAATCTAATAGTTCCTCGTCAGAGGAGTCGATTAAGACACCTATCGTATTTTGTTAGAACTACTATTCTTTGGAACTCCATGCCGAACTACATTTTGCGCGTTAATAACATTCAAAAGGCTTACTGAGCTCAGCAGTGAGTATTTTAGAAATCATGAGTAGAGGTATGCAAATGTATTATTTCAGTTTAATAGGCATATATTGGTATACATGTATTATATATTAAGTATGTAAATTTTTGTATATAGCATTGATTTTTTATTTTTATATATCTATATATGTTTTATTTTTATTAATTTAGTAATTTAATCTAGTTATAGTTTAAGCATTTTTCATTGTTATTTTCTAATATGTTTAGTTTTGTTAGTTTTAAATTATAAATTCAGGTTACATGCTTAAAAGACTAATCGTCTTATATGTAGCAGAATAAATGAAATAAATAATAAATAAATTCATTTGCCATTTGTATGTGTTAAGTTATATAAGTATGGTCTGAAATTTGAATTTCTAATTGAAAATTAAAAAAATGTTTTAAAAAATATTTAGTTTCGCTACATCTCTTTATATATCTCTATCACTTAAAATTAATCATATCAATTGAAATAATGAAAAATCGGTTGGGAAATGCTTCAGATATTTGTCTTTTCATTATAAACGTTTCACTATAAAACATAATTTTCTGAAAAAAAAAATTTTAAATCCTTAATAATTATTTATCTTGCCACACTGTAAAATATCAAATTAAATTTTATTCAAAAAAGCTCCCAATACACTCCCCTTGAATCACGAATTATAAGCAATTATTCGAATTCGCTTAACAAATCTTTTTTATATGGAAACATTCAATTAGGTGACGTTTTACTGTCTAATTCGCTCCCTTATCCTGTTCAGGACGCAGTGATAATAGTAAAAATTAAAACAGTAAAATTGACAACATCTGATGTATTTTGCATGCAGCATAACATTATCTAATAATTAAATAAGTGCATAGAAATAATAAAAAAAAAACATTAAAGCCCTATTTAAAATTATACTGAAAATTTTAAATATCTCCATTTTACATTGAACAATTTTTATCATATCAAAGGCGATTTTAGAAAGGTGTTATGAGACAAAAAAATTAAAAGGAAGTGTTAACATTTTGAAAATTTTTGGCAATAATAAAAAGCTATTATTTGTGTGAAAAGCTATATGTTACCGTTTGAAGCCGTTTTTAGGCAGAAACATAATTTTTTTAGGTACATACAATTTTTAGTAAAATGGATTACAGAAATAAAACTCCACTATTGAATTACACAAAATAATGTTAGACATGTAAATGTAGAAAAATGCAAGGTTATCAGACCATTTTTTGTTACACTCATAAGCACATAAAATTTTGAATTTTAATTTATTTTTTTTTTTTAAAATGTTATCAACAATTCACACACAAAAAAAAAAACAAAATGTAAATTAATAATTTCAAATAAATCTATCATTTTAGAAATTCATGAACTGAATTGAGAAAAAATCTGGTTCTCCCTAACAAACTCTTTAACCGTTAAAATATCATATATTATAATAGAGTTAGTTGTCGACATTTCACCTTAAAAATAATCAATTTATTCACCAAAAATGAGAGAAAATAAATCACCACACTACGACCACACCTACCCCAGTACACCATGGCCATCCTATTTATACAAATTTCAAAATAGTGCATAGCATAGGTAGCATATGAGTTTTATTTTCATCATTAAATATAGGTAGCTGGTAGGCAATGTAATGTGTATCGTAGTAAGTTGTAAAATTATTATTGTTTTTTTTTTATACGTATTCCTTAATAGTGAAAAATATCGATATATTTAAGTCCCTGTTCTATTAACAACGTTAAATTTGGCTTTAACTTGAATTATAATTAATAAATAAGGACCTCTAGTATTCATACATGTACTTTAATGTACATTCGGTTTTAGAAATTATTGACTTAAATCGTAAATTTTTTAAATAATTTCAATTAAAATATATAAAATTTACTTCGGACTTTCTTATTGAAGATCTTAGTTTTGGGGCAAACCTTAAAAGGGCTTCAATCTCAATCAGATAATTGAGCTCGCTGTTGCTTCGTATTACATATTCTATAACATTTTTAGAACGACTATTTTTTTTTAAATTTTATGTAAGACTGTTCTCCTCAACTACATTCACAGTTCATACCTCATATCCATGCGCCATACGCTATGGGTCTATGAGAGTTTTATATATTTTTCATACTACCCAAGTACAAGGAAAAAATTCCTTTATACAAGATTATTGTAGATTCAGGTAATTGAATCGTTTTTATCGGAGGGGGAACACAAAATAAGGGAGCATATTCCACACTTTAACAGTTCTTATACAATAAATGAATTTTCGAAACCATTTTTGGACCACCTGAGTATGAACCACGAACCACGGTGTAGAAATGAGCACTTGAAGCCACTCTAGTATTACGCTGGAATTGTTTTATGGGAAGCATTAATGATTTTATTGCAATAGAACAAGTGTCATTTCCAAAAAGATGTCTATAAAAGAAACAGAGAGAAAGAGAGAGAGCTTGAACGTTTCAACGTTTGCTAAAAGGAGTAACGATTACCTAGAATTTTTAAGTAGATCAAAAAGTTTTGAGTTTTAAACATTCTTAACTCAACTCTGTTTATATTACCCCAATCAGCTAACATATTCGCTAGTCATCATGTTTTTATTCAAGCTGATTGCGTTAGAGGTGGCATTAGATTTCCATAAAAAGTCTTAGGATGCCACCAAAGTGCTGTGATCAGCAAAATTATGGATTAAATTGACGGTTGAAGAGAGCAAACTGGTGATAAAAATTAAGATAAGAGTAAGGAATGCTAGCGTTAATATAATTGTATCAATTTTCTATTTGCATAGTAACATAATAACATGAAAAACAAACTTTAAAACATATTTAGTAGGAAGAAAGCAGGTTAGCAAAGTTAACAATGTTTTATCTAGTCATAGAGATATTAAATTAGGTGTTGCAAAGGGATCAGTGTTGGGAGTTATAATGTTCCTGTTATATATTAAAGATATTGGGAATATTATTAAATTTTGCCATATAGTCATGTTCGCTGATGATTGTCTGGTATATATTAGTGGCAGAATTTTTGCAGACTTAGTTCGAAATCTAAACACAGCCCTGCAAAATATATGGCTTTGTATGAACAAGCAAAAGCTCAGTGTCACAAAAACAAAGTGTATGCATATCAATATTAGATCTGCAGTCTCTACTGTTCCTGCTCTTTATATTAATAATGAGATTATTGAACCTGTTACGAGTATTAAGTATTTAGGTGTTATAATAGATAATCATGCCTATTCTTAAAAACGACGTTTCAATTGTGAATCGAATACTCATTCGATTTAGTAAAGTTGGTATTTTTAAAAAGGCGCGTTTCAAAAAAATGAAACGGGAAATTTTTTTGGTATTTTTAAAAATTCAGTCGCGTTTCGTTTCATACAAATTCTGACATTTTATATCTGCAATAATTTTAGTGCGTTTGAATTTAGAAATAAATACAAAATGGATTTCCAAAAAAAGTAAGTTAAATAAATTAAAATTTTCTTCATTGAATTTTGTTTATTTTTATTTATTAAAAATTAAAAAAAAATGTTTTCGGGTTAGAAATTAAATTAAATTTTTTTTTTAGTAAGAGAACAACAAATCAAGATCAATATCGAGCAACGGAAAAAAATTATTCACAAAGAAAAATAGAGAAGTTGTGAATGATTTGTGGAATAATCTGCAAAAGGAACTAAATTCTTTCGGGCCACCAAATAAAGAAATTGCTCAGTGGAAAAAGGTTAGCATATTAGACTGCTGTATGAAATTAATTATAAACAAAATTTGTAGAGCAATAGAATTATGTAGGTATTATTTTATTTTTAGGTTTGGTGTGACTACAAATCATTTTTAAGAAAAAACCAAATTGAGGACCAAATAAAAAAATTTGTTCTAGTAATTGAATTCCTTTGTTTAAAAGATTCTGTAGAGGGAATAAGTAATGTCAAATCTTACAGAGTTCCGAAATTTTTTTTAAAGTCAATCGAAAATGTAGGCAATGATAATACGGTAGAGGAGGTAAATTTTATGGAAGATGAAGTAGTAGTAGTAGTACCTGATGCTCCAAACATAGAAAATTATAGCACACCAAACTTAGAAGTCAGAACACCGAAAGTCGTGAGACGTAAGACTCAAACACTGCTGGAGACTCAAGTAAATTGCCAAAAAAAGTTTTACGAAGCTGTTCGATTTTGTATGGTTAAACAAAATGATGATTGGAAAGAAAATAATTCTAATGGAAAAAGAATGTGCATTAGAAAAATTATATGACCAAAATAAAATTACCAACAAAATACTTCAGGAGCAATTTAATGAAACAACTCGCCACAACAAATGTATTGAAGAATTAATTTTAGAAAAGAACAAAATTAAACTAAAGTTTCTAGATATGGAAATCGAAAAAACCCAAAAACTTCCGAAATAATTTATTTTTAAGATAATTTTTTTTTAATTTAGAATTACGAAGTCATGAAGACAATTTTTGTTTTTTGTTTTTCGTTTTTATACTGTGATGAAGAATATTTTGTTTTTCTTTTTTAAACTAAAGGTGGTGTCGCGCAAATCAATTCAATTTTTTTGATTTGATATTTTTCAAATCAACTAAAAAAATTCACGGTGTCGGGAGAATCAATTTTCAACTATTTGAATTAAGTTCAACTAGTTGATTCAATTTGTTTCAATTTTGAATTTTTGATATTTCAAATCAAATACTTTAAGATACCTAAAATATGTTGGAGTTTCCAGTTTTGTTTTATTAGTAATACCTTGTTCAGACTACGAGTGTATAACATGTTATTGAGCTCGGATAACATGTTATAGAAATTGGTGTTCACACTACCTTAACTAGTTTTCATTTGACGTTTGTTTTTTTTTTTAGTTTTTATTAAAAAGAAAAAAAAAATTACACAAAAAATAAATAAACAGTGCAAAAAAATTGAAATAATGAATTCTATAATACCTATATATGTAAATTAAATACATTAATAGTTCAATCAATAAATATAAAATAAAAAGAAAGAAATTACAAAAAAGAAAACAAAGACTAAAATTTTTAATTTTAAGCTATCATCAAAAATATTTATACAGTGCATTAGATATAGTAAAAAATACAAATAAGAAAATATGGGTAAAGGTACATACGTAGTGTCTCCATTTTAAAAAAATTTAAATATACATACTAGTCATTTTTTCATTATACATTTTAGGATAGATTAAGTTCTTTTTTTGAAAATGATTTATTTAACAACGGTGAAGTCTTCTTTAAAGAAAATATAAGGATTGGGTTTGAAGCTTTTGAAGAGCTCTGCTCTTTACTTGCTGGTTTGGTTAAGAAGCAGACGCATCTTAGAGAAACAATCTCATTAAGGAAAAGAATTGCAATAGCATTATACGCTCTTGGTTCTTCAGGAGAGTATAGAACCATAGCAAATATATTTGGTATTGGTAAGTCCACAGTGTGCGAAATAGTCCTTAATTTTTGTTTCGAGATTTGGAAGCAACTAAAACCTAGATACCTCAACTCATATCCATTAACTAATGAAACTGTGAAACAAAATATTAAAGGATTCGAACGACTGGGATTTCCACAATGTATCGGTGCTATTGGTAATGTAAGATATTGAGATATGGCTATATTTTATAATATATTTACTTGTAGATGGATGTCATATTGAAGTCAAACCCCATAAAGAGGACGCAACTGATTATTACAACTATAAAGGGTGGTACTCTACTATTTTGTTAGCAGTTGTTGATTATAAATATGATTTCATGTATATTAATGTTGGATGTCCAGGCCGATGTAATGACTCGGCTATTTATGAGCAATCGGCCTTAAAGTTACATCATATCAATAACAATATATTGCGGCAAAATGCCAGAACTATCAAGTCTGTTTCAGTACCACCAATGTTGATTGCAGATTCAGCATTTAAATTAACAAAATATGTGATGAAACCCTTCCCTTTTAAAGTTGAAGCACCAGAAGCTGAAAAAAAATTTAATTATAATTTATCAAAATGCAGAAGAGTAGTAGAGAATGCATTTGGTCATCTAAAGGCCCGTTTTAGAAGATTGGGCAAAGGACTTGACAATCATATTCAACACAACACAATGATTATAAAAGCATGCTGTGTACTGAATAATTTCCTTAATGCTAAGAAAGATGAAGTGCGTATAAATTGGGTGCAACAACAATTGGAAGATGAAAGAATGTCAACTTTAAGACAACCACACTCAGTTATAAATATAAATGCAAGAAGCGGTATTTTATTAAGAAATGCTATTAGTTTATATTTCAGTAAGTGTAATTTTTATTACAGATTTCAATTATTTTTAAAATATTAAAACAAACAATAAAACAAAAAAACAATAATTCAGTCAATTAAATAAAAAAAAAAAAAACCATTTCATAACAATTAAATAAAAACAAATACAGAATTCATCATACCCATTAAATTACATATTTAAATTATTAACAACAATTCATTCAATTAAATAAAAAAAAAAACACATTTCATAACAATTAAATAAAAACAAATACAGAATTCATGATAACAATTAAATTAAATTAACAAGAATTATAACTTTTTTAATAATAAATTGTTGAATCTCACCGTTTCATCATACATTTTTTCAAGCATATTAGCTTTTTTTTCTTCGGCTCTTACTAGTTTGTCCTCGTTTTCCAACATTTTCTTTTCATTTTCTTCACTTGTTTCTATAAATTTATTCATTGTCTCAATCCCATGTTCAATGTTATTTAAAATTTCTTTATTTATATTTTTTTTTTTTATTCTTTCAGTGGATGACAGTCTCGAGGTAGATGTAGAAGTGGATGCTGAGATGGATCTTGATGGGCCTGGTTCTGGTGATGGTGTTGATGGTATTATTACAGATGGGGACGGTGGAGTATCATCGAACATATAATCTTAAAAATTAAAATAAAATAATACAAAAACACATTAAAAAGACTTTTATTACCTTCAAAACTTTCTTCCATAAAGTCTATTGAATTTATGAACTTACTGCTCCCTAAGATGTCTTTCATATCATCATATAATGGCCAATCAGAAGGAGATACTCCTGAAGGGCCAACAATTATTTTCTCTTTTCTAAAAAGATATATTACTACAAGAATAAAAAATAAAAATTACCTACATACCTATATTTTGTTTTAAGATTATGCATTCTTGATTTAATTCTTGATTAATTCTTTTTGAATTTGTAATATTATATGACCGTTTCTCTTCGCCTTCAGCAAATCCTCCTTCCTTTCCTTCCAAATTTGAATAAAAGTTCTGAGTTGCTCATTGTTCCATTTTTTTTTTCCTATCAGTCATCTGAGTAATAAAAAATCTAAAAAATATTATATTTTAAAAATAAAAATAGTAAATTTTACCTTTAATTTTTCCAACGTCCAATAAATTTCAAGAAATAAAAAACAAACAAATAAAATAAATTTCAAGTTCAAATAAAAAAACTGCAGTCAAAAAATTGACATATGCCTTTTTTATTGTAGGGTTGTTCAAAATTTTTCGCTATAATCGAACAAATTAAAGAAATTCTGAATGGCAACCCTATAATTTAACATGTTTTCCCGGAAAACATGTTAATACTTTGACATTCATTTTCATACAAAATTTCTAGTTTAAACACCTTGCATAACTAGTTATCGCTAATAACATGTTATAGAGCATAGTCTGAACAAGGTTTTATTTATATTTAAAAAAGTTATAAGTTTATAAGTAAGTGGTCAATAAATTTTAGGTTTTTTTTTATATTTTTCATTTATGGACTATATTATTGAAATCATGGTTATATCAATATGATATTTACTTTTTAACTCGTTCTAGTTTGTATTTGTCTGACCAAAATTTTCTTTTTTTTAGTTTTTTTAAATTATATTAACTTGCCTTATGCAAGTCCACTATGTGTTTTGTGTCTTTTAAAAGTTAATACTATTTTTATATTTTTTAATCGGCTTTTTATTTTTAGTGATAATTTAAATTAAATAATTAAATTGTTGTCAGGTTTCCGTTCACTAATAGTTTTTAATATTTGATCGCAAATATCGATATTTCGGAAGCAACATACTTCCTTCATCAGTGCTTGTGACTAACTGTATACATTAATTCATTATTTTTTCCCTTCTTATATCCTATTCCCTCCATACTAGCTATCTATTTTACCTGTACTTTTTCCAATTATTTTTCAAAGGCCTAGATAAGGAAATTAGCAAGAGATCAATTAAAAATACGGCTGATCTTATCAACAAAATAAAAAAAGTAAGGATAGGGGACAATGAAGCCTTGGTCTCTTTCGATGTTAAAGCATTATTTCCAAGCATACCAGTGAAAGAGGCCATATCTAAACTAGACAACTGGTTAAATGAAATAAGCAACGCGAATGATTGGAGGAAAAAAGTAAAAAGTTACAGCACTCTAGCTTCAATATGCATGAATGAAAATTACTTCACTTTTAGAGGCGAATATTATAAAACTACAAGAGGAACTGCTATGGGCAACCCTCTTTCGCCAGTTTTAAGTGAAATATTCATGAGTCATATTGAAGACAGAATAGAGGAAGAGGGACTTATGCCGAGAATTTGGATGCGGTACGTAGATGATATCATCGCAGTAGTCTCAAAAGATAAAATTGAAACTCTATTAGATCAACTCAACAAAATACATGGAAATATAAAATTCACTATGGAAAGGGAAAAAAACAACGAAATACCATTTCTAGACATAAAAATAATACATAATGATGGAACCATAGAATTTGATATCTACAGAAAAAACACTACTACCCAACGAACCATCCCCACTGAGTCAAATCACCCACATGGACAAAGAATGGCAGCATACCATACGATGGTCAACAGATTGGTAAATATACCATTATCAAAGACTAACTTTGAAAAGGAAAGGCACTACATAAAAGACACGGTTAGGAAAAATGGATATAATGAAGACATCATAGACCTAATGATAAGGAAGAAGCTGCACCGCATCGAACGCAATAACATGACGAGTTTGTTTCAACAAAATAAGGATACCGAAAAACCTAGAAGGATTTGCGTAACGCAATCAACATTCACCGATAAGTTTAAGAAAATGTTCAAGAAACACAATCTGGAACTAGTAACAACTAGCAGAAGTCAAAAAATGAGCAGTATACTTGGATCAGCAAAGGATAAAAAGGAGATGGAAGAAGTCAACGGCATCTATAAAATATCATGCCACAACTGTTCAAAAGTATATATAGGGCAATCAAAACGGTTAATTACGGTGCGATTCCAAGAACATTTAAGGGAAGCTGAATTAGCAAGAATAAGAGGTACTACGAATTTTAGGTCGGCAATTGCTAAACACATAATAGAGGAACACCATAAAATTGATAAAACCAATTTATCATCAATAAAGGAGGTACACAAAACAAGCAAACTAGACACATATGAGAGTTTAGCAATTTCGAGGGTACATGTAGATGATAGATTGAATAATGATTTAGGGAATGGGTATTCACCGCTATTTAAATTAATAAAATAATTGGAAAAAGTACAGGTAAAATAGATAGGTAGTATGGAGGGAATAGGATATAAGAAGGGAAAAAATAATGAATTAATGTATACAGTTAGTCACAAGCACTGATGAAGGAAGTATGTTGCTTCCGAAATATCGATATTTGCAATCAAATATTAAAAACTATTAGTGAACGGAAACCTGACAACAATTTAATTAGTTAATATTATGTTAATAATTAATGTTTCGTTTAGTAATAATAGGCCTATAGCTATATATATTATGTAAAATAAATACCTAATATATATGAGTAGCTATATTTCGTTCTATTCGTAGAATTTGTTTTTGGACTAAGAAAAGGATTAAAATATTTTGTTATTTTCTATTTTTCTATTTCTCTATTTTTTTTTTTTTTTTTAATAATGTAGCCATTTAGACAAGAAATAAAGTGAAAATTTAATGTAATTCAGGATTTTACATCGAATTTCATCAAAAAAACTATTTCGGTCGAAAGTGGAAATAACGTCTTTTAAAATTCAACTCCTCATTTATAAATTATCCATTATTACAATAAATTTATCACAAAAAATCAAAAAAAATTCAAATTTCAACTAAAAAAATTTAGTTGAATTTCAAAATCAAAAAAAGTTGAAAAAATTCACAAAAATTGATATACGCGACAGCAACAATTGAAATATTTCGATTTTAGTTGAAAATCAAATCAAAATTGAATGTCGCGACACCACCTTAAGTTATCAATATTGACAATGAAAGGCTGTAAAAAAAGTTAATTTTTTGAAATAAATATATTTTTTTAATTATTTTTATGAGATTTATTTATTAAAAAGTTTCTATAGACACAAAAAAAATTTACCGATTACTTGAGCAAACGCCGTTTTTAAAAATAGAAAATTGACATCCGAGCTATTCGATTCACAACCGAAACCCCGTTTTCAAGCATGAATAAACTGAATTTTCGTGAACACTTAGGCTACGTAGGCGGAAAAATTAACAAAAAAAATGGCTTTCTACGTCGAATTCGAAGCAGTCTTTTTTTTGCAACAGTGAAAATGGCTGAAAAACAAAGGGTTGAAAATATTGCTAAAATGTAGTAATAGATCAAGAATTGAATTTATGCTTCAAACACTAAATTGGATGAGCATAAATCAAAGAATATATTTTAAGGTTTTAATTTTTGTTTTTGAGTTGAAGTACAACTTACTCCCACAATATCTCACAATGAATGCCAGCCGTATAATCTGAGAGGAGGAGAAAGATTTAGAGTCGCACGATTCAACAGAACAACAGGTCAAAACTAATTACTGTATAAAGGATTGCAGTTGTTTAACTCACTGGCGAATGATATGAAGTGTATCAGGACCATCAATCGATTCAAAAAGATTATTTCAAAGTATGTTATAGAAAATGCTTAGAATAATAGTTTTAAAATTATTTTTTTTTTATTTTGCTGATAAAATTTAATTGGTGATTATTTTTTTTCTTTGTTGATTTTCGGAAGTGATATTATTTGATTATTTAATCTTTTGACGTATTGAATTCATTGAATTGAATTTACTTAAATGTTGTTGTTAATTATATAAAGTTCTATACAAAACTAATAAAAAAAAACATTTATTTCAATTTTTTTTTCATAATTATTATTTTACAAAGGATCATGCTTCAATTTACAAAAATAAAATATCAATTCCAAAAATTTATTTACGACACTATTTTAAAAGTGATTCAAATAAAATGAAAAAAAAAATATGCAAAAAATAAATTGTTTGTTTTGTTTTTTTAATAAAATTGACTCCTTTTCAATGTAATGTCAGTTAACTAACAAGAACAAAAACAAAACAATGATCCAAACAATTATTATCCAAATCATCAAAATTCTCTACCTTAACTATTTAAATTTACCATCAAAATCTAAAAAGAAATTCTCATGTCCTCATTTTTTTAAATTTAAAAAGTAATTTTTTATGAAATCATTTTATTTTTATATTTTGTATTTTTGTTTTGTTGTTTTGTTGTAAAACGATCTCTCAGGAGCTTTCTAAAAACAAAAAAATTCGTTATTCGTACAAAAATCTTCTAGAAAAATTTTTTTGTTTGCTTTTTTTGTTTTTTTTGTTTTTTTTTTTTTCATGAACTCAATTTATCTTTGTCTTTTGATATCTACCTCCGACTGGCTTAAAAGTCGTCCTCGCTTTATTATTTGTTTCCTTTTCTCCTTTTTTATCCTTCGTTTTCTCTCATAATCACCATAACTTTGTGCAGTGCTAGTCCATATACATATATACATACATATTTATATAACATTTTTATAGTTACTTTGAATATATTTTGTTACGAATATGTATTATTTTAATAATATCTTTTGGGGAACAACATAAAAGCAGGACTGAACTGAACCGAACAGATAAAGGAGCATTCGAAAAAAAAAAAACAAAAATCAATCTGACTTTTTTTTTATTTTTTCATTTTTACTGAATTTATTCACATAAAACTTATGATGACGAAGACATTGAATATGTCGGTACAAAAAATATAAATAAAAAAAAACAACAACAACAAAGTAACAGATCCTTGTGACCATGAGTAATTCAAAGAAACAGGGGCACGTAATCCATACACATATTGATAATATGAAAACTTTGATTGTTTAAAAGAAAAAAGAAAAAAACATAAAAAAATAATAATTTTTTATGTCTTGAAAAAGTGTAAAGGGGGGGCAGAGGGATAGAAAGATTATAGATACTTCAAATAAAAAAAATACAAAAATAAAAAAACAAATATTTTTTAAATGAACAAACAAAGAGAATTATTGTAGTGATATATATGGCAATAATAATAATAACAATAATATTAATAAGGAGGTGCAGGCTATATGGACTTATGTATATGTGGAAAATAAGGAGATAAAAAAAAAATTTATATTTTTTTTACTTTGAAAAAATAAGGAGTTTTTGTGTTTATTTTTTTTTATGTTATTTGCAAAAGGAATTCTTGATTTGTTTGTTTGTTTTATTTTTTTTTTTTGTGCTTATTTTTTTTATTTTATTTTAATCTTTTTTAAGTTGTGTATATGAAAAGTATGAATTCAAAATTTCAATAAGGTAAATAAGGGGTGCGGTAAATATATTTGACTTAATATAATCTGATTGTGTACTTGATATAATATTAAGACTGGATGGAATCAGTCGATATCATATTGAAATAAATTTTTGTTATTTTTTTTTGTTTTTTTTTTTTTAAGTTTTAATGATTCAGAATATATTGTCATATATTAGTTAATATTATTAAATATTTTTAAATATAAAAATATAATTTTAAAAATTATATCAATGACCATCATCATCATCATCAGATTGTTGCATAGCTCAGTTTTTGTACTTTTTCATTATTACATACAAACAAATTATACATCTAAATCGATCTACCGACTACTACAAATTGTTGTTTTAAATATGAAATAAAGAATTTTTCCTATCAATCAAACAAATAATTATTAATAATCTAATAACAGGGGATGGGAACAATCACTTGCTAGGCTCTAGTGAAACGGAAAGTAAGTTTATACATATACTTATTTATAAATATATATTCACTAGGGGCCCCTGTTGAGTAATTATATTTCAAGTTGAAGTCAAATTTAAAGTTTTAAAAAAAAAACAGTAATTTACGTACTGACATAGACTTCGCACGATATAGCAGACATCACTCGTGTTTAATAAAAAGTTTTGTGGTTAGTTAGTTTTATTTTTTATTTAGGACACATAAATACACGTCTCTCATATACTGCTTCGTTTCCGATATATTCCCTATAGTAAGTGGCATTTAGTGTATAAAATTACTAAAAATAAAAAATTTTGTCATTAAAGAGGTACGTATATATATACCTACATAATACATAATTTTGATAAAAACTATATTATTACTAAAAATAACCAAAACTTAGAAACAGTTACTTAAAAAGATAAAAATGAAGAATTCAAGTGATTTGTTTTTTTGTTGTTTTTTATTTTTTATTTTAGAAGAATATGTTTTTTTGTTTTTTTTTTTTTGGAATATGTACATAGATTTGCAAGTACATAATGTAAATTATAATAACTGATTTGTTTGCTTTTGTTTATTATTTTAATAAGATCTCACATATGCATAATGTATTTGCTGAATAATAAAATCTTATGAGTACAAAATTTTCAACTGTGTGCGCATTTTTGTTTTATATACAATCTTATATATTGGAGAATCGAAATAAAATAAAAAGGTGTCTACTGCGCAGGTCCTTAAATGCTTGTCAATTATAATTATAGATTATATATTTATTACCATTGCGTAACTGAAAATAGGAACTGAACAATATCGAAATCATATCCTTTAGTACATAACTAAGCAATTCAAAACAAAATTCTTTCTTAACGAATTTCCGTTCGATATTGTTCAACTGTAATATTTAACGGGATTGGATATATAAATAATTACATAAATTGCATATTTTAGTTAACTACAAAATCAGTTGTAGGGATTTTTTTATTTTTTATTTCATTACTAAATTAAATTATATAAATGAAAAATAGAAATATTATTTGCTAGCATTTTGATGGTTAGTGTCCATCTAATCGAGATTGTATTTTTTTTTTTTATTCTCAAAGAAGTAAGGATTATAAGCTTGAATTTCATTTTGTTGTAATGTTCAAACACCGAACCAATGTTTAAATAAAATATGCCGGTTATATAAGTTAATAGGAAGTTCCAACCAAGTACAAAATATCAATTATTGTATAGATGAAATATCAGCAAACATAATATAATTTTATATTTTCAACTCAAAAGAAGCAAAACTGGAAAATGTTTATAATTCATGCCCAGTACTTACATGGTCTGTTGCCCACCTAAATAAGTAAGTACTATAGTTAATAACTGCTAAAGTTATCAAAAACAGTTACAAATTATTAAAATTTCATTGTATTCAACGTTTTCGAATATACCTGTCCTTTATATTGCTTTATTTCGGTTTCATCAATTCACAAATGATCAGCCTAGCACTAAAAATATTGACGACGAAATTTGCCGAATACTTAAGAGACACAAAACAATATTTATACAATTAAAATTAATCGAAATTTAAAATTATGTATTAGCAAATCGTCTAAAGATTTATTTTCTTCGAATCATTGTAAAAAGTGATTTCACTAGTTTTTTAACAAAAAAAAATTAAATAAATAAGTTAATGCACTAGGATAGGATATCACTGGAAAGAAATTTCATAGTATAATTACATGCGCTCGATCAATTTTTTATAAGCGAACTTTTTTTATTTATTTATTT
This sequence comes from Argyra leucocephala, assembly GCA_963942445.1. Lineage (NCBI taxonomy): Eukaryota > Metazoa > Arthropoda > Insecta > Diptera > Dolichopodidae > Argyra > Argyra leucocephala. The sequence goes on from OZ012677.1 coordinate 186,692,793, forward strand.
CAATCTCAAAAAGAGCTATTCAGCTCATACAGAGTATGAAAAGAATATAGAATTCAGTGTGGCAATATTAAAAATAACAAATAATAAATGAATTTGGTATCTTTGAACCAGAGATTGGACTAATGCAGTATATTTTTAATGCATTACGTCTCCAATTATTTTTACATGAATTAAAATAATACATTAATTTCTTTAATAATGCATTAAAATAATAATTTTTAATTATATTTTGAAAAGAATTCATTAAAATAATGCATTATATTCAAAAATAATGCATTACATATAATGCATTACCAAAAATAATTCAAATTGATTGAATTACTTTTGAGTTACTTTTGAACATTAAATTTTTAAAATTATTTTATACCAGTATAATACCTGCTCTGTATTTTAATCACATATGTTTGAATTAAGAAAGTAATTCATTGAATTATTTGTATTATTGTTGAATTATTTTTTTAATTCAAAATTAATTCAAATAATTCACAAGTTATTCAATTAGCTTAAATTATTTTTGGTAATGCATTATATTTTGCACATATAATTCAAAATAATTATTTTAATGCATTATTAAAAAAATTAATGATTTTATCTAATTAATAATTACGAAAAATAATGCTTTATATTCAAAAATAATGCATTACATATAATGCATTACCAAAAATAATTCAAATTGATTAAATTACTTTTGAACATAAAATTTTTAAAATTATTTTATATCAATACAATACCTGCCATGCATTTTCGTCAAATATTTTTGAATGAAAAAAGTAATTCATTGAATTATTTGTATTATTGTTGAATTAGTTTTTTAATTCAAAATGAATTCAAATAATTTACAAGTAATTCAATTAATTTGAATTATTTTTGGTAATGCATTATATTTTAAAAATATAATTCAAAATAATTACTTTAATGCATTATTAAAGAAATTAATGCCTTTTGTATCTAATTAATAATTACTAATCTATAATCTTATTTATAAAAAAAAATGCATTATATTATAGTTATAATTAAAAGTTTCCATATCTGCCTTAAACCAACCAACCCTAAATATGAGAACTGCTGAAAAAAGCAAACCGGGAGCAAGTATTTTAAGAACTATAATTTGCTATGGAGTAATATACAAGTATAAATAGAATTACGGTTAATTTCAATATAAATACAATTAATCAAGTGGAAAGAAATTTTGTTTAGTTTTTATAACTCACATATAATTTTCATTAAAATCTATATATGAGTAACAAAACTAATCAAATTCAAACTAGAAATTATTTATATAGCTCCAACACACCAACACCTACTGATAAGTCAAAGTGTTGAACTGAACGAAACACTCCTTTAAAATAATAAATTAAATTCAATCCCATGTATTAAGCTTATATTAAAAAAAAGCTGATTACATCATAATGTTAATAATATTATCACTTTATGGTCATACAAATAAAAATGAATAAAAAAAATTTACTTCCCAGCGAAAAATTTACTAAATTAAATAAATTAAACATTTATACACTAATTTCTACACGATCCCCCATTTTTAAAAAAAATTAAATTTCATTCTCACTATATTTATTTACAATTTACAAAATCAATAAAAAAAAAAGGAATTTTTAATAAGAAGTGAAAATTATTTAACCACAATTATATGAATACATGTATGTACATAGTATATATAGATAAACAAAATATTATAACATAGTTATATACATGTTCATTTAAACAATCAATCCTCTATATCCTCGTAATATCACATACCAATAAATAAAAAATAAATAAATTCAAATTCGAGAAATTGAAAATGAATTGAATTCCTTTTTCTGATTCCTCTTTTCTTATATGATTCAATATAATGTAACGTACCTACAAATATATAGTACATCTGTATACAATTTATACATTTGGATCTCATAAAACTGATCATATTATAATATGCAATTTTTGAAAATATAAAAAAAAATAAATAAATAAATAAAATAAAATAAACCCCATCTTAAGTATTACTCCTTGAAAATAATATAAAATCACCAACAACAACAACAACAACAACACTAATAAGTACAACACGAGCTATGAAAAACGAGCCTTTTTTTTGCTTTATTTATTTTTATTTTTGCTTCTTTGGTTTTGATGATGAAGTCACGCTGAATTGTGATAATGTCGTTTGAAAGATCCCCCAAATAAGAACAGAAAAAAAAAAAATATAAAAATAACAATAAAAAATCAAATGTAAAAGCAATCAAATGTACAATAAAATACAACAACAACAACAACGACTAAAAAATTTCAAAATAAATCGACAACGACAACATCGAATATTGGTGGTGACCTCATTTTACAACAAAATTAACAAAACAAAAAAAAAACGAAAAACGAAAAATTGTAAACAAAAAGAAAGACAGAAGAAAAAAAAAATATTTTTCTTAATGGATATCACAATTGGAATTTCAAAGGAAAAAATGAAGAGGCTTTTAATGTTGCCCATAAAGTCAAAAAAAAAAAAAAACAAACAAAATAATAATAATAACAAGTCAGTTGATATCACTATGATGGTAGTACAACAACAGTAAAATTTCTTAAATAAAACACACCCAAGAAATTATTTTTTTTTTCTTATTTTTTTTATTTTTTTTTTTTTGTATTTTACAAAACTAATTTTCAAAATTTTAACGAAAGCTTTATAGAATCACCACCCTACCCTATTAAATGATCATAGATATTTTGATGATCAAAATATGCTGCAATATTATTATAAAGGAATTGTATGTATGTAGACAAAGAATCAATAATAAAACAATTCATGATGTCTCTTCAATAAATATTTTTTTTTGTTTTTTTTTTTTAATCTCACTCATGTCATTTCCATAATTTAGTATGTTTTTGTATTTAATAATAAGTTAGAAGAAGATAGAATGAGTAGGTTTATTTTTATTTGTGGATATACCACAACTCTTATATGTAGCAAAGAGTTATATATGGTATATACTATTAATGATAGAGGAAAAAAGAAAAGAAAAACGTTGGACTGGAAATAACAGTTAGTAACTAACTAACAGTTAGTTTCTAAATATATTCAAAAATTGTTTTAATCAAATAGGTAAACAAGTCTTTAGAGAGCTATAACTGGCCTGTATATTAATACACACGGCAGCCGTTGTAAATAAATAAATAAATATGACTACAGATTAAACTCGACTTTAGATGAGAGTTAATCCCAAAAGGTCTTCGTTAGCCTTATTGTGCCTAGTATACATCAATATAGATATAGTATTTGTAATCCCTTATCTTTTGATGCATTTGAATTACATTTTTTAATGAACTGGATATGGATTATCTTGCCTTTGTCCAAGATGAAGTAGTACTTTGTTTACTACTGTACTACAATTGCCAGAAAATGTACATTATAATGATTAGATTTTTCCATAGCCTTTGTAAATATTTATTTACTTGCTTGGCAAAAATGACCAGTAAAAAAACTCGTTCTGTATGTAACTTACATATTTTCATCTCCTTTGCAATAGCTTTACAAGGAGTTTCTTTAAGTATTAAGCCAAGAATGTATTGACTTGTATTGGCTATTACACAGGATGCTTTGATAAATGAGTAAACCTAAAGTGTTAAATTTAGATTAAAAAAAAATTTGTTTTCGTTTGCCAAGAATGGGTTTGTTTGTGTTTCAAGTACATATTTTAACTTTATTTTAACTGCAGTAATGTGACTATAATAATGTGTTTTCTCCTCTTTGTTCAGTTAACATCTTCTCTTTGTTTGAAGTTAACATCTTCCAATATATCAAACAACATTATTTTTTTTTCTTATTCCTCTTGGGAGCATAGGGATTATAATTGATTGGTAGCTGCTGTTTTCGCTTGTTCCCACGTTATTATGCTCTCTTTTTCTAGCTGTTGTTCTATTGTCCCACCGCCTGGCATTCTTTGGAATTCATTCCAATTTGGGTTCATTTGCACGATACTGTTTGACGATTTTCTGAATGGATGTAAATAACACAAAATACACAACGATGGTGAGGCCTAATAGACCAGAAAAGGCTAGACGGACTTAATAAAAGAATTTTTAATTTCATTTCTTAACGAAATGTGGTACCAAAAATTAATGACTGACTCATATTTAGCTATTCAACTGATAATAAAAATAGAAAAAAGTAAAAAAAAATTAAATTTCAGTAAACACTTTGTCGAAAGTTCAATAAATTTAGCTTTAATTAGTTATAGTTTTTATTCATACAGAAATGACAATCAAAAGATTCAAAACAATAACAGTTTACAAAAGAGTTAAGCCCTCCGCTTAAATTTTTGTACATGAAATATGGCCATGAGCATCCAAATTATTGGACATTAACATGGAGATGAACATTGGAACATTTTTTTTTACTTAATTGTATCCCATCTATCGTTCAGTAAAAAAATCAATTTTAATTCAATTTATAGAGTTTTTATGATGAGTTGGGTTTTGTCGGGCCCAAACAATGTTCAATGTTTTATTTTTGATTAAATTTAATTTTATACAACTTTTTAAAATAAAAAAAAATGATAAATATGATTTCAGAGCTGCCCCACTTATTTGTTCTATTTTTATATACAACATTTAATTATATTCTATTTTGAAATGCCTAAATCAATTCCAATGAATCAAACTCTTTTCATCTTTAATATAATATTTTTCAAAATTTGTATACAAAAATATGTTATGTTCTATAACAACTGTAAATGTGAGATTTTGAAATGAAATTTTCCACCTAGCAAACCTGTAATTGAAGCTCTTAAAATTGCATTATATTTTCTTAAAAGCTCACTACTAATCCTAAATGAAGAATTCCGAGGTTTAATACTGTCAGATAAATGCTTAGAGCAAGCTAACATCAGACCTCTATTACTAGACAAAAGTTTGCTACAATTGATTTTGCAAAATATAATAATCCAGTAGGGTTCCTAAAACGGCCTCCGTTAATTAAAAAAATATCAGTAAAACAAACTAAAGCAAATACATGTTGTTAGTAGAGAAGTAAAAACTATTTGAATCACAAACAACAGACAACAGAGTACAAATTTTAATAATAGTCTTCTTATAACGTTTTTTTATAATAAAAGTCTTCTTATAACGGTTTTTATTTATAAATTCTATTATCTACCACATTTAAAATATTTAAATAAATTCAAAAAAAAAAGTTTCCTTTAAAAACCCAAAACGTTATGAAAGCTAACTTATTAACAAAATTTACTTTGCTGACTACAACAATTCTAAATAATAAATAAAGATTCACTCAGGAATCACTAAATTAATATTCATTAAGGTGTAAATAAATATTTTTACGCATATTCACATTCACTAATAGATATGCGTACAGTACCTATGCGCATACATACATACATACATAGAAAAACCAAAATCCAAGTAGATTCAACAAACCATTTTACTAGCACCATATTAAAATAAAATCATGGTAAAAAAATGGAAAAACATAAAATGTGGTCAAACGCAAGGGAATTACGGCAATAATAAAAATAAAAAAAATTTTAAATGTAAAAAAAATAAAAAAGAAAAACAAAACAAAAAAATATACTCGTAAATGTGAAACTTCACTCTATTGATTCAAAACAGAAGAACATACTCGTATTTTGTGGATCAAATTTTCGGGTCAAATACCTCATTAAAAAATCATTCTCCTGTCAATGGATTTCAATTTAATATACATGTATACATACTGATTTATGTATGTAGATATAAATTTAGTATTCGCTTTCCTAACTTACTATTTTAAGCTATTAATATCAAATATTATCAGATCTACGATTTAAAAGGGCCACGCATTGCAGTTACATCTAAGTAGGTACATTTGTATAATATAATAATGTATGTAAGATTGTTTCAATTCCAGTGCTCATTAAGCTGAAAGCTTTTAGAAAAATGATGACGATGATAATAGTATGTTTCTGTTCTGTGCATAATTTTATATTATTTTCATTACAGAGGTTTTCAAACTTTTTTTGTAGTAGAAGCATTAGATTAGTGTTAGAAAACCAACAAAGTAAATTTCATACAGATTTAAAAGCAATCATGAGTGAAAATCTCTATAAATTAAAAAAAAAATTTCCATATCACTACTATGAATTGTTAAAAAGCTATCTGGAAAATCGTTATTATTTTGTCAAACAAAATGAATATTTTACCAGCATCAAAGAAATTCATTCGGGAGTTCCACAAGGTAGCGTTCTAGGTCCAGTGCTTTACTTGCTATACACTGCCGATTTACCGCAAACAACAAACACAATGATAGCTACATTTGCCGATGATACAGCCATACTTGCATCGCACAAGGATAAGAATGTGGCTTCTGGACTCGTGCAAGAGAGCTTAAACAATATCGAATTATGGTTGAACAAATGGAAGATCAAAGCCAATGAAACTAAGTCTAATCACGTTACGTTCACATTAAGGAGGGATACATGTCCTACAGTATTTTTAAATAGTAATACTGTTCCTCAAACAGAAAGTGTCAAGTATCTTGGAATGCATCGCCGTCTGACCTGGAAAAAGCACATCTACACAAAAAGAATCCAACTAAGCACAAATTTCAGTAAATTATATTGGCTTGTCGGTAGAAGGTCTCAAATGACACTGGAAAACAAATTGCTGATATACAGGATGATACTCCAACCAATATGGACTTATGATATACAATTATGGGGAACAGCCAAAAAAAAACAAATATTGAAATATTACAACGCTTCCAAAATAAGGTACTGCGAGCTTTAGTTGATGCACCTTGGTTTGTGCCAAATTACATAATACACAATGATTTGCAAGTGTCGACGGTCCAAGACGAAATTCACCGACACAGCCAGAGATATCGTGATAGATTAAATAGTCATCCCAATGTAATAGCATGTACACTTATGAGTATTACACAACATACAAGATTACAACGAAATACACCAGGAGATCTGTAGAAATTTCTTCACATTACTATTAATATATTTTTTATTATAAATTAAGAAATTACTTTTATTGGATTGTAATTTCACATGTCTATTATTAACTAAGTCAGTCAAAAACATATTCACTTATTGTATTATTTTTAATTAACATACAGATTGTGAATAAAAAAACAAACAAAAAAAAAAATGAGTGAATAGAATTTCTTGCATAAGAGAATTGCGAAATTCAATTTTAGGGGAAAACTATATGTCCAGAATTCAGTAAATTAGATTAGAAGTGAATTAATTTTAATATGGTTGATTATTTTTATTTTCTACTATAACACGAAACAATAATTTAACTATGCTCAAGTCCTGTTTGGTAACGGAACAAAATTTTTTTAAGAAATATTCTTAAGAATGAATTTTCTCAAACAAATCAAATTATCCAAGAAAATCGAAAAGTCTTGAAATTTGTTAACTGATTTGTAACAGTATATTGCCAAAAAAAAACTTGTTTGAAATATGGAAGGCTACAAATCGATATGGATTTTGTAAACAAGTACTAATTTTCCAGCAACCCAAACGTTCATATAATTTGAAAGATTCATAAAATAGAATTATTTATTTTCTGAGTTCGCCCTTCTATGGTATATTTACCTTAGTTATCAAATAAGTATGTTAAGGGCGTTTCCGAACGTCTCGCACTTGCACTTGATACTCGCAGCCTGTCAAATCGCACTTGATTTGTTGTCAAAATTTTAGTGTAGTCTCAAGTACACTAGATATAAAAAAAAAAATTTAGTGTGATTTGACAGGCTTAGTGCGAGTATCAAGTGCAAGTGCGAGAGGTTCGGAAGCGACCTAATTATAAAACTTTGGTTACTGTAAGTTCTAGTATTTTTTTTTTTTCAAATAAATCTTTTCAAGCTATATAAAGTGTTACTGAAAATCAATTAAAAAAAATATCAGTTTAAAAAGCAAAGATAATTGTACAACTCTAGCAAAAAACAAAACCATAAATTGTATTTAATTTGATTGAAATAATTATTCTCACCAATTGAGAAACACTGATAAACTTTCTTAACCACTATACATATAATATATCTCCTATCAAATGCATTACATTCTGAATTTTTTCCCTATTTTTGGGTGGATTTTATATATCTGAACAATAGAAAGAAAAAACAAAAACAATTCACTGTTTTAATTTTCAATATACATAATAATAAATTCAACCATACATACATACATATACATCCATATAATTATGTATATATACATATGTACATAAATACATATTATTATGTATCCTCTTTTATCTAAATTTAAATAATAGTTTTGAAACCGTTCATTTTATATGTGTACATAACTGAACTTGCTGGCATAAAAGAAATGGGTAAAATGTGCGTAAAGAATTTCAAATGCATAAAATACACTACAATTCACTTGATTAGATACAAATATTTTTTTTTTATTACATTTAAAAAAAATTATTTTATTATTAATATTGTTGTTTTTTTCAAAAAGATTTTTTATTTAAATTTTATAAACCAATATTTATTACCCAAGGTGTTTCAAAGTTTTACTGAGAAATGAGTAAAGATGTTTTAGTTAGTTTAGTTAGTTTTTAAAATTGATTTATTTATTATACCTTGTTACATATTACCTTAATATATTATCATAAACTAAATTAAAAAATGAGCATAACAGTAATGGTAAAATTAAATAAATGTAAGATCATTCTGATATTCCTGAGAATATGTGATGAGTGAAATAACAAGAGTAGAAATAATTAAATAATATAATTAAACAATATTAGGTTGATATTTCAGAGCTAAAAGTAATACAGTTACAAGAGTATAAAATAACATATTACTTTAATGACATATTAAAGTAATAAAGTAAAGCAAAACGTAACGCAAAAAATTTAAAAATTATAAAATAAAATACAAATTTATTCAATTTCAATATACACATTAGAAATAATTAAATTTAATTAAACATAATTAAACAAGGAAAGAAAATAAAATAGGAAAAAAGATATAAAGTTTTAAAGTTAGATTAATAATAAATAGTAAATACCAATCTTTTGGTTGTATCCTATAACTAAAATTTAGTTATACTAATCCCAAACTATGATTTACTATACAATTTTTTTTTATTTTTACTTTTTTATTTATTTTCCAGTATTGAACAGTTAAAAAATAGAATTATTGTCACATAATAAAAAACTTATAAACTAAGTGAATCTTATAATGTGAATTAACATTGTTACATTCAAAATGTCCGTCATTGTAGAATTCTAAATGAATAAATTTTCAAATTTAAGTATGAATTTAATCAATATTTATCTAATATCATACAATATCTGTACATAAGCAGAATTTAAATTAAATTAACATATGAATTGAAAAATATTTACAATAGAAAACAATTCTAGTTTATTTTAATAATTTTGACAAAACTTAATATGTACGAAAATGATGGAAATTTTTAGAACGGAAGGAATGTTAGGAACAAGGAAATAATAGGAAGTAAAAGTACGTCTAGTGTACAGTAATACTTGTAATAGTTTCAAAGTGATTTTAACCACCAGTAATGGTTTATGTTGATGTGCTGTTTGGAGCTTTTATATCTGTACTAAATGTAAGTCGGTAATATTAATTAGGCTGAGATCTTGAACAATTTTCTGTATATTATATTATATTCATGATGGAGGATGGAGTTGGCGGAGAGTGATGATGATGATGATATAGTCGTGCATACATTATGATTCTGCAGACAATAAAGTTGACTAAAAACGTCTAGTTAAATAACAAAAATAAAAAAATTACTTTTTGGAATTTCAAGACTTATGGAATGAACACTAAACGTCTTTTTTTAAACATATTGACAATCAAACAAAATAAGTTGTGTTTCTTACTTTTTGGTAAATTTACTAAAATTAAAATAACGTTTCGTTCACCAACACTACTGGAACTCATCAGTAGAACTCAGGTATGCCTAAACAACTATCTATACAACTCCCGGTATACTATAAATTTTTTTTATACGCTTTTTCCAGAATATATCCCTTATTTTATTTAATTTTTAAGAGTTTAGTCATAATATTGATTATAAATTATATTATTGTTAGTAAATTTTCAATTTTTGTTAAAATTTTTGTTATTCCTAAAAATTAGGTCATTCGTAACGTAACAGAGGATACTCCTAATATTAAAACAAACTTTTAGGAGTTTTGACATTAGGACATTTGGCATTTAGGAGATTTGACGTAGAGCCATTTAAATTAACTTAACATTGTTACGTCCGTGCACTGAAGGTCGATACTGTTGCCAACAGTTATATTCCGTATTACATTAGTAACAGTGTAAAGTAAATAGTATAGAGGTAATTGGTAGTATCTAGGTATGATAATGATTAGTTTTAAGTTAGTTGGTAATTGAGATTAGAATAAAGAACAATAATAAACTGAATGTGTGTTTGCTTAATTATTTAAAAACATAATAAACATAATTAAATTTCCATTTACGTATATACTGTACAAATTAATATATCCATGCATGCCTATTTAAGTTAACTTCAGTGTACCTATTAATTTTTTTTTTAAAACTTAATTCTTCTTTCACCTCTTTTACTAAAAGTTAAAATATTTCTAATGACCATATTATAATACCGCACCATACCGCATATTATATGATGGATATTATTTTCTTGTTGTTTTGATTTTACCATTTAAAAACTAACTGTGATTATGGGATGTATTCGTTGTGATCGAACAATTTCCAGTTATATCAGGTAGGATGAATTTAATAATGAATAGGAATATTAGAATACATATGATGGCCTACATATATGTGATTCCCCTACCTAGAAAGGTAGGTTTTCTTTAACAGTTATGCATTTATATATTTGAATTTATAAAACTAAGTCTAGTGTTTATGAGTATATTAATTTCGAGGAAAAGAAAAATAACAGTTATTTATATAAAAGGGAAAATTATTGTATATCTACGTTAAATTGACATTTATTTTGATGGTGCCAATAAATTTTTTTTTTTTTTAGTAATTTCTAAAGAAATTCTAAGAAAAAAAAAAATTAACAAGAAGATAATCTCATCTAGGAATTTAATATTAAAAGAAGAAAAAATAAAATAACTTCAATGATTTATCTTCAATTTTTGTAAAAAAAAAAAAAAGAAAATAAATCGCTATAATAAGCTACATTACTTTAATGAACAATAAATTTTGGAATTCAACGATTATAATAAAAAAAAAATTTAAATTCCTTTGGTCAGAAATCCGAAATTGCCAGTCGAACAATTAAAAAAGTGATAGCAAGCTTTCCGAACAATTGGAAAAGTGATATCGAGTTCGCTTAATTATGAATTATTCAAAGTAATGAAATATTGTGGTTACAAAATAGAATTAAATTTAATGGGGGCGTATCAATTGCCAAAAGCAGATGACAAAAAACTCACAATGCAAAAATTCAATTAACAAATTTTTCATTTAACAAATTTTCATTTCGCAAATATCCATTTATCAAAAATTTCAAAAAAAGATGTTTCTTTAGCAAAGACTTTGTAAATTGGTGTGTGTTAATACTCTTGAAAATTTGTTGTTTGCATTATCAACAATAATAAAGTACCGTATAAGCAAACAAAGGGTATCAATAAGTGAGTAGGGGAGATTTGAGGTGGTATTTTTATGCCTGGTCGCTAATATTTCCTTTATCCAGAGTTGGGACCCTAATACTTTTTTATATATGGCAAATTCCGAATTTGGATGAATTTTAAAGTTGGTTACAAAATCAGAGCTATATACGACGGTTACAGAATTTTTATACATATACATATATGTATTATTTTGAAATTGGCCAAACGGATGTTTTGCAAAGTAAAAACTTGTCATCTAGCCTTTTTGACAAATGATTTTTTGCAATATGAGCTTAGATAAAGTGTCCTATATCCAAATTTAATACTTCAAAAATTCAGAAAAATATTATTTTCCGAAAAAATTTCAATTTGCACTTAAAACAGTGACAAGATGATAAATTGCAGCAGCATCAAAAATTTAATATTCTAAATCTGTATATTAATTGAAAAATGTCCCAGGACCTGATCTAAATCAAATAACTCTGTCAAATATTTTTAATTATTGACGTTGATACAAAATTTTATTCTTCCTTCTTCAACCTCTTGAAAATGTATAAAGCTTTCATAGAGTAACCGAAAATACTCATATATAAGAAATATTCAGCTTGATTTCCAGAACTGTGTTAGAGCATTTGAGAAAAATCCAAAAATTAGGTAATTTGCTTCATAAATTATCCAATAGTAATTTCCCATCTTACTCTTTTTAAATATTTTAATTGTTTTTAGTTTTATTACAAATATTGACATTTTTTAAACAGCATAATTCTTTCTTAATGCTTGCGATAAAGACTAGGAGTTGTTTAACTGTTTTCTATTCAGTCGATATAATTCAATCTACTTCTTACTTACACGGGAAGCAAAAAGTACAAAAAAATAATCAAATGTTGTTTTTATATATGTATTTAATTATAACTTTATATATATAATGTACATATTAAATATTTTTATGTATAAAAATAAAACAATTATAAGCAAGGTGAACAGATCAAAATGACTAAACCAAGTCAAGTGCAAATGTTCAAATATTTAAAATATGAAACACATGAAGGGCAATTTCTGAAGACAGATCAGAATGAAGAAAAATTGTTAACGAGTTGGCTACCCCTATAATTTATAATGATGATATAAAAATGTTGTATATACTCTGTACTGAATTTCAAATGAACCATAAAAAATTAAAAATAAAAACATTATTAAACCAATATTGATGTTACAAATAAATCTTTGAATGTCAGTAATATAAATTTAATTACAGTTAGTTATTAACTTTTTGTATAATTCTATGCAAAATAATTATACAAAAGTAATTACATAAGCGCAGGTACAACGGGCTTATTCATAATTGTATTATTTTCTCCATAGAGATAAATAGAATCAAATTGAGAAAAACATTTACTCTGCAGATCTAAAGATCTAAATTCAATATAGTTTGGATTGGTTTAACAATTCTAATTGAAAATGTTTAATGTCTTGAACTTATTTTATAATATAAAATATTGTATAACTGTAATTCTAATTCGATCCCACATTACTGTCAATGGAAAATAATACGTACATATAATATTTGGTAAATTATTGTTTATATTTTCATTTATTTATTCACTTAACAAATTGTTTCTTACAATTATATAAAATTAATATGGAACATTTTCTTACTCTAGAGCTCAGTTTTAAAGAACTATACAACTGTAATAGACAGATGATTTATGTTTTATTAACAATTAGGAAATAAGCTAAATTGACAGAATTATTGAGGAGAAAATTTTAAAAAACCTTCTAATTACTGTTTTTTATTGTTTTTTTTTTTTGTAAATATAAGAAATAAAATAAATTGGTTACATATTAATAATTTCTATATCATAATCAAAAGATTTTTTTTCGATTTTTATAACTCACAGATATATTAATAACATATTTAATTGGTTTTATAAAATCAATAAAAATAAAAATTAGGAATTGTAGGGGTAGTCTAACTGACTAACACACTATAAATACCTACTGATGAGTTCAAGTTGTGTTAGTATGAATAAAACAACTCCTATAATAATTTTTGTTGATTTAATTAAAATAGTTTAGAAATAATACTAATCTCTGTATTATTGGAATAACATATATAAAAAAATATTTGTTCCATTTGATATCCTCTCTTATAATAATATGCCACATTTCGACTAAATTAAAAAAAATTTATATTTCAACTGCATACAAAACGCAATTCGAATTACAACACAGTATAAAAATATCTGAAATATAGAAAATCTATACTGTGGTCAACAAACTTGCAGAAATTGAGAACAATCTTCACTAATTATACTCTAAACTAATATCAAAGATAAATAATTACACATAATATTATATCCCTATTGGCAATGTACTAAATTCAATATACATAATTAATAACACACATCCTAATCTACACATTATAAAAAAATAAACACTTTGAGAAAAATTTTACACCTTACCTACAATTTGATAATCAAGTGTTTTTTTATTTGTTATTCTTTAAGCCTGAAAATTATTTAACAATATATAAAAGCTTTTTAATTAATATTTGAAATGTACATAAGATTCATAACAAAAACAGCAACAATTTTATCATAAAATAAAAATAAATAAACATATGTGGGTCGTATAACAAACCACCACCACCACCACCACCACCACCAACACCAATCAGCCAACCAACAATCAGAACAAATATTTTATTCCCGAAACATGTGCATAGAGAGACTCTAATAAGAAGAAATATGAACATATTAAGTTTTTTAAAGTTTTTTTATGATGACTATAGAAAATATTTAAAAACAAAAAAAAAATAATAATAAAATTTAAAACTTTAGCTATATAGGGAGAGAGAAAGAAAGAGATAGAATATAATTTCTATGTTATTCACTGCATATACATTTATATAAACATAAATACAAACATTTGTTACGTGTAATATGCCTATGTTGTTTCATATGTTGAACATTCGTGAACTTATTTGTTTTAAGTCACCCAAAAAACACTTCTTACATTTAAATAGTTTTTCTTCTAGTTTTTGTTTTTTTTTTTTGTTTTAGACATTTAGAAAGACATTGCATAAATCTATAAATACTACTCTAGATTGATATGAATTGGACTAAAAAAATTTTCCTTTCCGAAAATAGACTTATCATATTATTTTACATAATCTTTTTATTTTCGGAATATTGCAGCGTATATTAGAATCCCGTTATTTTAATATCCAATTGTTTTTTTTACTATCTATTTAACTAAAAATAAAATATTATAATTTGAAGCATTTTCTTCAAAATGTTTAAATATGTGGGATTTGTCATTTTTTTGGTCGAAAAATTAGGTAAAAATCATGGAGAGAGAGACTATTGAAATGCTTGAAATATTAAAGAACTATAATCCTCTAAAAATAACACATTTGATCTAACGTCTGTCTGTCTGGCAAAGAAGTTTGGATGCGAAGAAACAGTAAACTGTATATAAGTTGTTTATTGACCTATAGCCAAAAAAAATTTAATTGAATTAGAGCCACAAATCTCCAAATGCAGACAAAAATCAGTTTTTTCTTGTTTTACATAAATTACAAGTCTATGGGATGAACACCTTAATTGCTTTGACACATGGAATTTTGAATACACAACAACATACAATATGTAGGATTTTTAAGATAAATCTACCAATTTAAATGTGGAAAACTATTTCTATTGAACAGTAATAATTTCTACACTAGTTCCATTTTATTTTTAGTGATAACCACGTTATATTTTAACTATTCTTTATCGTTTATTTTATTCCAATGACACAGCAACCAAGCCGAAAAACCCATAAAAGCATTTTTTTTGCTCTTCGTCGGAAATCGAACCTGAAAATCGGTTGAAAATAAGTCGTTTTACTTCTACGCCACACAGCGTCTTAATCTGCTTGTATTCGCTGCCAATGGAGAGTAATATTAGTACAAGTATTATGCAAGGCTGTTTAGAGCCCAACAAAGAAGTATAATCATTTTATATATATAATTAGAAATAAATTACAGATTCCCTCTAAAGGGCAAAAGAAAACTAGTTCAATGCAGATTTTAGATTTAGATTTGTTTTTTTTAACCCTCAAATTTTGATACATTTCAATATCCCAACGGTTTTTGAGATTTACCACTGGGTGGGGTTACGAATATACTTGAAATAGTTTGAGTATTGAAGATTTTTCTAATACAATTTGACTTTTCGCTTAGGTCTATGTTTAGTTTAGTCCATCTAAGCCTCTTCGTCAGACACAGGGCCATTATGTATATTTCATGGCCTATTTTTTTACTTTAACATAATTCCAAGGATATTTCAATCTCCATGTTAACCATTATTTTTATACCTAAAAACATTTACATACTACGTTACTTAATGCCTTAATTTTAAATTTTAATAGACGTATCGATTTGAAAGCTTCCTATAGTGTGGAATTTTTATTTTTTAATAGACGTATCGATTTGAAAGCTTCCTATATCAATATGTGACTTAAGTATCTGGTATTATATATCTAAGCTTCATATACGATCATAGAAATACAATGTAAATAAAATTAATTAACCGTCAAACTTGTTATGACATAGAAATATGTTCGTGTACACAAAACATATTTTTCTTCATAGATATAATTCGAAAATAGAAGCTTTTCTATTTCGTAATATTTTCCTGACATTTTGTTTTACGTTATAAGTAATGGTTTTATTAAACTGATGTTTATTTCATATTACTGTTGTGAGCGTGTCCAAAGGCTTTAAATATTTATTATAATATTGAAAACTTAGATTTACGATTTACAAGACAGAATATTGACTTCAGTAAAATACTCCCAACCCGTTTTAAGTCGCTTTCAATTGGGCTATTCAAAACAATCAATAGTAATGATCTGATGTGGACACGGTATAGGTCAAATCCAATCATGCAAACGATATTCTTGAAAAAGTATTAAATATACAGAACTCTCTTCAGTTCGCTGACATTCCAACATAATTTTTCCATATAGCTTTTAGCTTTGTTTAAACTATCCTTGGATTCATATAGAGGAGATTTATAGAGTATAGGCTAGGCTAGATACATAACAAATTACATTAAATTCTGTATTCTGAGGATAGAAAAATTACAATTATTTTAAATAGAGTTTATCTATATACATTTCGGATGAGTCCCGTATTATTAAAAAATGTTCAAAATCGGATTGATTGACATGGTGTTTTTTAGTTAATTTAATGTATGTTTAATAGAAGGAGACTAGACTAAAGCAGGCCTTACACGGTACAATATTGTATCAATTGCAATTGAAGTAATATTGTTGCAATATTACATGACAGCATTTACATGAAACAATTTTCATACAATATTGGTACAATATTGTTTTGAAACCATATGCACAATACAATTTGTAATAAACAATTTCAATGAGATTTTCATGAACATGTCTGACTTAGTTGAGCCACGTATGATTGCAACATGTATGATTTAGTCTAAGTAGTTGAGATTATATTATTATGTAGTGCATTGCTAACGATAGAAATTTATGATTACAATATTGTGAAATTTAGGATCAAAACCATACAATCATGCAATATTGGTTCAATATTGAACGAAAGAATTTACACTCAACAATTGCCATTCAATATTGATACAATATTGTACCGTGTAAAGCCTGATTTAGGTTTAAAAATTTATTTTATTTTACTTGACATGCGATTTAGATTTAGTTCAGATAAATTTAATAAACTTTCCGAAATGGAAAACAAATTCTACTCCTGCACAATTTTTTCGATAATATATAAGTTGAGCTATGACAGATTGCTCTTGAAACACTCTGTATATATGTATATAAATATTTTTTATTATTAAATATTTTGTTTTTTTTTTTTTTATCTAATCCAATTCTTATAAAACTGAGTAGTACATATGTATTTTATGTATGTATGTTTGAATATAAATAGACATGTGAATTTATATAACCACAAATCACGGCTTAAAAATCATGAATGCAGAAAAAAAAAACAAAAACAAAAAAATAATAACAAAAAAAAAGACATCAAACTAAGAAAAATAAGTTTGTTTTTTTTTTGTTTCTTTAAACTATGTAGAAAGGAAGTCAAGGAGGCATAGGCATAAATATAGAAAAGCAAAAGAAGCAGAATAACAAAAAGAAAAGCAAAAAGAAAAAAAAATGTAAAAAAACAAAAACTAAACTAGAGTTGAATTTCGTTTATTTCAATTTAATGACCCTCATATCAAGCTCCCACTTTAGTTTTCATGGCGTTTTTTTTTCTATTTTATTTTTTCATTTTTTTTTTCTCCTTTGGTAACAGAAATCAAAGCTGCGGATATTTGATTTGTTTTTTTGTTTTTTATTCGTTGACTACTGCTGTTTATTGTTGTTGTTATTATTTTTGTCTTACAACTTTGCGCGTTTGACGCTTTCGTTTCGTTGCTGTTTTTTTTTTTGTTTTGTTTTTGTTACCTAGTTATAATAGCTCTAGAGATCTTATATCCATAGATTTATATTCATATCTATAAATACATATTTTTTACACATATAGAAATATATATATATATATATATATATATATATATCATATAGGTTTTCGTGTATAAATAATTTGCCTTCCATAATAATGATGAATCCATTTTTTTTTTTTTTTTGTTATGAAGCAATATTGTAAGTATAAAAATCTGAAATAGGAAAGGAACTCAAACTTCAATTCAATATGTTTAAAAAGTCCACTGTTCTCTATGGTGAAGACAACTATATAATAATAATATTAATATATATATAACTAGACATATGTAGATATTACAGCATACATGAAATTTTTAAAATGGCGAAACCTTACAATCCTATTTGGTAATTGAAAAAAAAAAAATTGAAAATAAAAACTAAAAATTATGTTGAAAAATATGTTTCGTAATTTTTTGTTTTTATTTAATTTTTTTTTTTTTTTTGTTTTTATTATTTCACATATTTATAAAAATAGCATTCATTCATACAAGGTGCATAATATGTTGTAACTATATAACTGTAAAGGCTCTATGAAAATTTATGTTTATATATTTTATACAATATCTAATGGGACATATTTGGCACAGTTTTCTTTTTATTTTTTATTATTTTTGTTTTTAGTTTGTTTATTTTTTTTTTTTTTTGTTTCAATGAAAATTCTATAAATCGTAAGTTTTGTTGAATACCCTTTTAATTTTATAATTTTTTTCTTTATGAGCAATGTTTTAATTCTAAAGCTATAAATCGGTTAAAGAATTTGATTTTTCAGTATTGAAAAATTGAACTCGTTCGAGCTTTTGATTGAAAGGAATAGATTTGGAGTTATTTACATCAGAAGTATTATATGGATGGTATTTTTGTGGATTATTTATTACCTAATTTACCTTTTTGGTGTAGTTTGTAACAGTGGGTGGTAGGCAGAAAAACTTGCTTGTCCAACTTATACTCGATTGATGATTTAAGCCTGCATCTAACTAAATGATGACCACAGTGAGTAAGTAAATAGAGAACTTGGTTCCAATTCTTCTTCATCTTCTTGAATTAGACATTAAGTGCTTGTTTTTTCAATTTATCTTAAAACAATAAATGAATGTAAGAACCGTTGCAAACATGGTACTGAAACCCTTATGTGATTAGTTAGTACCATATACCCATAGCACCAAGTACCCTGTTAGCACCATATATCCTTCTAATCTCCTTTTAATATGGATAACAGATTTACAAAAAAAATAATTGCTCAAATCTTGGCAATTTTATTAAAACTAAGTTTAAATTCTGATTTCAAAATTTTAAATACAAAATTCGATTTCTTTTAATCTGGTTTAACTGATGATTATGATGTTTACAAACTTCATTTATATCGTTGCAAATGATATAGCTGAGAATTGTACTGTTGCAAAATTTGTCTAAAAAAATTTTATTAGAATAACTAGGTATTTTTTTTAAACGTTGTAGAAATCTGAAATGTCTGTTGACTATACCTAAATTCGTTATTAAAAGTCTTGTTTCGGTGCAAATGTCTTCCAATTTCGTTTACAGCATTGCATGATTACAAATTGAATATACTGATCTGTTTAATAACTTGTCATCCAAATTTTTATTATCAACATCTAATAAAAATTATTTTGTTGCCAGTATTTTAACTAACATTATTTTTATTTTAACTAACATATTTTATTTCAAATTTACCCAAACATTTGGTTTCAAATGATCCCTTTGTACACAATTGCACAGCTTGGATTTATGTAAAAAATTTTATAGCAAAAATTAGAGATTGATACTAATGGGCTTACCAAATTCATCAGCAGTTGTTGGTAACGTAATGTAACAATTTTTTTCTTTAATATTCTAATAATCATTATTTCCAGGGTCCAGGGTCCAGGGTATACAGCATATGTAAAAATAAATATTTTAATTGATTTGGTGCCAGTATTCTCTAAATGAGTTGCTAAAATAAAAATTTTGTATGTATTTCCAGTTGATAGTATTTATTTTTGAAAAACAAAATTTATAAAAAAATATATAATATATGTATGTATCTACAGTTAGTATATATCTACATGGAATAAACATAAAATAATATTATTAATTATTCAAGATAAAATACAAATTGATTTTGGATAAGAAGATGGTAGGTGCTATGTTTAGCCAAATAAATTATTATTTTTTCTTAGAAATTATATAAATTGTATTTTGGAAAAATTAATTTATTTAAATTTTTCTTTTTTTAATTCAGACGACTCACTATAAGGACTACAAGGACATTGATAAGATTTTATACAGTATTTCGACATCTATTGTTCATCTTATCTAATATTTAAGATATATGATCCAGTTAGTTTATTGATCGATTTAAGGTCTTTAACAAAGTCAAATTTAACACCACCTTAACTACGATCACCAGAGACAGTGAAATGGGTCCTGATAAAATACTAAAATAAATTTTTGTATTTATTGTATTGCTATAATATTATTTTACAATGATGTAACAACATTACAATGCAATGTATGTATTTTATAAACAAAACCCATAACACTACAAAACAAAATATTTTAACTCTTACTAAATATTAGTATAGAAATTTTAAAAATCTGATTAATAAAAATCAAAATATGTATATGAATTTAAGTTAAATAATATACACATTACACATCCTATTGTCAACTTCAAAAACTACTAATTAAGGACATCATTCTGCCATGATTGAATAAACATACGGTAAAGTATGGCAAAAAATCTAGTCATTAGAATTAATAAAATACTTGTGGAAAGAATAACATCCTAACACTTACATCAATATTCTAAGATAGCTAGAGAAAGAGCAAATACTAGCACTAATTATTCTACCAAATTATCTGTAGGCCTACTATTATAACAATAAATAAAAATAAATAAATTACATCCATTATTTCTTTGATTGGTTTTATCTCCAAAGATAAGAAAACAAAGAAGGGCAGTGAACAGGTTAAAAAAAAAAACAGTCAAACCGCTGTCTTATACACAAGTTCATGAAAAATTGAAAATTTTTAGTTCTCCGTTAATGTTGTTTCCTTTCCTAACAAGGAAACTATATTTAAACAATAATTATATAGTTAATATATATAAAATGTATGTATATGTAATAGATCCTGTTTGAAAAATAATAAATTAAAATTTTATAGAAATAACGCAAAAAAAAAATTAAAATTACAATTTTTTTTTTCTTTGCCTGGAATTTCTTAATCACAGCAGCTTTATAGGATTTCCTTAGAAATAATTTTATTAAATCTGTTTTAGTGCTAATTATTGATGATTCAATAATGAATGTTTCGATGTCCAATATATTGTCAGAACAATGAATGTACAAATAAATATGTATATATATATTTATATATATATACGTAATTACAATTTACAGAATCTTAAAAAATAATTAGAGTTCGACAAATTGCACAAATCATAATAATTAAAGAAAAACAAAATAAAAAATAATAATATTTACACAAAATAAGTACAAGTAAAAAATGTTATCATAACGTCAATTGACTATAATGAAAAAATACTCAGTTTTATATGTAAACTTTTTTTTTTTATTTCTAAAATGAAAAATTATAAAATTTATAATTTGTAATGACGATTGTTATAATGGAGTTGGATTTGCTTAAGTACCTTATATATACCTATATATATATATACATATGTAATGTATGTACATCAAATACACAAAATGTGAACAAAAATAACTTTTATTAAATAATATAGGTAACTACTTGAGAACTTCATTATCACATTACAATCGTCACTGCTAACGTTATACATTAATATATTCTGTTTGAATTAATGAAACAGGTTTTCATCTAATAAGTAGATATTTTTAGTTATCTATATAATGTATAGTATAAATCTAGCAAATATAATTTAGTATAAATCAAAATAGTATAAGCAAATGGTATAAATCTAGCTAATCTAAGCATGAACAAATATAGAAAATTTTTTAAACTGACATACATAAAATCTCAGAAAGTCATTATAATAGTATAAAAAATGTATGCTAGGTTCTGACTTCTGTATGCTTACCTTTTTATTTCTGTTATCTTTACAATTGTTTTAAGAAATTTCACTATTTAAAATTTTCAAATATGTACAAACATTTTTTTTGCAAGAATTTGTCGCCAAATTTTTTGTTGTGTTATACGCAGAGATGCAAACCATAAAATTTTTTCGTGTGGCTCGGTTTTGGTTTAAGGTTAATTTTAATTTTTGGTTTTGGTTTTGGTTCTAAAAATCTCAAAATTTGGTTTTGGTTTGGTTCTGGTTCAATAAATATTCATTATAAAAGTGATTTGGTTTTGGTTATGGTTTTGGTTTGGAAAATATCAATGGTTCAGTGGTTTTTTTGGTTCGGTTCAAAAACCGGTTTGCATCCCTGGTTATACGACCAATAATGCAGCGCCAATGTTATCAAAAGTTCAGAGTAAACATTTTTTACATTAATACCTTAGAAAAAAATTAAAGTGGTGACGATTGAGCGCAATAATAGTGTAATAAAAAAATGTTGCGCTCGTAACATATGCATATACATCAATATCTACAACATTTCGAGTATTTATTTTAACAAATTACTTGCTTATCTACTCATTAAATGTGGAAAACTACTGCTATTGTCAGGAACTAAGCCTTCTTAAATAGAATAGTTTCATGTTTATTTAATTTGTTACCTCAGATTATACTCTCAATTATTTTTTGTCATTTATTTTATCCCAATGACAAAGGGTACTGGATCAGGTCGAAAACCCGATAAATAATTTTTTGGCTTCATCGGGAATCGAACCTGGGACCTTTCAGCCTTTAGGCAGAAGCTCTACCTACTGCGCCACCTAGTGTATAGGACCAATCGAAGCTACTCTATACAAAAAATAATAATGCATATAGTGACACAAACGACAGACATTTAATTAAAAATTCAATTTAAAAAATACGGTAATAAATTTTGATGCATGAATAATAAAAAAAAAAATCAATTGTCAAACTAGATACACATTCATTTATACAAAATTGTATATGGTACAAACATGCATATACATACATACCACTGTTTTTAAGCCTCAATATGACTAATGTAAATATAATATAACATAATAATAATATGAGAATTTATTTATAATTTACTTTATTTTTCTGATTTTTGTTTTTATTATTGTTGTTATTGTTATTTTATTATTATTATTATTGAATGAAAATAGCTACATACATATATATACGATATTACAACTAGATATGGTTAAAAAATACAAAACAATAACGAAAACAACAACAACAACAAAATTAAAAAGAAACAAACAAAAATAAAACACAAAACTAATATGCTCAAGGTCATCACGATGGCTTGCACATATGAGCGCCACATTCACTCATACATTTTTATATATATATATACTTAATTCATTTATTGCCAAATACCCCGCTTTAATACTGTTATTGTAAACATATTTTGATACATACCTACTATACATTATTATTATATGTATAATAATATTTATTCATGAACATAAAATAATAATAAGAAAAAAAAATTAAATGAGCGCACCTAGCGGAATATGAGAAGAAAAACAAAAACAAGAAATAAGAAAGTAAAATAGACATTAACAAAAGAGCAAAAAGAAATTAGTTTTAAAAATATCTTAATTAGAAATCGTGTTATAGAGTAAAAGTCATAATAGAATAATTTTGTACATACTTATATGTAAATACATTAATATATATGCATGTACATACAATGCAATATATACCTTGAGAAACACAGGAAAGTGATATTTTTATGTAATGTTATAAAGAATCTAAATAGTACAAGATCTTGAATTGAAGAAAAATAAAAATAACAAAAAATTTAAATTTAAATCAAAAATATCGATAAAACATAAAAGAAAAAACAAAACAAAACAAAAATAATTTATTTTTAATATTCGATTTCCATTTCAATTACTGTACATATATAAAGATTGTATCAAAGATTCGTGGGAAATTTTCAGAAATCAAAGAAAATTATTTAAATCAGTTTTTTTTTGTAAAATAAACATTTTTCTGTGGTCTTATATATACATATGCACATATATAATGTAGATATATATATATATATATATATATGTATCTAGGAATCAACATTTTAACTTAAATTAAGCTATGAAATATTTTTATGAGATAATAAAAAGCAAACTAAAAAAAATAGTATAACTTAAAAAATTTGCATTGTAAGATATTAATTCTACTTCTACTAGGCACAACAATATAAGAAGACTGAATTAAATAAAAAAATATTTTTGTGTAACAAAACAATCATGATTTGGAATTTTTTCACCAGAGAACGATAAAAATTTTGAAAGTGAGGAGCTTAAAACCATCAAACACACTATACAACCAAACCAATAGTTATTTGTTGTTTTCAGCGAATCTCTATTGTTCCAATGTTAGTTTATTTAGCCGTTATCACAATTTTTAAACTATAACTAAACTTTACTCTCTAATAATAAGTGATCTAAGAAAATTGATATATTTAATTTTTTATTCATCTAAGTATGTTATTAAGAGAATGTTCAGTAATTTAAATTGAATTTTATATATTAGTAAAATATGCCATTGCCAATCTAGTAAAGTTTGGGTGCAGTTTAACAAAGTATGAACATTACAACTCAAAACACCAACAATAATGGATATAGTAAGTATGTATCATATCCCTGCACAATGCATTAATATATATTCCATACATGTATTAAAAAAACATTGATTTATTCTATTAATTTTTATTAACTTAACTGTTTTTTGATTATTATTGTTGTTATTATAAAAGGCTTCAGACAAAAACAAAATTATTATACATATACATTATGTATAAGATATACAAATTTGAAAATTCTGACAGTTGAAAAATTATACAAATATATTTTAATGTGTATGCGAGGAATATCCTAATCAATTGGAAATCTATTGGAAATTTCAATTAAAACTATAAAATATCTAAAACTCATCATAAAAATTGAGTCGAATTAATTAAAAAAAATATTTTAATTCGAACGGTATTTCAAAATCATCTGAACTATATTTAGCGAGAACAAATTGTTTTTTGTTGCTTTTTTATACCTTCATTTAAGTAATATAGGGTTTCGGTTTAACTTGAATTTTCTGCGATTCAGAGTATTGGTCTCAGTTTCTTAAATGCATTAAATTTTGTTTACAAGATAGTAGATTAGTCTATTATTCTATACTTTATATATAGGTCTATATCATTCATACCATTTTTTGAGCCACGGAGATACTGAATATAATTTTCTAACTATCTTCAAGAAGTAGTTTATTGACTCTGCTTATGCCACTTACTGCCACTGACTTCCTTACTAAATTCAAGTTATTGTCTGAATTCATTTCCTACCTTAGTAATATTAAAACCAATATATTATCAACAGTTGAATAAACATAAAACCGGTGGTTATCCACTTGTTGTTTTTAAGTTTGACAGTGATTTTTCTGATAACCCATCTACAATATCCAACTTATTTGCTACCTACTTCTCTCGCTCATTTGTTAACAATAGTAATTTTACTATTAACAACTCTTACATTAATTCGTTATACTCCTACCCGCCTAATAGTTTCAAAATTAATGAAATATTAATTGACTTTGATATAGTTTTATCACAGTTATTATCTCTCAAAGAGGATTATTCCTATGGGCCAGACGGGATTCCTTCCAAAAAATTTGCACTTCAAAAAATGTTCAATCAGTCTTTGCAAACTAGTGTCTTCCCTCAGTTTTAGAAAAAATCTTATATTATTCCAGTTTATAAAAAGGAGTCACGTTCTGAGGTTCCCAATTATAGGCCCATCATTGCTAAAATTTCTTGCATTCCAAAGCCCATTATTGAATCCAACCTATTTAATCATTTTTATTCTTATTCAAAATCATTCATTTTCTATAGACAGGCTAACACGGTTTTCAGAAAGGAAGGACAGCTGTTACTAATTTAATAGAATTTGTTTCACGTCGTAGAATTCGTTGACGTCCTGTTTACAGATATTAGCAAGTCATTTGACAAAATTTCTCATAATTAATCTCAAATCAAACTTTAAGCCGTTTTGAGTTAACTCGTGATTTGGGTGTTATTCTCGATCACAGGCTAAATTTCAAAGCACATTTCAAATTGTATTATTAATAAAGCTAATTATATGCTAGGTTTTATAATGCGTTGGGCCAAAGAGCTTACAGATTTCTACATTACAAAACATAGACCGACACTTGAATATGCTTCGAAAGTTTGGTCTCTATACCGTAATGTTGACATTTCACGTATTGAAACAATTCAGTGTAAATTTTTACACTTCACTTTTTAATGGTCTGACCCTTTTTAATTTCCTCTTTACGAAGATAGATTGCTTTTGATTGACCTGAAATCTCTCCAACGAATTTCTTTATCTACCAAATTATTGCTGGGAATATCCTAGAACCTAAAATTATGGATTTAATAGCATTTAGACAGAATCCGCATAATTTACGTTCCGTTGACCGGCTTAATATTGCTAACCATAGTACTGACTATGGTAAATTTGAGCCTGTATCTAGAATGTTATGTCAATCTAAGGCCCCTATTACACATCAATCAATGATCAATCAATGGTCAATATATTGTCAATATATTGACCGTTAATTGATGAGAAATGATTGATGGTGGTTCTATTCTGATCAATTTTGCTGTCAAAATTCTCAAAAATATTTCTGTTAAAATCAGCGGAAATAGAAATGGGTTTTTGTGGAATGTTTTGATATTATTTCTTGGGAATGTTCAGATAAGGTTATAATATTAATTTATAATGTAATTCTAAAGAGAACAATTTTTATATTAATTTAGTTATAGCAATTATTGTAAAAAAACAATTGATATATTATTCAAATGTGGATAAAAATAATTTGTTGTTTTTTATACACAACATTTACTTTAAAAATTTTATTTAAACTGAAGTCAAGAACATTCCTCCAGAAATTATATTTTCAATATTCATATATATTTCGAAATTATCAATATATTCAGAACACTTCCACAATATGTCCTTACAAAATGTCAAAATATGGATAAAAATATTGATGAGTGCATGATTGATGTGTAATCGGTCATCATTCTTTTCATCAATATATTCTCAATATATGGACGAAAAGATTGATGAAAAGAATGATGTGTAATAGGCACCGAACTCGAGAGAGCTTGTTTTGATACTAACCATAGTAAAAGAAGCTTAAAATCAACGCTGTATACAATTGATAAACAGTTAATGGAATTGATATTTGGTCTTTTTCTATTTTCTTTTTGTATTTGATTTTATTTTTTTAACATTCTACTAACAATATAACATGTTAAATATTTATTTTTATCTCTAACTAACATTAATTACTAACTGTGATGGATACTAATCCATTGAATGATGATCTCACCGCTTAGCAACATAATGTAAGCTGTCGTCTATAATTTATAAGTAAATAAAAAAAATTGTATTCGACGTATAAAAATAAATATATATAATAAAAAAATATAACTAAATAAATAACAAGAATATATTTTCACTGTTGTTAATAAAAATATTGTTGTAACTGAAATCAGGATCAATAAAAATTCTACAGACAAGTCAAAAACAATATTTTGGTAGACTATCAACATCGAACATGATAAAATCGAAAAAAAACTCATTTACGAACGTTCGATAAATTTTATAAATGAATAAACGAACAAATTAAAATGATTTAATCAACAATCTATATTTACAGTTACAACAAATCCATATTATGTATAATGTAATGCTTAAGGCTATAATTGACTACAAAAGTTAATAATTTAAGAGAAAATTAATTAATATTATACTTATACATAGTATAGTTTATGAACCAAAATTAATTATCGTTAATTATTAGGGTTAATTAATTTATAATTATTCAAGGATATTTTAAGATAGTTTGTACAGTACAGTACAGTACAACAATAATATTATGTACTTCATTAAAATTAAATTATCAGATTTTAAATTATTTTAAAATTCATTATAATAATAATTATTTAACTTTTTCATATTTTTAATTATTAAAGAAACAAAGGTGAGACATAATTTTTAACAAGAAGAATTAATATTTACCAAAATTAAGTCGATTTACTGTAATTAGTTTTAATATTTTTATTTATTAATTATTACTGGTCATACAGAGTTTAATATTTAGATATTCAAGTTATTGTTATTTTATAATTCTGTTAGTATTTTCTTCCGGTTCTTTAATCTTGATTGATGAGACATCCTAATCTTCACAAAAAAAAACGTTCTCTATTGTTTACATTAAAGTGTATAAAATGATGCTTTTTGATATGTAGTTGTCATTAGGTAGATTTCTATTTCTTATTAGAAGCCGTAGTATGTCTGATGAACCGTAAAATAAAAAAGTGGTACACCCTGGTTTAATTCGTGTACTCCAGAAGAATGATACGCTTTCAATAGCATAATCCGACTACTACAAGAAATAATTTTGAGAAACCTTTCAATATAATCTTGCTTAGCAGAGAGTCGTGAGAGTCAGAGAGTCGCGAGCCCATCCTCTTTCGACAAAGTATCATTAGTATACATTAGTATATATACAGAAACGGCTCAAAGAAAATGAATGGAGTAGGTTCGTAGTAAGTACATGAAAAAAAGCCTCAAGAGCCATATTTATTCAAGCCTAGACACTACAAATGCAGTTTTTGTATATTGAACTCTGTGTACGAGAGAATTTAAGAAGAAATTACAAAAAACTAACCTCAAAAAGCCACACTTCATATACCAACACATCAAAGCTAGTACGAGATTGTTTAGATATACTGGAAACCCTGACAAAAACAAATAAAGTCACAATAATGTGGTTACTAAAGCATTCTGGCATAGCAAGAAACAAAACTAGCAGATTATCTAGCAAGAAAAGAATCGGATATGCTTTCATACACCAAGTCCGTTCTGTGGGATTCCCCTGAGCACAGCTAAGATGCAATTCAAACCACTTGAGTAGATTAAAAAACTGAAAATTTCTGAACCAACATTCCTGGAAATCGTCAAACAAAAATGTTCATGCCTAAACGCTCATTCCAGCCAAAACAAAACTCTTCTGAATCTTAATAACAAACAGATACGTATCTTGGCAGGGATAATAACAGGCTGATGCCTAATAAAGAAACTCCTTTATAAAAATGAGTCTAACCGAAAACTACTTATGCAGGAAATATGTGAAATTGAAGAAGAATCTATTAAACATGTGGTCTGTGAATGCCGCATTTGCGGTGGTATAGGGAACATTTTCCCTCACGAAATTCACAATCTATCTATATCTGACGAAATTGTGGGGATCAGCTTATTGTTCTTTTTTAGTTGGTTTTGTCTTCTACTAAATATTTTTTTCATTCTTAGAATTTACTTAAAATATCTCAGCTATGAACTGGTTAATTTGTTTAGAGGTTTGAATTAATTAACATTAAGCTCCTCTAGAATAAAATAAATTAATTTTACGATGTTTCTCATTAAATTTAAAATTTTCTATTATCGTTTTTATCATCGTTTTTTATATAGCTCATGTTTTGGCAGTGTATTTTGCTATTAGGAATAGGATAGTGTTATAAATTAGCAAAATAATTGATAAAAGTACGCTTTATAGATAAAAGTACGTTTTATAGATAAAAGTAAATTGCTTGACCTCGATTCTGTATCCATCTGTCATCATTGTTTTAATAAGCTTACTTGAGACTTAGAAGGCGTTTTTTTTATTTCTGTATTCTTATAAATAGAAATATTCAAATTTATTTCTTTCCATTCTATATCAAACACGTATAAGACCAACAAAAGTGTTATGTACCAAATAAATGCATTTCAATATTTGTTATTTACACTTTTATTAAATTATCCTTGTTTGGTACCTTATTGACTACATATACCTATAGTTCATAAATGCACTTCTCTGTGTATTAACAAAAATTACTAAAGTTAAAAATAAATTTTAAAATAGAACCTTTTTTATAAAATGCTGCACCTTAAATATTTTTGCTTGATGGCGCAAAGAGCAACTGAAAAAAATCCCCTTTTTAGTTTCCATCTAGGACAGCTATCATCCATAGTCCTGGTAACCCAAAAAATTATTATGTTTTCTATAAATTGAAAATTTTTATTATTTTGATTCCTTCATTAACAATTCCGTATTGGTCAATTATTAGTGACCATCGGTTCCTATATTAGTTGTAATCACAACATTTTTATTACGAAGGTTAATATTTAAGACTTTTGTTATAATTTTCATGAATTTCAACTAAGTAAAAAATATAATAAACATTTTTTATTTTACTTACATATATATATATACTTACCCATCGGGGTCTACAGAGAAGATACGAGACATAAAATTTTGTTATTTTGATTTGTTTTTATAATACTTTTTGAAGGTTCAGTATAGTTCAGTAGTAAAAATTTTCTAAAAAATTAAAAGCTTTAAACAAAAATAACAAACCATTTTTATGATCTGTATTCTTTATTATTATTCAAATTGTATTACAAAAAAAAAAAAAAAATTTACGACATTTTCTACATTATTTAAAATGCAAGGTAACTATTTTGTTTTTTTGGTGTTTAAGTAAATAATTTTTTATTTAAACTATTTTCAAATTATAGTAAAAATTGTTAATTTTTAATCAAAATTTCATTTTCGAAATTTTTAAGTGCGAATTCTGCAATATACACTCGTATATTACATCTTTTTATTTATTTCTTTCATTTTATATTCAAGTGTATTTAAAAGTATATGTCTTGACTTGCAATTAATGTTTTCAATTCGCAATAAAATTGAAAAATAATTTGTTCTAAGTGTTTTTGCATTCACTGTTATGTTGTCAAATAACTGTAATAACAGTGCTATAGTTTGTTCTTGTATTTTTCTATTCTTATTATTAACTGTATAACTGAACTGTAATAAACTCTATATATTACGTAATAATTTGTTATATACTACAATATATTGAACTGTGTAAAAAAAATGGATTGGAATTTTGCTTAGTTTTTATAACTCACATATGCATTTTTTTTTCCAATCTATATATGAGTTATGCAATTAATCAGAATCAAACTAGAAGTTGGTTAGGTAGACTGACATAACAGTATATTCGTTAATTTAAGTTAGAACACTGTGTGTAAACTATAATAAAAAACTGTACATTGCATTTTGGTCGACTTTTATAACTCACAGATGTATTATTAACATCTATGAATAACTTATAAAATAAACAAAAACGAAATCAGCAGTTGTATAGGTAGTCTAATCTAACACTACAATTACCTACTGATGAGTGATGAGTTTAAGTAGTGTTCTGATGAACGAAACATCTCCTAAAATTTATTGATGTTGTACATTGCTTGTTTATTACTAATTTCAAATAAATATTTAGTTATATATTAAGTTAATAATATATAAAATCAACTCTGATCGTGTATGTATGTATGTATATAAAATTTGGTTAATAATTAGCAGAACTACAACTGTCGTGATTTCTGAAAGTTTTAATTTTTTAATCAGGAAAGTTATTTTTAAACAGTAAAAAAATTAAGTTAATGTGATAGAAGAATAATACCTATGATTGATACGAATTAATTGTAGCTTATTTAATATGCTGTCATAATTCTGATTTGTTTTCATTTACATTAAAAAAAATGTCATTAGATATTTCTATTTCAATCACTGTTAGGGAATTAAAACGTTAAAGCTTTATTCTTTTTATATTAGATTTTCTCATGGTCTATTTTATGAACTGTGTTCAAAGATAAATTTCTAGATTTATTATTATTATTGAATTGACCACAATTTAAATTACGGCAAATTTTTTAAGCACTATAGCTGTAGAGGTTTTCGGCTTTTCTAAATTTATTTTTAATACAATTCTCAATAAGGACGAGTGGGGTCGGTCTTAGATCAAAAAAATATTATATGTGGGACGATCAGTATTTAATCAAAATAGAAACAAATACGATACAGGGATATAAATGGAAAAAATGTACATTGGTGTTTCGAGTATTATATCCCGCAGCCTACTACTGATTAGTCGATTGTTGTAATATTTTAACACCTATATATGTATATCATATTACTTTACATTATGTACCAGTTAATTTTATTTATTACCGGTATATTATCGGTATATGAATATAACACGATATGGCAATCAAAATCATTCTAGCCAGTAATCGCGTACCATCTATTGCTCTAAATATTCACTAAGTTAGAATATCTATCTTTTAATTATAGCGGTTATTTAATTTTAAATATATAAAGTGAAGCAACAATTTCAAATAATTAACTGCTTATTGGCTCAAATCTGCTATATTCACTTTTATTAAATGGAAGAAGCAACATTTCAATGATTTTTAGATTAGAACTATTGGTTCATTACCCGATTATGAATTTTTTGGGGTCAATATATATTACCCGAAAATATCTAATGGATAAAACAGATGTCAGCTATTATTTGATGATCTGAGTGATATTGAACGTATATTAATAAGTTTTAAACTGATTTTGAATTTCTTCATGCGAATAATAAATTTCTGCTGAACAGATTTTGAACAGATTAATCTCAGTCCGATAACAAGAAAATTATACCAAGCTAATATATTCAATTGTTAATCTCACATATAGCTAAGAAAGAGGTATTATTTAAAATATCAGTTTGAAATTACTTTACACCATTCTGCACATTCAAGAATTGGTATATTCAAGGTATATTCAAAACGTTAGTCTCGCAAAGATAAGGAAAATGTATTTCTAAAAATATAGGAGTCTGAGAATTCTTTAAACTATCATTTATGGTGAAACATCAAAAACAAATTAGCTTTGTTCACTATTCTAACATAGTGTAGTTTACAGTTAAATTTTGGAACAAGTGTACTTGTCCCGCGATGTTTAATGAAATAAATTTTTCGAAGCGATTTAATTGGTAATTGTATAAAGCTCTTCGAGTAAAACTTCTCCTAAGAAAAAAATTAAATAATTAACAAATGGTATAAACATGTGTTACATAGCATTTACATACATTAGGAAGTATTGAAAAAGTACATAGACTATTTATATATTATTTATTGTTATTAATTGACCATAATTGACCACAAGCATCAAGACTTTCGGCTTAATTCTGATTTTTAATATATATATATATATAGTTTTGTCAAAACTACGTAGCTGTCAAAATTACAATGTTCTAATTTCAGGTATATTTGACTACGTAAATTCACTCCCAATCCCACATTTATTTACTTAGGTATATACTCTTATAGAATTTCGATACAAAACAAGTATAACTTATTTTGAATACACCATTCATTAATGGTTCAAAGCCATGAACTCAATAAATTCCGCGTATGAAGTAGAAGTCACGATGCAAATATAATTTCATATACGTTTAAAGCTCCCAACACTAATTTTATTTTTTGTAAACAAAAATTATTAACATTAAGGCTTTTCGATGAACTTTTAATGATAAAATTGAGAAATTTTGTAAAAAAAAAAATACATTATAGATTACATAAACTAACTATATGTATATTATTTATATATATATATACAACTCAGTTTGAATATTTCTTAGAATTTTATTACATAATTTTAGCACAGATTATATAGCAAACAAAGGCTTCATTTGTTATTTTATTCCCCATCTAGGATTGCAAATTGTGTATATAAAATTTATGAAATAGTTTAAAATAGTTTTGAAAAAAATATATATGTATACACATAGATATGTATATTAAATAAATATTAATAAAATCAAATTATATAGTTATAGTATTTATTAAGTACATTGTAGTAATACATGTATATTTAGTATCTTCTTACAAGTTACATTAATAATAAAACATATAAGTACGTACCTACCTACCATATTGAGAAAATTTTATTAATAAACTTTTTTATAGCATTTCTAGCATAAATAATTAAATATTATTTTACATTCATTCATACTGATTTTAAATTATATATATATATATATGACATTTATATGCATATGTAAGTACATATATACATAATGTGTATAAATGTGCCAGCATAGAATTATAATAATACACAATATACAAAACTATGTAAGTATATTACGTGTGTTACATATAATTTTTTACACAATTTTTACACATATGTATAGCATACATATTATGTATGTACATGTTACCATATCATCATGTAAAATTATGTTGTCGCCTAAAGTTGAAAAGCCCCTTTAGTAGATGATATTATTAGAAGACTGACTATCATTATAATAATATAGTTTAAAGATTTAAACAAAAATAATAATAAAAAAAAAAAATAAATAAAATAAAGCTTGCGAAGAAGTTAAGCATAAAAAATGGTTATGAAGAAAACAACTTAAAAAATGAAAAAAAAAAAAAAAAAAAAAACAACTTCCACATAGCAAAGAAAAAAAATAGTTTTTATTGAGGTCACCACAAATCGTTGGTTGATTTTGTTTTTTCTTTTTTTTCTTTCTTTTTATTTTTACATCAGGTTTCTAATATCTATCTATTTATCTAGTATTTCAACCCATACTAATAAGCTAAATAGGAGCGGGGATATATTTTTATGCTGTAGGTACCTCTCTACCTAATTCTATTCATTTTATATATTTTTTTTTTATTTCCATTTCATAGAAAATTTGAAGTACGTTTCTACACAACAAAACTACATGGATATCGATGTACATTTGTATGTATATATATGTACATGTAGATATGTACACATTATTTATTTCTTTGTAACTTTTAGTAAAAAAGTGGAGGTCGTGTCATAAAAAAATAAAAATCAAAAATTTAAAAAAATACAATAGAAATATAACGTAGGTACAAAACAAAATTTACGTGTAGGTATTTGTAACAAAAAAAAAAAAAAAAAAAACAATAATAATAATAATAAAAAGAAAATACTTGATTCTAAGTATTGAGTAACTACCAATGAAATCCTTTTTTAAAAGAATTTTTGGGGTTTTTGACTTCTAAATTTAAAAAAAATTTTTTTTTTTTTTCTTATAAATTTGAATACAGAGTTTAATTTGATTTTTTAACTTTTTGTTTAAAACGTAAAAAAAAACATTGAAGATATAAAATTTACCCAAGCCTTATTAATTAAATATTATTGTTTTCTTATCTTCCATTATTCTTCTTAAATTCGACTTATCCGAATTTTTTTAAAGATAAATTTTTAAGGAGCTATTATAAAGCTATTTTTGGAGCAGTGGAGCTATGACATTGGCATACAAAATGTGATCTATCAAATTTTTTTTATCAGCTTTTTTTATAGTTGTCGTTTATGTATTCGAATTCGGCATAGCTTGAACTGATTGTGATACTGAAGCAAAAATAAATTTCAGTTTTATGTAATTATTAAATTTTTACAAAGTAGTTGATTAGTCTTTTATATTTTGCCTACATATACTCTGTTATCATCTGTCGTCTAGTTAAAGTGACGAATTTAATACTACGCATTTAATACGAATTTTCCCACACTGAATTTGAACCTATGTTTGCCACATTAATGAATTGTATTTTATTTTCTATACTTCTTTATAGATAATTTCTAAAACCTACTAAGTTTAGTGTATAAAAATACCCTCCTGATTAGCCACATCATTAAGTGTTATGTAATGTAGATATTAAAATGCTTCAAAAGCTTTTTATTGAATTCTGAATTGATTGTTGAAGTCCTTTGAAATTTGAAGACCCTATTTTTTTAATATTCGAAAAATAAATCAAAATATGTACTTAGATCACTGTTCATTAAAGTAATCCAAACTTGCTAATATCACACTGAAAACAAATATAAGACAAAGAGTGAGTTCAGAAATATAAAATATACTAGTGGGTCCCTATGCAATTGCACAGTAATAACTTTATTTAAAAAATCCTGAACATCATCATTGATTCATATCAATTTATATGACTCATATTTTTTTTTCTGTAGGTAGGTAGGTAGGAATCATCGAAGGACATCAAGTGGGTTCAGTCGCCCGCGCGCAAGCCAACAATGGTAGTTAAATCCTTAAACCCACTAAAATCACTTCTTTTTGGTTTTTCATAAATTACAAACAAATCAATGATAGATCGACTAATGAATTTTTACTCTCAGAAAAAAAAAATTATATGTTTTTTTACATAATTTAAATTGTGGTTATGTTTCTGTATTATTAATTAAAAATTGTTATATATAAATCTATAAGCCTACTTTATAGGTCCTAAAAAAAAAATATTTCACTACATTTTTTTTTTTTTATATTTTTTTAAAAAATTGTTTTTTATAAAATATTTAAGTAAATTTAAAATTAAAAGCTTTAAAAAAAGTTATTTAAAAATGAAATAAAATATAAAAGTGTAAAAAATGAATGTATTTTTCTATTTTTAGTATTTTGTCATAGTATTGGAATTGTTTAACTTTTTTCTGTTATTAGCCTATCCTTATAATCTTTTTAATCTTAATATGTACCATGAAAAATAAATCTTATTTCTATCAATTTGACATCAATTACAGTAAAAATCGGTTATAGTAACTACTTGCTATAGACACAATTCGCTTTTAGTCAACAATTTTACTGTCATCATCTTTTTCAATATTTTTGTATGTATTTTAATTCGTTTATAGTCAAAAACGTTTGTAGTCACAATTCTGTTATAGTCAACAATGCTTTTGAAAGAATGTAAGTAATAAACTTCATAAGTTCAAACAATCGAGCTTACATTAAAATATAACTCCAATTTTTTCAATAAAACAAAAAAAATAAGTCAAAAGTGAATTATTTTATTAAAAAAACTGATTTATTTATTGCCTTTTTCTGTTCTTTATTACAAATATGTACATTTTGTGATTATAATATAACAGAATTTCTATTTATAAATAAAGTTTAAAGTTTAAAATTGTTATACGAGAGATATTTTATTTAATTTTGCTTATAAAGATGCAATTTTATTTTGACTACGCCTATAGTGACAAAACGGTTATAGTCACAAATATTACTGAAATTTAGGGAATGACTATAACCGTAATGTACGTATTTTTTTTAAATAGCAGAAGCAAATGAACATTTATTCTACACATTTTGGAAGAGTATGATCTGATTTTTGTTTTTCTGTTTTGTTTTAAATTTTTTTTTTTGTTTTCGTTTTTGTACTTTTTGGTATAAGTTTGTGTGTTTATTTAAAATGAAAGAATTTTTTTGAAGCCTTTAATATAAAAATTGTCCTCGATTGAAATTTATTTTAGAATTTACCATTGTTTATTTGGTGTAACTATTTTAAATGTTTTAAGTATTCACCCTTCCGTAGCCTATAATCGGTTGGAGCACAGAAATGTGTTTCAATTTACGATTGGTAGTTACGGGTTCGAGTCCCGTTGGCGATAAAAAAATATAACTAAAAAAAATAGCAAAATAAAATATTATATATAAAAATTTATAATCAATACAAATAATTAATAATTAATACTTTATAATTAAAAATATTACCTATATCAATAATCATATAATCTCATACAACACAATAACCAAATAACACAATAAATAAATATTGACAAACACTAATTGTCAACAATTGTCCACAACTGACAAAAAGTATGAGACATGACGTACCCAGTAAACATAATAACGTCAGGCATCTTAACGTCAAAGATGGATAAAACCGCAGCAACAACTTGCGGATAAATATGACTTCGTTTTACCACGTAGGCGCAGATAGAGTTATCAGTCTTCTACAGTAGGCCAATCCCCTACTTAGACAGTATAAACAGATTAAAAATGAAATTAGACATTGCCTCGGAAATAGAAATGATGATATCATAGTAAAATTAGCTGCTAGAAATCGATTACGAAATGTCATGTCGAAGCCCTATGCTCCCAAGAGGAGTAAGAAAAAAAAAAAAAAGTATTCAACACAAAGAACTTGTTAAAATTTTAATATATATATGGTGTAATTTATTATTCAACTATTCTTGCTTTTTTACTCCCCCCGTCGTTCATCTTGTGTATGTACTATATATATAGATGTATGAGATGTACATAAATATATATATAAATGTAATCAGCAAACATAATGTAATATGACAATGTGCTATCAATATTTTCATATTATTTTCACTGGCTTAGGCTAAATTATTTAACTAGAGAAAATGGAGAGGAGGAGAAAATGTAGTTCACAATACAGACATACATCAAAACATCGGAAAAAACGATTTACACTGGAATAATAAAAAAGCAATTTTTACATTTAAAACAAAACGGATGACGCTAGTAGCTATGACCATGAATGCATAATATTTAATTAAAAAAACTTATTCGAACTCTAGGTATATCGTATTTTTTTATTAACTCAGCATAGTTTTCAGAATTGAAATATTTCTACTCTGGTAATAGCGCGCTCTATATTCGTTCTCTGTTCATTGCTCGTAGCATGCGATCCAACTATGTAAATGAAGACTTTACAATCTAAAGTTCTCAACAGTAAATGAAGACTTTACAATCTAAAGTTCAACAACAGTTTTTCAAATCAGCTAGATTCCTTGTTTCATATTTATTTCCATTCCAATTATATTAATGAAAGCAACACTTAACAATTGTTAGTTCTGTCCAATCATCTATAATTACAAAATAAAAAGCATTTAAGGACCTGCGCAGTAAACACCTTTTCATTTTATCTCTCTTCTTCTTATTGAACTCTTCATATACAAGGTGGTCCGGTTTAGAGCAAAAATATTTTGAAGGGTGACCCTTGTAGTATTTTAGGAAAAAAAAATTGTTTTAGACTAGTGGTCTATCTTTGAATTGGACTGCTCTTTTTTCACTTTGAATTTTTTAAGAGAAGGATGCAATGTTTTTAATTCTACTGAGCAAAAGTTCATCAGATTTTTATATTTTATGAAGAAGGAAGAAAAAATATGTACCTATGTGCCAAGACCAACCAATAAATTTGTACTAAGTCGTATATAATAATTATACACTTATTTAATCTTAAATATAACTACACAAATTCCAAAATAAATCTCAAATCTAAAATTTTAATCATTGTAATGCCTATTGAAGAATATCTACGTATTATTAGATTTAAATTAGACTAGATTTAGATTGAAATCGTATTTAATTTTTTATTTCTATTATTAAATAACTAGTTATAAGAGATGTAATAGAGAGATGACCGACATCCTACCTGGAAAAGGGTCCTAAATTTTAACTGTACATTTATGAAATAATAAAATTAAATTAGATTGCGGATCGTTTAAAGGAAGATACTACCTATTATAATCTGTTCACGAATTAAATTAAAAGGACGAAAAAGTTCTAGAATTGTTTAATATCTAAATTGTTATATGCACAAACTTATATGCATACGGACCAAAAGTTATTTTATGATAAATAATATGAATGTGTGTGTGTATCCATTGGCCATAATTTTTTTTGGATAAATTACAAAAATAAAAACATTTTGAATATTTTTTTTTATTCTTCTATATTCTATTTAATTTTCAAATTATAAAACAGAACACAGCATTAAAAAAATTTGATTTTTTTTTTTTTAATTCATTTTTCATTTTCTTATTTACATACATTTCCAAACATACACATTGACACTTCAATAGATATTTATTCTATTAAAATAACTTTACCGTTTTCTGAAGAAAAAAAAAATAATAAAAATTACAATACATTCTTAACGACCTCGAATCCAACCAGAAATTTATACTGTATTTCTATTTAGTACAACAACAAAATACAAGCAGAACAAAAAAAAAATATCTAACTAAAGAGCCTTCTCTTAATATAGTTTTCAAAGAGAGGAGAACTCCTTTAAAGAAAACCAAATAACAACAACAACACTAAGCTAAATACTATTATAAAATATAAAGTGACTTTTTGTTTAATCAAATTATTTTTCTAATTGGGGTAAGATGGGGTAAAAGATATAGTTTTATATATACATATATATATAACAATAAATATCCATATCTGATCTAATACAATACATGTATAGAATTTCATATGAAAACAATGATCGTATGGTGTTTAAATAAAATTTTGTTTCTGTAGTTTATATATTATTTTCTAATCGTGTACTGTTTTTGATTGCTACAAAACTCCTTCGTTTTGCTACTACAAAATCATAATAGGAATCCTATCCTAAATACAGGAATTCCAATTTAATTACATATGTATAGATTTCTAATTACCATCATATTCTATTTTTTTTTTTTTTTTTCATATCCAATATTCCAATTCTCCAATCCAATACAAAATATACTACCATACATATTATCAAATTATAAATTCTATCTACATTATATAGAGATATTATAATGGATACGGATATAATATTGTTCGTAACGTAACGTAACACATCTCATTCATACACAATTAAATAAAAATAAATTTAATTAGGGTGGGGGTAGCAAATAATTAAAAAATTATGCATTATTATTAGTTTATATGGGATGATAATAAAAAACAGCACAAATAAAATAAATAAATTTTAGGAGGATATGTAGTTGAATTTTATTTTTGTAAATGTGTGCGTAAGTACTCTCTTATCGTTCGCAATTTAAAAAATGATCACGCTTTTTTACAAAAATAATTCTTGTGAATTTATTTAGATTTAAGAATTTGATGAAGTGTGAGTGAACGGGGAAAAAATATATGAACATTTTAAATAAGGAAATTATATTTATTACTTAAACAATATATACAAATGCAATAAGAACTTGTTGCCTATAAAATAATTTTATTATAGTATATAAAATAGGGCTGCCAGCTTATATGAATTGACACAATTTGGTTAAAATGTATATACATATAAATATTTATATAAAATTTATTTATTAATTAACTTAAATTTATTCTGTTTGTCAAATTCATTTTTTTCTGGTTTTAACTTTAACATTAAAAAAAACATTTTATTTTTATATACATATATATTTTTCCTTTCCCTTCCTTTAACTG
The DNA here is from genome assembly GCA_963942445.1 of Argyra leucocephala. NCBI lineage: Eukaryota > Metazoa > Arthropoda > Insecta > Diptera > Dolichopodidae > Argyra > Argyra leucocephala. The sequence goes on from OZ012677.1 coordinate 186,733,931, forward strand.
ATAGTTGGTGGTAACCCTATCATATGCGACTAGTCAAATTTATATAACACAATGCTATATGCTTATGGATTTGGGTGTGCAAAGGAATTTCAAAAAGAGCGTATACAACTTTTAAACATATTATACCTATATATATACACATATATAATTATAATGTATATACATTTATTATTTTATTAGTAAAGTTGCCATTCCTATTATAAAAATTATAATATCAAATTAATTCCTATCTCACATTACTCCACTACCATGTACACCACAAGCAATTTTAACTAAATTTTCCTTCTATAACTTTAGGTTTAGTTGGTTGTGTAGACTTTATATATTTACTAGTTCTATCTCTATATATAGTGTTATATAGGATTATAGGATAAAGCAAAATTATCAAAATAAATTTTTAAATTTTCATATACAAAAGTATATATGCATGCTATATGTTGATTCTTCTCTTTTCTTGGACTGTAAATATAAATACATTCAAAGCTGCTCAAACCAACCAAATCAAAAAAGCTAAATATTATACATATAATCTAAGTCCATTCCAATTTGTACCGTCGCATGTGTGCATATTACCCAAATAAAAATGTTTGTTCCTTTCACATACACAATCTTACTTAATATATTTTATCTTGTCGCGTCGTTACTTACACTACATAGCAAACACTCAGGGTATTTTAACTAATGAACTAAATAAATAAAATGTAGCTGGTTTGTAGTTTTGTAGTTATTACTATAATTTAAAATGAGAGATAAATAATGAAATAACAAAAATAGAGAGAATATAATAAAACAACAACAAAATATCCAAGAGTGCATTTTTTTTTTTTTTTTTGCTTTTTTTTTTTTTGTTGATTGATAAATACGTACAGTTTTTGTTTTATAAATGAATTTTATTTGCATGCATGTATTTTTAAAGAAAAACAAAAATTCATCAGGTATATTGCTATTTCATATTTTCAAATTCACAAACACATTCCCGAAAAAAACACAAATGAAACGAATTAAATTATAAACATAATACGAAAATAAAAACAAAAACAAAAAAAGTAAAACGTAAAGTAAAGCCTTGTTGAGTTGACTTAACCAATTTATTGTTTTTTTTTTCCTCTTGTTTTGTGTTTTTTTTTTCTGTTGATTATTTTTAGTCCGATTGACTAATTTTATCCCTACGAAACAGTTTAGTTACGAGTTTGCTAGCCGCTGGAGCGGTGTTCAGAAAAATAGAAAAATAGAAAGGGAATTAAAAACGGACATTTGAGTGAAAAAAAAAAGAAAAAATAAAATATTTTTCTGTTTTTTTTTTTTTATTATTTAAATAATTTTTATACTAATATTATATTTGATATTACATTCGAAATGAATAAATATTGTATTACTTATTTTAAAAATTAAAAAAAAAAAGGCTATAAAATTTTTAAATTATAATAAATAATAACGGTACGATAAAATTTTATTTTAAACAAACCAAAGTTTTTTAGACTTTGACTTATTCAAAAAAAAAAAAAAAAAATACTAGAAACAAAATTAAAATTGCTCAAAATAAATTAAATTGATAAAAATGGGATTATAAAAATTAAATACATACATATGTACATAATATATTTAAAAACAAAAAATTTTAATTAAAATATAAATTAATTTTGAAATACATATAAAATGTGATAATTAAATGTTAAAAGAAAAGTGTATACCGTTATTTAAAATATATATACATATATATACAAAATTCAACAAGTAAATTTGTTTTTATTATTTCTTTATTTTAAAAATAATAAATATTTTGAAATACAACAAAAAAAAAAAATCATATTAGAATTAGGTATTTCAATTGAATTATATCTGCTTGGCTCTACCTGATCTAATAAGAAAATTTGATTTTATTTTTATAATACCTGAATAAATAAGAATAAATAAATAACAAAAAAAAAAGTGAAATTTTATTAGAACAAGTGCTCATTATAAATATTCTAAAATATAAATTACCTAAAAAATAAAAAAAAATAGGTATAACCTTTTAAGAAAAATATATATATAATTAAATTTACATTCTGCATATATATTTGCATATACATATATCTAAGTATACAATTAAAATAATATTCAAGGAAAAAACATGAATAATAATATAAATTTTAAAAATTGGTTTCTCTTCAAAAATATTTTCGATTATAAAATTTTAAAAAATTAAAATATAAATGCATGTATATATGCATATTATTATTTTGTGACATTAGAAAATTAAATTTAACATTTTTTATTTTTGGATTACCTACCTACAACAAATTACATATCTACATTACTCTACTTAAAGAAAAAAAAAAATAAATAAAAAAAATTGGATTAAGTAGCTGAAATTGATTAATTTTGACATGTCAAATATAGGTAAGTTAAAATATTTGCATATTTCACCATATTTTAATTTAAAGTGAACATTTCTGTATTTACATACAAGTCCCTATAAAAAAAAATCTAGACACTATGCCAATCAATTTTTTGTTAAAAAAAAATGCGTATATTCAATATTTTAAAATAAGTGATAAAAAATTTATTTCTAGCTTAGTATTTTAGTATGTAACATACAGATAATTTAAATCTGTCAAAATTTTATTCAACTCTATACATATGTTCGATGTGTATACATTGTTCTCAATATTCTATAGGTAGGTGTAGGTACTTATATCGTATATACCTACATATAATTTAATATTTGTAATTTAAAATTTGTCATAAATTCGTGGTTACGATAATTTATTTTTATAATTATAATCCTTTTAGATATTTTGAATACTGTGTATAGCCGCAAATGCATGTATTTTGTAACGTAACGCAATTAAACAAAAAAAAAAGCTAAATCATTGTCTAGTTTTTCTAATATTCTAATAGAATTTTATAGCTGGTCTGGTGCTCTAAAATCGTAAAACAATGAAATAAAATTTCTTTTTACCTCCTCTCTCTATTAGTCCTATATATTTATTTATATTTAATATTCAGTTTGGGAATATTCCTATTTTTTTTTTATTATTTAAAAAAGCAAAAAATTATTCATTGGAAATTAATTTACTTTTTTTTTTTATTTATTTTATAATTTCTCCTTAAATATTTGAATTCATCTCTCTTTAATTTAGGTGGAATTCATATTATTATATTGTATTATATTTTGTAATTGTATTCTATTTGTCCATGATCAAAATTCTCTCATATAACCAACTTTTATACAAGTAAAGTACCCACAATAAAATAATGCTATTTGGAATAAAATATATATGTGGTGTGTGTGTTTATGCGATCAAATTAAAAGGAAGATTTCGTAATTTTGTTTTGTACATTAAAATAATATCCATCCTTAAATATATATAATATATATATATTAATATTTTTGTTTTTAAATAAAAAAAAAATAAATAAAAAATTGTGACTTTGCTCTCCTCATACTAACATATTCAAAGGAATTTCTTATATATAAGTAAAATATTCTTAAAAATGAAAACATAATACGCAATGTTATATACATTTATTATTTACATCCTTTTATCTTTATTTCAATTTTTTCAACATAATGTCGAAATTCTATATAAGTAGTAATAATTATATTTTATTGAAAATTACAAAATGAGGTTGTAATAATTAATAATTAATTGTATTAATACTACGTTTAAAATTATAGGTTATGTTTACCAACCCTACAGAAAAAAGAAAATTTATATACATATGGATCTAACTAATTTTAAAAAAGTTTAGTGATCGTCGATCGATCCAATAAAAATTTAAATTTAAAAAAATATATATATATACTTAACTAATTATATATATAAATAAAAACCTATTATATTCATTCATGCATATGATGATGAGGATATGAGTGTATTTTTATTTTTATTATGTGTATTTCAAAATTGGCACTAATCATACAACTGATTACTGAGTAGAGCAAAAAAAGCTCAATTTTTATTTTGTAGGAGAGAAATTTTAGAAATTTATTTATTTTTTCTTATAGATTAGAATAAAAATTTTTATTTATGTGCCATATTGGACATTTTTATGTATATGTATGTAAGCCTATATGTGCTATAGTGATGGAATTATTTAGTATAGGTACTAAAGTTAAAAGTAGGAAATCTCGCGAAATTAACTATATTATTATTAGATTGTTACTATATTGAAATTGTCAAATGTATATTTTATGTATATACACAGGCTGATTTATGAGTGATCATGAAACGAAATGAAATCATTAGAAAACAAGGTAAAATTTTAATTTAAAATTACTTGTATAGATATGAATTATCCATTATCGTTGTTGGTTTTTATACGAAATTTAAACCACTCTAAATATTTACATTAAAATTCTTAATTGTAGTACCCACCTAAGTAGTTACTTAAAATTAATTACAATAATATTTTCAAAAAGGATCACATCCCGAAAGGGAAACCGACCTGGAAAGTTGATCCGCTGATCAATAAATTATTTTCAAGTGTTATTATCTCATTTTTAAAAAAAAAAAAAAAAAAAAAACAAAAAAAAAAAAATTTAATAACAAAAGCCATAATAATCATTCATAACTCAAACTCAAATTAGGATATATGTAATATTTTACGCGAATCTTATTGACTCAACTAAATATAAATAATAAAAGTAAATACATCGAAGGAAATCTAATAAAATGATTAAATATACATATATAGGAACCTAATAAACTTAGCTCATCTTTATCCAAAGGTCAACTGTTTCTTTTCGTTCATTATAAGTAAGTAATAGAAAATAGTTAATTGATATAACTAATTGAAAAATTTATCGTACAATATTGATTCAGTTCATACTTAGATTAGTTAATACTAAACTAATTAGATTTGTTATGTAGGTATATGTATATATATATATATTAATGTATAATTAACTAACTACTTAATAATTATAAATCCAGATTTTTTTTTAACAGGTAACAAAATACCTATATAAATAGGTACATAAAATTTATTTTATAATTACAATTATTGCAGACCTGATCAAACCTAAAACAATTTATACAGCTACTCCTTAATTATCCTCCTAATTATTTATTTCTATATGTATATACAGTTTATTTAGTATAAGTTTATTTTGTTATCCTGTTTAAAAGGTATTTAATAAATTATCCTGTTAATTATAATTATTTACTTATACTTATATAATTATCTATTTTATATATATTTTTTTAATTATTACTTACATACATAATTTACTGTATCTACTTATATAATATACTAAGTTAATAATTTGTAATTGGTATATATACTTAAGTTATTTCAAATGAAATATATTCAGTTGTACTCGGACATATTCGTATTACAATGAACTAAATTGATTCAAGTGTGAATCAGACCTGTCATTTTTATAATAGTGTCACAATATACTGAATTGATTCAAATGTAAATTTGACCTGTCATTTAGCTAACGAAATATAACTAAATCAGCTTTCAATCTAAAATACAAAAATTTGTATGTCGAATAAATCAAACAAACTATGTAAATAATATGTAACTATATATTATTACTTATGTATTAATTATTATATATTATGTATTTATGTATTTACTGTATGGTTCTTTGTTTTCAAACAATAACAATTAATTAGTTACTTATTATTAATTAATAGTTGTGTATTACTTATGCAGTTTTGTTAATTATTTATTACGATATTTACACCTAAAATACAACTAAATACTTATATATAAACATTATTATTATTTTTACGGTATATTTATAAATAATTTATTTTTACATTACATTACATTACATTTATAAGTAAGATACAAATTTTTAACTAAACTAGGTACTATGGCCCACATATTATAAGTCCCAAAAATTAGTTGTATATATATATAATATTCCTATATACATATACTAAAAAATAAATATATATACATATTATCTTTACTATCAAATAATATGACATAACTATACCTATTTTATATTATTTTAATTTAAATCCAAAATAATTAAACACCACCAAAACATCTAACTTCAATATTCTAAACTAGTTAATTTTAAAAATTTAAACAACTTATTAATTTATTTAATTACATTATAATATAGTTATTTATTATTTACAGATAACTAATTTATAAATTTTATTCTCTAGAAAAAATAACATGATATATATATGTATACCTATTTCTATTAATTGACTGATAAGAACATTTTCATATTATTATTGTGCCTTTCAAGCCCATAATACATATTAGCTACATAAAATTCCATGCATACATAATTATGAGCATAAAAAAAAAAATTCAAATTCAGTCTGAAATATTAATGCATGTACTTATGCATATAAAATTTAAAACAACAAAACAGAAGAAAAAAAAAAGAAAACAGAAATTTGGTCAGTGACCTTATCAAACTATATAGTTTATATCTGTAGTATTTTTGTGTCAAAAAATTTTACTTATAAAAAAAAAAATTAAATTAAAATATATTTAATTATTTTATTTATTTATTTTTTATCTATAGATACATTTATGACTTCAAACATATATGACAAGTATTTTACTTGTATACGTGTATGTGTTTGTGCTTTTTGTTTATTTTTTTTTTTATTTGTCAAACGAAGAAGAAGATATGGATGAATCGCGAACTTTCAACATAAAAATAAAACGATAAAATAAAATTTTTAAAATTCTTTAAAAAATAAACAATAATACATATACATAAATATTCATACAAGTATACATATGTATGTACTATATTTATATGTTTGTCATTTTAATGTTAATGTTTATTACAAAATCACCTAAAATCAAATTAAGCAACAGGTAGATCATGTTGATTGATAAAAAAAAAGCTTAACAAGCAGTTTATAATAATATATTATTTATTTAATTTACAACTATACTTATTATTTACTTATTTATATACTTATATTATAGATATAAAACTTGTAGGTATGTAAGAAAAGTTTATGTACCTTTATGTTAACGGAATTTATGCAAAATTAAGAAATTTCAAATAATATCACTATGTATCGTATATGATGTATGTGCTGTATAGATTCATGTATATGCATATAACATAAAACATAAAATAAAATAATAAAATAAAATAAAAAAAAAAAATGTTAATGATCGGAACAAAAATTTAATAAAAAAGAGATGTGATGAGATACTGAATTTAATTTATTATTGTTTTCTTGTTAAATATTTTATTTTTCTTGGGCGTTATTTGAAATAATAAATAAAATATAAGGTAACTTTTAATATGGGGCAATAAATTCATGAACTACATAATATAGTTTTTTTTTTTTTTTTTATTAATACATATTTACTTTTAATATTATGTTAAGTAGGTATTTTTTTTTTCTGTTGGCGACTTACTCTATATAGTTAAGTATGTATATTTAAGATATTGTTGTTGTATAGTGAATGTTTTTTTTTTTTTGGTTTTTTATTTTATTATTAATATTATAATTAATAGATGAATCTTGTTGAAGGTTATTTTTGATTATTATTATTATTATAATTTAATTTTTTGTATTTTATGGAAATGATACAAATGCACGTGTAAGCGAGATTTTTAAGGACAAACATAATCAAGTGTGTTATTTAAATGTTTTTTTTTTATAGTTAAATAGTTAAGAATGTTATTTCTATTATGTAGAAATTTAAGCATGGTAGTATTGTAGGTACATAAGTATGTGTATATCGTTATACTTAATATAAAATTTAATAAATTTGGGAATTAATGTTCCTGATGTCAAATGTACAAAAGAGATATTTAACTATACATTAACTACCTACCTATATACCTAGATACTTAATATCTATTGTTTTGTATTTTGATTTGTGATATTTTTCAAGGCTACTAACTACTTATACTTAACTATTATACTTGTGTATATAGCTACTAATGCATTCTGATTTGAATTATAATTTGAAAGAAAATAACTTTTGTTTTTTTTTTTTAAATTGAGTTTTTCATAATACTTAAAACTTCAATTTTTGTTTGTAAGCATATAAGTACCTAGTCTTATTAAGATCTGTTATTTTTACAGTAATGTCTCGCTAATATGAATAATTTAAATGTATTTTTTCTTTATTTATTTTGATTTAAATTCAAAATAGTTAATTTTGATATACAATTGACAAATTTAAATGAAAAATCAATTTTGATATACAAATTAAACTAACCTTCGGCAGTTCTTAGTTAACTCAAATAGTTAAGTGTCAATTAGGTGTCTATTAGGTGTTACGTATAATCAGTTGTAAATAGTTAGGTGTAGATTTTGTATTTTCTAGAACATATTTATTTTAATCGTATCCTATTTCGAGCAAGTATTTTCATTTATTTACAATTAGGTAGTTAGTCTTATAAAAAAAAATATAATTAGCTTATTTTGAAATGAGAAAAGAATGTTTTTGAAATAAGGATCACAGTCTTTTATAATAAATAACTATGTTATATAATAACTAATTATATAATGACATTTTGAATGACATTTTATTATATAATAACAATATAGTTATTTAGTTTGTGGATTTACACAGATCGCACCGATGTCATTCATAGAAGAAAAATTCATATAATTTTGAAATAAGAATCAATGAATGAAAGGACAAATAGGTCGTTGAAATATGTTACTATTAACTATAGGTGTCCTTAAGTTTTTTGTAAATATTTTGATTGTGTAATAATAAATATGAATAAGATGTATAACTTCGATTTTATAACTGCATAGTTATGTCTATTTTTCTACTGTAGCACCTATGTAATTTTTGAATAATTAATTGAGTCAGGCCCAGGACCTACATGTTCAACAATCGAATAATTAAATCAATGTTAGAAGTTTGATGAATAATTTGAAAGTTCTCAAAAACTACACAAATCGTTGAAATATTGTCTTTATTTGTAGCTTGACAAAAATTCTTAACATTTTATTCAAATCAATGACATTTTATAATATTCAACACAATAAAATTGCTTACAATGTAGTTATAAAAACTATATTTAGTTTTGTATATATAATATACATAGTTAATTAGGCATTGTAATTCTTGAATAACTATTTTATATATAACTACTTATATAGTTATAACTATATAATAATCTTTGACTATTATTTTTTACATGCAAAGGGATAAAAAAAAAAATTAGCAAACTTAATACATAAGGAAAGGATTTTCAATATATATATATATATATCATATATATAAATTATAGTTACAGACATTTTTTATTTTTATATTTTTTTGTATATATTATATTGAATAACTATTCCTGCTAATTTAATTAAAGTACAAACACAAATACAATTATTGTGAAACTTTAAAATATTATTATACACATCATATCCCTATATATATATGTTACATATTTGAATCCATGAATAGAGATATCTATAACTATGTTTACTTGTATACGTAGGTGTTTCGTTAATTTTCACCTCTTTCCTTTTTTTTATTTTAGTCTTTTTTTTTTCTTTTTCTTTTTAACTTTCTGTTCAATTCCTATAATCCTATAAAGAGGATTGTAGAACCTCAAGGAAACGAAAAAAAAAAAAAAAAAAAATACAAAAAAAGAAAAGCTTGCATACATTATTATAAATACATATATTTTGTTTAAATATATATATAAATATAGCTATATATATGTATATAAGTGTAGCCTCAAAAGTTTCCTAATGCCTGTCTATTAAATGAAATGACAAAAACAAAAACAAAAAAAAATTGTTCTATAACCCGCTTAACTTCTGCAATAATAATAAAACAAAAATAACAACAAAAATAAAGGTGAATTCTTCCTTTATGTCCATGTGTCCATTTAGCCTTTTTTCTGTAAGTACATTGTTTTTTTTTTAGGTAGTTAGTGTTTTTTTTTTTGTTTTTTACATTTTCATTGTGAACTGGTGCAGGAGGGATTTAGTTTTGTATTGCTAATTTAATTTATTATTATTTTCTAATTTTATTTTTTATTTTTATTTTTTTTTTTTTTAAATAAATACTTTTAAAATATAAAAATTATGGGTAAGTATATTGCATAATTTTGAATTATTATTTCAAAATAATTTAGTATAAAATTTGATTTTAGTGCAAAATTTAAAAAAAAAAAACAGAGGAGAACAATATTCAAAATTCAGTGATATTAAAATCGTCCTAATTGCAATAATTGTGTATTTTGCAATAATTGTGTATTTTGCAATAATTGACACCTTGATAATATTGTGATAATCATCATACACTAACTTACTTGCATTTTTAAAAAACTAACTAATGTAATATACAGACCAAATAACAATATAGTTAGTTAGTGGTAATATTTTGAAAATAACTAAGTATATATATATACATATTAATATTTTAGTCTACAAAAGTGAACGGATATTACAGATTAGATTTAATGTTAACGAATATTGAAAGATTAGAGATTAAATTAATTGACTTAACTATTCTAGGAATAAGCATATTTCGATGAAAGCTATTTCATTATCCATTTAATTAAATCAAAAGTTTAGTTGTCAGAAATAAGACTAAGAACAGAAGCTAAAGGACTAATTCTATATTCAACCATTTATTTATTTATCTACAATATTAACGAGAATTTAAATTAATTATACTACTTAATAAGATCATATTAAAATGCTTTTGAAACCTTAAATAACTGATGAAGTGTATAAATATATTTTTAAATTACTTAACTAACTGCTTGTTAAGTCAATTTTATATAAAATTACTATTTTCCAATATTTTATTTAAACTGTGAAAATAAGTAATAGAATAAATTCAAATTAAGATTAACTATAATACAATAACTAGTAGTTAATTTATATACATAGTTATATATATAATATATATATATATATATATAACAATATTCTAATTCAAAACTAGAAATTTTTAAAACACGTTCCTTCAGAAAGTCATGCTAATGCAATTGATTTAAAAAATAACAACCTAACTAACTAAGTATATATGACAAATTATCATTTAATAATTAATTAATATATATAACTATGTATATACATTTTAACTTTACTGTTACTTATCAGTAACAGTAAGTATTTCACAAGAACATTAAGTGATGAAATACTTCACTAAAGACATTCTTGAACATTTTGAAATATTATAACTATATTATTATATTTCCGCCCTATGCCCAACGGATGGAGTTACAGGACATTGATGATTATTTATATTATAATTATTTACTATCAAATTTTATTATATTATTCGGTGAATTATTTTATTTATTTATCTATTTAACAATTCTCAAATTAGCCCAATTGCTCGTACAACCAAATTAAATTTTTTTAAAATATTAAAAACTAAATAACTACATTTTTTACTTGAAATAATAAAAAAATTTATCTACATTCCTCACTAGAAAGTAATATATTGAAATATATTATTATTTATCTACTTAAGTAGTTGAGTTATAAATAATTTGCTCTTTTAAAGGACTTTGATAAATAATTGCGGTTAGATATTCATTATATATATCTAACTAACTAAAACAACATTTAATTGCTATGAAATGAAATTGTTAATTATTAAAAACAAGCTAAGTAATAAAATTAAATGCTAATGATCAAGTATAAATTTAATAAGTTCAAGTATAATTTTAGTTTTACTATTTTTCAGTTAGTTAGTGTAATTTATTTAATATACTAATATAGAGTTAGGTAAGTAGATACTATGTTTAAAGAACTCGTAGAATTTGATCTTAAGCCTTATCACAGCGTAAGTCAATTCAATGAAAAGTTTATTTTATTTAAACCGCAAAAACAAGTTGTACCAGATTAATTATTTAACTAATTAATTAACAAAAATGTATGTAAGCCACTGGTTAATAATCTAATAACTTACTTACATATTGTATTGTATTGTATTTACAGTTTTGATATTTTTAAATTTCTAATCTTTTACTTAGTTCCACATAATTTTTTTTAATTATTAGAAATTCGTCATCAATTACAGCTAAAACGATATATTTGGTTTTGAGATGACTAAATTTGAGTTAAATAAATTTTCTGCAATGAATGTGTTATTTTGTATAACAATTGTATTAAGTATATATACTGTAAAATTATTTAAATCGAAAATTTTAAAAATATTTCCAAAATTTTTATTAATTTAACTTGCTTACAAAATTATCAAAAATTAAATTACTTTTTTATAATTAATTAAAATGTTATTATCAAAATTATTACAGTAAAAAAAAAAAAAACAAAAATTTATAAAATTGTGGTTCCATGTATCTTGAAGCTTAGTTAACAACAAAGAAAAACCACATCCATAATCACTCTATTTAAAAATATACTTTAAGTGTGTAACTAATGTACTTTAATGATATCGCATGCTTTAGAATAATTTTTAAACTAGGATTTTAATCAATGTACATAGTATAATATATATATAACTAACTAATATAGTGATATAGTATAAGTAGTTAGTTATTTTTTTAAATGTTGAAATATTTGTGCTATTCGGTCTATCAGTCAAGCATTATAAAATATAAAAAATTGAAGAAAACAAAAATTGTGTTTCTTGGCATTTCTTAAATGCATGTTCGTTTTTCTATTTTTTTTTTTTTTTTTGATTAAAATTAAATGTAATTTCATTTATAAAATACTTAATTCTTAATCTTTTTAGTTCTTACTTTTACTACTATAATTAAATGTCCTGAAAAAGTAATTTTAAATGGCTTCACAATAAATTGTTTGTTCATTCATCATTTCTTCGGTTTTGTTTACTTAAGTATGTTTAAAAAACTAAACTAATAAAAAAAATAATGATTTTAATATAATGAAAAAAAATTCATTTGCAGCTCTGCACATTTATTTTGTAATTATATTAAAACGCAGTAGTTATGGTTTTATCCAATATAAACTTTTACAGATCTTGACTTGGTAATTTTACAACCCGGTAAGCCTAAGATCAATTCCTTGCAATTAGTAAAATTCAAATATTGATAGCAAGTTACCGAAAAAATTGGTAATGCAGCACTGTAAATTTGTTATTTCCATTACTCACTACTTATTTAAAATTAATTTACTATGTTAAGATTCTATAGTAAACTCAAATTCGTTAAATTTGATCTTTTAGAAAAAAAAGTAATATGTAAGTTAACGTGTTATACGTACACGTACATTATAAAAAAAAAATATTAAAAATATTTTTGGTAGGATTAACAAAATATATTTTCATTTAACTGTTTAATTATATTCGTGTAGTTGAATAAGTATTGTGTTAAAATATTCGATTTAATTATATGATGTTATCTTAATGTTATTTTCATCTTGAAATTTGTGAATTCATCTTACTATTAATGTTATTTTATATTTGAAATTATTGCTATAAATACTTATTTAGAATTTTTGTTTTCTATTTCTAATTTTAATCTGTTTTAGTTTTTTATAAGCAAAATCTGTAAATCTGTAAGGGGTACTACCCAATAGATTGAAATAAATAAATAAATGATAAGTAGATATGTTATATTAGGAATAGTTTTAATGATTATAAAAACATATAATAATAATTTTAAAGAATTGACTTTGCAGAACTGTAAATTTTTTTTTATAATTGTTGTAATTAAGTTTTAAAAGAATTTTATAAACATAAATCTATGATCAGATACTTAAAAACATTATCTGTTAATCTCTATACAATAACTATATTAATTATACACGCTTATATGAGTAATTTACAATACAAAAAAGTGTTTGCAGCTCTGCAAATCTATTTGTAAATATTATATTTCACTCAAGTAAGATAGATTGTACTTTTTAAATAGTTACTATCCTTATTTAAATACAATCCCAAATTATATTTAAATATATGTAAACATATATATAAATACATAACAAATATTTAACAAACATTTAATGAATCTGTCTGCACTATAGTTATGTACCCCAAATTTGAAACTATTACATTCAACAATAAGTATTCATAATCCAACAAAAATATTTAACTACTTAATTTGAATTCACATAAAATATAAAAAAGATTTTTTTCCAATCTATTAATTGAATTCCGAGAGATTTTCTATTTTAATGATCAGTTCCTAAAACGCAATATTTTATTCATTTCATTTTTTATTATTTTCTTCTACATAATATTATAATGTAGTTAGTAACTATACATTTTAAATCTGTATTATAACAATTTTGTATATATATATAAAAGTATATACGTATATATATATATAATATACAAATATCCATTTGAAATAATAATAATAAATATTATTGTATAGGAAAATTGTGAAAAATAAACCAACCATAACAATAATGGAGGAAGAAAAATTAAATTTACACAGATACTCTACTGTTAATGTTTTTTTTTTGTTGTTGAATTGCAATTCGTTTTGAATAATATGAAAAATTCTATGTAAAACTATCGGATTTATGTTTTATAACGTAATAATTTTTGTATGTCATAAATAAAAAATAATTTGCATTTACCTTATTCACTAAATACATAAATGGATAATAAAATATCTATACTTAACTATCAACGATATTTTAATTTCTGTCAAAAATTCTCTAGCAGAAATTCTGTTTGTACTAGAGGTTTTTTTTATAGACAATTTTCGGTACCTCTACTTTGTTACGACTCGTTTTATATTAAAACAAGAGTGACGGGCGATGTGTACATATTTTAAAGCTATAACCAACTTTTTTATTGGACACGTCAAATATAGTTAATACTTGGTAATACTGATAAGCAATTTTCAGAAGTGAAAAGATAATTTAGTATAATACTAAACAAAAAATATGACACATTGGTACAAAATTTTGCAAATTCAAAATTAAATAAAAAGTTTAACTATTCTATTCTATAGTGTATTCAAATGATGTATAAATAAAACCACTACTGTGCAATTTCACAGGGTATACCCTAGTATAACTATATGTTATGGTAATTATTATTATTCAAAATTTAAATTTTAGTTAGCAAATCTATTTTATGTTGTTATTAATTTTTTTCATTTCAAATACGAGCATGTAATAATGACAGGAATTTAGCTTTAATGAACCAATCATATTTAGTTCTTTATGTATTTAACTATCGTACTTAATTAAACAAAGAAAACACTAACATAAATTCTATGTGGAAATTTAGTCTAACTACTTAAATGATTTGTTATATCGACATGTTATCAAACTAACTAATTAAAAAGAATTAATCAATAGTTATAAATTATTGGAACATTTAAGTTAAGTATCAAAATTAAAAAATCGAATTGATCGTAAAATTAATTTTTTTTACTACGTTAACCACTTACTTAACTAATTATTATCATTTATTATTATATATACTAAATGATAACTATATATGTATATAATTTTACGAAAAGGGTTTTCCTATATACAATTGGAAATTCTAGAACTACTTTATTTATCTAATATATATTACCTATATAACAATTATTATTATACTCAAATATGTATATATATATATATATATAATATATATATAGTTATAACTACATAAATACAACCTTTCTATCTAAGTATCATTTGTTTGGTATATTTTTATTATTATATATATTTTTTTTTTTTTTTGTAAATCATTATTAATTCAAGGCAAACTAGTAATTTGCGCTGTGCGCATACTAAACTTATAAAAGGAATGAAATGAAAATTTATAAGTAACTTATGTATATATATATATATATATATATATAAAACAAAACGAAAAAGAAAAATTTTGTGGTAGAGGAAATTATATGAAAATAAACTTATTATTATCATTATTATTTAATATTCTATCCCGTCTCCTTCTAATCGACAAACTATAAAAATCAAGCAAAAAAAAAATATCTAATAAAAAAATTAAATGCATCAAAATTCAGGCCAAAGAATAGGAAAAACCATATACGATACGATATAAATAAAAAAATAAAAAAAAATGTGTAGATGGCATGGCATAGCATTTTTGTTCTCAATCAAATGTCAAAAACGAAATGACATTATTATTATTTTTTTTTTTTTTTCATGCTTAAAAGTATAAATTTCCTACTCAAGTATAACTTAAATAAATAAATAAATAAATTTTCAGCTGAGAAATAGAAATAGGTAGGCTAAATATTTGGTACGTATGTTGGTTTTAAATAAAACAAAACATAAAATATTTAAGCTTTCTGTTATACACTTTTGTATATATACATATACATATTCAATAATATCTAATAAATATAAATGTATAGTTTATAATGAAGTATATATATATATATATATATACGACGATCGTTAGTACATTTTTATATCACAATATATATAAATGTAGAGAAATGAATAGAAATATTTATAGCTATATGATAATGCCGTGCCTGTTAGCCTTGCCTTGTTGCGTGTTTGTAGAGCGCGTAGCAGAACTATTATATAGAAAAAAAAAGAAAACAATAATTTAAAAAGACAAAATGATATAAGGAAAAATAGAATAGACAGGTATTATATATATATGTATATATATATATATATATATATATGAATATGTATTTCTATAAAGTAATAAATATTATTACAATGTAAAGAAACAACTCTTTAAGAAAAGTAACTTTTTGTTATTAAATTAGAAATAGTTAGGTGTAGATGTATGTATGTAGAAGAAATAATATTAAATTTATATAACTAACATTACATAACCAACCTACCTATCTACCTACCTATCTACCTATTTCATTTTGTATAATAATGATGAGAAAATAAAAAAAATAATTTAAGTCGTCGTTGTCCTAAAGATTCAACTTTAGACCTTTGCGCATATTAGATTTTTTTTTTATTATATTATTATTGTTATATTTTAGCTTTTTCTTTATTTCATTTCCTTTCCTTTAGCTTTTTTTTCCCTACTAACTATACTTAGTTGGTTTTTTTTTTTTTATATTATAGTAGAAACTTGAGTTTACTTATTTAACTAACTAGCTTGTGCTTTTTTTTGTTTTTTTTTTTTTTTTTTTTGTATTTTTGCTTACGTGTAAAGGAATTTTATTCTCATCACGGGATGTTTTTGCCGTTCACGAACAGTAGAAGTTTTACATTTACGTGTTTTATATTATTTTCTATTTCTAATTTTTTTTTTTGTATGCATATACATATGTATAGATTTCTATACTGTATATATATAAATATATATAATTCTATATACATATAGGGTATAAAGTTTAAAAAAAAATAAAATAAAGGTTTATATTATAATAGAAGAGTAAACCCATCATGTTTTAAAAGTAAAGTGTATATACATACATTTATACATATATATATAAAAAAAATTTCGTAACAATGATGATTTGGCTCTTTTGGAATTAAGTAAATGAAAATTGAAAAAAAATTGAAAAAACAATAAGTAAAGTAAGAAAAAAGAAAATATTGAAGTCAACATTATTTTAAACTTAAATAAAGAGGGGAGCAAAATAATATTCCATTATATAGTATATATATATACCTACACTGAAAAAAAAATTAAATTTAGGATCACTGATCAATAGGACATTTTTATATTAGTTATGTAGGTAAATTTCAAATTATCATTTAATTAAAAAGTATACAGTCGGTCTGTATATTTATCTGCAAGTCTGCTGAAATAAATAAATTATACAGTAAAATTTTACTTAACATTGCATATTAGTTAAATTAAAAAAAAAAATTGATTTAATATTCGAATTTAATTAAATAAAGAGGCTTAGTATTAAATTTAAAGTAAATAGCTTGGTAACTGTGATTGCCAATCCGACTCACTTTGACGTCGATTATCATTCTCTTATTATCTTCTTAGTAAAATACTGAATGGATCCTGCTATTAGATAGGAATGTCACCACACCAGTCCAACGTTACTTTATGCTTATGTAAAATTGGACGTGGCTACAGATAGGTTCCTAAAATACTTTTTCAGGATTTTTCAGAAGTTTCCTGAAATATCACTAACTATGGTTTTTCATTCATCATAGACAACACTTTTGACAAATTCAAATTTAATTTTGGTACTTCACTGAGAGAAGTGTGTATGTTTACGATGGTATTTTAGTTGAAGAATAATATTCAATATTGCTCAGTGCAATACATCATAAATCTTGATCTTGATAAGAGTTATGAAGTCAAATAAATCAATAACTTTTTCATAGAAGCTATAATTTTATAAAATCACTGATAGAATAAATATTTACAAAAAAAAAAAAAATAACTAAAACACACTAAATAATTTTTCTGTGTGTAGATCCTAGATTTATTTAATTTCAAACAAATCACTAAAATATATATTTCATACTTATTCACATAAACTATCAAAAAAGGGGAGTAAAATGATCATATATATATATAATACTTGGACATGGTAAGAAAATAAACCACCAATATAACTATATAATATATATCAACTCTTTCATATTATATATGTACATCCATTGTATATATGCATACATTTATACATTACATATATATATTTTTGTAAATTATTCTCAAATAGATAGATAGATCTAACTAGGCTATAGAAGCAGGCAGTGGCTGAAAAATATCAACAAGAAAATCCAACAACAATTATAACAATAAAAATAATAATAAAAAAAAGGAATATAACAATCCTATATAGATTAGGTGAAGAACGACGGAGAGGGATGTTTAATTTTGTTTTTTTATATTGTGTACTATACAAAGCAAATCTATAGATGTGGCATTTTAGTATGATAATATTTCTATAGTATAGAGAAAAAAAAAATATACATATAGTTAGTATAGAAAAGAAAATTAGAAGAAAAAAAAAAAAAAAACAAAAATTATATATATATATATATATATACACAATTATATACCATGAGGATCAGTTTTGTAGTTTTTGTTTAAAGAAAAAAATAATATTTTTTCTATGTTTTAATATAGGATAGAATAGATTTATGTATAGAGATAAATGTACATATATACTTATATGTAGATAAATATTTACAGAAAATTATAGTATTTTTTTTTTTATTTATTGTAAAGGCTGGCTGATTATATGTACATACAATATTAAAAATTATAGAGAAGAACTATATAGAAATACAATAGTATAGATATTATTATTATTATATCTATGGGAAATGAATTTACATGTATGTATGTATAAATGTAAACTTATAGCAAAAAAAATAGGAGTATTATATATTTATGGATATATATATACATATTTTATAGTAATTTAATTTTTTTTTGTTCTTTTTGAATTTTCTTTGATTTCATAACACGAAGCCTCTGCCTGACTGACTGCCTCTACTGATTAGTTTTGTATATTGTATAAAAATGGAAAAGAAAAAAAAAATACATCTATAAATGTATGTACGTTTAAATAGGGAGCGGTCGAAAAGGGTATGAAAATATTCCATAATATTTTGATAATGATTGTTGTAATGATTTTAAAGTTAATGATCATCATGATAATTTTGATGATTATTAACTTATTTTATGTGAACTATTTTATATTGAAAGTTATTAAAATTTTGAAGTTCTAATTATTTTGAACTATAAATAAAAAACATTTGTGATATTATATAGTTATAGCAGAAGGGATGTATCATGTAAATTATATTTAAAAAATTATTATTAAACATTATTATATTATAAACACAGCAGTCAACATTAAAGAGGATATAGTTACTTATACTAACTACATAAATATAAATGAGTACATATGTACATAAATAATTTAAATATTAAGTAATAAATTTACATATAACTAAATAGTAAGTAATCTACTTGTTATAGGAGACATATGTATTTAAATTTTTGAATTAAAAAATTATTAACTCTGTGCGGCACAACAATATTTTTTTTTCTTTAAATGTGAATTGTAACAATCTTATAAATTTATATTTATTTTATTTTTTTGTGAATAAAATATTAAAAATTAAACTTTTGTGATAATATTTATAAATAAAAAATCAAACTGCAGAAGGTGTTTTCAAATAACTAAACAATTACCTTACCTATTATAATAATCAAAACACTCAAACGTGACTATTGAAGCTCAAAAGAGGCAAATCAATATAGTAGTAATTATTTTACTTGTAATATTATTATACAATATAACATAGTAACAAAATCAATACTAATTAAGTATCTTTCAAATTATAAAACAATAAATGGAAAATATTATCTTAACTGCATTATGACATAATTTACTTAGCTAATATAAAATTTTTTAAAATGAACGTTATTCAATAAAATCTGTTAACAAATGGAATACTTTGTTAAATACCTAAATACTTATGTATATATATATATTTAGATGTGTAATATATATATATATATATATATATATATATACTTAATGTAAAATTACATTTTTTTCATATTTACTACATACCTACTTAGGTATAATAATTTTTATAATTGCTTTATTTTTTACCCATTGTTTGAACATGGGTTAATTATATAAATTCCTTTAATTTAAATGTAATAATATTTTAATAAATATGTTTATTTGATTTTTGTGATATCATTTTTCAATAAAATATTGTGGTTTTCTTAGGTTTTCCTTATACGATATTAAATAATATATGTACAGTATACAAATACCAAATACATATAACTACATTCATACTTATTTATAATTTATTTAAATTACAAAATACTGTACATACTTACTCTTATAAAACTATGATCTCTAATTTTTTAAAACGCGAAAAATAAAAATAAAAAACAAGGAAAATTTCAAATTAGGAGAGACATATTAAACATAAAGTTTAAAAAATTCAATAGGTACATAAATAAGTATAAGAATATATTCTTTATATTAATCAAGTTTGTATATACATAGGTATATAACTAATATAGTTTTGTTTTACTAAAATATTATACTAAACGTTGTTTTTTTTGCTATTTATTTCCTAATATTTTGTCTTTCGGTTTATTAATCGTAAGCAATCGAATAGAATAAAAAAAAAAGCTATAAAGTATTCTATAACAACAAAATTTAATTCTGCAAAGGAAGCTCTTTGTATGAACGACAATGTATATTTGTTGTTGTATCTATTGTTTTCAACAATAAAAGAAAGAAAAAACAGAATATAATAATATAATAAATTGTTATATATATATATATATATTCTATCTATAAGTTTTTTTTTTCTAAATACATTTATTTTATATATCTATAGAATAAATGTACATACTTATATTTAATAAATTTAGTGTGGGAGTTGTTTGACTGATCTTAGATATATACTATGTATTTATAATGTACGTGTACTATGTATAAACCATTTTTATTACATATTTAATAGGAAACTTTGTTCTTAGAGTTACATGTGTACACAAAATAATTTGTAACAGCATCAGATATTTTATTTTAGATATTCTGTTCTGAATAAAAAATAGCTATACACAATTTTAAAAATAAGCTTTTAAAGATCTTCCACTTTTTTTTTTGTGTAATTTTGAAGAGAAAAATATTAATTTTTTTATGTGAAATAAATCAAAGGATAATTTATGTAAATAGATACATGTATATGTATATATATATATACCAGTTTTTAAAGAATGTCGAACCAAGATGTAGGTACTTAAAATATATTTAAATAATTTATTAATTTAAATAAAACAATTTGAATGTGGTTTTTTAATACTATAACTAGTTAAATAACTATACATACTTAGTTATAATTATGTATATTCTAGTTTTAGCTTAGAAAATAATATCAAGTGAATTTTAGATGAAAAGTTTATTTTAAAAATTTAGGATTCGAGTTGTTAGTTAAAAAGAAAAATTTACACATTCGATTTTGCAGGCTACCTACATTCATTTAATTTTTGAATTTTTAATTTACATATTAAATTTATCAATGCATATATTATTACACATATATTTATCATATATATGTAATTAATTTAATGTAGGTATATATACTTAATTACAAATAAATAATATAGGTATATATTATAGATACATATTATTATAAATTTCATTTATTGAAGTACTAACTATTATATAACTATATAGGTATATAAATATATATTTAAATCAATTTTTGAAAAATAATAGATATTAGTTAGTAATTAATGAATAAAATATATGAAATGTATAATAATATATAATTATTTATTTATTTATTTATTTATACGTATATAATTATATTAAATTAATTAAAAAATATTGCTTTACAGATATATACTAAAAATATATTTTTAAACTTGTGATGAGTTTATGTTTATTAAATGTAATAAAACTATTTACTTAGTTACTTAAGTACTTACTTACTTACTTCTTGTAAATTAAGTAAAGCTCACGTATGCCTTATTCTATTCATTAAAATTGAAAATAACTTCTTACTATACAAAAAATATTTACGGTATTTAACTACTTATCGTATTTTAAATATCAATGAAAATATTTCTACTAACAATAAGTATGTAATGTCATTTTTTAAACTTTATGTAGTTTACACAGAGTTTGAAATTCCAGATGAAAACTTGCCTAAATCTGCGCACGTTTAACACAAAAATATTCTAAGTAAAAACTGATCAACACAATCTATAATCAAAACAAATATGTATGTAAATATATAAAAAAAAAATTGGTTAATTTAGGGGAAGACGGGTTAATACACAGAATATAAATATCTCCTTTTACTATGCTTTTAGTTCCAGGATATTCCGTTTTAAAGAATTAAAAACAATTTTTGTTCCACCTTCTACTTCTGTACATACTTCTTCACATACATTTTATTTTATTAGGTACTAACATTTTTTTTTTAATCTGTTAAAATAAGTCGGGTATAAAATCTTGTTTATGACAATATTTTTTGTTTAGGCCAAAATAATGGGCTAAGTACCGTAAATTTATTGTTACATCAAAATCTTGCTTTCAATATCAGTTTTTTTTTTTAATTGGAAATAGGGTATTCAATATGCGAATTAAAAGAGACAAAAAAATATTACTACTTACTACATACTTCCGAAAAATGGTAGTATAATAAAATAATTTATTAATGGTTGACTGTCAGAATTTAGATTTATATAATTTTAAGTAAAAACCAGACAACAACAACAAAAATGGGTAAAGAAAATACAATTTGATATAACATCTATAATTATAATTGACAAGCATTTAAGGTCCTGCGCAGTAGACACTATTTTATTTTATTTCGATTCTCCTACTCCTTAATGAACTTCTAATATATATAATATATAAGATTGTATATAAAACAAAAATGCGCACACAGTTGAAAATTTTGTACTCATATGATTTTATTATTCAGCAAATAAATTATGCATATGTGAGATCTTATTAAAATAATAAACAAAAGCAAACAAATCAGTTATTAAAATTTACATATGGACTTGCAAATGAATCTATGTACATATGCCAAAAAAAAAAAACAAAAAAACAAATTCATCTAAAATAAAAAAATATAAAAACAACAAAAAAAACAAATCACTTGAATTCTTCATTTTTATCTTTTTAAGTAACTGTTTCTAAATTTTGGCTATTTGTAGTAATAATATAGTTTTTATTAAAATTATGTATTATGTAGGTATATATACACGTACCTCTTTAATAACAAAACTTTTTATTTTTAGTAATTTTATCACTAAATGCCACTTACTATAGGGAATATATCGGAAACGAAGCAGTATATGAGGGACGTGTATTTATGTGTCCTAAATAAAACTTACTAACCTTTTATGAAACACGAGTGGTTTCTGCTATGTCTTGTGAAGTCTATGTCAGTACGTAAATTACTGTTTTTTTAAAAACTTTAGATTTGACTTCAACTTGAAATATAATATATTGTATTCATACATAAATATAGCCATACTTACATTTAACCATATTAACTATAGAATTCATTCGAAATTTGTATAGACATAATGTTTATACAATGCCTCAAAAGGCGATTTGGTAATTAATTTAATGATAGTTATAGATATATATGAAATAAACGGAAAAAAAAAACTATTAAAAACATTATTTCCACGTGTAAACGGAAGTACAGAATGTGTATACGTACATATAAATGTATATATACCTACCTATATGTACTCTTTTTATTATCAAAATTAATTATTGCTCTTTTTCATCCAAATTTAAATTAACTATTCATTTAAAAATATTTTTTTGTGTTTTTGATTTAATTTCAAATTCATTATACTGATCTAACAATGATAAAAAAAAAAAACAAAAAAAAAATGTATATAACATACAATTCACCTGACAGGATTATTAAACAATAATCATGATCGCGATATTACTGATTAAATAATTGAACAAGTAAATTTAATTTTTTTTTTTTCGTCTTTTATTGCCTACACTAATACTAATACAATCTTCCTACTTTACTTAAAATGTTATCATTGTATATATTCATTCTCCTCTCATAAGGCTTTTTTTACTTCATTTTTTTTTCTTATTCTTGTTTTTATTTTTGTTTTTGTGACTTTATCAGAAATTAAATGAACAAAATATTAAAAAAAAAAAAAGAAAAAAAAAGCAAGTATAATAAACCTGAAAGGCAATTTCTGCTTACTTGGCATACAAGTGTAAATATGTTTTAAAGGAATATTTTCAAAAGCTATCTTAAGAAAAAGTTATATTTAATTCGCCTTGACAACGTTGTCGCCAGTTGGTAAATATCCGTGACGAAGGAAAATAAAAAAAAATTATAAGTACCTAGGTAAGTATATATTTTTTTATTATAGGTATTATATTTTAGAATATGTATACTTACACGTAGCATTTCCATCTAGTACGTACTTAATAATAATAATAAACATAATAATAATTACTTTTAAGATAAGTTTTAATTATTATATAATATAAAAAATTATATATATATATATATATATATATATTATGTACATTTTATATAAGGATATAATATGTATAAACAATGTACATATTTATTTAAAATATTTATGATAAGTTGAAATTCCGTCTTTATAGTTGCTCTATACAAACAGCAAACTCATCATCACCCACCAGCAATTATTAGAATTGACATGATCTGTTTAATTTCTTAAAATAATTACTAATAAATTGGAAAATTAAAAACGTAAATGTCAAATTATATCGTATTTTATAATATATTATATGACATGATTGTATATAATTTCGGTGTTGCCAGATTAAAAATATAAAAAAAAAATGGAATGCTAGTTTTTAAGTAATTAGAATTGAAGTACCTATTTATCTATATTTTAAAGTAATATTGAAAAACATTGACTATTTTTTAATTTTAATCCGTATTCGATATACCATGTAATACATAATATATATTTGAATTTGAATATGATTTTCTGAAATTTATTTTTTATCATTAATCCTTCTAAATAATTTATAATAATAATTTTTTAATATGTATTACCATTCAAGTATGATTCACTCATGTCACTAATTTAATAAAATCATCAAAAGGGGTGTGTGTATCCTTATAAATAAATATTTTAATGATCTATTGTTCGATTTAAAACAATTGATAATTTTGATAGCAAACAAAATATTAACCGAAAATATTCAAAAATTTGAAAAATAGGGTGGGGTACCCTTAAGTTTATATATATATTAATCATAATAAGCTAAATAAAATCAATGAGTAAATTCCTTATTTACGTAATACATGTAGCTACTATATTTACTTAAAATATAATTTTTAGAATTAATAAAGTAACTAAAAGTCGAGCATATCCGAAAATAAACGAAGAAATAGAACAAAAAAATTAAACAAAAAAATTCTGTATTTGTTTTCTAAATAAATGTAAATATATACTAAATGAAAACTTCAAATATATATTTTTTATATACTTATATTTTTATTTATATATATACCTACATACATATATGTCTATATTAAAAAATTATATAAATATTGTTAATTATAGCTTTAAATATATGCTTATGATATTTACGTATATTATATACGTATACAACTTATAATGTACATTTATATTTTACTACCCTTCTTGCCCCATGATCTTCACCTTTTCGATTTATTCCTTTTAACAAAACTTGACTTTTTAATTTTTTTTTTATTTTGATGTGTTTTTTTGTTGACTTGTGTATTATGACTTTTGTTTTTTTTTTTTTTATTTAATTTAGACGATCACCATAAATATTGTGTGTTCACGAAAAATTATGAATATCCGTTTTACCAACACAATTGAAATTGAAAATAAAAATTGAACAAATACTTAAGAAAAGAAAAACAATTATTTTTGGGGCGAGTTTTTTTTTTTATATTTATGTTTTTTTGTGTTTTTTAAAGGCGAAATTTTCTTTGATAATTAAAATACTAATGTATTTTACATACCATTTAACAAATACATATGGACATTGTGTTTTATAATTTAAGAAAAAAAAACAAGCTTTTTTAAAACCTAGAGACTAGAGAGTATAATAAAAAGTATAAGAAAAGCTATACACCTATTCATGTATATATATTTATATATATATATATAGACATTTATATGCACATTTAATGTATATGCATAGATGTAAATATGTGATAAGAAGGTGCGATTAGGAAAAAGAAAAGTTTTTAATATTTTCTGCAGTAATAATTAGAAAAAGGGAAATTTTATTTTGTACATACTTACATATATATATATTTCGTATTGATAAATAGGAAGTTAACTACCTATTTTAATTTTATGATAATTTACTTAATTATTGAGTTAGTATTACATTTGAAATTCTATGTATGTAGTAGGTATTAGTATTTGAGTTTTATGATTCTGTTTAACAAATAGGTAGAATGAAATATGGTGGCATAATAATAATATTTCTATAATATAAGATTTTTATTAAAATTAAAAATAACTAATTAATAATTATAATAACTTTCTATATTATATATTTTCCAATTCAAAATAACATATTGTTTTAACTTAACTACACAATTAATATAGTAAACATACTACATTCCTTTAAAAACCACCCCAAAATTTAACTTTCAGATCGTATGAACAAAATGAAAAGAGAGGGATAGAAAATAGAACCAGAATTACTTAAAAGTTTTTATTAAAAGAAAATTATTTTGATCGTGTGTGTTTTATGAATTATGAGAGTGAAATAAAAAGCGAAAAATTTCAGGAAAGCTAATTATTGCATACATTCATATTATATAGAATGATCATTGAATAAAATTAGGTTGGAGTAAAGAAATATTTTGTAATTTTTTTTAATAATTAAAATTTTGTATAATTTTATTTATTGTAATATTAGTAATAATAATAACTATTATAATATTACTGGTAAAACTATAATTCGTAATTATGTGGTTATAATTCATTATTAGATATAAGTATAACTATAATTTATAACTTTTTTTTACTCAGATTAATATCAGTCTTATATCAAAAGTAATTGAAGTATAATATTAAAATTATATATATATATATTTAAAAACAAAAATACTTAATTCATTCTCTTATACTATTATTGAAAAAGAGTTCTGTTCATCTAACACTACCTATACAACTTTTGATTTTTGTAGCAACTGTAAATAAGATCTGTGAGGTATAAAAATTAATCAAAAATTTTTAACAATTCATTTATATTACGTTAGTACTAATTATTGAAATAAAATTTACGTTCTAAGTTATAATATTATTAGATAAAAAGGTGATATAATACTATATCATTATCTATAATACTAGATCTATATATCATATAAATCGGATGAGTCCTTTTTATTTATTAAAATTAGTAAAACCCAAAGATATTTTAAATTTTTTTACTTTACTCAACTCTTTTTAATATAAATTTAACTAACTATTGTTTTTTTGTAGTTCTTTGAATTGATTTTTCATAGTTATAAAAATTTTTAAAATACTTCTATAATAACATCTCAAATTTAATGAATGACGTATAATTTAGGTTGTTTAAAATACATAATCAATTTTTTTTTTGTTAATTGATGAATTTTGTAATTTTCATAGTTCCGAGAATTATTAAAGTAATTCATGAATGGGTTTGAACATCATTTTTATACAAATTTGAAATATTGAGAAAAAATATTTGGAAATTAGTTTAAATTTATAGTATCGACTTATTTGAAATTAATCTTAACTAATAATTAGTACTTAAGTACTTATTAGTAAAGTATATTTTCGTATTAATACGCATTTAATAATTTTATTGCGTTAAATATATATATATATATTAATTTTTATACTCCATCCTGATTATAATTGATATTGAGTTATATGAAAACTGAGTAACAAACTTACTTAATTAAAATTCTCATATTTTGATTTTTAGAGAATATTTTTTCTTTTTATACAATATATATATATATATATATATATATATATATATGGGTGCATGCATATATACACTATATAAATTCACCTATTTTAATTGTATATGTTTATATAAATATTTATTCATTTAAAATTTCCTATACAAAAATATATCTATATATTTATCTGTTTTTTTTTTTTTGTTTTTTTTATTTTAAATTTAAAATTTAAAAAAAAAATTATTTTTGTTTTTATGTATTTTCTTCTGTGGTATCAGATATGATAATTTTTCTATTTGTGTTAGTTATAGGGATACAATTATCGAAATCGCGTGGCTTTATTATCTCCTCTGAAATACCCTGTGGTATTTATTTCTATAGAAATAGAATAAAGAAAAATATAATTAAAATAAAAACAAAGAAATCATAAAATAAAAACGATTTTGCGATAAATTTGACAAGTTGTTGATTTTTAAACTTTTAATTAAAAAAAAAAAATTATAAATATTTTACACAAATAATACTATACTTATAAGTAAGTATTCAATTGTGCTTTAATCGAATAATTTGAATAAAATCAAAATTAATTACAATCAAATATATGGACTTAAATAGATTTATCGATATTAAGGATAGAGGTGAGTTGTTATTCTATTTTTAAAAATGTATATTCATATTTATGCACATGTTTTTTTTTATCTTAGTAATTAAACTTTTGGTTAAATTAATTAAATTAAAATAGGAAAAAAATAAATAAAATAATTCCTGATAATCCTTGGCTTTATTATACTTGATTTAATATTCATGTGACAGTATTGAGGTTAACGGTATAAGTAGGTACATGAAAATATTTTAGAATGCACATACCTAAATACATATTAATTTTTACATGCGATAATTATATATGTATATATGTATTTGTGAATAATTAAGTCCATGAATTCAATTTAATTAAATTTCAACAGGATTTGATATAATTAATGTGCATACAAATTGTATGCAAGTATTATGTGAACATTTACAATTACATAATTAGGTACATACTTATAAACTAATTTAATTGTAAAACTATGGTGTTTATGTTCATTAATTTATATATAAATAAATAATTATATTTAATACGTATTATTAATCTTAATATAAATAGTTAATTAATTTAATTAAATACAGTGATCAATTTTTATATGTGTATTTATTAAATTATTTTTGAAAATAAGTCCTAGGGTGTATTTCAGAATTATAAATCAATTTCATAATTGTTTCAAATGTATTGTCACATAATCGTCCAAAATTTTAAATAAAAATTAAAAATATAGGTATATGTATGATATCATCAACAAATTAAAAAAAAAAATATCTATATTGTTATAGTTGACTGATAATCTTGAATATTTCTCAGCTATAATTGAGTAAACAAGGATTATATTAATTTTCATAATACAAAAATAATTTACACAAATGTATAGAAGGAAAAAAAACCATTTTTTTTTTGTTGTTAAACTATATTAATAGAAGCTGTCTTATAAATGACATACTCATTCTATTTTAAGTTTAGAACAGAAACAATAAAAGCTTTTTTCACAATTTTTTTTTCATTTGTTTTCCTTATTTTCCTTTAATTTCTAACTAAATATTTTCCTTTTGTTTTACCAAAATATATTTATTCATATACAGACATATATATATACTTTCAATTATGTATTATAAATATCTAGATATTGTATATTACTTAAAAAATAATCTAAAAATAAAAATTTTCAAATTACATTAGCTAAGATTTTGTATTTTAAATTTTTAACAATTTAATTTCATTAAAATGGCTACGATTCCTCAAACAAAATTACAAAAAAAAAAAAAATTGTTTTCCATCAATTTCCTGAAAATTTTCTTCTGTATAGTAATAATAAGTATAAAACATATAGGTATATATACATAGAATAATTTCCTTCTATATTTATAAATATGTGTATACATTTATGCACATATATATGTATATATATATAAATTGATTTTTAAAATAAAATAATAATGTATTCCTTTGCGCAGCAGCTCCTGCACCAGAAAATTTATTTCAAATTTTTACAATGAATTTATCACCAAATGAATTGTTGTTGTTGTTTTTTTTTTGTATTTGAAAATCCTTTTTGGGAATTTCTATTTTTAGAATTTGTTTTTGTTTTAATTTTTTTGTTTACTTTTTTTTCTTGAATTTTTATAAAGCTCCTCTGGCAAGATGATCATTGGACGATATTTTAAAATGTATATATATTATATATATATATATATGCATATTATAAATACGTTATATAGAAAATAAAAATTTTCAAAATTTGTTATTGGGGATTTTTAACAAAAATAAAATTAAAAAAAAAAATTTTTTTTTTTCCTTTTTGTTTCTTTCATTTTCTATATAAAATTTTTGTCTCTTTCATACGAACACAACAGGAATAAATTTAAAGAAATTTGAAAAATTAAAAATTATAAAGCAAAAAATAAAAAAAAAAAAAAAAAATTATTTTGGCCAAGGCATATTAAAGTATATTAATAACCGAAAAAGAAAACAAAAAAACGCAGACGATCGTCCATTTATACACTTTGTATAGTAGTGGATATTGCGCAAATCTCCTTTTTTTTCATTATTTTATATATTTTCTTTTATTATACGGATGGGAGATAGCCTTTTAAAATAAGAAATATTTTTTTTTTGTTATATTGTTAGTTGCTATTATTTATTTTGTTTTTTTTTTATTGCTTTAAAAATGATATTTTTTGTTTTATATTTCTAGTCTTTATCTAAAATATGAATATATACTTAAGTTAAAGAAATTTTAAATACGAGGGTATTTCAAGAAATATTTCAATTTTATTTACTCAAAAAAAGAAAAAATCAAATTAAAAAATGTATTTTATTGTGCTTCTGTACATTGGTATTTTCGCTGCTTGATGTTTCATTGCCATTCTATAGTGTACATTTGTATTTTTAATAACAGTTAAAACTTTAGATGTTATGAATGTAAGCGTATTTCATTTTAAATTTATTTTCAAGAGATAAACAGTCAAAGTCATAATGTACAAACAAAATATTTTCATTGATCATTGGTGTATGTATTAGTAAAATCTGCTTGAGAATATAAAAAAAAATAGCATTTTTGTTTTAGTAACACCTAAATAATTCTCTTATTTCAAAAAAGCTATTCTGTTCTGTTTGTGGTGAAAAGAATATCTAAAGGTATCAGACAGGGAAAATACCACCGATATATTTACGATTATCAATCGAAAAAAATTGTTAAAATTGAATAGCATTGATTTTTAAGAGCCGTTGGATTACAGTAATGTGAAACGTAATATAGATTATATTATTAAAACGTTTTATAAATGTAAATTAGGACGAACATAATTTACAAATTTAAAATATTCAAAATACTAGATCATATGTTTTTTAGGTCTTTGAATCTTATAACTTTGGTTGTATATTTTGGTTCTATACAAATTTCTTATCAATTTCTTCTAAAAAAGATAACTGATACTTGCTTATATAAAATATTTTATTTTAATTTGAGAATAGGGAAATTCCCGTAACTATATGTGTAAAGAAAAAATCGAATGCATTACTTATATTATGCATATATGTACTATACACCCATATTCTCTCAGACCCATCGTTGACGAGAAGAAAAAATTCATCTCGTCTCGTCTCGCTGAATATGCCTTTCTGTTAGACACTGTAAGCGGCGCGATAGAACATTTTATTTGTTGGTAGTACTGATCATTTTTTACTATCAAAAAAAATTATTGGTATATAAACGAAATATGATTTATAAATTTTTTGGAAAGGAAAATATTAGTGGGGTTTTAGTATTAGTTTTAAAATATTTTTTAAATGAAAAATAAATATAAATATATTTATGTTTTAAATATTTTTTAGTTTAGGACATAAACAGTAGTAAAACAGTAATAGTAAAGATGGTTTTTTTTTTTCCAAAATAAAAACACAATTTTAATAATAATGCAAAAAAAATAATGAAAAATTGTTTATTAATCTTTACTTAACTATTTTATCAATTCAATTTATTTATTTAATTCAATTTTTTGATAAAAAAACACAAAATACTTTGACGAGATACTCTATCGCTTAAAATTTTTGACGAGATAAAAAATGGCTATCTCGTCTCGTCAAAGGTCTAACAGAATACAAAACTATCTCGTCAGAGATATTCTCACGCGATCCCGCGAGATGGGTCTAACAGAATATGGGTGATAATCTTAGTTATGTAAAAAAAACTTAACTGAACTTTGTATTCAATTTTTTTTTTCATTTCAAAGTTTAAAACGGCAACATTGGTACTTGCAGCAATGACGATATATTTAGAAGAGATGGACACAATAAAAAAAATAAAAATCTCCAGTAATAAATTTATCAACAAGAAAAAATCCCGAAAGATGAAATCTCGAAAAACAAAATCCTCAAAATTACCTCCTTTACTTACTTTATTTCCTCTTTTTTTGATTAGCCGCTGTTAGATACAAAAAAAAAAAAGGAAAATATCTATTAGAGACTTTGTTTTTGGAAGATCTTTGACGAGATTTCGTACCAACCCCTACACAAAATATTGAAGTAAGCGAACAAAAAAAAAATTACATAAAATTGATTCAATTAAACTACTGAACCTAAACCTTGAACGCTAAAACTAATATTGTTCAGTACATTTTCTTAGCAAACATTTTTCTATTCAATATCAGATTTCGTTTTCGATTTTTAAACATTGAGTTTTAAACAAGGTTTTAAACAATACCTTTCTTTAACACGAATGCATAGCTTGAACTAGTGAAAAATTTGGGAATCTAAAATTAACTAATATATTAGTAGGTTTATGATTTCTCTCGTGGAAAGAGAGCGCAGTATTATTTCTCTGTCTTGAACTTTCATATATTTTTTTTTTTTCTTTAGATCAATTTTTGTGTTTATCCAAGTAACTGATGTTGATTATTGACCAAAGTTAAATCTTCTTTTTTTCTTTTTATTGTTTTGTGCTCACTTCTCTACTATGATAACGCTTGTTAACAATAACATCATGATCTGTGTTTTCAAAACATTGTGGCCAATCAATTTTCTTCAAACTTTTTCAACTACTTATTTGAGTAATTTTCATTTCCGCTTTCTTGGGAAAAATTACACCTCTATTTTAATATTTTTGCATCCTTAAAACAATATTTTTTTTTTAAATTTTACTAAAATTTTTGTATTATACCCCATTTTTTAAATTTTAAGTTATACACATTTATACTTAGATTTATTTTATTTATTATATCTACAACACAAGTATGTATACAACAAATATGTATATATATGTATATATATACATCATAGAAAAATAAATTGAAAAATTTTCTATTAATTTTGGTCTTTTATTTTCTTTGTAATATGCAGTAGTAATACTAAATGTATATATGATTATGTACATAAGTATATATTTATGTAAGTATATTATATACATCGAAAATCTTTTTGAATTTCCTCTATAAAAAAAAAAAAAAAAAACAAAAAATAAAAACAATTTTTTATTTCAAGTGAAAAAATAAACGGAAGCAACAGAGTCCTACATAATAACAAAAATTCACCTCCTACGTCCTAATTTAAATGAAGCTGAAAATTGTTAATGAATCTCTCATGAAAAAAAAAAAAATAAAATAACAAAAATTCTCTTTTTTTTTCTAATAAATAGAATTAAAAAAGTAGCACATTCATAATATATATACCTATATATATATATATATATATATATATATGAATATATATTTTACATTACGAATGAATCAACTACTATATAGAATCAGAGATTTTATATAATGTAGTGATGTAATGTAGTCTGATATTACAGTAATAGAATGAAAATATCCTCTTTAAAAATTATAATCATGTGATCTTACAAAGAATTGCGTTTGCGTTATTTATACATAAAAAAAAAAAAAAAAAAAAAAAGTTTTGAGTTCTTTTTTTAAAATTTTACTTGATTTTTTAATTTTTTAAAAATGCGATAAAAATTTATACCGCAAATTTAAATAAAACATTTTTAACACTATTATATTTAAAAATACATTAGTCTCCTTGTCTGTTTTATTTATTTATTTTTTTTTTATTTTTATTTTTCTTTTTTTTTATACTTTTTGTTGGGGACGATAAAATGAGTGATTTTTTTTTTGTTCTGGATTTCTTCGTTCAAAATTTTTAAATTAAAAAAAAACCAAAACAGCAAAGTCAAATAGATTTACGTATGTATATTTGAAAAACATTCATGCATGGATATATATATATATATATATATATATATATATTATTTATATGCATGCATATACATACTTATATTTTTGAAAAGGGGATCTGGTACTCTGGTAGTGCTGATCTGTTGCTATTAAATTAAGACTTGACTTGTTATGAGAATATAATATACAAATCAAATATAATATGTATCTGCTTACATACATAATCTATTATAACAAATATTTACATACATAATATATTGTATAAGTTTAAAATGTATAGATAAGAATGGCGGCGGAAAAATAATTTAAATTTACAAAAAATAAAAATGAAAAATCTAAAGAAAAAATAAAAAAAAGAAAAGTATCCCCTTTCATCATGATCGCCTTGCAAAAATTATTTTGTGATATGAATAAATTGTTTGTTGGATGGACTATGGATTTTATTTTCCTTTTTTTTTGTTTTATTTTTTTTTTTTATTATTGTTTGCTGTTTTTTTTGCAATACAAATTTTAAACAATTTTTTTTTTTTTTTTTTTTTTTACATATTTTATTATACATTGAGTCATATTGCATTCTGTTTGTTGAAAATTTCATAATCAGGAATTTAAAATGGTATTCATTGATACATACATATATTATATGGAGTATGTATATTTGTAATATAATATTGCCAATAAATTAGCAGACATTTTCAATTTAAAAATCGTAAGTGGTTGTGATTTGTCTGAAAATATTTTTGAATTATCCTGATAAAAATTTTATTTAAATTTTATTTTGTGGGGTAAATTTGATCTTTTCCTATCAGTGGTATACATGTTATTATATAAAAAATGAATAAAAAAAAAAAGTATATATATGTATGTAATATAAATGTATATATATATTTGTTAATTTGAAAGTATAAATTGAAATTTATATATATATAATTTAAAATATTGATTGTGGATTTAATAAAATTTTAAATAAAATATTTTATTTCTTGATCATATCTAGTATACATTTTCAGGGTCATGACTCATGAGCTTTGGACTTAAAACAGGATAAAATATGAAAAAAAAAAAAATGTTCTCAAGTGAAAATGATAATGATTCAATTTTCTGAATATCAAAATTTTGATTGCTTATTTGCTTCTAATAAATATTTTTTTTTCTTTATTTATTCGAATGAGCTATTTAGAGTCTTTTAAAAATAACTTTACCTAAAATATTGGTTTATTTGAAATCTATACATGTATTATGAACGGAAATTGAATATACAATAATTAAATTATTTAATTTAAAATATCACTAAAAACAAAAACCCGATTAGTTAATAAATTAAAAATGATATAGCTTATATACCTACTGATAAGTTCATTATTGTTGAAAAAATTAATATACCTGCAATTTTTCACTCTAACTTATTGAATTAATAAATAATTTATTTATTTATTTATTTATATTGAAATAAGTATATCGAGGGTGTAATAGCCGTCTATTCCGCTCAGAATGTGGTACTGTTACACAAACAGATAACACAAAGTGTTTGTGTATGGCGTATGTATAACTATCTACTAACTATAGACTGACTAGAATATTAATATTTCCGTAAATTCTTATCCTTCAAAGAAAATCAATCATGCTTGTTAGATTTGAATCTCATTATCTCCGCTGGTACCCACATTCAATTAAAAAAATTAAATTTAAAATATTTAAAATTAATTTTGAAGTCTTAAATTTTTACTAATAAAGAGAAGTACTTTACCTATATATAAATGTTCGGAAATACATCCTTCTTGATAATATATGAATGAATTTTCGAAATAAGATAGTAAGGTTGTGCCCTAACCTATCGTACTTCGCAATAGATACTAACACTACGCACTAAATTTATTCTGAAAAACTACGAAAATTATTAGTGTGTCCGGTCATTTGATTATCTGTCAAATTTTTATTGTGTTATCTCAAGTGTAATATACCGCACTGAAATAAAATTTGTTTTAGACATAAAAATAAAACAAGAAAAGGTAGAAAAAAGTATAATTAAAAAAAAAAAAGTGAAAAATAAAAGTAAAATGGAATATAGAAATTTTTTGATAAATTTGCTAATTATAATTTTAGAATTGTATTAGTTTAATAACTGAATAATTAATCAATTTGATTAAATTTGAATGACTATAGTAATTTCAGAAATTATTTTTTTGTCTTTACCTACTACCTACTTGTATGTCAAAATCGAAATAATTTTTGAAAATATGATACTTATCTAACATATTTTATATAATTGATCTTGGGTGTTTTCGTTCATTTATTCTAAAGAAGTAATGGAAAGAATAGAATACTTGATTACGTCTCGATAGAATATTCCGAAAACATCAGAAACTATCGCTGTTTGTTTTTTTCATTTATTTATTAATTTTTGTGAATAACAGTTTTTACTATTTTTTAATTTGTGTAAATTAGTTAATATAGTTAATATAAGTCATAATAGTTATTATAACCATTATATAGACTCATTCATTGAAAAAAAAAAAACAATAAAACTTTTAAAAAAATTTATTTTCTGAATAATAAATACAACTACTAACTAGTTTTATATAAACATTAATATTTATACAACTATTCATAATATTATAGTTTTTTTAAAAAACATTGTTTTACTTACCAATATTTGCCATTTTTTAAATTAAAATAAAATATAGGTAGTCAAATTGTTATTACTGTGTAGATAAAGAATGATAGAAGTGAACTGTCATTCCGTAATTTTATTCTGTTTATTCCAATTCTGAGATGGAACAAAAAGAATACGTTCGGAATATACGGAATAAATAAAAAAATACAGAACAGAATATTTGGAATATTCCGAATGAATAAAAAAACGCTTTTTGACATATTCTGAATATTCCGAATATTCCAAATGAATAAACGAAAACACCCCTTATATAAATACATAGTATAGTATAATATAGTATAGTATTTATAGTATAATAGTATAATAGTATAGTAGTATAGTAGTATAGTAGTATAGTAGTAGAGTATAGTATTGTATAGTATAGTATAGTATAGTATAGTATAGTATAGCATAGTATAGTATAGTATATTATAGTATAGTATATTATAGTATAGTATAACATAGTATAGTATAGTATATTATAGTATATTATAGTATAGTATAGTATAGTATAGTTATATAATTTATCTCTCTTTTTTTGAAATTATTAGGAAAATGTGCCAAAATGCTGATAGAAATTTAAATTATGAGTCGATAAAATGAAACTGATATAAAATATGTACTTATTTAAATTAATTTTGTTTTAGTTATCATTCATCAATGCAAATCCATTTGACTGAGTTAGTAGTTTTCTGTTATTAATTCCAATACTGAAACAAATACCCAAACTCCTTTTACACAGAGATTTAGTATTTTTTCATACATGAAGTAATTTACATTTCCAATTTCATTAATTTACAATTTGGCAGTTATTTTTACCTTGTCAGTTATCTTTGCCTTGTCAGTTGTATTTGGCAATTGTTAATAATTAATTAATAATTACCACCTTACTGATCTGGTCTGATTTATTTGATATCTTTTGAGTGGCCTCTATACTAAGCCTATGTTATCCAATTATTATTATAGTACCATTTATTGAAAGATCTTGATCCTTCAATGAAAACTTTGCTAACATTTAATTCATTAATAAATCTATACATTTATTTTAATTTGAACTTCAACAAATTTTTAACAACTGATGCGCGCAATGTACACTACAGTCATTTAATTAATTAATTAATTAATATTTATTTAAACATATAGACAAAAATTGTCAATTTAGCATGCAATGAGTCATTTTAATTCAATAATAATTATTATATTCGAATAGCTATTTTGACGTAGATAAAAAATTTTGTAGATATTTTTGACAAAAAAAAATATATATATTTTTCAAGGAATTATTATTAAAGATAAAGAAATTCCTTTGTTAAAATAAATAAGTATATATATATATATATATGTATGTAGAGGTATATATATAATAACATTTATTAAAGTCAATTTATATTACTTGTTGAGACATTATTTATTTTATGATGAGTCTTTTTATTCTTAATACAAAGATTCTGTTTTTTTTTTTTTTTTTTTTTTTTTTTTTTTTATTCTTAGTTCTGATAACAAAAGGAAGTTAAATACACTTCTTATTTTAAATTTAAAAGAAATCAAATAAAGACATCATCATATATTTTTATATTTTGTTAAAAGGAGAATAAAAATTGAAAGGAATTCTACAACAAACTTATATATATATATATAAAATATATATATAATATATGTATATATATATATATATATATATAAATAAGTATTCTTATTATAAAGAAAATATTGAGAAGAAAGAAAAAAGATAGTAAATATACTTAATTGTAAATAACTTAGATTAAAAATTATGTATAGGTACTCATATAAATAAATGTTTACCAATTTAATTTTTGAAATGTCCTTGAGAAAATATTTTACTTCAGGAATCAATTTGTATAATGAACAAAAATTAACATGATGCTACTTAGCTATAGCCTTTTTTGTTGTTGTTGTTGTTGTTGTTTATTTAATTGTATTTTTATCTCTTTAAAAACATAAACACTTTGAATATAAATGAACAAAGGCAATTTAACTATTTGCAAGTTTGTTTTTTTGTAGAACAGATAAGATTCAAATTAATAATTTCATAATCAGTATCTACCTACAAGTATAATATTTATATCTACCTTAGTACATTTATAATTTACATTATAGAAAAAAATTATATGAATAAATTTTATTATTTTATAATGTCATCCTTTTGTAAAATTATCTTAAGTTATATTCATAAATATAACTAGATTTTGTATAATAGGGAGTTAAAAAAATGTACTTTAATGTAGACAGACGTTTAGTAGACTAAAATATATGTAGACGTAAGAATAAGCATGTATATTAATTTACAAAACTACATTATTTAAACACTTTAACCATGTAATTCAAATAAAAATCGATTCAAATTTGTTTTTACTAACTTGGGTATGTTAAAAGTACTTTGCTTATATAAGATCTAGATTGGAAATTGCTTTGTAGGTCGATATTGGTACACCCAAATTATGCTTGACAAAATTAAAGAACTTGCAGTGTATTTTGTAGAAATAAATTTTTTTATTAATATGATAATATTGACTTGATTATTTGATTAAGGTTTATAACTATTATCTTTATTGTCACTTTTAGTCATCTCTAATATTTAATTTAACATCACATATGAAATATTAACTTCTCATTTAAGTATTTTAAA
Source organism: Argyra leucocephala (assembly GCA_963942445.1). NCBI lineage: Eukaryota > Metazoa > Arthropoda > Insecta > Diptera > Dolichopodidae > Argyra > Argyra leucocephala. Next base: position 186,773,673 of record OZ012677.1, read on the forward strand.
CCTATTAATAGTAAAATAACGACCTTGTAACCCTAAGATTTTTAGCATTGTAATTTTAAAATTTTTTAAATGTATAGATTTTAAATTAGGATTGAAAAATCAGTTTTGCAGTGTGATATTTAAATATCGATAAGCTGTAAACTAACCATTGTATTTATAGTAAGTACCAAGACACCACATGTTAATTTATTCTTTTATTTTTAATGATTGAATATTTTTTTTCTAATTTTTTGAATATATAATTGAAATGTAATTTGTTATACTTAAGAATAATTACATACATATATTATACTGTATTTACTAACATCCATTTTTTAAATGAATTTACAACAACATAACATCATATTTAACTAATTATGTATGTAATAAGTATATTATAAAAAACAATTAAATTTATCCTTGAAAGATGCTAATTACTATCTATATAAACAAAACATAAATTTGTATATGTATAGAATAATGATATATAAAAATAAGATATATAGAAAAAAAAACTCTAAAATAATTTAACAATAGTTTAACTTCTTCTCAACTATATATTATAATGAACGTATAAGAAAACAGAAATTTACATAAAAACAAAAAAACAACATTAAAAATAAAAAATTAAATTTATTTATCTATAAGATGTTTTTATATATTTTTGTTTGTTACATGTTTTTATTAATTGTGATTTTTTGACTGTAACAAATAACGTATAATACATACATATAGAAAAACATAATAATATGTAAGATTTGTTACTGCTAATTAAGTATATTTTCCATATACATATACATAACAGTAATTGACCAAGGATTTTCCAAATATAAAAATTGATATTTTAAATATTATAATCTGATGACTATTATTAATGAATGATGATAATTTATTTTCTAATAAAAGAAAAAATTATATCTTAAAATTATATATATATATACAATTTGTATATGTATATTTATTAATGATTTCTATATAATTCACTTGTGAGAATTTCTTAGAAAGGAAATTACATAAAAGTTGGATTAATATTTATTTGGATTTTAAAACTTCAATAAAATTGTTTTAAATGTAGGCATCTTAAATAAGTTAACCTGGCAAGTTATAAAAAAGCTTTTTAATAAAAAAAAAATGTTTTTATTTTTTTTTTATTGTTTTTTAAAATTTTATTCTTTTATAGATACACATGGTTTATTTAATTTTACTATTATTAAATTACATAGAGTTATTCAATAAATAAAAATCATCTATTGTGCCTCTACTGTTGATCATTTTTTTAGTTGTTATTTTTTTTTTTTGTTTTAACTTATTTGTAAAATGCATATATATGAATGTGGTATTAGTATGATTGTATATAATATACAATCTTGGTTCGATATTTGAAACTAATAAAAATTAAGAAGGATTAATAATTATAATAATTATTGAATTTTATCTTATATATTTTTTTAACACTCATTTGCACCCTTCCTGTTGTAAATTTGGTATTGTTTTAAAATTAAGATATAAATTTATAATTTATTTTTATGATTAAATTCAATTAAACTATTTAATTTTATTGAATTAAATTAGCTATATTTAAAATATATTATTGGAATGACATTTTTTGTTTAACTAGATACAAATTACAAAATATTAATTATTATACTTACATTCTTTGGTGAAAGTCACTGCACCGGATCGTATTATGAATAATAAATCAGATTCATACAAATCTATGATGAAAATTGAAGCTTTTATTATTTTCTAATTTTATGCTTTATTATTATTTTATTGACCCAAGTCTAAATTTTAAATGGATTTAATTTTTACCAGTTAGTTGTTCAAAGCTTTTTAATTTATAATATTTCCTTATGATTAGTTTACTGTTGGTTCTATAAGTGTTGTATTAAGTCTTACTTAATTATTTTATTACCAATTTTAAATATCTATTCTGTATTTTCGGCAACCTGAATAGCCTTCAGTAGCTCAAAATAAGTTAAAAAAAACATTATATTTTTACTTAACGATCACTCTAAGCTAATACATATTATATTAAATGGTTTTGCATCCATACATGTTATATATGTACATATAATATTATTAACTATATTATAATATAACATATACAATAATAATTATTAAATAATAAATATTGACATAGGTACATATATTTTTTTTTATTTTTATTTTTTTTATTTATGTTTACTCCTTCAAACAACAATTATTTCTCTTCAATTTCTATCCTATTACTTTGAAAACATTAATTACATTAAAAACAATAATTTAGAATCATATTTTTAAGAAATAACAAATTGTTACACGTAACTAATTCTCATTTATGCTTTTGACATTTATATTGAGTAAAAATAATTTACAATTTTTTTTTTGACATTTAAAATCAACAGCAATTTATTGTATGTATGTATGTATATAAAATTACATTGTAAGGAATTGCATAATATGTATAACAGAATTGTTGCATTTATCGAGACATTACTGTTTGTGTGTTTTTTTTTATATAATATCACATTTCCTTGTTTAATGAATATTTAATTTTTGTTTTGAGATTTCATCATGACAAAATAAATGTATGTAGGTATTAAAAAAGTTAATTTCATACCATTTTCAAATATTGGTATACCAACCTACGTAATAAAATTATTTATGAACTAACTAACTATCTTTCATTGAATAATGTTTTATTGTTATTTTTGTTTTCTTTTAAAATTCAAGGATTTTAGTTATATATATATATATATATATATATACATATATTTATAATTTTATTAATTTTGTTGTTGTTTACTATGATTGCTTTTATAGAATATTTCTTAACAGGTTATAAACAATAAGTAAAATAATTAATTTCCTTCGTAAAATTAATTATTTATTTTTTGTTTTAATGGTATTATTATATTTATAAATATAAGAAGGCACCTACTTTTATACACTATTATACACTATAATAAAAACTAAACATTATATATACATATATGTACTTATTTATGTACATTTTTATAAGTTAGTAAGAAGTTTTTAATAGATACATATATACATAGTGACATACATACATATTTTTAAAATCACGATTTTGTAATGATGATTATATTAGGGTTAGAATGATTTTGTTATTTACTTACATTTTTTGCGTTGAAGTTTTTTAATATAATATGAGTCAATTTTTAAGATGAATTTTAATTAGTTTTTGTTATTGTTAGTATTTATGTATGTATTCGTAAGACTATAAATTACTATATTAATGTAAAAAAAAAAAAAAATAAAAAAAAAATAAAATAAAAAATTAAGTATAGTAGGTTAGTAAAAAGCTAATATATGTATAGTTAAAATATGCCTACGTATAGTTTATTGATAAAAACATTTTTCATTCATTAAATTATTTATTATGTTTTTCTGATTTGTTGTTGTCATATTTTTTTTCTTTTTATTCTTTTGTTTTATTTCCGATCAATTTAAGTGTTTGTAGTTTTAGTTTTTAAATTTTCATATAAATAAAAGTATAACTGTTTATTTTCAAGTTCAAAATATTTTTTTATATTAATAATTATAATGTATAGATATACAATTTACATATATATATAATATATTTTATTTGAAATGTTTTTAGTGATAAAATCTATACCGATTAGGTACTTGAGTTGATCAAGTGAGACAATGATTTTTAATCCAATCATGTACATAGGTATGTACATATATATTTACATACAAATAAATAAAGTTGTAAATTCGTTAAAATACCTGACTATACTTCAGTTAATTAAATCAAATTAAATTATATTGGTAAATCAAAGTACTCTTTACTTATAGTAAAATTATAATTAAATTATGCATACAATAAATATTACCTACAATGTATATACATTTTTATGTATTAATTAAAATTCCAATGTAATGAAATCATTAAAACAATTAATTTAAATTCAATTGATTGTCTTTTTTTCATTTTATAATTTTAAAATTCTTGCAAAAACTGCACAACCATAGGAAATATATTCCTTACTCAAGGTTAACTTGCTGTTACAGTTTATACAGTTCCTTAGATAGTTTGAAGTTTTTACATAAACTTCAGATTACATAATAATATGTATTTTATGTTTGATTTTAATCATCATCATCAGTCCTGACTACGGAGTAAAAGAAAAGGACGAAGGTCTTCGAAGCTAGCATCAGTTTTAAGTAATTATGTAAATATATTTCTCTAATTTCTTCTTGATGATAAATTTAGTGTTTTACAATAATTTGAATTCTTTACATTTACCTATTACATGAATCGAAAATACGTACGTATCATATTTTTAACAACTTAATTTAATTAATTTTAATATCTATATTTAAAAAAATATTAATAAAAATTTTTCCATACAATTAATTGATTTATTCGAAAAAATCAACTTATAAGATTATTTCATATACAATATACATATATATATATATATATATATATATATTTGAATGTACCTATTTAGTACCTATACATTGTTATATGTATTTGTGTAATCAATAAAATATGCATATAATATTTTAATTTTGTCAAATCACAAATTCAAATTTCACGAATCTATTCGAACTACTTAATTATAGGTACCTACATGCCGACATATCTCTGTATATATAGATAGATAGATATATATATATATATATTTGTATTACCTTGTCAAGTTTTTATCATTTTCATTATCAACTTATTAATTAAATTTATATTTAAAATTTAATACGTAATAAAAATTTTGTCTTATTACGTGCCTAAAAACCTACTCATAAACATGTACTTTTTATTTTTATACATATACCTATAACTATGTATGTGTGCATTTTCAAATAATTCCCCAGTTTTTAAGGAATTATTAACAATTTGCTTACTTAAGTAATTATTAAACTTATTTGATAAAAAAACAAAAATTTAAAATTCAAAACAAAAACACATTTTCAGGTGAATTTCTAAAATGAATCACAATTTCTTATTAATTTAGAGAACATATAAAAAAATAATTTCTAAACAACACTTTTAAAATGATATCATCATCCTAGGATAAAAAAAAAAAAAAAAAAATACAAATTACAAAATAAAAATAAAATAAAAAGGAAAATTTCGTAATCTGGGAAATTTTATTATAGAAATTTTTAATTTGAATAACTAATTAAGTAAAAAAAAAACTATTAAATAAAAACAAAAACCTTATAATTACAAGTTTAAAATTAGAATTATTAAATTTCGTTTAAAATGTATTGAGTATGGAATAAATATTAATTATATATAATTTTAACATATATACATATATAATTTTTTACATGTAAATGATTAATTTTATGATTGAATAATCCAGTAAAAAAACAGTGCAGATTCTATGAATGTTTTCTCCTATAAAAAATATATAATTCTGAAATCATTACACACTATAACCGCACTACCAGATCATTTTTAAAGTCAAAGGAAGTGATTTGTTGTATTAATTAAACTAACATCTACAAAATCAGTTATACAATCCAGCTACAGCATTTCATGTCTTCATCTTGTAATCAAACAAACATTTAAAAAATCGTTTATAGGTACCTGAAATTAAAAAATACGAATTCAAGCTACAGACTTTCATGTCTGTAATCCAATTATCCATCGAAATTCACCACTCAATTAGAGAATGTAACGAAAAATAAATAAAATAATTTTTAATAAAATATATGATACATTGTATTGATATACATTGTATCATCAGTAAATAGTTGTAAGTAGTTGATTTAATTTTAATTCGATCTAATTTGATTAATATAATTGATTATATTGGAATGTCATAAAACTAAGTTTATTCTTATTATTTAGCAGTTTATTCGAATCAGATTTGATCGAATTTAATATAGATAATATCAAATACAGTGATATTAAAATTAAATCTAAGCATTTCTGAACGTTAGTAATGCATAATTAGAAAATATTTTATGTTAATACTTCCCTATATTCTACAGTCACCCGATGAATATTTTGTTCTATTTTTGATTCGACACTATTTTGCGACTCTAACATATCTTCTAATTACTCTTAACATTAATTCTGATCAATAAAGTTTAAAGTAAAGTAGGTAGTTAACATAAACCTATTCTAATCAGTATAGTAATCAATAAAGTTTAAAAACGTTTACTGAATTCATTCTCAGTTCATAAAATTAATTGTATTTTTTTAAGCAATGTATTTTAATTTAGTTCGATCAAATGCTAAATAACCTAGCGTTCTTAAAATTAAATTATTTACATTTTATTTACTAAATAAAATAATAAATCAAATCAAATAATTTAGTTTTTTATAAATTGAATATTTTATTGTATTTAATGGAATTTAATAAATTTATAAATTTTTAAATGGAGGGCAAGGAAAAAACGTATCAATATCCAAATCACTTTGATTACAACTTAACTATTTACATATTTTAAAATGTTAAAATATGAAATGAGTTTAAAGGAATTCTATTTTGTTAATAATAATGAAAATTCCTATGAAATATACTAATATTAATAAATCTCAGTCATGGTTATAATTCTTTAGTAATAAAATTAATTAAATTCAGTATTAAGAATTATTTATAAAAAAAATAAAAAATAAACTACAAGAATTTATATAGAACTGCAAATGTTATTAATTATTTTACACCTTTTTTTATATTCAATTATTTGTGATATGATAAGTACTTTAGTTACAAAATTTAATAAACAAATTATTATAAACTCCATCAATTTCTGCACTTAATAAACATAATTGTACATAATATGCATAAATATATATATACTTAAACTTAACTAAGTATACATAACATATATCCAATTGACCAGATTTTATATAGAAAAACTTGTTATTTTTCATATGAATTGTAATTTCCATATCTATGGTATATCTACAAGTTAAAATCTGCATATTTCAATTTATGCAATATTTAATATTTGCGTATTTGTATACAAATCCATATTATATATATACATGTATATATATATGTATATTTTTAAGATATTTTATTAAAACATCTGTAATCGGAATGTTTGAGCATATTTTATTAAAAAAAATTTTCAATATAAAAATAAAAAACAAAATATTACAAGTTACAAGTGTCCTAGATTTTGTTGGATATTTTATTATACACATATAGCTACTTTATAGTTAATACTAATAAAATACATATTATAATATTAAATCATTACTTTTTTTAAGAAAACAATTTTTTTTTTTTTAATTTAACTTTAATATTTTATTTTTGTTTATAAACCATTGAAATTTTCAATCAATTCATAGTAAAAAATACAAATTTTGAATTTTTAAATGCCAATCAATCCGATCCAATCTGATTCAAATAAACTGCAAATTGTTTGCTTTTATGGCATTTCAATTATAGTGTTCAGTGAAATTAACCGATGGATCTGTTTACTGTACGGTGTGGTAAATGTACCGGTTAATGAAAATGGGTCTGAAAAAATCCTAGATACATTTCATGGATCTGACTTTTTATATGTAAAAACAACAACAATAATTTTTATGTTGAATGTTGTGACATCTACTGTAAGAAAAATTAAATGTTTATATTTTTTTTATGAAAGTTGTTAAATTTAAATCGCCATTATTTTTTGAATTAGTGTGAAAATTTATATTCTTAAGGAAGATTTATGTACATAAAACTTAAATCAAGAGTTATAAAAAATAAATTATATGTATGATAATAAATATTATTCCATTTAAATTTAATTTACTTTTAAAAGTACTCATTATATTTACCGGTGATGGCGCTAATATTGCGGTAAATTTTTGTGGTAAATTGCGTTGAATGGCCAGATCCATGGTACATGGTTCCAAAATGAATTCCAGATCCACCGGTTAATTGTACTGAACGAACCCAATATACATAATCAGTTATATTAATCGAATTAGATCAAATTGAAACGGAAAGTTTGAACAAATTTAAAATAAAAATTTTCTAAAAGGGTATCCTAAAAATAGTGAGGAAAATAAAATAATATACATATCTACCTAAACCTAAATCAAAATGAAATATAATAAATAATATTTTTGTTTAATATTTGTTTGCATTTATTTAATGAGCTTTGAAATGATTTATAAACATTTTAAAGGAATTTTTATTCTGCAAACGAATTTTCAAATGTAGAAAAAACGCTATAAAGAATTATTAATATTCGAGTCAGAACTGAACTACATTATAAATACCTATTATTTCGAATTGGAACGAGTCAAATTGGATCGAATTTATTATAATTGATATTTTAGTCTGTAAATAGTTTTAATCAATGTAATGTCTTGAATGTTAAGTAAACAGAACATTGTAAGTGATCTTATGATAAGAACTAACTCAATATTTGAGTTGATTTTAGTTGAGTGAATGAATTATTCTGGCAAATGAGTCAATCACATTATTTTAATGAAAATTGAATTACATATATTAATTACGACTATTTCACCATAATTGGATACATAATATATACTTATAAAATACCAAACATATATACATATATACATATATACATATATACATATATACATATATACATATATACATATATACATATATACATATATACATATATACATATATACATATATACATATATACATATATACATATATACATATATACATATATACATATATACATATATACATATATACATATATACATATATACATATATACATATATACATATAACACGCTGGGTGGCGCAGTAGGTAGAGCGCAACCGAAAGGTCCCATGTTCGATTCCCGACGAAGGCTTTCTGGAAGAAATGCTTTCTGGATTTTTCGACCTGGTCCAGTACCCTTAATCATTGGGATAAAATAAATGTTAAATAGTTGAGAGTTTTGGTTATCACTAAAAATAAAATGGAACTATGCTATTATGAAGGCGAAGTACTCTACAATAGATATAGTTTTCCAAATTTAAATCAGTAGATATACCAGAAAAATTCTACAGAAAAAGCTATTGTATGTGATTGTGTATTCCAAATCTCTGTGTAAAAAGCAGTTAGGGTGTTCATCCCATAGACTTGGAATTATATAAAAAAAAAAAAAAAAAAATATATACATATATACATATATACATATATACATATATACATATATACATATATACATATACACATGTAAACAGCACTGGCAAGTTAATATAAAAGTATATAATTAGATGAAACTTAGAGAGTTATCATTATCAAGGTCCTGCAATCTCAACAATGGGGTATAAGTAGGTCGGAGTAGTTTTCTTATTTCTGTCAGTCTATTATCTTTCTAGTTTTTTCAATTCAAATGCATTGTTGTCATCTTTTCTCACAATCACTATTAGATTTTCTGTTTAGGACTAAAACTTGCTTTTTAGTTTTCTTCATTTTATTAATGTGACCAGTACATTTTAGTTTGAGGTATAGTGAAGTGTATGTAAAATCTCTACATTTTTATTGTATCGTTAAGTTCTATATTGTTTCTTATATAATCACAGTTCACATTATATTCAATGAAATATATGTACCTATTTATCAATTTATTTTTAGTATTAATATAAAATATTTGATTTTTCTTTTTTTTACAGATATTTTTATTGAAGAACATTTGGAACTAAATAAGACTATAATATATAAATATAAGAAACTCATCAAGTTTTAAAGCATATGAACCTGAATTTTTAAGAAATTTTTAAGAAAAAAAAAAAAAACAAATATAAGATAACTGTTAAAAAAAAGTTATTTTTTTTTTTTTTACAAATTATATATATATACATAATTTTACATCTACTTACAAAATTTTAGAAGACTTATTTTTTTTATACAAAAAAAAAAAAAAAATTACAATTAAAAAAAAACACATTTAAAATTGAAATATTTTAAAAAAAAAAAATTAAAATAAATAATTAAGAAAAAAAAAATTTAAATGAAAATGGCATCTCAAAGATTCTGTTTAAGATGGAATAACCATCAAAGTAATATGCTATCAGTATTCGATCAATTATTACATGCTGAAACATTTACGGATGTAACGCTGGCCGTTGAAGGACAATATTTAAAAGCACATAAAATGGTTCTATCAGCTTGCAGCCCATATTTTAATGCATTATTTATAAATCATGAAGAAAAACATCCAATTGTTATATTAAAAGATGTACCATATACAGATATGAAAAGTTTATTAGATTTTATGTATCGTGGTGAGGTTTCTGTTGATCAGGAACGTTTAACTGCATTCCTTAGAGTAGCGGAAACATTAAGAATAAAAGGATTAACAGAAGTTAATGATGATAAACCAATAAATAATAATAATAATAATAATAATAATAATAACAATAATAGTAATAATAATAATTTAAATATTAATAATAATAATAATAATAATACTAATATAAATAATAATAATATTAATAGTAATAATCGTGCAATAACACCACCACCACAATTACATAGAATACAACCAGCATCATTTTTAGTGCAACAGCAACAACAACAACAGCAGCAGCAACAACAACAACAACAACAATCATCACAACAATCAAATTTACAACAAGTTGTTGCAGCAGCACAAAGACAAATTAAAATTACTGGTAATCTTGTAGGTGGTGGTAGTACTACTGGTAGTAATAATTTATTAACTGGTAATACAAATACTGTTGGACAAAATATTGGTTTATTATTAAATAGTCCATTATTGGGATCAGCATTATCTGGACCAAAACGTAAACGTGGACGTCCTAGAAAATTATCTGGTAGTTCAAATGGTACTGGTAATGATTTTGATGAATTCGAACGTGATAATGCAATGCAAGTAAGTTAAAAAAAAAAAAAAAAAAAAAAAAAAAAATTGATTTGTTAATTAATAAAAAAAAACTTGTATTAATTATTTTTTTTTTTTTTTTTTTCAATATTAAAGGGCTCTCCCGATATAATTGATACAAGAATGGGTGGTGGTGACAATTTTTCGGGAAATGAAGGATCTGAAGATAATGTACGGGAATCTGGCAATAATGATAAAGAGGTAAAACATATTATAATTTAGAAAAAGAAAAAATAATAAAAATTCTAATGAAATTTAATTTTAATTTTTTAAGGAACCAATGGATACATCTACAAGTTCAATTAAATCAAAAGATAATTCTGCACTTCGAAAAGATGTCAGTGAAACTAATACTTCCGGTAAGTGTTTATTTATTATTTGTATTTTGAAAAAAAAAAAAACATTTTTTTTTTGTTTATTTCGGAAAAAAATTCAATATTAAATTACAAAATTTAATTTGCTTGTAGATTATTGTGGGTTGGAATAATATTTATATATAGTACATATATATATATATTTTTTTTTATTGTAGATTTTGCTTATAAAATTTTCAAAATTTAAATTTTTTTTAATATTAAATAAAAAAACATTTTCTTTCATTTTTTTTTTTTATATATATATTATTAAATAAGATTCAATTTAATTGAAATCAAATTTTAAATATTTAATAATCATGCTTAAAACAAAAAATAATTAAATGAAAATTTAATGGGAACATGATATTCATCTATATATATATTTAAATATTTTAAATTAAATATATAATACTGCTGGAAATAAATATTTATTTACTATTTTTTTTTTTTCAAATATATTTCATTAAATTTTTTAATTTATCCTAAGCAAAATCTTATCGAGTTTTTTTTTTTATGTTTAAAATAAATTTTTATAGTTAATGGGAAAGGGTTACAGTTCAACTGTTATTTTAATTTTGTGCTTTAACGGTATATAATCTATAATTGAAAATAACACTCACCTTCAGTGAGATAATAAGTTCGAATCCTATTTATGTAAAACAAAAAAAAAAAGTATATATATAGCTATATAAAAATAATATTTAATCAAAATAACCAAATTTGAATACGAAAATATAAATTTCAAAAAGTTTGATTAAATTTTCAAAATTATACCACATATTGTGGTTGTAGTGTGCACTTTATAGGGCACACTAATTATAATTAAAACACTTTAAAACAAAATTATATATTTAAGTATTAATAAAAATATTTCATAAATTTAGTTATTTATTTATTAATTAATTTATAAATGATCGGAAAAGCTAAAAGGGATTTAATACACAATTCAAAACACGAACACGAACAAATTAAATACCGGTAGTTTAAGTGTAAAAATTATAATCTCGTTACAATTTGTGATAAAAAAAAAGAAAAAAAAAAAGAATAATAAATGACAAGTTAAAAATTAATTTTGCATATTTAAAATTAAAGAAAAACAAGTATGAAACGAACATTCTTCAGAAAATTTCATATTTCCGTCGGCAGGTGAGTTCCCATTGGCAATAATATTCTAAAGAATTTTACATGACAAAAATAAAATAATTCTGTTCTTGTTTTTGGTTGTTTTTTTTTTTTCATTCTTCATAATTATATTTTCTTGTTGGTATTAAACTAGCAATATTCTTGCAATTAATGAATTTGATTTTGGGTTTGAATTCCCTTCAAAATTGGTTGTTAAAAAAAAAAAAAAACAAAAACCACTGATCAGTCATCGTTATTATATTAAATTTAACAGTAATAAGATGAATTGTATTAAATTAAATTTAAACCAAAAACCAAACAGATTTATTTTCTTTTTAAAGTCGTCGGAAGTAGCATAGGGATTTTTGGCCGGCGTGAAATGTTATATTCCTATTTTATTATAATATTTTATTAAAATTATGTTATTCAATTTAATAATCTTATTTTCAATATGATTATAAAATATAAAACAAAAATACTCAAAACATATTTTTCATATCAAAAAATTTAAATAAAGACAACAAAGAAAACACAGTTTTTTTTTTTTTTTTTTTTTTTTTTTGAAACTATACAAAATTAATATTTAGTCAATGTAATACAAAAATGGCTTTAAATCCCTATAGCTTTTCCTAAATTTCTTAAGTTTATAATGTGAATATATTATTTGAATTGAAATGTTATATAAAATTATTTCAACAATAAATTTATAAAAATGTAAAATACTCTCTAAAATATAAAAACTTTAAAATAAGTTTTGGTGAATTTTTAGAAAATGTAAAAATTTACAAAATACATATATTGAAGATTTTTAATTTAGAGAAAGATAAATATTATATTTAAGTTAAAGAATATTATGTGTTCTTTGATGTGAACTTACTTCTCTAATATGATATTATTCTTATAGAGTAACATTCAATTTAATTTAATTTTTTATTGTGGATTTTATAAAACAATATGAAATTCAAATAATACATTCATCATTCCAATTACATATTGTTTAAAATTCTATTTAATTGGCAATTTTAAAACTAAAACAAAACATAAAATTTCAGATGATAGTGATTCAGATGAACAAATGGATCCATCTTCATATATGGAACCACAATTAATGTTGGATGAATATGATGAACCAGTTGAATTTAAATTTGATCCAAATTCTGATGCAACAAATCAAAGTGGCAATAACGGCAATAATAACAATAGTAATAATAATAACAATAATAATAATACTAATAGTAATAATAATAACAATAATAATAATAATTACAATAATAATAATAAAAATAACAGTAATAGCAATAATAATAGTAATAATAATAATAATATTAGCACTAATAATAACAATAATAATAATAATAATAATAATAGTAATAATAATAATAATAATAATAATAATAATAATAATAATAATAATAATACCAATAATAATAATAATACCACCAATAACAATAATAATAATAATAATTCAACTGGTAATAACAACCAACAACAACCACCACAACAACAAATTCAACCACCTCAAATACCACAATTAACTCCAGAAAGTTTAGGACTTATTAAAAATACATTAATTGGAGCTGCTGGAGTTTTACCAGGTGTTAATTTAAATTTAATTAATCAATTAGCTGGTATACCAAAGTTGACTCCTATAATCAAGTCTGCAGTAGCTGCTTCTGGTAATAATAGTAGTAGTGGTGGTGGTGGTGGTAGAGGTAGTTCACAATCGTCAGGAAAAAACATGCCAAAGTTATCAAAACGTCCAAAATTAAAACAAAATGGCTTAAATCCAAATCAATTAAAACAAGTAAGTTGTATTATTTAAAAAAAAAAAAAATATTTTAAATTAATTATTTTCTTTAAAAATAAATTTTTAATAATTTTTTTTTTTTTTTTTAGCCCATTAACGCCCCCGATTTTATGGATTTATTTACAAGTAATTTTTTGTCTGCTTCATCACCAATTAAAAATGCTACTGGACAAAATCAACAACCATCATTAAATACAAGTAGTGGAAGTATTGCATCTCCAGTACCATCTGGTGGTTTAAATGCAACTGGAGATAATAGTAATAGTAGTTCAAAATTTGATTCTAGTAGTGTAAAATCAGAAAGTGGTGGTAATAATGCTAGTGGCGCTCAACAACGATCAAATAAATATATTATAGATGATTCGGAGGGTTCTGTTAGAGATTTCTGTACCAAAGAAGGTGATCATACATATCGTTGTAAAGTTTGTTCACGTGTTTACACTCACATAAGCAATTTTTGCCGGCACTATGTCACATCACATAAACGTAATGTTAAAGTTTATCCTTGTCCATTTTGTTTCAAAGAATTTACACGAAAAGATAATATGACAGCTCATGTTAAAATTATACATAAAATTGATAATCCATCGTCAGCGATAACTGGTCAAGTTGTACCACAAATTAATAAAAATGAAAATACATCATCATCTGGTAAAAATGGAGGAGATTCAGCTGGTGGTAGTAATCAAGAAAACCAAATAAATAAATGGGAAAAAGAAAATTCATCAGGAATTAATACAAGTTCGTCAGGTGAAAATTTAACAATATCATCGGTGACAAGCAAGATTTCAACGGCGACATCTGCGCAATAAGATCTGCTTTTTAAATTTAAGTTAATTATTAATATTATATTTTAAAATAAAATATTTTATATATAAAATAAATTCCCGCCACCACTATACTGTACTAACAAAAATTAGTAAAACAAATACAATATAATAATATGTAATTATAAGTATTCGTTTTATTTTCTTTAATTAATTATTTATTTAATTCATTTTTTAATTAATTAAATAATATTATCATAAAACAGAAAAAAAAATATTTTTTTTTTTTTTAACTGGAACGGTAAATGGTTTCCACTATTCCAATAATATTTTGTTTTAAGATTTTCACACATTGGATTGATGATTGTTTTTTGTATCTTCTGTATATATATATATATATATATATTGTAAGTAAGTTAAAAGAAAATTTTATTTCTTTTATAAATAACATTTTTTTTTAAGAAATTAATATTATAGTTATAATATTAATTAGTGTTAATATAATTTCGTTTATAATATTAATATTATTATTATTAATTTTATATTTAAATATTGAAAATAAAACAAATATATATCTATATTATCTATAATTTTATAATATAAGATTGTTTTGCCTTCATTAACCATTGTTGAGCCATGATGTCCCTCAATGAATGAATGAAATAATTAATTTAAATTCTACTAGGCAAAAAAAAATATTGTATTGTGAATTTGGCATATTAAAATTTTAATTATAATTATGCCATTAAATCGAAATAACTGATTCGATTTAAAAATTCAGCAAATATTTATATTGTTATTTCGAAAGCTTAACGCTAACATGCAAGGTTATGAGGCCGTTATTTAAATAAAATTGTTGTCTGTTTTTTTTTTTTTTTTTTTTATTTACTTTAGTGTAATATTTCAGAATTAAGATTAATTTTAATTATTTTTAAGTAAGTAATTTAGTTATTTAAATCAATTAAAATATAATATATTATATATAAATAAATGAAATTAAATTTTTATTTGATTGGTTACAAAAATGAATAACTTTTTTTTTTATAATAATTTTGAATAAATTCGGATTTTTTTCTGCTTCATTTAATAAAAAGTGTTAATAGATGAACTTAATGTAAAATAGTGATGCTTCGTTTCCAATTGAAGTTTAACAGAAGAAAATTTTGTTGAATATATTGAAATATAAATCATTTTAATTTTTCTTATTTAATATTTTCATAAATGAAGCAGTTTCAAAAAAAAAACAAAAAAAAACATAAATAAAAAAAATAATAGTAATTTTTTAAAATATATTTCATTTACATTGCAATCAATCGGCATTAATATAAGCCACATTGTCATGGATGTATTATATATAGAATACATTTATTATTTTTAATTATATAAAATAATTGTAGTTTTAATAAAAAATCTTAACCAAAAATATATAACTATTAAAAACATTTTTTTTTTTTATGTACATAATGATAATAATAATAATGTGAGAATAAAATGTGTTGCCCAAACATAAATTCAGATTGCAGATAATTTTATAAAATCTTCCGTAAAATAATAGTGACAAATGGCATCCATGACAATCAAAGTAAAAATATTTAGTCAAAACTATAGCCTCTTTTAATAAATAATTTTTTATAGGACACAAATTTATACAAAATATTTAACTCAGCATTATTTTATTTACTCTCTTTTCATAAACAAAAAGATTTATATAAATATATATATATATGTATATATATATATATATATATATATATATATATATATATATATATAACATTTTCCTGTGAAATAAAATATTACTAAAAATAAAACCTCATATAATTTTTTCCATCACTTCAAAAATTTATAAATTTCATTTTAAAATTAAAAATGTCCCTCACCATTCACAGAGTACGTTTCTATTTAAATAAATTTCAAAATTAAAAAGTTATAAATAATATGTATACTTTTAGTAAATCCTGATTTAAAGTTTGTACGAACTGAAAATTTAATTATAGAATACTTAAAATTGTTAAATTGAATTGTGTTATGTACGATCAATTTGTTTTGCACAATGCTATAAATCAGGATTAAGTTGCCAATTAAATTGTAATATGCTAAGAATCAAAAATTGAAAGTGCAATTTTTGTATATACACATATATATATATATGTATAAGTTAGAAACTTAAACAAAATGATGATAATAATAAAAATGAAAAAAAAAAGATAATCAGAAAACAAAATTCATGTCTTCCAAATATCCAAAAGCAAAAAAAAAAAAAAAAAATATTAAAATAAATAAGAAACAATTAAAAAAAGACCAAAATTATATTTTATAAATACTTTAAATACAAAATGTGGCAACAAAATTTGTTTCAACTTAATTTATGTAAAATTCATTATTATTATTAATTTTTTTTTGTTGTTGTTAATTTCTTCTAATTTTATTTATTTATTTTATTTTGTTCTTTCTTTTAATTTCCTTTTTTTAATTTTTTAGAATTTATTATTTTATTTATCCTTATGTATAAAACCTTAATTATAAGAACAAAATTATAAACTATTTTAATTTAGTAAAAAAATTAACAAAAACAGTAAATTAACTAGAATTGAATACATATTTTGTATTACTTACTTTCATAATTTAAATTAATTTTTTAACATTTTCAAATATAGTTTATAACCGATATTCATTATATTATACTGTCGAATAAATAATTTTGTTCTATACAATTAAGGTAATGTTGGTTCATCCTCCGATTTTCTGTTTTAATTAATATTATAGTTTAACAATAAAGGTATTTTTGTTTTAAAGATTTGTAAACCAACGCAAAAGTCCAAATTAATTTCAATAATAATTAAATTTTTACTTCTGTAATTATTTAAATGAAATATTATTATTATTATTTTTTTAAATTAAATTTAAAAAAAAAACACAATTCATAATTTAATTTTATCTATTTTTATTTTTTATTATTATTTATTCTCTTTTTTAACAATACAAACTTGCTCATCATGATAAATTTAAATAGTTTATTTTCCATTTAAAATTAAATAATGCAAAATAGATATTAAAAATTAAACAAAATACATTTTATCGGAGGCTAAATATAGCACCAAAGAAATATTAAATATGAATAGCAAAATAACAAAACAAAAACAAAATCAAAATAACAAAAAAAAAATAAAAACAATTAATATTTATTTAGAAATATTTTAATATATATATTATATAGAAAATAAAATAAAATAAGAAAAAAAAAAAATAAATAAAAAAATAACAAAAGCAATATTAATATTCGAATTTTGTTTTCTAATTGCAGTCGTTGATGTTAATTATTTTCATGTGAATGAAAATTAATTATTTGAATTTATGTATAATATTATAATATCATTGATATTAGATCATTAAACTAAAAAGAATTATACTTTATAACGCTATATGGGTAATTGTCTCAAACATTGTACTCATTTTATATTTATTCCAGAATAATAAATCACATATCCCGTATACATGATAACTTCAACATCATGTATATGCTAGTTTCTTAAAATTAGCTTCACTCGAGTCAATCACAAAAATTTTCATTTACAGCTTGAGCTACAGTTGACATTTAATGTTAAAACTTTACAATTTTTTGATAAAATATAGAGTGAATTTAAAAAATAGAAGATTTAAAATTGTAAATAAATAAAAAAAATTTAATTTTATATTTTTTATATATTTTATATCTTTAAATTTATAGAAAATTTTAGGTAAAAAATTGTATTATATCACCAAAAATACATATATCAAACTTAAGCTATTTTAAAGCTGGTCAACCGAATACACAGCTTGAAGAATTCAAGTCAAGTACTCAAGCTATCATATTGTATACGTGGTAATAGTAAATGAAATTGTTGTCTCAACATATTGTTTAATTAACTTTTTACAATATTATTATAGTATGTATTATGCATACAATACCATATTATGTACTATCTAATGTACATTAATAGTATACAAGTGATACTACATGTACTTTCTCAATTTTATGCCAATCGACAGTTATGAGATATGATTTCTAACATGATTGATTAATTGTAAAAATATTTTAGTAATAATTTTGTTTTCATTGATTATTCGTTGAAATTTATATAATTTTTCCTTTTTTTACCCTATTCAAGGGAACGTAGTGAAAATACAAAGTATAATTTTAAAATATCATAAATTGAAGTGAAACTCTTTTAACGAAGATCACTCTAAATAAATCAAATATTTCATTTTTAATTATTTATTATCACTATATAATTGATTATACCTCAAAAAATGGTACAAATAATTGTACATATTATTTTTTTACAGTTTTTTGTTTATCTTATATAAAATTTATGCACGGAAGCATACGAAATCCATGTTCTTTTTCTATATTCTCATATAATGTTAAAATTTGTTAGTTTTATTGATTATAAATTTCGAAGTGATATTAAATATATCGTCTTTTCTATTTCATTAAATTTCATATTTATATGTACACATATTACAATAGCTTGAAGTTGTATATATATATATATATATGTATGTAGCTCTTATTTTTCAAATCTGTAACTGTTGTCAATTAAATTATCTAATCATATATATTAATATAATATTATCATGTTAGTATTACAAAACACTATTGGCCTAATACTTTTAAATAACTGCCATTTCATTTTTTTTATATTTAAAGTTTAACAAAAATCCAAATATAATTCTTATTCAAAAATTAATTTTCATTAAAAAAAAAGAAAAGAAAAATAAATGAAAAAAAAAATACATTAAGATAAAAATTAGAACAACTATATACTAAAATATAAATTAAGCTGTTATATTTTAAAATTAAAATTAACTATCTTTAACAACTTGTATAACAAAAAAAAAAAAAAATTAATTATGACAAATTCACATGTTGTATATTTCGTTAAAATTTTAAATTCTAAATTTAAAAAAAAAAAAAATTAATAATAAATTAAACTAAAAATATATTAATAAATTGTTTTCTAAAAAAAAACTTTAAATTCACCACAAGTGGCCTTATTAGAAAAAAAGATTTTTTTTATTGCAACAACAATATAAAAAATGTAAATTTTAAAAATGCAATAAAAAAAACTTTTTTTTTCCATTTAATATAAACATATTTCTATTAATATAATGTATATTTTGAAAAAATATATTTTTGACTGCATTTAAAAAATAGTTTTTTTGTTTTTTTTTTTTTTTTGTATATTTTTAAGATCCCAAATTTAATTTATGATAAAACTTATCTTATTAACTCAATATTAATAAAGTTCGTATTCATATGAAATTCAATTAAAACAAAATCAATTAGTCATATTTTAGGTTCTATCAATCTACTTCATAACTGTTTGCTACCAATTTCGAAAAATTTGGCTTGTATTTAAATTATTTTTCTAATACTAGCCAGTTGCACATACGATTTTATAAATATATATTCGTTATGATGCCATTATGTTCGTAAAATTCAAATGTTCATTAACCTTCTAAGTATTTAGTTGTATAATTTATCTTCAGAAACTTCAGAGACTATAAAACAAATTCAGTAAATTTTTAAGTTTTAATAAATTTAACTTTATCGGAACCAATCTTAAATTTATGAAAAAAAAAGAAAAACAAAAAATTTAAAATTTAAATTTAAAATATTTTTGTAAGTACAGATTTAAAAACACAAAAATTAAAATGAATAATTAATAATAAAACCATTTTTTTTATATAAATGCATATACATATATATTTAAAATTATAGATTATAATATTATTAAAAACAAAAAAGAAATTTTTTTAGATAATTTAAAAAGTTTTTTGTCTAGTGAATTTATATCATAAATTTTGTTTGGTTATTCTATTTTTTTTTTTTAACTTAAGCCTAGTTTATAGGTTCGTTTGAAGTAAAATATTTATCTTATAAATCTGATACAATATTTCTTGGAACGACAAGCAAACAAAACAAAAAAAGGGCATTTCAATTGAAAGTTGAGTAATGAATTTAACTTTAATTTAAAATTTAAATAATATATGTATGTATCTTTTTAAAATTTTCGAAATTAATTGAGAATTTCAAATTTAAAGAAAGTATAAATGAGGCTTATTCACATGAAAATTATACAAAAAATTTTAAATCAAGACAAAGTGATGAAAAAAAAATAATAAAAATTAAATAAACTGAAAACATTGATAATATTTTGTTGGAATACATAAAGAAAATTTACAATTTAATAATTTAACTATTTTAAAATTTTCTTTTACTAAAATTAAAAGTTTTAAATTCTTTTTCTTCTTCTTGTGCTTCTTATAAATCATATTTATACAAAAACTGACGACAATTATTAATTTGTGCTATTATTCAGTACTGGTAGGTCATTCTTTATTATTTAATATTTCTGAGCAACCACGTTATTATTAAAAATACGTTTACAAAATGGTTTTAATTATTTTCAGTAAACTAAAATTTAAATACATTTAAAAAAAGTCAATATCATTTTTTTACATAAAAAAAAAAAAAAAAACAATTCCAATCTATGTTTTCAGTTGTAATATATTAGTATATTAATTTTAATTAATTATTTAAATTTTATTTTCATAAACAATTTTTTTTTTTTTTTTTTTTATTTAATTTTTCATTTCTTCTTTGTACAGTAGATGTTAGCTAGTGCAATTTAGCAATTAATTACATTTTTAAGTTTATAATTAATATGAACTAACAAATAAACAAACAATATATAAAATTAAATAATATTGTCTTATAATTATTATATTCGAATTAAAAACAAAAATAAAAAGAAAAAAATCCCATAATGTTTTTTTTATTAAAATTAAAATTAAATAAAAAATAACTATGAATTTTGAAATGTTACCTAAATATTAAATTATATACTATTATTAAATATTATATTATTTTATGTTTTATTATTATTATTATTTTATTTTCTATATTTTTATTTTATTTTTTTTTTTTTAACTTTATTTTATTTTTATTTTGTGTTGTTAGAATTTTACAAAGTAAAAAAAAAAAAAGAAAACAAAAAAAAAATCATTTATTTTAATGAATTAAAAAAAAAAAAAAAAAAAAAATAGACTAATCAAATTTAATTTTAGTTGTATAAAATTTAAATAAAAATACAAAATACAGAAAAAAAAATTATTAAATCAATAAATAAATATGCACATAAAGAAATTGTTGTTTTAATATAATTTTCGAGAATTAAAGCCTTTTTTTCAAATTCTAAAAAGTGGCACTTATTGAATAAAATGATCAATATTGCAGAATACAAATAGTGTAAAGTGTGGTGTAACGATAAACCGAGTGAAAAAATACATTGGGTTCAACGAAATGGTGGTTGGTTTCATTCCACTGAAACTGGTGA
Organism: Argyra leucocephala; assembly: GCA_963942445.1. NCBI lineage: Eukaryota > Metazoa > Arthropoda > Insecta > Diptera > Dolichopodidae > Argyra > Argyra leucocephala. The sequence goes on from OZ012677.1 coordinate 186,795,883, forward strand.
AAAATTAATTAAAATAAAATGGTTTTAATAAAAAAGTTTTTATAAAAAACCAAATTTAAACTGTATGTAGATTGGAGACGTTATTAAAGCTTCTCCATTTCGAAGACCATCAAAAATTTTGATTTTAGTTTCTAAAAAATTTGTATATCGCGCTAAATCATATCAAATTGTGTAGAAACGAAATTTAAATTAATTTTTTTTATAAACCTGTAAAAATATATGAAGACCACTTAAACAGTGTTTTTCTAGTACATTCTAGAACTGTCCTAAGAATTCCTCCTATCACTTTCTTGGTCTACTAACAGATCGTCTACCTTCAGCTCTTCACAATAGAACAGATCTTGGTATTCTTCTCTCGAACATTGCCCTACAATCTGCTTCGTATGTAATTTTTTTGTAAGTAATAGGGCCCATAATTTAACTATTTAAGATGTTATTAATTTTTTCACTTGTTTTTATAAATTTTCACCTTATCTCTTATTACATTCTCATTTTATCCTGTTTCTCTTCGAATTTTATTATTGCAAGAATTGATAAATATTCGCTAGCTTGAATCTTAAATTTTATTTCCAAAAAATAATCATTTTATTATTTCTAAACTAATTTCATTTTTAATTACAAATATATAAATTTTTTTTTGCAGATCGTTTAAATGCTACTCCAGAATTGAATCAACGATTATTTGGTACTAAAAATACTGATAATACTTCAGAAATGAAATTAAAAATTCGTGTTAATCCTTCTACTCAAAATCATCAACGTTTACAACAGGAATCTTCAATTCAAATTCGTTCAAATAATAATAATAATATTTTATCTAATGCTAATAATCTTTTGCAACAACATTTAAGAGCCGAAAATTTAAATACTAATAATAATAACAATAACAATATTACAAATAATACAGTAAATCAACAAACATCTCAAATTCTTACTGATTCACTTAAACAATCGAATAATAATATTAAGTCAAATGCCAATAATGCTAATGAGAATATAAATACTGCCACAAATTCATCAAATGCACCAGCTAACACATTACGTCAACATTATTTGTTACATTTAACTCAAAATTCAAATCAACAAAATAATAATTCTGTTCAATTAATTCAAAAATCAACAACTAATGATGAAAATACAAATAGTATAATAAGTCAACAACAATTAACAATTAGTGATACAGACAATAATAATAGTTCTGGTGGTGGTGGTGGTGGAGGTGGTGGTAATGGTGAAAATCAAAATTCACAAAAATTAACATACTCATCGAATTTATTACGTCCAGTACAAAGACGAAGAATACGTCGAAAACCAGCTTCATCATTAGATGATCAAGCTGAACATTTAACTGAAATGTCAGTTCGTGGTTTAGATCTCTTTCGTTATGCCAGTATTACTGAAGGTGTATATCAATGTATTGAATGTGCTAAAGAAAATATTCAAAGAACATTTAAAAATAAATATAGTTTTCAGAGACATGCATTTTTATATCATGAAGGAAAACATCGTAAAGTTTTTCCATGTCCACAATGTGGTAAAGAATTTTCACGACCAGATAAAATGAAAAATCATATGAAAACAACACATGAAGGCTTATCATCAAAAGAAAGTAATAATTATAATCAATTTAATTATTTAATAACAGCTGCATCAAGTGGTACAAATATTAATAATGATATTCAACAAATTTTTAATAAAATTGATAATAATAATTCTTTATCGTTAAATGTTGTTAACGAAGCAAATAATAATAACAATAATAATACTAATACTAATAATAATAATAATAATAATAACAACAGTAATATGGATACAGATAGTATAATTAATAATAAAAATGCAAATATTTCTGTTGATAATACAATAATTGATTTATTGACTGAAGAAAAATTAAAAAATAAAATTATTGTAAAATCACCAAAAACATCACCAATAATACCACATAATATAATATCAACAGTGCCAGTAACAACATCAATAACACAAACAACAGGAATATCATCATCAAAACCACCACCATTAGAAAAAATAAAAATAAAAACTGAAATAACAAAACGTGAATTAAGTCCATCACCACAACAACTATTATCACCGTCCAGATCACGTTCTGTATCACCAGAATGCACAGATGTTGATGTATCATCAACTCAAATACCTATGGTACAATTAGCTGCTACAACAGCTACAATCGCTCAAATTACTTCTTTTAAAGAGGAAGAAGTTAAGTAATTTATAGTAACGGTACTTTAAATAGTTATTATTATTATTTTTTTTTTTTTTTTTTACACTGAAATTATAATTAAGTTTAAATTTAGTTTAATGATCGAATATATAAAATAATTAATTTCTGTCTCTCTATTTGAAAAAAGAAAAAAAAAATAAAAAAAAAAACAATAAAAATTTTTGATATTATTATTATGTACATAGAACTTAATTTTGTATATGTAAAAACTGCCTTTTGAATTATAATAAAAAAAATTAAATATTTTTTTTTTAATGTAAATTTATTTGAAACAATGTCGAAATATTCCCACCGACTGGTTTTTTTTTTTCGTTGTTGTTTGTTATTAATCTGCAGTTTTATTTTTGATAGTAAATAATATTTTGTTTAATTTAAAAATGGTGCTATGTGCCTTATAATAGTAAAGTATTTGAAAATAAATTTTACAAAATATAATAAAATGAAATTAATTATTTACAATTTTTTAATTTTAAAACGCATAAATCTTAAATACGCACACACGATAAATTATTTTTAAATAAAAATAAATCAATATAATTTTTATATAATAATTTTTCTATAATGAAAAACAGTAATCATATAGGTTGTTAAAAATATGTGAAATAAATAATATATTATTTAAAAAAATTATAAAATTTGTAAACAACACTTTTCCAGTATTAATTTATAATTTAAATTAAAAAAAAATGTTTGTTGTACTGTGTTGTTTTTTTAATTTAATTTTTTTTTTTTTTTTTTGTTTTGTAAACACATGTATAATATTAATTTTTGATTTTTTTTTTTTTTTATAAAATAAATTAATATTAATTAATAATTAATTATATAAATCTGTAAAATAGAACGGTGCCGAGTGTTATTTTTAAAGCCAAGTATTGTTTAAAAATTAAATTAAATTAAAATATTATAATCCAGAATTTCCTTAAGAATACATATGTGGCTCCTATTTTATGAAAAGGATTACAGTTATTTGTTTAAATGTAATTAACAAAATTATGAAAGTTTAGGTTATTTTTAATAATCAGATTATGTTGTATCAGATTGTTGCATATTGTAAAAAAAAAATGTTTTTAAACCGAACTTAAATTTAAAACTTTAAACCAATAGCAAAATAATATTCAAAGTTTTTTTTAGACTTCCGAACGTCAATTTTTGATATTTGACATTGACATTTTTTTCTAAAGTGGTGACATTTTTTTTTTATATACCGGTGTTTCAGATCAGCTTTTTAAGAGACTGAATTCGAAATCGAGATTTTCAAATGAGAATGGGTACTTTTTAATGCAAATTCGGGTTCTACGACATAAAATAAAAAATTTATGTTAATTGATTTTTTTTGTTTTTTGTATTTTTCTTTAAAATTAATATATTTTTATAAATAAATTTGTTTTTCATATTATCATATTTTTTTATCTCAGTTTTGGGTACCTACACAGAAAAAAAACAGAACAAAAACAAAAAAAAATTTAAAAAAAAAAACAAAAAAAATGCACTTAACAAAAGTTGCTTATTTTTTTGACCTAGAATCCGAATTTGCGTAAAAAAGTAAGTCTTCCCATTCGAAAATTACGATTTCGACCAACTTCGGCGAATTTTGAGCTTAAAAAACCCTTTTCCGGCTCTTTCCGGAAGTTAAAAATATCACCAATCGATAGAGTATCCTAATTTATTTTAATTATAAAATAACGGCTTTTCCCCACCTTCCCCTCTTAAAAAGCTGATACACATATGCTCCAGAACGCCCGGTATAAATAAAGATAAAAATTGAAATTATTAAAAAAAAAATCAATTACAAAAGTTTACGATAAGCATTCAAAGTTTTTTAAATGCACGATTTATTTTTTCTTGCGTTTCAAAAGTCTATTTTATACAATTTGAAATTTGTGACATTGTAAAATATTTTTGACATACATAATGGAATATAAAACATTGTAAAAGTTGTCAGGTTTTTTACAATACGGAACTCAGACGCATTAAATTTAGCAATTAAAAGTCGAATTTCCTGTATTTTAAAAATATCGATATTTCAGAAGCAAATTATTTCCTACATTGGTGCTTGCTAATTTTTGGTATTATGAAGTGTATACTCTTTAAAATTACGACGAAAGTACATTGATATTTTATTGATCTCAATTTAGTAAATTATATCGAATTATGCTTTGATAGTAATTACTATCTCTTTTTGTTTTTGTTTTAATATTTATTAGTCGATGAATTCGTGCTATTTATTAGTCGGTAGAGTGCTTTTCAAAATAAAATGTATATATTTTTTCGGTGCAAGGGATTTTTTAAAGTTAGTAACAATTTTTTTTTTTAATCAGAAAATATAAGTATATATTTTATTTTTTTAGTTTTGAAAAACCATTTGTGACTTTTTGCAATCTTAAATTTGTTGAATTACGAAATGTCAAAGTTTACGAAACATAAATAAAGAAAATAAAATAAAACTAAGATGTTTCTGAAATATTAAAATAGGATAAAGTTAAGAGGGTACAAAAAAACAAATCCGATTTTAATTTGACTTAAATTACAATTAAAAATTTTAAATTTTTAAAATGAAAACTTGTATTGTTTGTAAAATTTTATAGTTAATATAAACTTTTATATTCACCACACCTATGGTGATGATATTGACAATTAAAATTTCAATCTTCATTCAATTTCAATTTTCAATCACAATCCGAGGCAGATCTGTACTGTAAAAAAATCAAAAACTTTTACAATGTTTTACGTTCTATATTGTATATATCGAAAATGTTTTACATTGCCACAAATTCCGAATTGTATAAAATGGGGTTTTAAAACGGCGAACAATGTGCAATTTAATATTAATTATTTATGCTTTCATTTATTTATGTTTCGTAATCCATAATATTTCGGTACTAAACAAATTTAAAATTGAAAATAATTTTTATCAATAACTTCAATTTTAAGATATATATAATTAATAACGTTATAAATATTTTTTTTTGATCAAATTAATTTATATCAAGAAAGTTTTTAACACTGTATTCCTTTTCAAGAAAATAGGATCAATTAATAAATTAAATACATATTAATTTATAAGTAATTATATAAAAGGCATTATTTTGAAAAAAAAAAAAAAACTGTCGAATTCGGGATAAATTTATTTTTTGAAGGGCTAATTAACATCCTATATTAATATTAATTTATATCAAATGAGGTCGGGCCGAAATAAAAGTCTCATTTCGTCCGCCCTAACGTCCAATTTATTATTATTCTTATTCTTATTATTTAAATATTTTTATTGCATAAGTTAAATTTCAAAATCTTAACTTTAAAAGCTTTAAATTTGTATGCCAGTGAATAAACAAAAAAAAAAAAAACTTAATTTACAATATACATACACACATGTATTTTTTTTTTATAATTTAACTTAAAAAAAATAATATTGAAACAAAATATAATACCAGAATATTTTTAATATGAAAACTTGTAACTTTTAATTTTAAAACATTAAGATTACTATTATATTACTTTAACCTCAATTTTGTTGTGATTTTTTTTTTGCAATTTTCTGTTTTTTTTTAATTTGTTTTTATTTAATTTTTTTAATAGAAACAAAGCTTTTATTTTAAATTGAAATAAAGAAAAAAAGATAATTACTTAATTTTAAAATAAAAATGTCAGTATATTTTTTTAATTAAGGATAATATTTATCTATATATATACATATATTATTATTATTATTAATTTAAATACAATACCAGTTTATACAAATTAAAACAATAATTATTTAAATACATATTGAAATTATTATTATAATCATTAATTAAGAGTAATATTATAGAATACCACTTTTTTTTTTTTATAAAGTTATATGTATATGTAATTATTTAAATCTGACCAATTATCTACTTAACTTATATTATAATTAAAAAAAAATTTATTTACAAAAATATATGCATTAAAAGTAAAATTTAAAAAATATTCTATACTGAGTCAATGATGAAATGCTTAAATTAAATATCTAGTAATTGCAGAGTTAAGAAATGATTTCACAAATTCAATTGCAATTAGCGGCCTAAAGTGTTATCTAGTATATTGGTTGTGACCACATCCCGTAATTGTGAGTCAAAATAAAGAAAATTAAAAACTGTAATAATTAAATTGAAATAAATATGAAAGTCAATTTGTGGTAACAATATATACTGTGTACTTGTACGTGTGCTTGCTAACTGTTGAAGGGGTATATATACACCCATATTCAAGAAGAAAAAATTCATCTCGTCTCGTCTCGCTGAATATGCCTTTCTGTTAGACACTGTAAGCGGCGCGATAGAACATTTTATTTGTTGGTAGTACTGATCATTTTTTATTATCAAATAAAATTATTGGTATATAAACGAAATATGATTTATAAAATTTTTGAAAAGTGTTAGTGCGGTTTTAGTATTAGTTTTAAAATATTTTTTAAATGAAAAATAAATATAAATATATTTATGTTTTAAATATTTTTTAGTTTAGTACATAAACAGTAATAGTAAAGATGGTTTTTTTTTTCAAAAAAAAAAACACAATTTTAATAATAATGCAGAAACAATAATGAAAAATTGTTTATTAACCTTTACTTAACTATTTTATCTATTCAATTTATTTATTTCATTCAATTTTTTGATAAAAAAATACAAAATACTTTGACGAGATACTCTATCGCTTACAATTTTTGACGAGATAAAAAATGGCTATCTCGTCTCGTCAAAGGTCTAACAGAATGCAAAACTATCTCGTCAGACATATTCTCACGCGAGATGGGTCTAACAGAATATGGGTGATAGTCTAATCCAGCAATTAAACTATTGAAAATGTATTTTTAAACATAATCTGCCTGTTGATTTTGTCTATTGGAATTAAAATAGTGAAATCATTTCAAGTTCACATAAATTTCACTGTAATTGCATTTTCAAAATCGATCGAAAGGGATTTTTATCGGAATTATTACAATAAATAAAAATGAAATAAATTTTAGTGTTTCTGTACTTAATTTTTATTGATTTTGATTTCAAAAATTGAATTCATAACAATTTTACAATTAAATTTGATATTAAAGTACGCACAATAAGTAAAAAAAAATCTAATTATTAAATTTATTAATTCTTTACAAATTAAATTAAAACATTAAATTCTGCTTAAAAATGTTAATGTTTACACTTTTGACAACTAGTAGACAGTAGTTTAATAGGTAATTTATATTTGGTGAAAAAATGGAACTGAAATTCAAAAAACGGTACAGTGAAATTGAAATCAATCGAATTTGAGAATTGAGAGACACTCACTTTCGATCGAAATTACAGTCATTTCTAATTTCACTTTCGATCGAATCTATAGACGGGTAAAATAACTAGTTTGGAGTAATATTAAAAAAAATATTAAAAAATTTAGAAAAACATTTATAAAAAAAAGTCTTCGTTTCAATTTGAATATGGTAAAAACTAGAACTACCATGAATTATGAATTAATTGGTCGACTTGCAATTTGTAAAATTTTTAAAGACAGTAAATATATATTTACTGTTTTATATATATTTACTATTTATTGTCTTTGATACATGGTTATTTTTCAAAGTTGAAATTACTATTACACAAGTTAAAAACGAAGTGAGAGCCATTCAAAAATTTACACATTTCTTACGTTTTTTAATTGATCTTTAAAATATTTAGTCTCATATTTCGAACGTATAGAAAAAAAATTTCATATTTTTGTAAATAAATTTTAAATAATAGAAAATTACTTTTATTTTCAAAATATACAATATTTAAAGAATTTGTTTCATATATATGTACTTTAATTTTTTTTTTTTTTAATTCTTTTCAAATTGTGTTACACTTTTGTGATTTAATTTATTTTTATTGTTTTAACATTCTTTTAATTTCTTTAAATAAAATAAAATTTCATTTTAAAAAAATGAAATATGGATGTAAATATACATAAATAGAATTAATCTAGATTACATATTTAATTATTTTAGAGTAATTTCCTTAAAATATTCATTTGAAAACTTTAAAAGTTTTGATTTTTATATTTTTTTTTTTTATTTAATAATAATAATTAATAACTTAAATAAAATATTCAAAAATTAGAAAATTTCAAATTTTATGTACATTATTAAATATTTTTATTTGTTTGAAAAAAAAAAATTATTTTTATTTTAATAAATTACTTTTAGTTTTTACTTAATTAAAAAAAATATATTAATTTGTGTATGGGAATTATTTACTTAATATTGTATAAGTTTTATAAATAATTAATTATTAATTAATTAATAAGTTTTTTTTTTTATTCTTTTAAAATACTCATAATAAAATTTTATTAAATATTTTTTTTAGTACAATTTAAATTAATTTAAGAAATGAAAATATTATATATTTATTATAGATATAAATATACATTTTTATATGTATATATATATATATATATAAGTGTATAAATAGTTAAAGTATACGTTGAAATCAATACTCTAGCATAATTTAAGTATTCACAAGCGTTTGATATTATCGATTAATGAAAAAAATTAATTAATTAATTTCTTTTTAATGAATTTGTTCATTTTTTAGTATTTATTACATTTGTACATATATCATATATACACTTGATGTATGTAGTAAAGAAATAATGGTATGTATGTAGTATATATTATATTATTCAGATTAATCAAATATTATTATATATTTTTTTTAGTATAAAATACATTTTTAAAGTATTATATACATATATTATGTATATTATGTATATATGTACATATATAATATATGAATGTATAGATTGATAAAAATTATAAATAATATAATTTATTTATTAAAATAATATAATATTCGGATTGGATACGAAATACTACACCACAAAACCCTATGCATATATATAAAATGTGGTTTTACAAAAGACTATATTACAAGATCCTGTATATGAAAATAATTTGATAAAGTTATGATAAAAAATTGTGCGATTATGACTTTTAAAAAATACCTTGATTGAATATGATAGAATTAAATAAATTTTAATTAAATTTTTAAATAAATTGGCTCAACAGTAAAAAATTTAATCTAACGAATTTATTCAAATCTAATGAAAGCATCAATGACATTAGAAGAATTTAATCTGTTGGGAAGAAGAATTATTTGTATTGTTAGCGGAACGGATTTTAAATTGAGTTATTTAATTATTTTAATGTTTAATTATTAGTGAACAAAAACCTGAAATTAATTAAATTATTTGACAAAACTATAACTCTAGAAACAATTACAAAATTAAGTTAATCTCCGACCAAACAATTGGAGCATGAATTATGTGGTTCCAACTATAAATGAGACAACATTTTTCTCTACATGACATAATAAGACACAATAATGGACAGAAGAAGTTGTCCTTTTTTAATATTATGTTTAATGGCCAGTAAAAATATGAAAGCGCTTATTGTGATTTTTTTTTATATATAATCTTTGTAAAAAGCTAAATTGGAATTTAAATTTAAACAACGGAAAAAAAATGTTGTAAAGTTGTTTTTTCAATCAAACAGGATTTAATAAGTCATGAAACAGGTGTTACTGTAACACAGTCTTTGTACAATAAATTATATCATCATCATAATAGTTGTGTTCAGTAGATTTAGAACAGAATCGGACTATCTTTCTCATAATACAATATTGTTTTGCATTATTTATTTGGAATGTAGAGACAACTATTTTTTGATTTGATTATTATTTTAAATTTTTTATTGATATTTTTTTGTTGATTTTACCGAAGATAGTAAATATATATTTACATATTTACTGTCTATAATTTTACTTTATAACTTCAATGAAATTAACAATAATACTAAAGAGTAACGAATTCATTTGTAAAATATATTTTATATGACTGATATGTAGATCTCTCTACTAAAACACATAAAAATATAAGTGTATGCTAAATAGTATTTTGAAAATTAAAAATAAAAATTTTTACTTGAATGATATTTTTTATTTGTTTTAAATATTAAAATTATTATTTTTTATTGAATATAATTTAAAATATACACAATAGTGATTTAGAAGCACTAGCCATAGTATAAAATGTATGAAAAATTAACAATTTCAATTTAAAAATTTAACAAATACTTTATTTAATATAATTCAAATTAGATCAAATCTTGTAACAAATATAAATGGAACTGTGAACGCAATGTGTATACTTGTTATGAAATCTCATTTAAATTTATAATAGGAAATTTTGGAAATTTACGTAAACAAACTAGTGTTGTAAAACATACGTATAGATGTAAAAAAAATAACATGTATAATATGTATGCAAATGTACATCACTATGTTGTTTTGACAGTAAATAAAATATGAAACAATAAGATCGTAAAAATGTCCCATCTCAATTCTGATTATTTTACGATCAAACTATTTTTGTTCTATATTTACTGTTTTTAATTCTACCTTTACGTATTTTCACAAAATTTTCTAATGTAATTAACTTATTATAATACTATACTTTAACTTAACAATAAGTAAACAATATATATAATATTATTTAGATAAATTGTAAAATAAAAATAAAAATTCTAAATAAACGTGCATTAAGATATTTATAATATTTTTTAATAATACTTAATTGAATATACTTAAATATTGTTTCTGCATTTATATATATTTGGTGTATCAGAAAATAATTTGAAATTTAATAATTAAAAAAAATTTTAATTAATAATTAAAAACAAAAAAAAATTATATTTTATATTTAATAAATTCGTTTAAAAGAATATAGGTATATTTGGTATATAAAATATATATATATATAAATTTTTTTATATAAAAGTCTTAATTAAAAATAATTTTTGACTTTTAAAATAATGCATTTAAATACTAAATAAAAAAAAAAAATTAAAAAGAAAACACCCTGTAAATCAAAATCTCATTTTAGGCAGTAAAAAAAAAAAAAAAATTAAAGACTTGTTTTATATATGAATTGTATATGTACACTCTAAATAAGAAATATATGCTGCCACAAATTTTACTGCCAGTTTCTAGACTTACGGTGAAAAAATGAATAGTTTTAATTATTTTTATTTTTTTTTTTAAATATTTTTATTTTATTTTTTATATATATAAGGAAAAAAAAAAACAAAAAAGATTTGTAAAAATTTTGTAATTTGCCGTCTGTGCCTTTTTGTGCAATTTAGTTAATATTAAAATTTGAAATTTTGTAATAAAATTCAAATAATTTAGAACTAAATTAAGGATTTTATATATTAATTATGTATTTCCTTATTAGATAGTATTTTAGTGTTTTAGAGTATAAATAAATAATTAAATAAATTTAAATTTGAAAAATAAATTAAAACAGAAACAACAAAATACAAAAGGACTTCCATTGTAATTAAAATTAAAAATAAAAAAAAATTAAATTAAATTTTTTTTTTTATTTTTTTGATCCAATACGATTATTTTGTTTGTATTATGTAATATATTTATTTAAAAATACAATTTTAGGCATTTTTTTTTTTATTTGTTCTTAATTTTACTTAAATAAAATTTGTTAATGAATTAAGAAAAAAAAAAAAAATTAAATGTGTTTAATTTAATTTATAAAATTAATTTCAGGGGGTTTTTTAAATACATTTTCAATACTGTAAAAATCAGCATTAAAAAAATTATTCCATCATTTTGTAATTATTAATATTAACAATGTGAGGGCTCGAAAGTCGTGATTTATTGTTTTTTTTCTGAAGTCGATTTAATGTTTTTTTTTTTACATGATTAATGTAAAAAATTTCAGCGCTAACATCAAAATATCTACTAACAAATTCAATATCGTAAAATTTATTAAACAATTTACTTTTTCTTGCATTTCAAAACTTTATTTTATACAATTCGGAATTTATGACATTGTTTTACAAAATCAGGGTACTAATGTTTGTATTTAGCATTTTCTTTAAAAATGTTTATGACCATTATGATTATAACCATAATTATATTCACTTTTTCACCATTAAATTGCGTAAAATTTCATTTATTCAATAAGCTTTGTTTATGTGGAATTGGGATTGGGGAATAGGAAAAAATTTATATACATAAACCGTGTAATCTGATCCCTATGATAGCAGTGTAAGTGTAACTTCTCGAATCATTTTAATCGATTGCATATAGAATAGTTCAGTGCTTCTCAAACTTTTTTATATTGCGGCTCCCTAAACTTGAAAAAAAATTCAATCCTCCCCAAAGAATAATATTAGTAAAACACTATTTATCATTATATTTTTAACAATATTTTTATTACAACTAATAAAAAACCAAATAACCATCAAAATTATTTGAATATAAAATTAAAAACAAATCTCAAATTTCTTATTTCACCGATTTTTTATGTAGTAATATGCAATCACATTACTTAATGAGAGTAGTGTGATTGTATATTATTACATAAATAATCAATATCCGGTTTTATTTCAATTATTAATAATGAAGAAAAAGCTATTTCGCAAAGATATGTTGTCGCAAAAGGCGTTAAATTTAGCAATGCTTCTTTTACAATATTCTCGCTGTTACCTTATCTAAAATTCTGTAAGACTTTTGGCATGAAACTCCAATTCAACAGAATTATCTGATATAATATTAATCAATTCTTTTTGAGTGATCAAAGTAATATGATCACATTTCAATGATTAAACAAATGTCATTCTATCTAGTTCGTATCCAGCAAAAAAGGCGTTGAGATTCGTCAGTATGATTCAGTAATATGTTTTTAACTCAAGTTGAAATTAATATTTGAAATTAAATTCATTGGTGGTAAGAAATTCATTTAGAAATCGGAACATTTCCATATTTCCTTCGTTAATAAAATTTGACTATAAATAAAGCTTTTGTATTCAAAACTAAAATGTTGATATCTCTTCCCTGCAGGGAAAGACTTAATTCATTAACTTTATCAAAAAAATTTGCTAAATAGTACGAAACAATATTTGGTTTTTTATCTAAAAGAAATAGACGAAGCTCATCTAAGTTCTACAAATCAATTTAAAACTTTACCACGTGAAATCCACCTTACTTCAGTATGATACAACAAAGCTAGATGTTCTGATCCCATCTCTTTACATAAAATATTAAATAATCTCGAGTTTACAGCACGATTTTTTACAAAATTAATTCTCCCAGTCATTGCTGCAGCAAATTCATCTCAAATAAAAAATATAAAAAAGCAAAAACAAAAAAAATCAGTTGAATTGTTCATATGACTAACCAAATTTATTTTTATATAGTAGAGTTAGAGTACTTCATTTTGATATAGTAGGTCACTTGAATTCTTCATTTTTATCTTTTTAAGTAACTGTTTCTAAATTTTTGTTATTTGTAGTAATAATATAGTTTTTATTAAAATTATGTATTATGTAGGTATATATATACATACCTCTTTAATGACAAAATTTTTTATTTTTAGTAATTTTATCCACTAAATGCCACTTACTATAGGGAATATATCGGAAACGAAGCAGTATATGAGGGACGTGTATTTATGTGTCTTAAATAAAACTTACTAACCACAAAACTTTTTATTAAACACGAGTGGTTTCTGCTATATCGTGCGAAGTCTATGTCAGTACGTAAATTACTGTTTTTTTAAAAACTTTAAATTTGACTTCAACTTGAAATATAATTACTCAACAGGAGCCCCTAGTATAGAAATATATTGAATATATTTGAAGTTGACATAACGCTCGCGACGCTTTCAACGCTTTGAAGTTGGTTCAATTTGAACTTTTTTAGTTTTGAAATGTCAAAAGTTGTGATAATTTTTAGTTTTGAAATGTCACTGCATTCAATTCAAATCAAATCTAAGCTCGAGGCAATCTCGACGACATCTGTACGGCGTAAGATCTGCGAACTGTCAAAAAAAAGTTAAATCATATGAAAATAATATAAGTAGGCAAACTCGACGCTGTTCTTCTGCGTTTGTTCGGCGAAGAAAATAAAAGTTTAATCAAGTTTAACTTTCTCGGCGTTAAATGACATTTGATGGTACAAATGTAATTGACAGAATTAGTAAGTGTTTGGAAAATTAAATTTGTAACAGTAAGTATTTGGAAAATGGAAATAAGTATTTTGAAACAATTAAAAGTTAGATAAATATAGTTTAGGTAGTTTGGTTTTTTTATACATATATAAAATATTTTATTAAAATATTTATTAAATAACTATTTATCAAAATTTAATTTAAATACAAAAAAAAAATGGCAAGTGTAATAAATGATATTGATGAGCAGTAGATTGAAGCAGTCAAAGCTTACAATATTTTATATAAGAAATCAGCAAAAACATATAAAAATACTAAAGTAAAAGCTGAAGTGTGGGAGAAAATTGCATTAAGATTGGAAATGAGCGGTAAGATTTAAAAATATAATTAACGGTAGGATTTCAATTTTAAGCATTAATTTTTTCACAGAATTGGAATGCACAAGAAGATGGAAGTGTTTGCGAGATAAATTTGTGCGTGAGCATAAGAAAATTCAAGACACTCCATCAGGAAGCGGGGCTGACAATAAGCCACAATGGGAGTACTATGGAACCTTAACTTTTTTATACTACCTTTTTTATTTTTAATTGTATTATTTTAGAACTATGTATATCAAATGTGGAATCCATACATAAGGAGAAACAATGTGAAGATTCCGAAGATGTGGAAATGGATTTAGAAGATATTTATAATATTAATGACAGTATTGGAGAAGCATCGATATCATCAGTAACACCAATTAAAAAGTCCAAAAAAATGGGGAGTGATGATGTAGGTAAACATATTGTGGATACCATGGATGCCTGAAAAGATTTTTTAGTAGTAAAGCGCCAGCACCGGAAGATGATATTTTTGTTCGGATTAGGGTTTGAATGAATGGTTTAAACTCTACAAATAAACCAATAGCTGAGTCAAAAGTTACGGAATACCTATGTAGATGCCAAATTGAGCAATAATTAAAAATGGTGATATAAATAATATCAAATTTTAGTTTTATGTTTTAATCTTCATTCACTATGCTACTTACCAGCTAAAATTAATAATTTTAGTAATAAAAGTAGAACTCATTGCCTCCAAATTTAGAGCATTACCTTAATTAATGAATTTCTTTATGAATTTTTCTATCTGTTATGATTTTACTATCTGTTATGAGTTATGATTCATATTACAACCTCTAACTCTAACTCACAATTTTTATTTCAGAACAATTGGAAATTATTCGAAGAACAAATCAACACCATCAAAAAGTGCCAATACCGAAGACGAAGCTGTTGACAATGAAATCATAGACACTATGAGCGCTTTGAAACAGTTTCTTGAGAAAGATGAGGTTGATTTTGCAGTAGGCATTATTAAACTATATTTGTAATATTGTGTAGTAGATTGCAGCAAAAATTATAATTATTTTCGATCTCACCCATATTTAAAATTTTATTTGCAAGGAAACAAACAATTTCTCTAATTTGTTTATTTTTTTTTTTTTTTGAACCAGATATAAATGACCCAATTATGAATGTAGATTTAGAAGCAAAAAAATTGTCAAGCTAAAATGTGTGTGTATGTACTAGGAAACTTTCAATTTTAGTTATACTACTATTTCCCGTTATGAATAATTAACTATTTTTGAGTCTGCAAAATTTTTTAATATAATTTTTAAACCTGTTTTATTCATAGATTTAACAAATTCTTTTGGCAATATTAAAACTTCAAATAAACAATTAAAACCAAATATTTATTGTAACTAGATATATTTAAAAATAAAATAAAAAAAAACACTGTATTTTTACTATTTTTTAGATCTTTTGCCTTCACCTTTCTTTGGTGGTGCCTTTCCTCTTAACCTCCTAAGACGTTTCATTTCTTCTTTAAAATCTTCATGTTCATCTCTAAATAATCCATATTCTCGAAGTTTTTTCATGAAAACAAATGTTTCTTTATGCCTAGGATACCAATTTATAACATATTCCCTTTTTTGAACTGGTTCTTCACTAAACAATTTAACTACCTAAAAAAAAATATTTTTATTTAAAATTATTATTAGAGTTCATTTTCATAAGATTCATTTCATACCTTCATAGATTTTGGATTTGTTGTACGTGCTACATCAACAAATATTCGATTTTTTAAGAATTCCATGTGCTTTGCATATTGCGTTCCCACTTTCATAATTTCTACATATTTATTCATTTTTTAATATTCTAAATTTTTTATTTTAAAATTTAATTAATTACGATAAGAAAGTTTTTTCATTTATTGCAGTAATAAAATTTTATTATTTTATAATTTTTTCCAATTTGATTGTTTTCATAATTCAATATTCTGACAAGCCAATGTTAAATTGACGTTAACCCTTTACAGCTTTCCATTCCATTCCATACAAAATTTATTTTTGTTTTTGTTATTAAAAGTACCCATATGATATTTGAGATGTATTCAAATATTCAATACTAATAATAAAGTAATCATAAAGGAATCAAGAATGTAAGAAATTTAAATTACAATTATTGTAACTTCTCTTATTATTATTACTGTATATTAAAGCCATATCAGTCGTATTATAATATTAATTATAATAAAATAACTTAATAATAAAATACATTATATAATTAATTTATTATTATATATTTTGGATACGACCAAAGAAAGAAATAATACTAATAAATGTATAACAAAGAAATATGTTTTTATTTTTATATTTCATTCCGTAAAGATGATTTAAATTTTTAAGTTATAAAAAATTTTCTTATTATTTAATTGGTCGTGTCCAGAGGCTTTTGGAATTTTAGTATACATTTTTTTCTCAATTGAACAATTAAATAATTAGAAATAAACAAATTTATAATAGCTAAGAATAATTATCTGTAAACATTAAAGAATATTTTTTAAACTAATAATTTTATTTATCTTTTTATTTTTAAAGTTTTGCAGGAACTAGATTATACACGCTAATGTGGTAATTCTAATAAAATGATATAGATAAATGTGCAATTCGCATAAAACCATTTGATATTGATTGGTGAAAGTTCTAAAAAATTCAATTATTTACGACTAAAAATTAGGTGAATATAAAAATTAAATGTACAATGAGAATATATAATTTGCAGGTCATAGGTGATATTCTGGGAAAAAATGGTAAATTTTTATTAATTTATTATGTTTGTACAAACATATCAGAATAGTAGAGTTGAAATAAATAAATAAATAAAATACGTTTTATGTGCTGAATGTCAAATCAGGATTAAAAATTGACAAATATTAACAGATAGATTAGAAAACAAAATAAACCCCAAAAAGGAAGGCATATAATGTAAACACTAAACAGGCATTGACTGGGATTACTGCAACTGCTCCTACAATTACAATTTCGCTTTTAACATTCAATTTGCTGACTTTTATGTTACCATTTATTTTTTCATTTGAGCTAAAAGGAGATAAAATGAAATGCAAAAAAAAATTATTACAAACAGTAAAATGATTTGTAGGAGCTGAGCACAAATAGAGTATGTACCATTATAAAACTAAAATATCTCAATGGTATGTACATATTTGATCCCACATGTACAACACTACACAACTACTTTACTCCAACTATTCTCACTCAATTCGTATTCGATTCGAATTCGCTCCAGTTGTTTTGTTATTGTATTGTAGTTTTTGTTATAGAAAAGAAATTTAGAAATGAAATTTTTTCGTATACAAAAGTCAAGTCACGTCAATTAAATTCAAGTGAAATCAATTTGTAATTTTATAGAAAAAATAAAAGAATACATATTATTTATCATATTAAATATTAATAAATAAAAAAGATGAATTTATTTGCTCGCATAAGAGTACCGAAAATAGAAAATTCATCTGAAAATCTTATGAGTATTCCTTTTGATTCTAGTGATGTTACAACAAAGAAATTAAAATCGGAAATATCGAAAAAGGCAAATTTAAATGAAGATGAAATTGGTATATATTATTTAAAGCATAAAATTGTTAATTTCTATAATATAATATTATTTATTTGAAGAAATTCTTTATTGTGGAAAAATATTGGAGGAAAATAGTCAACTAAATTTAGTACCAGACTCTATTGTTCAAGTAATAAAAAAAACAAAAACAACAACTTATACATCGAAAACATATACAAAATCAGATTGTGAAAAAATTGGTAATTATTTTTTTTTTTTGAAATAAATTTAATTTATCAAATTGAAAAATTTTGTATTTACAGCAAAACTATTTGGAACTGTAACTGGTACTCAAATAAATGTAGGAATTAGAATTAATATTTTAACAAAAATTCTATTAGAATATCCAGAATTTCGAAGAAATTTAGGAGCTCAAGCTTTAATACGAGATTCCGTTCTATTTCATTCGTTAGATAAAACAGAAGTTGTAGAAAAAGTTGCTGAAAATTATAGTATTATTTGTGATGCAGCCGAATTTATTGTTAAGACAACAATAAAAGAATTAGCAAAAAACGTTAATAATGTAACATACACAACGAGTAAGTTCAAGGATTTTTATTTCTTTGTTTTAAAAATAGAAATTAAAGTACAAAAACAAAAAAAAAAAAGACAAAATGCGTTTAATACTAAATTGGTCGAAAATATGTCAATAAGATTTTATAAATGCGTATTAACATTTTTTTATTGAATATAATTTGAACTTTTGGTTTTTTTCTAATTGTAGCCGAAGAAGTATATTCGGATTATACATCTAGCAGTTCGGAAGAAGAAAATTCAAATAACAATGCGAATAATCAACAGAGAATGATACGTAGAATAACACATGATCAACTACAAGCAGCTCTGTCAAATATGGGATCTGGATCTCGTAATTCGTTATCAAATATAGCACAAAGAAATGCAAATTTAATTGAAGAACAAGAACAAGGTCCATCAAATTCTCAAGCAAATTTACCAATTAATAGAATTTCATCTTCACTTCTTAATAATGCATTACAAAGAGCCTTAATGCGTGGTTTTACTACTGATGGCAATAGTTCAAGCGCATCTTCTCCAACAGCATCTTCTAGTGCAGCAATGGAAACATTATTAGAACAGCAGGAAGCACAAATTCAAAATATTGAAAGTATGGATACACTAGAAACTCCAACTCCAACTGTGGTAGTCGATGATAGTAATTTAGATGATTTACCAGTTCGTTTTAGATCACATCAATTTGCAAAACAAATGCGTCAAATGAGAGAAATGGGTCTGAAAAATGATGAACTTAATTCAAATGTTTTAGGTATAACAGGAGGTGATGTTGAAAATGCTATTAATTTAGTATTAGCATCTAATTTTGTTAATGATCTTGATAATTTAAGTTCTAATTAAAATCGATTTTGATAATCATAGTACTAAAAGTATATACATACATATTTAAATGATTTAATTTTAGTTTTCAGAAAACAAATTAAGAAATAAAAAAATGAAAAAAAAAATATGCAAAATTATTGATAAATATATTATTTATATATATTATATTAATTTAATTAACTAAAAAATAAAAAGCGTTTAAATATAATTTCATATACATATATATATATATAAATTAAGAAATCCGTTTACTTTTTGGAAAAATATATACTATGATATTAAATAATCTAACGCCTTTTCTTTATTATTATTAAATTTTAATAGCGCTTCTGAAATTTTTTCTTCATCAAATCCCAAATCCAATAATTCGCTTAGTGGTATTAAATGCTCAACAATCTAAAATGATAATTATTAATTTATTTAAAATAATTTAAAATTATATAATTTTTTTTTATTATTACCTTTTTATCATCAGTCCCTAATTTTTCAGCTATTTTAGCTACACGCTCAAATGGAAAACCCATTGAACTTATATTTTTAATTAATTTCTGTGAAGACGGAGACAATTTTAGAAAACTTTCAGGCAGTTTATTATGTTTTGTTTCAATTTGCTTTTTACATTTTGCTGTAAAATAATTTAATTAAAAAATAATATATATATATATATATATATATATTTTACCTGAATGATCTTCTAATGTTTGACTATGATTTCTTGCTCTTCGATTTTCTGAATCTCTAATTTCATCATCTAATTCTTTTAATATATCTGGAACGCTTTTAGATTTATTTTTTATTGATTGTATTGCACTTTCTTCTAATTGTAAATTTTTTATTGTAACATTACTGGCAAATAATGTATCATCTGTTCTTTGAACATAATTTGTATATGGAACATTAGATGCTATCTTTTGATCAATATTTTGAGATCTATATTGATTAAGATTTCCGTAAGTGATTGTGGGTGAGCTACAGGTGACTGTTGGTGGTGGTTGATAACTAGTTGTAGTGTAAGTGTTATAATTCTGTTGGTTATTATAATTTAAATAATTTGTATAGCCTGTCGAATTGGCAATTGAATCTTTTGTATTATTTGGTATAAAATTAGCATATTGATAATTTTGATTAGTAGGCACATTTCCATAACTACTACCATAATAATTATCTGTATTTATTAAAAATTGTTGTTGTTGTTGCTGCTGTTGTTGTTGTTGTGGATTTGATAAGGAACCGTTCATATTTGCATAATTTTGTTGTAATTGATAATAATGATTAATAGAAGTATTTGGAAGTTGAAAATTTTGTCCCGATGATTGCATTGTAATATTATTTTGAATGATAGTATTACTATTATTATTTTTCCAATAAGTTGGAGAAACAGAATCTCTTATTATAGATATATTGCTATTATCGGTTTTAAAGCATTTTATAGTTGAATTTTCATTTTCAATTTGATTATTAACAGTTGAATCTAATTTTATATTATCTATTGTATTATTAACATTTATTTCTTTAATTGAATTATCTTTATTATTGGAATGTGGCATATTATAAACTTGAGCTAATATATCCATATCATTTATTGTTTTTAATTCTACATTATCGAATGGTGAAGATGTATCATTTTCAAAATCAGAATAATTAATTTTATTTCCTATATTAGATTTTAAATTAGTACTTAAATTATTTTTCCATATTGATGTTTGATTAGTCATAATATTATTCATAGTGGTTTCGGGCAATACTGTTGGCTTTAAAATTGTATTAAAATTTTGTTGGTTAAATGCTTGATTTAATTTTTCTGGTGTATTACATGTATTTATTGGTGTTATTGTTGTTGGCGCAGTTGAATTTACTATTGTAGAACTATCAGATTCACCTTCATCACCAGATGAAATTTCATCTGCATTAGGATAAGAAACTGTTGTTAATAATTGTTTTTGTTTTTCTTCTAGTTCACGAGCCTGTTTTATTTCTAATTCACGTAGACGTGACTGTCTATTAACTTTTTCCATATCACGTACTCTCTTCCATTCTTCAATTTTTTTAATAACATTTTTTTCTAATGTAAAATTATAATCAAAAATTCCAATTGGATAACCATCTGAATTTAAACGATTAACTATTGTTTGCGGAATGCTTACTTTAGGTGGAGGTTTAAATTTCTCTGAAATTTTTACTGGAACATCATCCATTGTTTTATCTTGTGACTTATAATTTGAATACTTATGTTATAAGATTATCTTTAACAAAAGTAAAATTTAGTAGTATTTAACTTTATTT
This sequence comes from Argyra leucocephala, assembly GCA_963942445.1. Lineage (NCBI taxonomy): Eukaryota > Metazoa > Arthropoda > Insecta > Diptera > Dolichopodidae > Argyra > Argyra leucocephala. The sequence continues at coordinate 186,817,726 of OZ012677.1, forward strand.
AAAAATATCTAAAATGTTTCATATAAAAAATATTATATAAATTAGTAAATTATTATATTAATTTACGTATTTACATAAATCACATATACAAAATTTATATTTTTACCATTAAGTTTTTTATTTTCATCATAAGTTATTTTATATTATTTTTCCTCTTAAAAATTATGACTTTGAAATTCTTCTTTCTCTAATCAAATTTTGACCCACTTGTCACTCAGTTCGTAGTTAAATCAAAAAAGTATTGCCATAACTAAACAATTTTAGTCGAATACATTTTTTGACATTTCTATTAACATATGGTATGTACTTAGCGAAAAAATGAGTGTATTTTTTTTGTTATTTTTTAAAGGATATAAGCTTAAAATGAGTTAACATAGATGGCGTGAATATTATCGACTCATATAACGGTATTTAAAAAAAAAAACGAAATAAAAGAATTTTTAGGGTCTTGTAATGTAATGGTAATTGGTAATAGTGTATTAGTGTAGTGTTGTTGCCAAACGGTAGATCTATAATGTTACAAAAATCAGTCGATTATAAAAAAGTCTATTAATATGTACTTTTATTTTATTAATTTATTTAATTGAAACAAATTTATAATTAAATATTCAAATTCTGTTGACACTTTTTTATATTTCTTCATCTCATGATGCATGATATATTATATTTTTCAAATAAACTAATAATGAATATTGAAACAATATTGGTTGATATAATATTTATTTTATCGTTTGGAATTTTCACTAATAGTTTCTAACATTACTGATGTAGATGCTGCTGGGGCTGTTGGCTCAAAATGAAATACTGGGTATCTAGGAATATAATTTGATTCAGATATTGGATGTTTATCATCATCATCGTTTATATTAACTCTCTCTTGGTAAGTTGCTTCTTCATATGTGGGTGGAGCTGTTGAATAAAATAATATATTATTTATTTTAGATTTTAATTAATAAACATCCACTTACGCAATTCAAAATCTATAGAATAAATTTCTGGGGTATTTGGACTTGGTGCACAAGCAATAGGAGCAACTGAAGGTACATTACTAACCGATTGATATAATTGACTTTGTAAAGGAATATTACCAATTGTAATTGGAATTACAACAACTGGACTTATATGTGGTATTGGTAAATCAGCTTTGACACGAAGCTCATAATAAACTTGAATAATACGACATGTGATTTGTGAACATGTTGGAGGAATTGCTGGAACTAATAAATCAACATGCATATCTTCTTTTGGTAAATTTTGAATTGATCCAATAATCATTTTTTTAACAGTAATCTCTTCTAATTTCGATTTTGTTCTTGGATAATCGCTAGTTGATTTAAGAATTTTTTTCAAACTAACTTCAACATGATGAACATTTCTACCGCTTTCATTGAATAAATTTATTGTTACTGGTATATTTTGACCAGATACATAACCAGATTGTGGTATTGTAGCTTGTACTATAAGTGGTTTACTTGCACATGGCCAACACCAAAATATTTTTTGAACTTGTAAAGTAGCTGGAAGCTATAACATTAAATAATTAATTAATTATAATCAATAATAAATTATTTGTATTAATTAAATTTACTCTAATTGATAGACTCTCATTATTGAGATTAGTTGTTTTAAGAACTGTAAATCCAACTTTAAATGTTTTATCAAATTTCCATGGACGATCGAATATAACTTTAGCTGTATAACGAATTCTACCATAATGACTTTCAACTGATGATGGTATTTGTGGTGGAAGTTGACATGAGAAAGTGTAAATATGTGCTCCAGAATTGATTTCTAGAGTATCACCTAAACAATAAAATATTAATTATATTTATTCTGTAGTATAGTAGAATATAACTTATATAATTAAATTATATATTTATATATTCTTACCATTTGAAATTCCAATTAAATATGTTTTAGTGTATATATAATCATCATTTGCTGAATATGTTACAGAACGTGTTCTACGATTTTTTCCCATTCCCACAGATTCGCTTTCACTCCAACGAACACTAGCGTTTCCATGAATTATTAAATAAATAGCTGTTAAGTAAATTTAAAAAATGCATTTAAGTATATGTATATAAGAAAATTCTACTCTTTGAACTAGCAAACACAAGCCGACATAGGAATATGTATCGATTATATGGAATATAAGGTGCATTTGTACATTTCCAAACTGAAAATTTTAAAACAAAACGTCTAGTTCTAGTATTCACATTATTAAATAATTTTTATAATAATGGTTTGCATGTAAGTTATTACATTGTTAATTACATTGTTACATTAGTGTATACACTTGATTTTGGAATTTCTACCTCATTATAATTAATATTTTCAATATTATTAGTTTTAATTAATATAGGTATTATCTGGTACTATTATTTATTTTTACCTCGTACGCTCATTGGTTTTTCAAGTAGTATCTCAACTTTGCCATTTATAACAGAACCACTATAAAATGTTCCTAAAGGATTTCCTTCAAATTTTATTACGCATTTTACCATTTTTTTGATATTATTATTTAATTTTTTAGTTAATTTTTTTTTCAATAGCTTAAAATTTTACTATAGAAAACCAATTTGAAAAACAAATGTTATAACACTGAATCATTTTTAAAATATAACACGTTTATATCTCATTATTATTATGTATCTATAAGATTTTATTACGTTATCTAATCAGCATAAAATATTAATAACTTTGTATTAATTTTCAAATGTAAAAGATTTGCCAGAGTTGGAAGCGTTCCCAATAAAAGTTAAAAAGCAAAAAAAAATTTAAAAAATTATTTTTGAGTATGGCAGTAATATATGATCCACATGTAAGGCTATACATGATTGTGTTAAAAAGAGACATAGCGAAAATAAATATTTAGTAAAATTTTTTAAATTTTCAATTAGAAATTTCAGTTTAAATTAAAACGAATTTAAAACGGTATTTAAAAAAAAAAACGAAATAAAAGAATTTTTAGGGTCTTGTAATGTAATGGTAATTGGTAATAGTGTATTAGTGTAGTGTTGTTGCCAAACGGTAGATCTATAATGTTACAAAAATCAGTCGATTATAAAAAAGTCTATTAATATGTACTTTTATTTTATTAATTTATTTAATTGAAACAAATTTATAATTAAATATTCAAATTCTGTTGACACTTTTTTATATTTCTTCATCTCATGATGCATGATATATTATATTTTTCAAATAAACTAATAATGAATATTGAAACAATATTGGTTGATATAATATTTATTTTATCGTTTGGAATTTTCACTAATAGTTTCTAACATTACTGATGTAGATGCTGCTGGGGCTGTTGGCTCAAAATGAAATACTGGGTATCTAGGAATGTAATTTGATTCAGATATTGGATGTTTATCATCATCATCGTTTATATTAACTCTCTCTTGGTAAGTTGCTTCTTCGTATGTTGGTGGACCTGTAAAATAAAATAATATATTATTTATTTTAGATTTTAATTAATAAACATCCACTTACGCAATTCAAAATCTATAGAATAAATTTCTGGGGTATTTGGACTTGGTGCACAAGCAACAGGAGCAACTGAAGGTACATTACTAATCGATTGATATAATTGACTTTGTAAAGGAATATTACCAATTGTAATTGGAATTACAACAACTGGACTTATATGTGGTATTGGTAAATCAGCTTTGACACGAAGCTCATAATAAACTTGAATAATACGACATGTGGTTTGTGAACATGTTGGAGGAATTGCTGGAACTAAAAAATCAATATGCATATCTTCTTTTGGTAAATTTTGAATTGATTCAATAATCATTTTTTTAACAGTAATCTCTTCTAATTTCGATTTTGTACTTGGATAATCGCTAGTTGATTTAAGAATTTTTTTCAAACTAACTTCAACATGATGAACTTTTCTACCGCTTTCATTGAATAAATTTATTGTTACTGGTATATTTTGACCAGATACATAACCAGATTGTGGTATTGTAGCTTGTACTATAAGTGGTTTACTTGCACATGGCCAACACCAAAATATTTTTTGAACTTGTAAAGTAGCTGGAAGCTATAAAATTAAATATGTAATTAATTAATTATAATCAATAATAAATTATATGTATTAATTAAATTTACTCTAATTGATCGACTCCCATTGTTTAGATTAGTTGTTTTAAGAACTGTAAATCCAACTTTAAATGTTTTATCAAATTTCCATGGACGATCGAATGTAACTTTAGCTGTATAACGAATTCTACCATAATGACTTTCAACTGATGATGGTATTTGTGGTGGAAGTTGACATGAGAAAGTGTAAATATGTGCTCCAGAATTAATTTCTAGAGTATTACCTAAACAATAAAATATCAATTATATTTATTCTGTAGTATAGTAGAATATAACTTATATAATTAAATTATATATTTATATATTCTTACCATTTGAAATTCCAATTAAATATGTTTTAGTGTATATATAATCATCATTTGCTGAATATGTTACAGACTGTGTTCTACGACTTTTTCCCATACCTACAGATTCCGTTTCACTCCAACGAACACTAGCGCTTCCATGAATTATTAAATAAATAGCTGTTAAGTAAATTAAAAAAAAATGTCTTTTATTAAAATTTGATGTGGTCACTGGGGTGATATAAAACTATATCATCTTAGTAGTAAACACAGCCGACATGTATCGATATATAGGAAAATATGTATCGATTATAAGGAATATAAGGCACATTTTGTAGACTGAAAGTTTTAAAACAAAACGTCTAGTTCTAGTATTCACATTATTAAATAATTTTTATAATAATGGTTTGCATGTAAGTTATTACATTGTTAATTACATTGTTACATTAGTGTATACACTTGATTTTGGAATTTCTACCTTATTATAATTAATATTTTCAATATTATTAGTTTTAATTAATATAGGTATTATCTGGTACTATTATTTATTTTTACCTCGTACGCTCATTGGTTTTTCAAGTAGTATCTCAACTTTGCCATTTATAACAGAACCACTATAAAATGTTCCTAAAGGATTTCCTTCAAATTTTATTACGCATTTTACCATTTTTTTGTTATTATTATTTAATTTTTTAGTTAATTTGTTTTTTAACGACTTAAAATTTTATTATAGAAAACTAATTTAAAAAACAAATGTAATAACACTGAATCATTTTTAAAATATAACACATCTATATCTCATTATTATTATGTATCTATAAGATTTTATTACGTTATCTAATCAGCATAAAATATTAATAACTTTGTATTAATTTTCAAATGTAAAAGATTTGCCAGAGTTGGAAGCGTTTCCAATAAAAGTTAAAAAGCAAAAAAAAATTTAGAAAATTATTTTTGAGTATCGCAGTAATATGATGCAAATGTAAGGCTATACATGATTATATTAAAAAGAGACATAGCGAAAATAAATATTTAGTAAAATTTTTTAAATTTTCAATTAGAAATTTCAGTTTAAAATTTAACCCAATTCATTTTAACATACAAAAGATTTTATTTATTAAATTACCGTAACTGTTCATGGGTGGACTCAGTGCGAGAATTAAATTTAAATTAAATTTTTATTTTTTAAATTAATTATTTACGTATGCGGTTGTTGTCTCAGTTAAATCAATAAAAAAATAAAATGGAGTATCAAGGATAAATTGAAAGGATGGAAAACAATTCATAATGAAATTGAGTACGAATTTTTATCAGGAGCGAGCCAATACTAGTAGTAAATTATTCATCAAATATGATGTTACTACCAAAAAGGCCCGTCATATGACGGTGGTAAATAAAAAAAAAGGTTTTGAGACACTGCAAAAAAAAATTGGTATTAATAAACGTACTCAAATATTATATAAGTGTTTTTGTGTAGTGCAAAACTTTACAACAAATTAAAAAAAAAAACCAAACATTTCCCAAAAACCGCGTACTGAAAATTGTAACAAAAAATTGATTTTTGATTATTTATCGTATAAATTTTATAAGTCAAGATAAATAAAAAAATAAAAAATTCTTACTTAGAGTGCGCAACTTAATTCCAAAAAGAACAATATTTGTTAAACTATAATGTTTTATCCATATAGATTAGTAATTGGATATTGCCATTTCTTTATATCCAATTCTTCTAAATCTTATACTTATAAATTTGGGTGGTATACACGTATTTTTTCAACACATTCAACAAATTTATTTGACTAAAAAACCAAAATTTTTTAAATTATAGTTACAAAAACTATACAGTTCCAAAGTTTAACCTTGTGTCCTATTTATGATAATAAAAAAGGCTAATTTAACGGGGAATATTCAAAGTCTGAGAATAAATGACAATTCTGTCGTAGCTGGAGATAAATATATTCTTGGAATAAATTGTTTCCCTTGTAGCTGTACCGATTAGGACTTCTGCGATTATTAAGTTTGATTTTAAATTTTTGACTGCTAACCGGCTTCCATTGCTTTTTTTTCAATAATTTCTGTTTGTTGTTATTGTAATACTAATAAAATGCCACGCTAACGCAGCAGCAGCAGCAGGACATTGCGTTTTATTATATAAGATATGTTATATCGTCTTGTTAAAACAAAACTACCCCCGAATGTTCAATGCTAAACGAAGTCAGTTTCTTTTTCTATCACCCCTTTAGTTGCTTAGTAAATTTAGGATAAATATATTACCGAAACCAGCTACTTTTCCTATTTGGACACTTTCAACTATTTCCTTTATAATTATTTCCTATTGTGAATTTTGCAGAATAGCAGATTAAGAGAAGCGTCTCACAACACAATCCTTGATGTTTGTCAGTGTTGTCAAGCAAACCGATGATGTATTTATTATTTCTTGATACTTAGAATAAATTTAAATGTTCTGTTTGAAATAGAATTAGAATGAGGATGTATTAGCGATTGAACCGTTGTAATTTGTGTACCATGAACATCAAAAATTTTTCAAATCAAAGCTCAGATTTTCCGGCTAAAATGAATTAAGTTTATGATTTATATTACATCTATATTTTTATTTTTCATTTTGATGTCCTTGGTCCACTACCTGATATTCACAGCGGATCTTCCAACATCACCGAGGGTACTCACCGCTATTTTTGCTGACGACGCAGCGGTCGTAGTGTCTCATAGCTACAGAAGTACTTCAGAACTACCTATTAGACATTCAAAACTGGCTGAAAAAGTGGAGAATAAAGACCAATGAATCGAACAAAAATAAAAATATACAATTAAAGTTCAAACAATTATTTTGACTAATAGGGGACCTTTCTCCAATTCATCTTTAGAATGCAAAGTTGCAGCGTATAAACCTATCATCAAGCCAATCTGGAGCTACGAGTTGGAATTATAATGGGGAACATCTAGTAACTCCAACATTGAAATAATAGAACGCTTTCAGTTCAAAGTATTAAGGTCTATAGTCAGTGCGCCTTGGTATGTCCGAAATGACACAATTAGATCAGATTCAGGCTGAAAAATATTCTGTTTGACTGGAAAACAATTTGGATTGATAATTGCTCCTCAACTCATCAATAATGAACGAACCAGCGAGCGCAGATTAAGACGTTTCAGACCCTATGGATTTATCTACTAGATTTACTTTACCTACGACTCCATAAATATAAATTTGAATATTACTTGACTTATTAATTATTGACTTAGATTACATGCCTATTACATCATGCAAATTTTAATTCCAACCCCATAATATTATACTCAATATCTTTTTATATTTTATGTAGATAATTGTATAGAATAAAGACAAAAAAAAAAAACAAAAAATGTTGACATGAGAATTATTTTATCAAGATATTTTAACAAGTCATTAATTGTCTCTGGATTACTTGATCCTTTTAATTAAACAGTAAAAAATCATTTTAAAGTTTTCACAAAATATAAAAAAAATTAAAATCAATTTTTTCCTGTTTCCCTTCTTAGATATTTCAAATGCTTGACTAGGTTTTATTTATTTATTTATTTATTTAACTAGGTTTAATTAAATAAAATAATTAATTTTAATAAAATAATTTATATTTCATATATGTAAGTCCGACTCTGTTCATTTACAATTACTAATTATGTACTTTCGTAAGTCACATTATTTTTAAAATTGATTCCACTTAAAATACTTTATAAGTGGTCTATTTGTAGTACAAAATTATTAGCTATGATTAATTTAGAGACCCCATTCAGCAACATTTTGATTTATATATGAATGAATATAAAATTTACTACTCATGCTTGAGGTTTCACAATATTTTTTTTTTTTTATATTTAGAAACATATATCTAGATCTACAATACATATATGTAATTATACTGATGGTAATAATACGTACACTGTCATTCTCTAATAACAATATTTGGAAATTAGTCACTCGAAAATAAAAAACCCAGTTGCCTGATTTATTTGATCGCTTAAAATATGTTAGAAATAAGTTTATATTTCCATAAAGAGGTTTAGAAGACATACTATAAACGTTTTTTTACTTGTGGGAACGTCCTAAAGCAACATTGATTATCATAGCTTGTCAGCGGTTGAACTTTTCCCACTAAATCTTTTTTTCTGGCCAGGACTTTGCAAAAGGTCAGTTAAGGTATTTATCTGCTTTTATAGCCAAAACTGTACGCTCTTCCATTGAAATATTACAGGCTGTTAAGATTAATGTGCAATTCGGTTTTAGCTTAAATTATATGTTGTGATTTAATCTATCGATATTTATATAATTTTCTGATATTTGACTTTCGAAACGTCTTTATTTTGTTCTCTGAAATGAAAAAAATGTAACCAAAACATTATCATTCTTTCTTTGTATTTTTCATACCAATACAGGTTTAAATTATGATGCATCAAAATGAAAATTGATATTTGTATAGGTGTTAAATATTAAAAAATTGGAAATTACCAACATGTTAGATAATTCGAAAAACTACCGTTATTAAAAAAAAAAATTAACAAAAAATGCTAAATTCTTTTATAAGTTTAGAGTATTTTGTATCCCTATTCTGATGGGGCATATGATGGGGAATATGTAATTATGTTTGATGGTTTTAGGCGATTTGTTCCAATATCTAAAGACCGGAACCCTTTTTCGAGTCCACCATGGTTCAATTCGGATTTGAGGAAACTTAGAAATAAAAATAAAGCCTGGCGTTGTTATGTTAAACCAAAGAATCCTTACGATTATAATTTTTGATGAATTCAAAGCATTTTCGGAATTACTTTATAACGATTTTGTTCGTGGAATGTCTTCTAAATTAATATCAAATCCAAAACATTTCTGGAGATTCGTCAATTCCAAACGGAAATGTGATGAGTTTCCTACTCACATGAAATACAATGGAATTTCTAGTAATGATTCAGAAATAATATAAAATTTCTTTCCCGAATATTTTAGTTCAGCGTACACTAACCCAATTTTCGCACCAAATAATGATGATTTTTCTCATTTAAGTGATTTTCCTAAAACTACTTGGTCTAATATTGATATTAATGAAACTTTGGACAATCTTGAGACTAATAACTTTCCTGGACCAGATGGTATTCCCGAAGTTATACTTAATAAATGCTCAAGCGCCTTAGCAATTCCACTGTCATTCATCTTCAATTCTTCTTTAAAATCAGGAGTTTTTCCCTCTATTTGCATTCATTTATTAGACCAGTTCATAAGAAGAACGCCAAAAATGAAATCATTAATTATAGACCAATCGCGAAACTTTCTTCCATTCCTAAACTTTTTGAGTTAATATTGGATTCCATTTATTATCACTGTTCTAAATCTTTCTTAGTTCACAACCAACATGGTTTTGTGGATCAACAATCCACAATTACTAATCTTGTTGAGTCAGTTTCAACGTTTACGAGAAATATGGAAGCAGGTTTTCAAACGGATGTTATCTATACCGATTATAGTAAAGCCTTTGATGTTTTACCACATGCAATAATACTTCTAAAATTAAGGACACTTGGTTTCCCAGAATTCTTTCTGAAATGGGTTAAATCATATCTAACCGATAGATCTTATGGTATTTTATTTAGAAAAAATACTTCTAAGTCTTTTCATGCTAATTCAGAAGTCCCACAAGGCAGTCATTTAGGACCGCTTTTTTTTATAATCTCGGTTAATGATGTCTGTTCAGTAATTCTTACTAGTGAACTGAAAATTTAGACGGATGACATGGAATTTTTAACAAAAAATTACTTTTTTAGAAGACGCTTTACTCCTACAAGGCGATTTAGATAACTTCTTTAAATGGTGAAACAGCTAATAATCTTCTTTTAAATGTGAATAAATGTGCATTTATGGTGTTACACACGTCAACGTAATTCGGTTTGTTTTAATTATTCTTTAAATGGTGTTAGCCTTTTCAAAAACGAGCTCAATTAAAGACTTAGGGGTTTACTTTGACGACAAGCTTAACTTTAAATCACATTTCTGTAATATTATCAATAAAGCTAATTCTATGCTAGGTTTTGTTAAACGTTGGTCAAAGGAATTTAACGATCCCTATGTTCTCAAATCTTTGTATTCTAGTCTCGTTAGACCAAATTTGAAGTATGCTAGTCAAGTTTGGTCACCTTTCTATGATGTTCATATTAACAGGATTGAAGCAGTGCAAATTTTGTTTTTTTAAGATTTGCTTTGCGTAATTTCCAATGGTTGAATTTCCAATGGTCAAATCCATTAATTTTATCTCCATATGAGAATAGATTGAACTTAATTCATTTGAAAACTTTGAAATTAAGACGAGAAGTGGCGGATGTTATTTTTCTTACTGAAATTATTAAAGGAAACATTGCTTCTCCTCAGAATTTGAATAACATCAACATTAATACAAATAATCACCTACGAAATACAAACTTTTTTACATTAAGTTTCCATAGGACCAATTATGGCAATTATGAGCCAATTCATAGAATGTTACTAATTGGTAATAAACACATAAACTATATTGACTTCACACTTTCGAAACAGACTCAAAAACTTAAATTAATTATATAAGTAATCTGTAGTAATTAAAATATGTGTATGTGTATGTGTATGTCAATGTATTTAACTAGTTCTAAGTTAGATATAATTTTAATTTGTAAATTGAATGTGTTATGTTGTACTGTAAAAACAAAAAAAAAAACAAAAAAATAATAATTATTGTAATAAAGTTTGAACTAAACTAAACTAAACTAAATAAATAAATAAATAAATTCTATGATACTAGTCTCCTTTCTGTAGTTAATTTTTTGCCGTTTTCTTTTCATTCTTAAATGCAGGCAAGACGAATTTTTCTTTCGACTGCAGGACGAAACCAGTATCTTCTCCGCAGAACTGAATGCTATAATAAAATATGTGTCGTTAACTCAATCAAAGGGAAAAGTACATAATTTGTACCGAATTTGTATTGTCCCTTAGTAGTATATACAAGGTATTTCATAACTCACTGCAATATATTCAACTATTCGAAGGATCCATCAAGAGTTTATTCACCAAGCAGAAAGCTCAATTGTTGTTTCTTGGCTACCAGACATACCAATATCACTGGTGACAATGTGAAATGCGAAAGGCAGCGTGTGCTTATCCCTGCAGCGTAGAAATCACTAGATGGCAGAAGACAAGTGATGGAAATTCGTTTATAACTTCAACATACCAAATGTGGAATCAAATTTCATCCCAAAACATGATAAATTCTATATTTATGACATAAATAAATTTAAGACGAACATTAACATTTTCGTTCGTAATTGTCTTCCTTCCCTTCTCCTTTCCTAATTTTCCTTTCCCACCCTAGTCAAATGTACCAATCTATATTAAAGGTAGTATTTTGGCTTTGTATAAAAAAAGACAAATGAGTAAGTTGATAAGCTTTGCCAAAAATGCTACGGATATGGATCTTGATTGTCAGCAGTTGATGGTAATCGACGATTATAGTAGGTTGATTAAGAAGAATGTTTCACACGCATATGAAGCTAGATAGAATATCGAATTCACGACTAATAAACGAAAATTAATAAAAAGTTCTACCGCAGGTTGGAAAAGCATTGATTCTGCCGTAAAGAATATAATTACATGTATAACGGTTTATGTACAAAAACAGATATAACGGTTTATATACAAAAACATCAAAACATCAAGGATATCAAATGTGCTTTTCGTCCTTAAAGGATAAGATGCGCCATTAAAGATATATATTTTTGGAAAGCTAGGAACACCAGGTATCCTTGGAATGTAGTCATTACAATATTTCTCTTAGAATCCCCTAATTTGTAAAACAAATACTTTGTACTATAGCGATTGGGCTCATTTGAGTTAAATGAATAAATAAATAAAATAAATCTAAAAACTAAAATATATCAGATTTATTTAAATTTTCAAGATTTACATTTTCTTCTATGAAAACCTTTATATGACCAAGAAGAGCAAAGGTTAAAGATAAGTCAATGAATTATTTTTAAATTCTTAGCTTTCCCAACATGGTTATAAGATCTAATCATACGCTAGAATAGAATGATGATGTAATCAAAAAATTAATAGAACTTTAACTAAAAATGCCAGGACCTTCACTCAAACATCCTATGACTTATACCATGTAATGAACTTATATATATATGGAAAGATTTAAATAAAAAATTTATTTTATAGTTTTTTTTTAATTTTAAAAAATTTATTGTAAAAAAAAAAATAAATCCGAAATATAAATAAGCAAAAAAAAAATTAATGATTTAATATTTTCGATTTTTCATTAATAGCTTCCATGGTTGCTGCATCACTAGTAGATATAATATTATTATGAACAATTGATTCAAAATTAAAAACTGGATATCTGGGAAGAAAAGTTGATTCAGATATTGGATGTTTTTCTTCCTGATTCATATTTATTCTTTCTAAATAAAGTGCTTCTTCATATGTTGGTGGAGCTACAAAAAAAAAAAAAAAAAAATGAATTAGCAATAAAAAAAAATAGCTTTATTTAATTTCTATTTCAACTAACCTAATCCAAATTCTGCAGCAGATATTTCAGGACTATTTTGACTTGGCACATTAATGGTAGAAGATGATGGTAAATTATTATTCAATTGATATGGTTGACTTTGATAATTATTTAAAGGTATATTTCCAATTACGATTGGTATTGCAACAATTGGACTTATATGTGGACCATTTATATAAGCTTTAACATGAACTTCATAATAAACTTGTATAATACCACATGTTGATTCTAAACATGTTGGTGGAACTGGTGGAACTAATAAATTCACATTCATATCTTCTTTTGGTAAATTTTTAATTGATCCTATAACCATTTCTTTCATATTTTTTTGTTCAATTTTAGTTCTTGTTAATGGAAAACTACTTGTACATTTAATTATTTGTTTTAAAATAACTTCAATGTGATGCACCTGTTTACCACTTTCATTAAATAAATTTACTTTTACTGGTATATGTTGACCAGAAACATAACCAGTTTCTGGTATAGTACCTTGAACTATAAGTGGTTTACTTGCACATGGCCAACAACAAAATTGTTTTTGTACTTGTAAAGTAGCTGGTAGCTGTTACAAAAAAAAAAATATTGATAAGTTTCATTCATTATAAAAAAAATTTAATAAGCCCAAGTAGCTAGAGCTTACAAATAAATTTATTGTAATTTTAACTGTTGTATTAATATATAAAAATTTAATTCAATTTACTCTTATTGTTGGATCCTCATTATTTAAATCAGTAATTTTAATAACTGTTATTCCAACTGTAAATGTTTTATCAAATTTCCATGGACGATCGAAAACAACTTTCGCTGAATAACGAATATGACCATAATAACCTTCAACTGATGATGGTAATTGTGGTGGAAGTAAACAAGCAAAATTGAATACATATTCGCCTGAACCAATACTTATAGTATTTCCTAAAATTAATTTTAATTATATAAATTTATATTATGTATATATATTATGTATATATATTTTAAAATTTTTATTTTTATGTTTTACCATCTGGAGATCCATGCAAATATGTAGTTGTATTTATATAATTTTCAGTGGCCGTATATGTTGAAGTTGATGATGATTGATTGTTACCACTTCCAGTAGATTCGGTTTCAGTCCAATGTACATATGCTTTTCCACTTATAATTAAAGAAATACCTAAAAATTAATTAGTAAAATTAATTTACAAAAATATATTGAAAAAAAAATACTTTATTAACATTTATGTTTTACTAAGTGAGAATTTCGTTTGATTCTAATAACTCACATATTAGTTTTATTAAAATCTATATAACATGAGTTTTGAAACTGTATGATATATTTAATATTCAAATTCAAAATAGAAGCTCTTTAGGTAGTTCAACACTCGATATCTTCTGATGATGAGTCCCTATATAGTTAGTGTTGATGAAATAGGAACATAAATATGAAATGTTGATGAAATATATTTAGTTTGCAAAATCAATCGAATATTTTGTGTGCTAAATATATACGAATTGTGTGATTTTGGTGCTTTAGTATTTATTTATTTATTCAAAAATAATCTCAGGAGAGCTATACATGTAAGCTCATGTAGAGTGCTTATAATATAGTTATATAATTTAAAATTATTCTCGTTGATCAGAGCCGTCTTAAAACTTTCGTAAGCCATAGGCATATTACAACATATAATCGTAGCAGTGATGGAATTTCGTATTTTTGAAATGTATTGAATTCGAATGAAAAATTGTACTAAAAGCAATCTAATTGTATTTGTGGTACCAAAAAATTTATCAATTTACTTCCATAACATTATTGGTCAATACAGAAATGTTTTTTTATACTGAAAAGCTTATAAGAAAAAAAATTTTCTTTTATTTTCATTTCAATTTCAATTTTTATAGAAAAACTAAAATAAAAACGTTTAATATTATAAAATTAACAAATTCCTTTTTCTCAAACATAAAGACAAAACGATTTCTAAACTAAAAAATATATATTTTGTTTTAAAAAAAAGTATCAAAATCAACTAAAGTATCACAAAATATAAAAAAAGTTGACCAACAAAAAATAAATCCATGTTTTAAGTCAACCCTAAAATTAATAATAATTATCCTAAATTAATAAATTAATTATATTATTTTTTAAAAATAGCGTACGCATGTAACTAATCCAATAATTCATATTCGTTAATGTTTTCTGTGTTTACGGTTTTTGTTAAAACATGTGTTGGTGCTTGATTGTAGAAACAATCAGAATTTGACTTTAATAAATCTCTTGTTTGAATTGGGGCGGATACCGTGTTTATCGCTAAGCGGTTTGAATGGAAAACATTCTTTCCACGGCCGCCGATGCATGTGGTATAAATAAAATACCTTTAGCTATTCGATATATATCTAAAAACAAATACTATCCACACTCATTTTTTATATTGCTTACTTCAAACCGAAAATCGGAAATCGACAGTTCTTTAAATTTTTTTAATTCTGAAAATTCAGCTAGAGCTGTATACTGTTGATTTATATTTTCAGCATTTTTAAGTTCCTTCGGAGGGAAAATGTTGCAAAGAAGAAATATTATATTATTTGTTTCTCCAGAAAGAACGTGTTCTGTTGTAAATTTTGGTGCAAAATTAAGAATAAAATTTTCTAAGTCGATTTTCTCCATTAATCCTTTACAAAAAAATTGATAGAACTTAATAACATCTAATTTAAATTTTTTTATATTTTCTTCGAGTACAATTAAATTGTACTGAAATTTAATCAAATGTATTGATGTATTTTAACTGCCTTGATTGTAATTTAATACAATTGTATTGAAAATTCTATCACTGAATCGTAGTATGAAAAAAAACGCGTAGTACGCCAGAATAATTTTCTGAACTAGTTTGAAAAATTCTGTATAATTTATTATTATTTATATACTAGTTTGGTAACCCGCCATAAATGACGGAAGCAAAATAAATTCTAGCATTTCTTTCCTTCATTAGAGTTTTCATTTCAAGTTTAAGAAAAATACGTATTTGCTTACTAATTTATCATACCTTTATTTTTGTATTATAACGCTTTTAATTACCATATAAACTGAATATTTGTAGTAAGGTGCAAAATCTTCTATTCCCTAAGGGTCATTTACTCGATCATTTTAGCGACATCTTTTTTGCCAACATTGAAAATTTATCATATAATTCAGAATTAAGTTAATCCTGTTAACATTCAATAACATTCGCTGCGTAAGCTTAGCGTCAAACTTTATAGCGAACAAATAATATTTTATAATGAGCCACAACTTTGAACGAAAACAATTTTAAAAACAAAAATAAATAAAATTGTAAATATAAAAAAACAATAATATTGTAGGTACACATAATATTTATTTTGATGAATTAAATAAGAACTCGTGTTGGAGAAAAAATTAAAATAAACAAATTTACTGCAAATAAATAGGTATTTACAAAACTGTTCATAACTTGTGAACCATTGATCGGTTATTTGAAATTTCATTTCATTTAAAAAAAATCATTATCGAACTGTTCATGTTAAAATTCAAACATAATTATTATTTGTAACATATGTTTTAACCGATACCTATATATATATACCTACTTACTATATCAAAAAATCATCACTCTCTAAGTCTCTACAACATACATTTCTACACACTTGAAGAAAACAAATATACCTAAAAATTAAAAATTTACAAAGATAAGAAATAAAAAATAATAGTACAAAATTTCTTTAAAAATGTTTTTATGTGTAAATCAGCAGAACTAAAACCTAACCTCGTGTAATATATACAAAATATTATATACGATCATAAATTTATATATCATATAAATATATATATATATTTAAAAAAAATAAATATCAATTTTAACTCGCATCACATTTCTGGCTAGAGTATATATATATACCTATAGTACTATACAGGCTATGCATACGGTATGGCAAAACTATGATGCTATGATCATTATCATAACAACAACAAAAAAAAAAAACAAAAAAAAATAAAAATAAATAACAATTTTAACTCATCATCGCATCACATTTCTGGCTAGAATATATATATATACCTATAGTACTGTAGTACAGGCTATGCATACGGTATGGAAAAACTATGATGCTATGATCATTATCATAACAACAAAAAAAAATATGTGGACACATATGCATATTGTGAATAATTTTAAGTAATAAGAATAACCTTTAAGTGCATTATGTTTTTTTTTTGTGTTAAATGCTGTTTGCCTTTTGGTTATTATACCATATTAAACTATAGATAAAATTTCTATTAGTCCTTCTTATTATAAATCAAAAAAATTGTTTGTTTTATTTATATTATTATTATTATTTTTTATTTTTTCTTATTATTTGCGAAAAAGACCTACATTAAATTAAAAAAATATATTTCATGCAATGGTATTTTTTCCTGTAAAGGATGGTAGACAGGGGTTAAAAAAAGAGTACCAAAGTAATTTGTATACATATTGCAATTTGTATATGTGTTGGAGTATTCCGTCGGACTTACAAACATCCAGATAAATGCAGAATAATATATATATAATAATTTATATAAAATTTATATACAATTATATATAATTTCTGCTAATACGCACAAATAGAATATTGAACAATAATAATAAAAACCTAATTGACTTTCGATTTTTTTACTCGAATTATTGGTCATTAATACTCATCATAATCATTTTGTATATTAAATTCTGTATATTTTGCTTGTTGTTATTGTTGATATGAATAAAAATATGAGCATATGATCGTGTATGTAAAGAATAAAGCAGTACAAGAGTCGGGAATTGAATTCTGTACAATTGTGAATTTATATGATGGTCTTCTAACATTTTTGTCAGATATTCGAAACAAATTTAGTGGTCTGGGCTAGGATAAACAGGGAAGACATTGATCGGTCGCTGCCCAATGTTGTAACTGTTTAATTCCTGGTCAAGTGCTTGCAGTACCTCCACAAGGTGACCATTGGAAACTAGGTTTCTAATAAGCATTAGATTCTTAGGCTAGAACTGCAAGGGCTCAGGTCCTCCTAGTTGGAGGTTGGTCGTACGGCTAACAACCGGACATCGGAAAACAAACATTGTTACGAGATCATCACATGAGCCTCGGATAAAGACTGACTCGATAGCAGCCGTGGTAGAGAAAGACCAACAAGCAGATGGGCATACAACGTGAAAAACGATGCTCAAACCCTACAAATCCCAAATTGGAGACAAGCGGCACAAGATCGACCTTTTTGGAGGAGCATAGTGATGAAGGCCAAAGCTCACCCAGAGCTTTAGCGCTATAAGATGATGATGATGATGATGATTCGAAACAAATTTGATGATTTTGTTTATAGACTTTTCAACGAAATGAAAAAACGACAAGAAGCATACAATACATTATACAATACTTTCAGTTTTATTGGAGACAAATCTTTATCCAACGATGAAGTTAGGTGTAAAGTTAAAGATTTAGTTAAAACATATTCATCAGATTTAGAAGAAGAATTTTTTGATGAGTTTATAATGTTTTCTTCTATGTATAAAGATAAGAAATCTGTAACAGATTTAATTAAATTACAAATTCAAGACAAGTTTTTCAAATCGACGGGTGAGTTCTTAAGTGTCCAATATACCGAAAAATGAAATGGGAAAAAAACGCATTTTAAGTTTCAAAGCAATTTTTACGTATTTTTTTAAGGATATAGAAAATCAAACTTTTTGTGACATAATCTGTAATTTGTTAGCTTTGAAATACTATGTTTAGATTTCTTAAAAAAATTATATATTTCTGTTGATATTCGAAATTTGAAAAAATAGCCCAAATGTATATTGGACAAAAACGTATGGGTGAGAAATATTTTGAAAAAAATATTTTTTTCTATGTCCAATATCTTATGGGGAATTAACACAGTTAACAAAACTTCATTTGATATTGGACACTTAAGAGCTTAAACTAAACATTTTTCTCAAGTTTTGGAAACAAAAAATAAAACTAACAAAGACTTTCAATATGAAGGAGAAACATGATTTTATTCATTCAAACACATTTAATTAAATAATATAAAAATAAAACAAAACAGTCTAAACTAAAGTACTAAAACTAAAAAACAAATAATCATAAAAAATAAACCTAAACAGCCTTTCTTGCTTTATGTTATAACAAAATCAAGTACTTATAGCCTCTAACATTTTCGTTGTGATAATATTATTTTTATTTTATTTTGAAAATAGTCTTATAAAATAACACGTCCTCAGGTGGCATGTAATCAAACATGGATACAATATCTTTTATTTTTTCTAAAATTACTGTAGGAATTTGTCTTACCCAACCTTTCTTTCGAGTATTTTGTTTAAATACTGGAACCGTAGTTTTTTCCGCATATTCTCCATAATCTTCTCCGAAATATTATATGAAACAGATTCCTATTGTAAACTATTTCTTTTGCAGAGTGATATTTAACAGCTGAAAAATTTAGCCCCACATTTAGCTGCATTATGGTTTCAAAAGTCTTCACCTTTGGATAATTCATTGAGGTCAGTTGTTTAAGTAACGCGAGTGGACTACAAACACTTATGTGTTTTAAATGTCGATCTATAATTGAGTGAACAGCATCTATTTCCTGGGTTCTAGAGTGTCCAGGTTCAGAAAACTTTTGAACTACAGTTTTTATTTCTTTATTTTTTTCTATAAATTTTAATATTGCTAATGACATTATTCGGTTTTTATTCTGTGGAACACAAGCGTCTGACCATAAAATAAAGTTCTGAATATCAGGAATATCAAGAAGAATGACTTGTAAAATTTTAATTAACGCACTGGCCAAGTCATTTGAGCTGCGACCACTCTGTGTTTCGTACCAAATGGCACAGTACGTTTTATTGTTAATACTACAATGACCAGTTAAATTATATGTGTTGAATTTTCTTTTATAATAAAAATTTCCTGCTTTTCCTGTTGGTATCATAAAAACTTTTGAAGATTGTAGCAAAGCGATCGATCGATCTATACAAAAACTTCATTTGAAATAGAACACTTAAGCGTAAAATATTTTTTGACATATTTTATCCAATATCATATTAATTGCAGATTGGACACTTAAGCACTATAAATGTAAAACAAAAAAATTCACTTTGTATGATATTGAACAAAAGCAAAATTAAATATCTCAAAGACTACAAAACTGATTAAAAATTTAGAAAGAGCGCGTCAAGTTTAGTTTAGATCAATCAAAAAATCAAAAAGTGCCTAATGTATGATATTGGACACTTAAGAACTCACCCGGCGAAATGTCCATATTGCAATTCGAATTTATCTATCTATTATTGGAACAAATGCAGAAGGAGAACGATCATTTTCCAAATTGAAATAAATTAAAAATTATATCCGTTCAACAATATATCAAGATCGCTTATCATCGTTGGCTGATGTTCTTTGCATTAATTGAGAGTGATCTTACTCGTGATATGAATTTTGACGATATTATTTTCAAGCTTTTTACCAAAGAAATATGCCGAAAAAAGATTATTATTTAAAGTTTTTCACTTCCTTTTTTTATATTTGAATTTATTTAATTTGTTATTGAAATAAAATTATAATTTATTTTATAAATTTTATAAATATATTTTATTTTATTAATTTTTCTTCGTAGTACACATAAACTTTTGTGTATATTATTTCTTCGTAGGCCACCTAAAATATTAGAGGCCATATGCACAGTGTCTATGGTGCCTGTTGGATAAGACGGCTCTGTCCTTGATAATGGATAACAACGCAAAAGAAAAAATTAAATTTAAAAACAAAAAACAAAAAAAAAACAAAAAAAAAAACAAATGAAAATGTTTAAAAGAAATTGATTAAGAACATAACATCAGTTATAAATCAATAAGCTAATAACTTTCAAGATAAATATTTCATATATTTTTTTAAAATTTATATTGTTGAAATCTTTAACACTATAGAGTAATCTGTTGTAGGCAGTATTAACTATTGGTTCTAATCAATTTGGATTATGACCAGGCATATAAGTCTTAGATGATTTTCATTTCTTGTGTTGTAATTGTGTACATCAATGTTGGACATTAGAGCGACATGTTTGATTTGATGTTGTTTTTTCTAATATTATTAATGTGCAACATTTGAATCATTTCTTTAAAATCTCTTATTTTTAAAATGTCGTACTTTTTATGTATTAAGTTTGTTGATGTTCGGCAGTGAAGCAAAAATCGATTTTAAAAATAATCATTATAGATACAACGTAAATTCGGTTAGTTGGTATTGACTTGTTTTAATAGTTATAAACATTAAAAGATGATATATTTAGTGGGATTTAATCTTGAAATATGACTTTGTTTTGAGATTTCTAACTCTTTTTGGAAATTACAATGGATCTAAACTATGTCAAAGTGTATTTACACTATTCTAACTATTCTATATTATATATATGTAAATACACTTTGACATAGCTTAGATCCATTGTAATTAGATATCAGTATAATGAACTTGTTATGTGTAATATAAAATTTTATGTGTAATATGAAATTTTCACTGTGTTGACAACAATTTAATATCAATAATTTGCATTTAGTTAAATTTATTTATACAAATTGATTAAGAACTCAATTATGAAATTTTGTAATAATTAAAAATTATGACAGAAACCATCAATTGCATAATTTAAATAAATTTTTTTTATCTAAATTAATATAAAAATTTATTTATTATTTGTATATAACTGCAATTGAAAGTATGTAAATAATATTAAACAAATTTGATCTTATCAATAATTTAATTAATTCATATAATATAACTAGTGGTTATGTTATCTGTGACTATTATTAGTAGGTATATTTAGGTATAGTTTATTTGAATTTCGTTTCGAATATGTCGATGTTTTTATAACAAAATTTAAAAACATATTTTATATAACCACTTAACCTATTCTACACTAACGTATATTCAAATAATGATTTTAATGATCAAATTTAATGATATGATGTATATATGTTGCACATATAATGTATATGTATTAATTATATTGCACCACGTAGAAAATTTTATTAAAATTATTCAAAATGCTGGATGGAATAATACAAAAAATTGTGAATATAAATCGGTAGGATTCAACTACCCTAGAGAAATATTAAATATGATAAAAATAAAAAGAAGAGCTAGACGCAGATGGCAACAATCGCGTGATCCGGCAGACAAAACTGTGCTAAATAGGTTAACTCAGAATCTTAAAAGAAAAATTAAAGATCTTAAGAATGAAAATTTTGAAAAATATATAAAAAATTAATCAGCTAAAAGAGAAAATAACTACTCGTTGTGAAAAGCAACAAAGAGTACAAAAACCTCGATCTCCCAAATCCCGCCAATCAGAATGAAAAGCGGTGAATGGGCGAGAGATAATAAAAATAAAGCTGAAACATTCGCAGATCATCTTGAAGAAATTTTTTGTCCAGACGAGACAGATTCGGATGATCTCGCTGAAGAAAATAATAATTGGCAAGAAAATGTTATATCACCATTTTCAGAGAGAGAACTTCCGAAAAAAGCTATAACAATGCTAACACGCATTATAAACGCTGCTATAAGAATAAGGTATGTGCCGAATATGTGGAAAATAGCAGAGATAATTATGATACCAAAGCCAGGTAAGCCCATAAATGAGGTCAAATCCTACAGACCAATATCATAACTACCAATAGTATCAAAATTATTTGAAAAACTATTATTGATTCGAATGAGACCGATCATAGAAAATAGTAATCTGATTCCAAATTATCAATTTGGCTTTAGATCTAAGCACTCGACAATCGATCAAATTCATAGAATAACAGACATAATAGAAAAAGCTTTAGAGGAAAAGAAAGTATGCTCTACCATATTTCTAGATGTAGCCCAAGCTTTTGATAAAGTATGGCATCGAGGCTTAATAAATAAACTAAACAATATGTTACCTAAACAATACGTAGATATACTCTCATCATATCTAGAAAACAGACTATTCAGAATAAAACAAGACGAAGAGTATTCTACTATTAGAGATATTAAAACGGGTGTGCCTCAAGGTAGTATTCTGGGTCCCATACTGTATTTGCTCTACACCAATGATTTACCAGAAATGGAAAATATAACTGTAGCTACATTCGCTGACGATACTGCGTTGATGGCAGTAGGATCAAATATTGACGAGGCTACAATTAAATTGCAAAGAGCAAGCGACAAGCTATACCTCTGGACAAAGAAATGGAAAATTAAACTCAATGAGTTAAAATCAGTACATGTAAATTTTACAAATAAAAAATTAGAAAATCAACCACCATTGGTAAATCTGAATGGGGTCAATATACCCCAAGAAAACAATGCTAAATACCTAAGAATGACATTAGTTGTCAAACTTAGATGGAAAGAGCACGTTAAAAAGAAAAAATTTGAGCTTGAAAATAAGTATAGAGAAATGTACTGGCTCTTAGGTCGTAATTCTAAATTACCTATATATAACAAGATTTTGTTATATAATCAGATACTCAAACCAATATGGTTGTACGGCATACAAATATGGGGATGTGCCAAACAAACACATGTACTTTGTATACAAAAATTCCAAAATAAAGTCTTGCGCAACATGGTAAATGCCCCCTGGTATGTTCGCAACAGTGATTTGCACAGAGATCTAAAAATTCCTTGCATAGAAAATGAAATAAAAAGATATGCAACAAAGCATATAGCTCGTCTGGAGGGACATGTTAACGTTGAGGCCACTCAACTGCTAGATAATCAAAATGATGTCAGAAGGCTTAAAAGAACTAAGCCACTAGATTTAATACGATAGAATTTCGTAAACTTTTTCTTTAAGAAAATCAAAATAGCAATAAATTAATGGTTAGTCCGTTGGACTAGTATTAATGGGAGGGGTGTGGTTTAGTCAGTAAAAAATCTGGCACACAATGGAAGCTACGGGGCTCATTGTGTCTATGAAGATTCCCACCAATCCACGCAAAAAAAAAAAAAAAAAAAAAAATATTGCACCATCACTAAAACTATTTTTTTCTGTAGAAAAACTAGATTCCCGAAAAACCAATTTTTAATTTGCGGAAAATTATATGTATTCTCAATATTTGAAATTTTTTTTAAAAATTCTCTGAAAACTCTACTTACACACCTTAGAAAAAAAAACAAATATAATTTAATTCGACAATTTCCTATATCACAATGTAAACAATTATTGTTGTTGTTTTTTTTTTTTTAATTTTTAAGCGATAATTTTTTTTCTACAAATTTTTATTAATCTATTTGTTTTTAGATATATGTATAATTATAATACATACATATTATATATAAATAGGTTTTTATGTAGAATTTTTTCTATTAATAATTTTAACATAACACTGTTATTATTTACCTCTTACATTCATTGGCTTTTCCAAAAATATTTCAACTTTTCCATTTATAACGGAACCACTATAAAATATTCCTAGAGGATTTTTATCAAATTTTATTGCGCAATTTACCATTTTCTACTTGGTTTATTTTATTATTTTTTTTTTTTTAACTAAATTATAAAATTTATTAATATTAAAATTTATTTAAATAATATGATTTTATTTTTGTTTATATTTTTAAGGCTGCAGTTACAGCGATTCGTAAAATGAATACGTACAAATTTTATTACAATGGCAAACACGAAATTTTTATATTGAGTTGAAGACATGGATGTTCTAAAATTCGGTTCCAAATTTTGACAATTCACGTTCATTATTTGATGTAAAATATATTTTATTATGTTAAGGAAGCAGTAAAAATTAACGGAAACAATACATTAATAATAATAGAATTTATATCAAATATTGAACGTAAATTGTTAAAATTTGGAATTGAATCCATTTTTTAGAACATTTTTTACCATTTTTATAATTTTATATTAAAAATTCGTGTTTACCAGTGCAATAAAATTTTACGTATTTATTTTACGAATCGCTATAACTGCAACCATAATGTAATTTAATTATTATATTTTATAATATTAATATTAATTATTTATAATATTATAAAAAAGAAAATTATTTAATAGAAATCAAATACTAATGAATACCAAACTATTTAGAACAACAAATTTAACAATACTGAATCATATTTTAAATAATATATCTCAAAATACTTGTAAATATTATATTTACAAGCTTTGATGATTATATTTTTATCTAATCAGTAAAACCACCAATATATATTTTTGGATGACGTATTTATATTTTACTATAATAGTATATTTTGGTTATCAAAATTTAAGAAATTTTTCTAATATTTCAAAACTCTATTTCTTACTATTTTTATATACATATATTATGATTCATATATATATTTTTATTTTTGTTATTAACCCTTTCACGTACAATACTAATTCAATTGATAAAACAATTGTTATTAATATGGTTTTGTTAGAATTTTGTGGACAACAATATACTTCAACATGTGTAATTTCTTGCAAAAAAAAATGAATGATTTTAAGTCCAAAAAATTTACAAATTACAATTTCAAAACAGTACCGGCATAACTCAAAAAAATTGATTTTTCGTAATAGCGGTTTGAATTTTTATTCTTTTAATTTGTTATTAGAAAATAGAAATAATTAATGGAAATATCTGTGGCAACAAATCATAACCGCTTATGTCTGAGATTGATATTTTGAATAAAATCAATTTTGAAGTTTAAATAAAAGTTTAAAAATATACTAACGGAGCTGGCTGTACTAGTTTGTGGCTTTTTAAACCTCGATTAAATGTTCGCTTAAATTATGTAAGCATTTGAAATCCAAACATTTTATTTTATGTTCAGTAAAACACGCTTACGTTGTTGTAAGGCGTTTATATTAATTAATAAATTTTTTTAAAAATCGCTTGAGTAAAATAAGCCGAATGTCAAATTTTTCAATGCATTGATGGCTTAAATCAATACATTTGGAAATCTAAAAATGTCATTCTAAATTTGTAAAAAAGGGTTATCAGCTGATAAGTCTTTATGGCTAATTGTAGAAATAAATATATTTAAAATATATTAAGCTAAAGAAGCAATTATGACAAAAAAATTTTTATATCATATTGACATAGGCCCTATACCCTACCAAAAATGTGACTTGTACTCATAGTTGTTAAAATCAAGATAAATTTTGACAGGAAATATTTTCGAAAATTCTGAATATGGTGGATATTTTATATCGGTTTTTTGCACATGTTGACATAAGCGATTACGATATTGGTCTTAATACGGTAAAATAAGTTGGGGAAAACAGTTATTTTCTTAATTCAGTACAATTTTGGTCGTTTTGAAATCAAGGTTGTTAAAATCCAGGTAAATTTTGGTATTCATGAACCTTGACATCGTAAATGTCTCAACACAAAGTTGAATACAACGTCCACATGATTTTAAATGTCTACAAAAGCACAGAAAAGCTTGAAACATTGTCTACTTGATCACAATTGTTGTTGACGATGCCTCCGCGACCAGTTTGACAGGTATTTTGGTTTACAAAATTTTTTAAAAATTCAATGTTGTACAGTGTTCATTTTGCTTGATCACAAATGAATTTAAACACAATGTCTCAGAAAGCTCTCATTACATGATGGTGCCAACTTATTTTGCGGATAAAATTGACAACTTAGTTTTTTTTTTATAGTGTATCAGGTTGAAGTTTTTTTTAAGACATTTACGATGTCATCGGAACTCAATTTGAGCGTAGGTAAGTGTTAATCTTCAAGACTGAAATACTTATCAATACCGAAATGGCACATTTTGAATATATTGAATAAAAACTATCAAATATGCTATAAATTATGCAACAATAACGACTTAATTCAAAATTTGTCAAGAAAAAGAAAAGAAAGCAAATTACGTTTCAAAATTATCAACAATAACGGTTTTTATAGGAAACAAAATAGTAAACGGATTACTTATCAACTAAATTTAAAGATAAATTTCAAAGTCCCAGTTAATTGCGTCTATGACGCACTAAAGCTGGATATTTCTACTTGATTATCTCGGTTAATTGCGTAAATATTTCTATTTTGTTGTTTCGTTAAATTTTCTATTTTGTCGACGCACTTAACGACGGGTGTAAGTAAGATTTTCAGACTTTAAACAAAATATTGTTTCGTAATGCGCCACAAAGGAGTATAAAATTTATAACAAATAGTACTCACCTGATAATGTAACAACGGCCGAAGTTAAGACTATTGATTTTAGAATAAAAAACATTTAAATAAATATAAAAAATAAAAAAAAAATGTGCCACTGCTGTTGAAACAAAACTTATTTAATTTAGCCCATTTAATTCTGCGCAATACCGACATTTATGCCATACTTCGCATAGTTTTTGAAATAATGATATGAGACTGTTTGCCATATTAAAAAACATTATTTTCTGAGTCTATTGGCACAAATATCTCCATTTTTACGTTTTTTGAGTTATGCCGGTATTGTTTCGCAGTCCGATATATAGAAAAATTTGTAATATTTAACGATTATTTCAATACAAATAATGCAAAAAAAATTTAACTAATAAAGGTACTTTTGTAGCAGTTTTTCTGTCGTTAGCATAGTTTAAAAAAATTTCAAAGTTTATTCTTACAAAAGGTGTTTCAAAATATCCAATTAAAAAAATATGTTTACCTACAAATCTAATCACGATATCCTTAAGCTTAGTTTTAGTATGTACTCAGAATCAAGGCATTGTCATCGGACTTTTTGCCAAATTTTTTGATGTCACAATGTATATTTAAAGGAGAGTTAATAGAATTAAGCTATCAAAATTGTGACATCATTTTAAAAAATAACAAATTTTCTATTTCGATGTCAATGCAACGAATTACATGTTGTTTTTTTGTTGTTGTTGTTGTATTTTCAACAAAAAAAGATATCTTTATTCTATTTTAAATGCCAGATGGCAATGCTTTAGTTCCGTTTATAGCATTAACATGAATATTGAATAAGAAAATTTGTAAAAATTTACATTTACGCTTATTCTGATCGACGATTCGTCATTGTGACGCTACTAATGTAGTGATTGCTATCTACTATCGCGGTAGCATAAATTACGATAGTATAAGAAAAAATATACTGTTATTTAAAATTAAATTTTTTGTACCCATTTTGTAGGGTTTCAAATTTGTAAATTTAAATATCATTTAAATATTTAATAGCAACCCCTTAATTTTAAATTTTCTGATGGCTGACGATCAATGCTATGATGTTCATGCTACCTATGTGATATAATTTAATCGGTACAGTAATCAAACGTAATTTTGGGTTGGTTAGAATCAAAAATAAATATTCAATACAAAATACATTAAAATTTTGTACTTTTATAAATTACGTTCACGGGTAAAAATCCACTAAAAATCATCTCTTCTACTAGACGATAGCTGGTGCAAGAGATATTAAATAGAATAACAGTAGATTAGTAAATTACTTTGTGAAAAAAATATTCAAGTTTGCCTTCCAGAATTATTTTACTAAGTTCATATATTTTTCTGAAATCGAACTTATCCCCGAAATATGCAAATTTTTGATATTTGATCATTTTTACGATATTTACGTCCTCGTGCAATTGTTTTTTAAGATCGTTCATCGGTAAAACCCCATTTCGAAGGTTTCTAATTTATTCAGAGAAGCTTTTGGAATTGTTCAGGCTGCAAGTATCTTTATAATCCTTGTGGAATCAATGATTGAGAACTGAAGCATAGTCTTAGAGAGACGTCTGAGATTTGCCGAATCTATATACTCGCAAGTTGAATGAAAAGCATTGAACAAAAACTTTGCACCGAGCTCTATTTTTTGCTTGCAGAATTTTGCATTTTATTGTTGAAAATTTGTTTGAAGAAAATAAGCTAGAAATTTATACATTCCCCTATAATATTATCGCCATATTGAAGTTACATAGTTAGAAATGTTACTGTTCATATAAATGAATATTAATATATATATAGAATATTTGAAAGTTTATACATAATGATAATACCTACCAAAAAAAAAATGTACATACATAAATATAGTTCACGTTAAATTTGAGCTTGCGGTTAATAATATTTATTCAGAATTACTGTAAATGACTAATTCATTAATGATATTCACCATTGAATGAAAAATAAAATATTTTTTATTTTTAGTTTTAGATATTAATGTGATAAATTCTGGCCCAACAATATCACCAAACTTATACATAATGTGATAAATTTAAAACTTATGATGGAAATAGAAAAATAAATATATCAACAATACAATACAAGTTGAGTTAAAAAATATGAGATATGGTTGTCATAACAACATCTGAAGAATTTAAAAAGTAGACAGAAATT
The DNA here is from genome assembly GCA_963942445.1 of Argyra leucocephala. Taxonomy (NCBI): domain Eukaryota; kingdom Metazoa; phylum Arthropoda; class Insecta; order Diptera; family Dolichopodidae; genus Argyra; species Argyra leucocephala. The sequence continues at coordinate 186,847,042 of OZ012677.1, forward strand.
GTTTACAAATTAAAAAGCGTGTAAATAACAGTAGAGCAACAAAGATTAAATTAATGTGGTCAATATGAACTGGTATAGTCCATTATAGTAAAATATATGTAGTAAAAAAGTAAAAACTTGCAGTACCGTACTTAATTAAGCATACATATAATTATACCTAACTTACGGTCAAGAGCATAAAAAAAATAAGTGATATAATAAGGAAATGAATAGTAATATAGTAAAATAGAAATGTTCGGATCCAATACAAAATCTACAAAATTTACTTAAATAAAGTTTATTCAAACTTAAAAAAAATTGTTTCTGAAAAATATTTTAAAAGTTGTATAACAAATATTTGAAAACATGCGGTTCGTCAAACTCAAAATTTGTATTAGATTTGCATTTGTGTTTTTATAACATAAGGATTCAATACTTTTATATTATATTTTATATTTACTTTTACTATTAATTTTATATTGAAGTTATCTGGATTTAATCTGGAGAGTTTTGATTAAAATTTTGTAAATTTTTACAATGCATAATAATTGTATGTCCTACTTTTCGTTCTGGCTGGTGACTAATAAATGTCAAAAATCTTGTCAAATCCAAAAAATTTAGAAATTTCTTTAGGTAGCTAACAGCTTTTATTTTTTTGAAGACAATCGCTATTCCAATCTTAAGTAGTCAGGAATTATTTTTCACTAATATATAGTAAGTACCAAGCGAATATAAATCAAATAAAGTTTTACAAGAAATTTAGCCAGTCAGAATTTTGGGAAATGAAAAAAAATGTATTTGTTTATTTTTCAGAAAGTAACAAAACATAAATTTTCAGGTTTGTAACACCTTTGGTAATTGAAATATTCTTGGCGGCTTATTAGGATTTGTATGACAACCATCCGAACCATTCCGATTTTCGGAAAACGGTAAAATATATGAATTTGTGTTTTTTCATATAGTATCAAAGTATAAATTTTCATGTTTGTAAATATTCTTGGTGGGTGCTAGGAGTTGTATGACAACCACCCGAACCAATCCGAATTTCGGAAAACGGTAAAATATATGTATTTGTGTTTTTTCATATAGTACCAAAGTATCAATTTTCAGGTTTGTAACACATTTGGTAATTGAAATATTCTTGGCGGGTGCTAGGAGTTGTATGACAACCACACGAACCAATCCGAATTTCGGAAAACGGTAAAATATATGAATTTGTGTTTTTTCATATAGTATCAAAGTATAAATTTTCATGTTTGTAAATATTCTTGGAGGGTATTTAGAATTTGTATGATAACCATCCGAACTAATCCGAGTTTCGGAAAACGCTAAAATACTAATTCGTTTATTTTTCAGAAAGTACCAAAACATAAATTTTCAGGTTTGTAACACCTTTGGTAATTGAAATATTCTTGGTGGGTGCTAGGAGTTGTATTACAACCACCCGAACCAATCAAAATTTCGGAAAACGGTAAAATACGAATTTGTTTATTTTTCATGTACTAAAGTATCAATTTTCAGGTTTTTACCACCTTTGGTAATTGAAATATTTTTGGCAGGTATTTAGGATTTGTATGACAACCCCCCGAATCAATCTGACTGCTAGGAGCTTAGCAGTTGTATGACAAGCACCCGAACCATTCCGAATTTCGGAAAACGGTAAAATACGTATTTGTTTATTTTTCAGAGAGTATCAATTTTCAAGTCTATAACACAATTACTATTTGGAATCTACTAACATGTGATAGCTTTGTAAATTACTTAGTAAGTTTTCTTTTTTAACATGAGAAACTGTGAAACACAATTTTAAAATTTTATCTAGGGGTCTTTACAGCGAGCAAACAAACAAACAATTAAACTTTTCCTTTTATGAGTAGATGATTAGAGCCAGATAGAACTGAAAATATTAACTGAAGTATATCAATTTGCAGCTTTTTAAATATGAAAAAAAATAAAATTAAAAGTGATTTGCCGAAAATGTTGATCAATTAAATTGACAATTTTCAATTGATCGCTTATCATAATTTTATATTATATACCATTTTGATATTTTTTCAATTGCAACAAATATGTTTTGTATAAATAGTTTTTCTCGCATCAAAATTCTTGTACAAATATTTCTATATAAAAATTGCACAAAAAATATAAAAACTCGATCAAATAATAAATAAATGTGGAAGTTATTTCCACCTGAACCGTAAATTAACTTCATCTTCGTGTTAACATAATTCTATTTTTTTTTGGTAATTAATTATCTAGAGATGATTTTTAATAGGGTTTACCTAACTAAATTAATGTAATTTCGTAGTGACCTAATCTTTTCTTTTCATGTTTCTGTGCTTTATCTGTGCTACTATGATCGCAATTTTCATTTCATCTGATGCAGTTCGAAACAAAGATATGGGGCTTTTATTGAACTACAGACGAAATACATGAGATTTCAACCATGAGATTTTTCTTATGGAGCCTCAGTTTACGCCAAGTTTGTCTTCGAGAATTATTTTACTAAAAAATGAAATTTTTTATATTCGATAGTATTTACGATTTATATAATACTCTTCTCGTCCAATTGATTTTTAAGATCGTTCATCGGTAAACCCGCATTTTGAAGGTTTCTAATTTATTCAGGGAAGCTTTTGGAATTATTCAGGTTGCAAGTATCTCTATAATCCTTGTGGATTCAAAAGTTAAAAATTGATCGACCGTCCTTTACATTTATTTCCAATTCTTACTGGCTTTATGATTCAATGCCCGTGAAACATTTTATATAATGTTTTGCATGGGTGTAGTTCGAAATATCACTTTTCAAAATGTCGTTTAATCAAAATCTTGTTTTTCAAAATCTTGCTGTTTTCATAAATTTTATAAAAACTCTGGAAATATCTTCTTTTTTGTATCCAATATCGGCTACGCATAAAAACAATTACGGTAAATATTCTGGAATTGAAACGATATTTTGAAAAACCGAGATTTTGCAAAGCGGTATCTTAAAAAAGCAAAATTTTGAAAAAACGAAATTTTTAGACACGATATTTCGTTACGTTCCCATAATTGTGCCTGCATAACACAATATTCGATATTTGAAAATTTATAAGTTAAAATATATCAGAATTTTTTTCTAATTTTTCTAATACAATTATTTGTAATTTGTATTGTTTATTTTTATTTAATTTTTGTTTTCTAATATTAATTTGGAAATTTTTTACATATAAAAATTATTGAATATTTATTTTATTATTAATATTATTATTTTTCAAGTATTAATTTTTAATTTAAACATTTTTAATAGTATAATGAACCTGAACTAAAGTTGTAAACTGGATATTCAGGTAATTTTTTAGATCTCATATAACATGCTTCTTTAAGTGTAGGTGAATCTACGAGTATAAAAATAAATTAAATTTTAAAATTAATTAAAAAAAAACTTCATACACACCTAAATTAATATTTTTTGCAAAATCATCCGGATCTTTTGGTTTATAATATGCATTTTTCGATATTGTCATATGATCATTATTTAATTTTCTTAATGGTATATTACCAATTACAATTGGTTGTGATATAACTAATTTGGTACCAGAATCTTTAAGAAATGCTCTAACACGTATTTCATATAATACTTGTATAACACGACATATATTTTCTAAACATGTTGGTGGTGTTGGTGGAATTTCTATTTCAATATTAAGTGTTTCTTTAATTTTATTTGTAACTAAAGTTATCTGAGATTTTTGTATTATAAATTCTTCAGTTTTAGTTTTACGAAATGGCATTTCACTATTGTATATCATTATTAAATGCAATGTAGTTAAAATTTCATTTAAAAATTTATCACTATTATTTATTATATTAAGTGTAACTGGTATATATTGTCCACAAACATATCCTGATTGCGGTATACGACATTGTATACAAATTGGTTTACTTCTACATGGCCAACATAGGAATGTTTCTTGAATTTCACTAATTGAAGGTAACTAAAAGAAATAAAAAATTATGTATATAATTATTTATTTATATTTAATAAAATATTTAATATATACCCTTAACATTGGTTGATCATAATTCAAATCTGTAACTTTATGTACAATAAAATGTGTAGTAAAAGCTTCTGGAGATTTATTTGGTGTATTAAATTCGATAACAGCTTTTGCATAATAACGAATTCTACCGAAATGACCTTCAACTGATGATGGCAATTCATTTGGTAAATCATAAGAATATTCATATGTATGAAATCCTTCTTCTAAATAATTGGATCCTAAAAAACAAATACATATATTATGTTGTTAAAATTAATTTTTCATTATTATTTAATGTAATATGATTTTGCAAATATTTACAAAATTTACTGTGGATTAATTTAAGAATAAGGCTTTTTCATAAAAGTAGTAGCAAAGACCGTTAATATATAAAGATACACAAAAGTAGTTTGATCGTATAAAGATTAGAGTTGAGATGGGACATTTTTACGATCTTACTATTTCATATTAAAACATAAACAAGCACATACCATTAAAGAAACAAGAATTAAAAAAAAAAAAAAAACATATAATATATAATGCCAAACCAATGCCTATTACCAAAATATAGTGTACTCTTATTATAAATATGTATTGGCTGTACACAGTATACACACTGGTATAGATACATATATCTATAATTTTAATTGACAAGCATTTAAGGTCCTGCGCAGTAGACACCTTTTTATTTTATTTCGATTCTCCTACTCTTTAATGAATTTCTAATGTATATAATATATAAGATTGTATATAAAACAAAAATGCGCACACAGTTGAAAATTTTGTAACCATATGATTTTATTATTCAGCAAATACATTATGCATAAGTGAGATCTTATGAAAATAATAAACAAAAGCAAACAAATCAGTTATTATAATTTATATATTTACTTGCAAATGAATCTATGTACATATGCCAAAAAAAAAAAACAAAAAAACAAATTCATCTAAAATAACAAATATAAAAACAACAAAAAAACAAATCACTTGAATTCTTCATTTTTATCTTTTTAAGTAACTGTCTCTAAATTTTGGATATTTGTAGTATCAATATAGTTTTTATTAAAATTATGTATTATGGAGGTATATATATACATACCACTTTAATGACAAGATTTTTTATTTTTAGTAATTTTATACACTAAATGCCACTTACTATAGGGAATATAGCGGAAACGAAGCAGTATATGAGAGACGTGTATTTATGTGTCCTAAATAAAAAATAAAACTTACTAACCACAAAACTTTTTATTAAACACGAGTGATTTCTGCTATATCGTGCGAAGTCTATGTCAGTACGTAAATTACTGTTTTTTTTTTTAAACTTTAAATTTGACTTCAACTTGAAATATAATTACTCAACAGGGGCCCCTAGTAGTTATATATCTAATTAGAATTTTATTTTTCTGTTTTTCAATTCTCCTTGCAAAAGTTTCCTTTTTATATTTTGATTGAATTGAAAAAAAGTGTGAATTGTTGAATGTAGGTATAGGTACATATAAAATAAATGTGCTAATTTCACAAAATATACTGTTTTGATAAATCGCCAACATTTTCAACATTTTTTATAACGGTTATTATCTTATTGTTTTTGATAATTCTGACGTTTTGATATAGTACCTCGATTCTTGGGTATATATTTAATTTACTATAAAAAATTTATTGATACACTACAGATCAAATTTTGTAATTTGTGTTACATATTTATTTTATTAATTATTATAAATTACAATTTATTTCATAAAAGCAGATAGCAACTAATAAAATAATATTAATAAATAGTACCTACTACAATTTAAAACATTACTATTATTAAAATCATTCAGTCAAAATAACCTTAAATTTACTTAATTATTTATTCAATTTATGCAACTCTTATTAACGTCAACACAATTCTTTTGCATTATATGATTTTTTTTTTTTATGATTTGGAGTTATTCTGAGGATATGCACATTTTTGTTTTTACATTATTGCATAATTTAATTATTTTGTTGATTGTTGGTAAATCCTCTTCATTTGTAACATTTAGAAAGATGTTTTGTTGTTGTTATCTTTACTAATTGTTATTAATTTATTATAAAGAGTTCAAAATTAATAAGGTGATATTGGAGAAGTTTCATTTCAGTTATTGCAAGTTGTTGTAAAAAAAAAAAACATATTATGAAAGTATGAAATTATGTAAAAACAAAATAAAAAACAAAAATGTACACATATATTGATGTGCACATTTGAAAAATTATGAATTTGGCATTATATATTATATGTTTTTTTTTTTTTTAATTCTTGTTTCTTTAATGGTGTGTGCTTGTTTATGTTTTAATATGAAATAGTAAGATCGTAAAAATGTCCCATCTCAACTCTAATCTTTATACGATCAAACTACTTTTGTATATCTTTATATATTAACGGTCTTTGGTAGTAGTATGACGTGACATAGTATGGCTGCCTTATAATCATATGATTATAGTTTATAACAATCACATTACAATTATTTATTGATGTTTATGAACACGCAGTTTAATGTATATAAATCATTTGTGAACACATGACACATGAACACGTGACATAAATCATTTGTGAATACATTTAGAGATTAATGTTTATTACGTAATTGCATTATGCGTTTATGAACATGCCTAAGTTGTTAGTAATTGTTTTAAAGCAATTGTATATTTAATGCTTTACAAAATTTATTTTTCATTGTTTTAAAATCTAGCAATCTTGTGATCTTTTTTTTGTTTTGTTTATATAACTTTTTATTTTTCCCACTATTTTTACATTTTTAAATTAGTCTAGTCTACAAAAATTAACAAAAACAGCTTTTTTATTATTTTATTAACATCTAAGCAAATTTTTAGTTTTTATTTGTAAACATTTTTAAAAATCATTATTCTACAGCATATTTTATACTTCGTTTGTATATGCCATAATTAGTAGTTAGGCAAGCATCTGCAAACAAAAAATTACAAGAACTACAAGAATTAAAATTAAAGTATAATAAAAAATTTGTGCTTTTTGCATCCCAGAACTACAATAAAAGAAATATATCGGACTTATGTTCGAAATATGTAAATTTTTTGTATACAATAATTGTTACGGTTAAACCTGTAAATTCAAAAAATGCCATGCATACACACAAAATTAAAATGGAACAATAAACACTAATACGAATTTAACAATCAGAAATGAAATACATCAACACTATACAAGGTCAGCGCAATGGATACAAACTAATAGGGCACCAGTTACAAGAGCTCTATTTATAACAACGCCATAAACACTCCACAACATCTTAAGAATGCCAACAATAATTTAATAATAATTTTCTTATTAAAAAATTAGTAAAGAAATAATTAATAATAATATCAATAATATATATTATTCTGCATTTATCTGGATGTTTGTAAGTTCGACGGAACGCTCCAACACATATACAAATTGCATATGTATACAAATGCATATATATACAAATTGCTTTGATGCTTTTTTTAACCCCTGTCTACCATGCTGAACCTTTGCAGGAAAAATTGATTGCATGAACTATATTTTTTTAATTTAATGTTAGTCTTCTTCGCAAATAATAAGGAAAAATAAAAAATAATAATAATAATATAAATAAAACAAACAATTTTTTTGATTTTTAATAATAAGGACTAATAGGAATTTAATCATTAGTTTAATATGGTATAATAACCAAAAGGCAAACAGCATTTAACACAAAAAAAAACATAATTCACTCAAAGGTTATTCTTATTACTTAAAATTATACACAATAATATACATGTGTATCAGCATATTTGTATTGTATAATATTATACATTATACTACTTTATTGCTTTTACCTTTTATTTTTGTCATTATTGTGTGCGTAACTCACTTCACTCAAAAAAAATTATTTTTGTTTTTATTTTGTTTGAAACTAGGATTTACTTTGCTTCCGTCATTTATGACGGGTTACAAAGCTAGTCAATAATAATAATAATAATAGTAGTAGTAAGTAGTACTAAAATATTAAAATTAAAAAAATTATAAAACTTAAAAATGAAATAACATAATATTAAAATAAAAAAAAAGAAAATACTTTTTAGAATTAATATAATTATCAAACAAAAATCACTCAATAACAATTACTATAATTATTCCAAATTAACTATAAAAAAAAAAGAAAAAAAAATATTGTTGCAACTTATTTTGCAATATTGTAACTTAATTACTATTTTTCATATTGCTACACTGTTTACTTTCAAGTTCTATAATGTATATACACTCTGTATGAGAAGAACTGCTCTTTTTGAGAACTGAAATAAATAAATATGTAAATCATAAATAAATAAAATTACCATGTACAGATACTGGAAAAAAGTGTCTCTGAAGTATATCATTGGAAAAGTAGGGTGTAAAAACTAATAATTTTTTATTGGAAACTAAAAAAATCTAGACTTATTTGCCTACTTAGGCCTTATTGAAAACTAAAAAACTGAATCTAACTTAATCTTATATATTTTAAATCTATCAGAAAATGCTTGACCTAATTAAAAACAAAATAATGTGCTACATTTTCTAATTAGAATTTTCCCACCACCAATTATTTAATTATTTAATCCAACCTTAACTAGGTTGGACCTTTCGAATTTTAAATTTTCTCCGTTTATATTGGTCGAGTTATATACAACAGTTTTATTATTATTATTATTAGACTGTACACCCCTTCTGCTGTTAGCAAGCTCCAGCGTACACAAAATATAATGTTACCACAAAGGGTATATTTCTCAATCTTATATGATTTAGCATTTAATCACTACAATCAATTTCTATTTCTATTTCAATTTATTTTTGATCCACAATTACGGGATGTAGTCACAACCGATATACCAGGTCTTTTAACATGTATATGTCTGTTTATTATAATGATGTAATAACAATCAAATTTATTGTTTAATTTATAATCTTCATTTCAAATCTAACATTTCAAAAAAATTTGATATTTTAACACTTAACATGTTGGCTACCTAACCAATGTATCACCCACCATTGAATATTGCTATTTCGTTCTCAGGTATCGTGTTCACTAGTGATACCGGAATTTTGAATCTCACAGGTACAAATTTCAACATTTTAAATATGGGTGAATTCAAAAATTAAACATTGCAGCAGTGTTTAACCATTCAGCTTATATTTAGCCCAATGTTTAATTTCTGAATTCACTTTATAATCACTGATGATATGTTGTACTTGAAAGTAGGGAAATTCGCATGTCACTGCGATCACAGTAGCGTAACACAAACTTATAATTTCATTCTGTATTATAATAAATTTACCAAATGTAAAAACAATGTTGTTTGTTTGTGATTTAAAATAAATAAGGATATTAAATGTTTTGGGAAAAGTGTTTTGTTCATCTAAAACTATACTGAAATTCATCAATAGATGGTGTAATTTCTATATTACATTTATTTATTAGAAACTGTTAAAATCTATAATTTATTAATTTAATTTCTTACTTCTATTTATTTAATTGAATGTACTGCTTCATATTGGTAACAAATTTTACGAAATTATGTTTTTAATTGATTTTTATAACTCACAGATGATTTTTTACTATTGCGATATAAGTTACAATATCAATAACTGTTATTGGTATTTGGTAGTTTTAACATTAAAATACAATATAAATAAGTTAAAGTAGTGGCTGATGAACGATACAACTCCATCCATACATATGTCTGTGACTAAAATGTAAAAACCGCTTAAGTCGAGATAAGAAAAAAAATTGTAATTTGAACTCACGATTGAGTTTCCAATTATGAAATCGTTTATTTGACAAAATCTTATAGCATTATAGCAACATTGGTGAAGATATTGGTTTATATTTTATACAAACGCTAAGCTTACTTAAGAAATCGCAAAATATAGCTTAATTTCTTTATTAAAATAGCTTAAGTCAATTTAAACGATTTTTGAGTAAAATTTAGTTTTTAATTTTATATACATTATGAAATCAGTCTATATCGAGTTAAGTTATTTTGTCATTTATTTTTAAATAAAGGACTGATGAAGGAACTTAAGTTGCTTCCGAAATATCGATATTTGCAAAATAAATATAAACGATTAGTGACAGGAAACTCAACTTTTATTCCATAATTTAAATATATCCCTAAAAACAAATCTGATTATCAAAAACAATAAAATGATGTTCAACGACATTAGTGTTAACATTACATTACATTTTTTTTTTATTAATTTTTACTAATTCTATGTCAGTAAGGGTATACATAAAAATTGTAGCCGGATAAATTGTATCGCTTATGTTTTATTTTCTTAAATAATTTGAAGTAGGTATACCATAATTTGAATAAATGAGTGTATATAATATAATAAAATATACCACATAAGTTATTTTTGTTTCTCTATGCATATTTTGCAGAAATTAATTTAAAACATTCAAGATCCATACTGAAAATTTTACTATTCGGACTTAAGCGGTTTGTTTATTAGATTTACAATTTATTTATTTCATCTACTGGGAAATCAAACACTTACAGATATTGCTAAAACCTATAAAGTTCATGAAATATATTTTGTATAAATTTAAAAATAAATAATTAGAAATAAGTCTACTGGGAATATCCCTTACAGATTTCAGCTTTCAAACTAAGACACTAAAAGTACAAAATACAATTAATTAAAAAAAAACTGATAACTAACTGATTTCTTGAAAAATAGTCAGTTATAATGAAAATGTATCACGGACGAAACGAACTAGTATTAAATAGATGTTGAGAGTTAACTATAGGCTCAGAAAGGCCATATTTCGTTCTATGATATTTGAGATAAAAAATGTACGAGACGTACATTGAGCATTAAAGCATATAAATTATACAAATTTAAAATAGATTGGAAATAGATTCTAGCTGATAAAACATCAGTAGAAAATTTTGGTGAAGCAATATTACGTATAGATTCCAGAGTTTGCAATTTTGTCAATAGCAATGTGCACTATTGACAAAATGCATTATGTTTCTGTTATAACTTCATTTTAGTCTGATTTGGGTGTAATTGAATGAAATGAAATATTCAATGCCAATAGAAAAATATTGTTTTTCATAGTCGATGATAATTTCGACATCAATGATGTGAACGTTAATCTTTTTATAAAAACTTGTTTTCTAGCGTTATTTTTTTTTTAAATAAATAAAAAGACGATTTTAGATTTCTTTCCTCAGTCGAGTACAAAACACTGAAGAAGTCTGCAAGTAGTATACGAAATACGCGTATTTGTATGATAAGCATATCAGTAAAATTAAAAAAAAAAAATGTTTGACTATTTTCTACGTTAATCTGTTTTAAAAAAAATGTTAATTTATTTTTTAGCACTTGTTTGATTTTAGTTTATGTCATACTGTCGATTATTTTTATTTATTTATTGTTTTTGGTGGATATTTGTTAAAAATTAATGAATTTATTAGCTTTTTTTTAGCTCTAATTTTGAATTCTAGTGTCAAACACAATTAACATATTTTAATTAAGTCATTTGTTTAAGGTTATAAATTCCATTTACTGTCATCAAAATTTAAAAAATGTGTATTTCCACTATTATGTAATAATTTCAAAATGGCGAAACACTTCAGACCAAATCACTAAAAAAGTTTATTAAAATTGTTAATTTTGTTGGTTGACTCTTGACAGACATTATAAATATCTATTAATTTTCATTTCTATTTTATCTAGGAAAATTTTATAAAAATTGCAACATCATCATAAAATATAGTTAAAATAAAAATTTAATAATTATAAATATTATACCATCAGATGAACCAAATATATATGTATTAGTTTCGAAAAAATTTTCTTTTCCCATATATCGAACACATTCAGTTTTCTTTTCATTATTTTTATTTGTATTTTCTGCTACATCCGTTAGAAAAACATTAGCTTTACCACTAATTATTAATTTTATACCTGTTAATTAGAAGAAATTGCAATTAATCTAATTAAAAAATCTTAAGATAGTAATTCTTACCATGAATATCTATAAAATTGGTTAAAATAATATCAAATATTATATTAATTGTAGAACCCGTATAAAAAACTTTAATAGGATTATTTTTAAATCTAACAACACCATCAACTTGTGCCATATTTTATCGATAGGATTTTTGATATAAAAAATTAACAAAAAAAAAAAAAAAAAAATTAAAATCAATTGGTGAAATGTTCATTAAAAACTAAAATATAAAAAATAATTTTATTTTTTATTTTAATATTATGTTGTTGAACGGTAACCGCAAATAATTTATTGTTTTTGAATTTTTTATTTTAATGTACATATATGAATTTATTATACATACAATATATTATGTACCTATATTATATAGGTGTGGAGTATTGTCGTCATGAATATTTTTATTCAATAAAAAACAGTCTGTTAATTTTAAATGTTTCAAACCACAAAATGACATCTTATAGATCAGTTGTAAAATTATTATCTATTTTATTATTTTTTATTTTTTTGATTATTATTGTGTATAGCATAAAATTATGTCTAAATTTAAATTTAATATTAAAATAATTTTTATATATCTATATCATAGGTTATTTATACTTACACCTATATCATAGGTGGTGATAATTAAGACAGAAGCAGCAAAATTTATGAATAAAAAATTATTGGTCATAAATAATATTGTGCTTGAATGACGATTCTATTGTTAAAGACTAATGCTACTTGAGGGCTATAAAAAAATTCAATAAACTGAAAAGTATCTAGGTACTTAAAGTTTCAGGAATAACTGATTAATTTAATTTAATTTAATTTTATTATTACATGAATGTTATAGACTAGAACGAAGAAATGGAAATGGTATAGTAATAGACCATACTATCTGTAAGATAACTTGCGAAAACTTGGGTTAAGTGTTTTTATTTTTTTTTTCTCTTACTCCTCTTGCCTATGCTCCCAAAAGCTTCCACTTGACATTTGGCATCGTTCTAGATTTCTAGTTGCTAATTTTACTTATTCCCACGTTATTCCCACGCAAGCTTTTGTTTTATGGTCCTCCGCCAGGTGTTCTTTGGGCATCTGGGTCTTCTTGTGCCTTGTGTGTTCCATTCTAATCTCATTCGCGCGATGTTGTTTGATGGCTTTCTGAGACTGTGGCCTATCCATCTACATTTACTTCTTCTAATTTGTTTCGCTATGGGTTCTTCGCCGGTTAGTACCCAGAGGTCCTTGTTGCTTATTGTATTTGGCCAAAATATTCGGCATATTATCCTTAGACATTTATTAATGAATACTTGTAATTTCTGGTTGATAATTTTTGATGTAAACCAAGTTTCACTGCCGTATGTCAGGATTGATTTTACGCAAGACCGGAATAATTTTAAGTTTAGTTGCTCTGGATATTTGGCTGTTCCTCCATATCGGATGCATTCTTCCAAATGCTGCTCTTGCTTTTTTTAATCTATTTTCTACATCTTCTTGAGCCCCACCACTAGTTGCTATTATACTTCCCAAGTAGCAGAAATTGTTCACAAATTCGATTTGTTCTCCTTTCAACCTTAGATGTTCCGTGGTGGTGCTATTTATTCTCATAGCTTTGATTTTTTCCAGGTTGATTTCTAGTCCAACATGTTTGACAAGCTGTTCCATATGTTCTAGTTTGCTCTGCATATCGCTGAATTTGTGTGAGAGAAGACAGATATCATCTGCATAGTCGAGGTCGTCGAGTTGTTGAATGAGACTCCAATTTATTCCTCTCTTTATTGAGCAGGTTTTTTCTAGTATATTATCTAGGACGATTGTGAAGAGGAGTGGTGAGAGAGGATATCCTTGTTTGACTCCCGATGTGGTGGTGAAGGAAGCACTTGTTTGTCCCCTGTGAATTACTGAGAGTTCGGCTTCTTCGTATAATGCTTGGATTAGGCGAACTATTTTTTCTGATGTTCCTTTGTCCCTTAGTGCTTTCCATATCGCAACGCGCTTGATTGTGTCAAAGGCCTTCTTGAACTCAATGAATAGCATGTATAATGGTTTTTTATACTCAATTGATTGTTCTACTATTATCCGAAGTGTGTTTACTTGATCGACGCAGCTTCGGTGAGCATGAAAACCGGCTTGTTCTTGTTTTCCTTGCAAGCAACCTTGAATTATTGCTGCTATGATCTTATATGCTATGTTAAGCAATGTAATGACTCTCCAATTATCGCAGTTCAGCCCTTCTTTGGTAGTTTGACAATCAGGCCCTTTTTCCATGAAGGTGGGATTCTTTCTTCACTCCAGACCAATGTTATATGGGGTTGTAATAGTTGTGCTATAGTCTGTATATCTACTTGCAGTAATTCGGCCGGTATGCCATCATCGCCTGCCGTCTTGTTTTGTTTTAGATTTCTTATGTATTTCTATATATTTCTTTTCATTGATGGTGGGGGAACCTTCAGAAATTCTTAGAGATTTGTGGGTTAAGTGTAATGGGTGCGAAAACTTGGATGGAGCGAAAAGCAAAAATTTAAAAAAATCACAAAGCACCAGGAATCGATAGTTAAAAACTGAATTAAACTTAATGGTAAAATACTGAATTGATATTTAGATTCACATGATAATTTGATAATTGAATAACCCAAACACAAAAATCACTGAACAGAAAATCGATACTCCATTTAGTAAGAAAAATTTCAAATTGGCACTGTTTTTTTTCACTAAACCCAATAATTTTCATTAGTATGGATTTAAATCGAAATAATGAAATTCAAGAAAATGTAACTTTTTCATCACAGTCTATGTTTGGTTTTAAATTTACAGCCGGATTGCCCGTTTAAATAAAATTTGTTTGTAAGAAAAATGGATGTCCCAGTGATTTCATTAGTAGAATCAAAATAAAAAAAACTAAAATAATTAATTTTATTTCAATAATAACAGAATGTGTGTCAATTTGCTTTCAAGACCAATAAAAAATATTTTTTTATGATGATTTCATGTAATTTGGTAAACATTAAGATTGTCATTGGATGAAATTAATGTGGTTTAGAATTATTCAATTCTTCTTTCATTTTAACCAAGCAAATGACCTTTACTTATTTTCTTATATTTTTTTTTAAACACTACAAAACACTAGGAACGAATTCCTTTATACAGGTTCTTTTTAAAAAGTTTAAAATATAGCAAATATAATAGGGCGTTTCGCATCGGAGGGGAACACATGTTCCCCATTTTAGTAGTTTTTACAATAAATGAATTTCCCAAACCAATTTGGAGCACCTTGGTATTTCCACGGTATAGAAATGAGCAGAAATCTCATTAGTATTACTGGTATTACACTGGTACTGTTTCAAGACAGGCGTTGGCGTAGTCTAGACGATCAGTGACCACTGTCAGTTTTCACTGAAATCCATGTATTTTGATGTTGTTTGAAAAAAATAAGAAAAGTTGAAATGCTTTTAACTTGTCGTCAGTTTTTCGATTTCAATCGTTCCGAATTTCATAGCCAACTTTTCTAATCTTAATTTCAAAATATACAGCATAATAGAAAAAAGCGTATTAGAGAAGCATTATTTTAATTTAAAATTTAAATTAAAGCATTTAATATTATAAGCATACCTATTCTTTCTTAAAACGAACCAAACAAATAAAAAATACTGCAATTTCTACAAATTACTTTTCATTATTGTTTAAGTTTCACTTCCACTTGTGACATAAATGACAATTCTCAGTTTTCCCCACCTTTAAATTTTTTCATTCAAACCTGAACATTTTAACTGACATTAAAAACTGACTGAATAACTGATCGTCTAGACAGCGCCGTTATTAATTTTATTTCAATAGAGCAAATGTCATTTCCAACAAGATATCTATAAAAAAAGACAGAGAGCTCCAATGTTTTGAAAACGTCTTAGAAAAGTAAGGCTATTTTTTTTGCAAGCTAAAAAAGAGTTAAAATGCATTACTAATGAAAGAAAATGTAGAAAGAAAATTAAAATATATGAATATATTAAAAACAATGTTTATTAGGATACTTTGTAGGATAATTTTTAGGTGGTTGCAATTTCAATAACTGTAAAATAATCATTTTTATGCCAAGACATTGATAGACGAGCTATGAAAGCTTTGTTTTTTTACTATACAATTACAGACCTTATGTATACCCCCTATACAATTTTTTGTACAAAATCTAGAATAATCACTTTAGCAGATTTTTCCAGCAACACTCTGTATAATTTGTATAATTATAAATGTTAAAAAACTGTAAATGTATAATGTAATTGTGAATGTAAAAATAAGATAATTGTAACTACAAATGTAAAAATTGTAAATGTATAATTTTTGATAACGTATGTCTAATCCTAACGATTTTTTATAATTTTATTTAAATTTTTATTTTTAAAAATAATGTTATAAATATAAATATACTAGGGGCCCCTGTTGAGAAATTATAATTCAAGTTTAAAGTTTAAAAAAATAACAGTGATTGTACTGACATAGACTTATCACGATTTAGCAGAAATCCTCCTTCATATACTGATTCGTTTCCGATATATTCCCTATAGTAAGTTAGTGCCATTTAGTGGATAAAATTACTAAAAATAAAAAATTTTGTCATTAAAGAGAAGCGAAATAAAATGGAAATGTGTCTACTGCGCAGGTCCTCAAATGATTGTCAATTATAATTATAGATAATTTAACTCTACTATAATATATAAAAATTAATTTGCCAATCATATGAACAATTCAACTGATTTTTTTTGTCTTGTTGTTTTTATATTTTTTATTTGAGATGACATTGTTTATTATTTTAATAAGATCTTGATCTAAATGCATAATGTATTTGCTGAATAATAAAATCATATGAGTAAAAAAATTTCAACTGTGTGCGCATTATTGTTTTTTATATAACTTATTTATATATTAGGAGTTCATTAAAGAGAAACGAAATAAAATGAAAATGTGTCTACTGCGCAGGTCCTTAAATCCTTGTCAATTATAATTATAGATATATATTATAAGTATACGTTCAGTTACTATCAGCTGAGGAAAGCCAAAACAAAAATATTTTATTTAATAAATGTTTTATTGTCCAATTTCTGCTAAATTTATAAATAACTAAAGTATACAGACTGCTTCTGTTTTTGATACAAGAATCCTTTGCAGTATTTTCGTAGTAAACTTGTAGGTAGAGGAGACCAAAACTTATTTTGCATTGTAACACTATCAAAACTATTGTAATAATTAATTTGTATTTAAAATAATTAATTTCGACTTACCATTTTAATTCTTACGCAAATCAGTTCAATTCAGAAATAATTTTTAAATAAAGTACAATTGTTGAAAAATGACTATTTAAACAATTTATTTATATATTTTACAAAACTATTTTAAAAATTTGATTTTAATTATTTTTTAATTATTATTAACAGTTATATCAATTAATTAACAAAAATGAGATTTTTTTTTTCATACATATAGGATTTAAGGTTTTAATTTACTTTTAATCCAATCTTCATAATTCGATACTCTTGTATATATAGCAGGCCAATTTTCTAAACCACATCTATATCCAAAAGAAACGACTCCTTCTAACATCCAATTAACTTTAACTTGTTTCATTAGAGGACCACCAGAATCACCATCACAGCTATCTTCATAAAATACACCTCCTGCACACAATTGACTATCAGCTACATTGAGTTTTTGTGTTGCAAATTTATTAATACATTCATCTTGTCCTACAACTGGTACTAAAAGTTTTTGTTTAACATCACTTTTGGCAGCTAAAAGTAAAAAAAAAAAAAAAAATATGTTAAGCTAAATTGGTTTAGTTTCATTGTGTATTTTTATGGCGAATAAAATTTTTATAACAGTCGTTGTTAACATCAAAATCAACATTTTTTTTTTTAATTTAAAATTGTAAATTAAATATCTCAATGTGATACATTCTAAAATAAAATACAAAAATGTATTTAATAGTAATACAATACAATATACAAAGTATACAATATTTAAAAAACAAAAATATACATTGTAATAATTACACCTTATAAAACCCAGAAGAGATGGATCTAAGCTGAAATAAATGAAAAATGAGAATTACGTTATGAATCGTTCAAATTACTGAACGACGCAGATATTTTGGATATCATTAACAAAAATAAAAGTTAAAGTTTAATAGAAGAAGTGTCATTATCATTCCCAACAAAATATCTTTAAAATAGAGATACAATTCCAATATCCCGGCGTATGCTAAGAAGAGTAAAGGGTATCAATTAAACATAGAGAGTGATTTAAAATTTTATCGACATAATCTAGTGAACTTTTGAAGTATGGCTTTATGGGTATTGAACAGTTCTCTTGGAGCTGGCTTTTATATCGTGCAAAAAGCATTAGATAGCATTCCTAGCTATGTCAGAAAAATACTCATTCCATCAAACATGGTGTAAAATATTTAAGCAATACCTGATCGTTGTAAATTTTCTGTGTGACATCACAGATTTGTGACAATTTACTCATTTATGTTTTCCTCCCAGGCGATTTTAGTTAAATCATGCTTACGCTAGTAATCATGCTTCTCTTTCAGTTAATTGCGGTAAAAATGTCAATCATAGAAATTCTAAAAGTCATTGAATCCCAGACATATGCAATTATAGTTATCTTTGTCATTATATTTAGCGCATTACATTGTAAATGTCACTATGGTGATATAACGATAGTGTAAATAATTGGTAATATATTGTACATAGTAGGAGGAAAATTTGTCGGAAGTCAAAGTGTTAAGTATTTTTTTTTTATATTTCAGATATATGGTAAAGGTGACTTAAGACAAATCTGTACAATTACAAAAAAAATAAATAAATAGATTTTGAAGGATTTTGGGCTTTTTAAATTCCCCTAAAAAAACTTATCTATACCAAATATTCGACAGAATTTCTATGAAATATATTTCAATTAAATACGTTTAATTATTATTTTATTATACCCCATTACAGGTGACAGTGAAAAACAAAATGTTTATATTCTCAAGAAATTATAATATTTTTGTTTGTGTGTTTGCGATGATATTTCTAAATTTTTATTTCTTATCTGTATTATAAGAAATGGTGAATCTGAGAGTACGTGTGTATAATCGTAATGACAGTACTGGCTATGCCACCATATATGTATGGCTATACAAATAAATATTGAAGAAAATTAACTGCGAAGAAGTAAAATAAATAGTTAAAGTATTTATAGTTTTAGAAAATTGACCCTGCAGATAATATGGAAATTGAAGAACGAAAAAGGGAAGGTATATCATTAAATTTTTTAATTAAAATATTTAATGACGGAACTAAAGAATTCATGTCACAATAAACCCATTTGCGGATGCGGTGATGTAGGGACTGGATCCCTCTCGGAATAAATTAAATCTAATCTAAAGAAATCACGTACATAGACTTGGCAGATGGTAGACTGGGTAAGATAGTAATGAATAGCCATTTGATCAAACCATCTACCATGAATATACTTAAAGTCGTCATCACAAAATTGCGTATAAGAAATATTGAGAAAATAGGCACTAAATGCCTAGTTAGGGTAGAAAAAAAAATCGAAGATCGAAGATCAATTATTATTTACGCTTAAAAAATTTGAAGTGGATTAAGAAAATTTTGATGTATTTGAAAGGAAAATATTATAAGAAATAATCAGAGAACTAAAAAACTATCAAATAGACAGAATAACAACAAATGAAGAATACTAATAAAGTTAAAACGTTGTGTCTGAAAGAACTTAATTCATTCATAACCAGAACGAATGAAATGAGAGCTTTAGTCGAAACATTTTTTTAATTTTATTTTCATCTCGTACTAAAAGTCTGTAAGCACAAATTTAAGCCCGTAAATAAAAGGCAGGTACGATTAAGAATTAAGCTACGATGACATGACAATCTGCGTAATTATGCGTGCCGATAATCACATATATTTGGAAGCAATGATAATAACATTGAAAAAAGGGGAATACCCACTGGAAGCTGCAGTGTCAAGAATGACGTGATAACAGTAAAATTAAATACAAAATATAAAGTACATGTTTCAAAATATATTGATTTACCTGTATATATATATATATGTGGAAATGTAGTATGTAGAAGTAAAATAATGAAAAATAATTCAAATAATAGTGTAATAGAATAAAAACCGATACATTTACGTTAAAGTCAATTTTGAGAAAAATGCAACAGACTTTTTCTTTGTTATTTTAATTAATTTATACTATTTTTAAGTTATTTTATCAAACAATAATTTATTTAAATATTATTTGTATTGACAAATTAAAAACAAAATGAATATTGAAGCTTAAACACAAGTATTAATTTTGCAAATATTCATTTCGTTACAACTATTTGCAAATGTTTGATTTTGTTACCACTAGATGGGCATATGGCTTATTTTGTTGCAACTATCATTATGTTTGATAAAATAAAAAAATTAGAAATCAAAAATAAAATAATTCATTCAATTTGTTGAAAAATTTTTTAATTTATATTCTAACAAATAGAAATGTTCAGAAATTCAGTTTGAGCGAATAGGTAACACATTGTTGGTTTTGAGTTAAATTCTTATATCAAGAATCATAAAAAAAAAAAAAATTAATCGTCCTTCTAGAGCTAAATTCTTAAACCTAGCTCTAGAAGGATGCTCGGCATCAGCAATGTTATCATTATTTAAATAATTATTATTCATGGCAAAACGGTTTTTGTAAAATTTTAATTCGTTTTTGTCTGTCCAGAATTGTTCAAAATGCTGTAAACAGTTCTTTACACTCTAAACATTTAAAGCACTGATCTGTTGAAGGCGTTTTAAAACTAATGTTGAAATTAGTCTGGAAAATATTTTGAAAGAACCATTTTTTTATTTGTAACTCTTTATGATCCTCATTATCTTTGTACATAGAGTACATGCGATTTCAGGACAATTACCTGGACTATATTGTCTATTAGTAGATTTAGAGCAGCAATAGGGTGTATCATGAACATAAAATTTTTTTATAAAGTCTTTAACATCCTCTTTTCGAGATGCAAGCTTTGCTCCGATTTTCAATCTCCGCCTCAGGTTTCCTTTGGTATTGTCCCAGTTGTAATGAAACGTTTGCATATTGTACGAACTTGGCTTTTTCATATTCGCAAAATATTTATGAAAGCTGGTAAACAAACCCGAACAGATTATAAAATTTTGTGACATAATTTTTTGGTGCCTTTTTTGATCCAGAAATTCTTCTAGGTGTACAGATTTGTATGCAGCCAATAATAAATGCGTCTTGAGAAATTTTTAGGGTCATACAAATAAATTTTTTTGTGAAACTTAAACACCTATTTACTTTGACTAAAATTCGCGCAAAAACTAATTTCAGATAGCTAAACACTAAAAGAATTAATTTGAAAATAGTACTATGGTTTTAGTATTGGTACTTACGTTTTGATTCAACTGAAAATTGCAAATGTACTAGATTTGATGCAACTATCGTTTTTAAAATTCGTTTTTCTAATTGAAAAATTGATTTTGAAACAACTTTAATAATAAAAAACATTAAAGTTCAGTCAAAAGAATGTTATCCAATTATTAATTTTTTAAAAAAAATGCAAATGTATCGGTTTTGATTCTACTACACTCATTAATTTTAAATCACTAAAAAGAGGTAGAAGTTTCTAGAACATTTAGATTTAATCTGACTTATTTCGATTGATATCTTTTTACTAAAATACATACTATTTCATTTTTGAAGACATCCATTCCTATCATCGAATTGTTGGTACAACGACCATATTTTATGTAAATAAATTTATAAATTTGAATTCTTTTCTATTTAGTATTCATTGAATACCGAGCGCGTACAAAATATTAATAGATAGGATGTTTAATAGTGTTTTGTTGACGCCACCATATTGAATGAAAATAACCTATAAATATTATAAACAAAACATTTCCGTTTCATTATATTATTGATAAGTGGAGGGGAAAACTGATTTACAATATTTATTCAAATTGAATAAATATTTTGTTTATAAAATAATTTTAAAAGAAACTCATATCATCCCATAAAAATGTCATGAAAGTATTTAGAATTGAAAAAAAAAATATATATATATAATATATAAATGAGGTGCTGAAAATATGGTCTAATGACTGACAGATTTAGAGACCAAGCATCAAACCGTAAATACAAAAAAAAAAAAAAAAATCAAATTAAAACAATTTTGTGTCAAGTTGAATGATGATGATACATGCTTATACATATCAGTTCTATAATACCGAAAATATGCTCTGAGTCGAATATGATATCGAAAATGTATGTTATTGTTATTATGCAGTGGCTTTTCTATTTTAGTATAAAATATACTATGATGATGTTGATAGTTCTAGAATGACGAATGTCTTAGTAATATTTAAAACAAGAATAAAATTAATTGAGGAGGGAGAAAATAGGACTTTGCGACATAAGAAGACGCATATATCTGTTAATAATGTTACAAAATACAAATTTTTTTTTATTGTAATGTTTAAAATTATTTTCGATGTACATTATTATTGTTGTTTTTCGTTTTTGATTTAATTTTTTCAAGTTTTTATTAATTATGCAATTTAAGGTGATATTCAATCAAGCTGGTTTGATATCTTTTGTGGGCTATATAGTTCAATAGCTTTCGCTCGCGTAGCAAAATTTAATGTTTAAAGACTTCGCGCATTAAAATCCCGTAATTTAACAGCTCGTGTAGAATCTTACGCTTCAAAATTTTGTGGAAAAATCTTATAATATACCTAATTTTGATGACGGCTAGTAAATGCATGGCATGTCCATAATCTTCTATACTTATAAAAGTGAAATTTTGTTTGTTCGTTATGCACGTCCACAGTTTTGAAGATATAGAGTTCTGAAATCTTGAAACTAGAAAACGAAAACGGTAATATAAAGATATAAAATTACAGGTTCGGGTCAACATACAAGTCCTATAGCACCCATCAGGAATATTTCAAACACCAATTGTGTTGCAGACATGAAAATTTATACATAGGTTAAGGAATAGTTCCGGTCGGTGCTATACAACTCCTAGCACCAATTAGAAATATTTTCAAAACTAAGGGTGCTTCAGACTTGAAAATTTGTAATTATATAGTTTTTGAAAAATAAAAAAACACATCTTTCACCATTTTCCGAAATTCGGAATGTTTCGGGTAGCTGCCATAGAACTCTCGATTTTATTAAAAAATATTTCAAAAACTAAAAGTGTTACAGACTTGATTTTCGGTAATTAGGCACTCTCTAAAACATAAACAAACATGTCTTTTACTGTTATGAAAGTTTTAGAATTATTTTCAGAAATCATTTTTTTAAATTTGGTTCATATTGAAGTAACATTTTGCGTTGGATCCGGATAACATCAGGTGACTTTGCTAGTTTATGCATAAAACATAGTTGTCGGTCAAACCGCAGTAACAATTTCCCGATGGTACAAAAATGTAGACGAGAAGACATCCAAAAACAACATTTAAATATGTAAAAAAATATTTTTTTAAACATTTTATATTAAAAATTAGAATTTGGGACAGGATGAATTTTAAACGAACGAACACTGTGAATTTGATAGTTTTTAAAAAAATCCATCTCTTGCTTGTTTTTTTATATTTTTTTTAAATAATTTTGAACGAATAAATTAGACATATATTATTTTGATATTATTTTTAATGTGTATTAAGTAGTTCCAGTATATATAATGTCGTCTAAGATGATCAAAATACATTATTGAGTAGATTATTGAGCCAGGGTATTTGAATGTTTGCTCAGATTTCTTTAATATAATAATTTCTATAATGCTATAGTTTTTGACTTAAAGCTTTATACTGATATTATTTGAAAATTAGCTTGCATTTGCTCGCCAGTAACAAATCTTTATGCATCTGATATAAGTCTGATCCATTTTAACTGATAATTTTGTTTTTAGTTGTATATGTCCAAATTGGTTTCAAATTAATTTTCTATAGCATACAATTTTTTTTATCTAATTAGACGTGGCTTAACAGCTCATGCGTACATATTTTTTTAGATTCAATTTGCTTTCTTTTCATGTATATTACTATATTTCATCCAACTGAAGTGTATCTATCTAAAGATATATATCAAAATATTATTATGTCTTCCTGTTGCACAGCACGATTTGTTTTATTAATTAAACTTTCCTTCTCAGAGTAAATTCAACGTGGTTAGATTTTATATTTTTCTATTTGTTTGTATCACATTGTCGCTATCAGTTTTGAACAGTTTCTGATTATTTTTGCAATCAATCACCACCGGCCAAGATAGCTTTTGTATTTCATTTGACTTTTAACATAACTGTAATGTATGAAGTGAATAATGAATCTACACCTTGCATACTTCTGGACATATATCATTACTTTAGGCTAGGCGCACACATGCAATTTTTAGTTTTGCAACTGTTTGATTGCAAAAATTCTTTGCGCGCACACATAAGCAACCAAACTATTTGATTTTCTGGTACCGCGCACATATAGCAATTGAACAGTTGCATTTCATTTAGTTTGAAAATGAATTTTATAAAGAATTAGCATGGACTTGCGCTGTTGAAATTAAAAGAAGCATAAATCAAAAATCAAAAGCACAATGCATCAGGTTCACCTTTTATTAAGCCATAGATTAATAGCCTCATTCTGTATCTCATTCACTCACGTAAAATTCCTCACTCACCCTTGAAAATATTTTATATTCTGTATCTCGAAATAATTTAGGTGAGAGTGAATGGATATGTGACTGGAAACATACATATGTCCAAAAGGTTTGTTTAATATTATAAATAATTTTTAAAAATTTTGCGGGTTGGTTCGACAATCCGGAAGTCGGGACAACAGAACCTTGAACCAAAAAAAAACTTTTTTGTAGTACTCAATGAACATTATTGACATTTTGATTTTTGGACAATTTTTTTGTTCAAGGTCTTGGGTCCCGACTTCTGAAACTAGAAAAATATTTATAATGATTATTAATAACCTTTTTTCAGACAAATACAATTTAAGCACGTGATATAGAGTTTCGGCCCCAATTCCTTGGACCCTTGGCCTATTGTCTTCATCACATTTAAGGGCCTACATCAGTACATTTGTACTGATGACCAAAAAAAAAAAAATTCAAGGTCTTCGGTCCCGACACTTGAGACGCCGGACCTCTTGTTTGCATCGTGCTTATGAGCCATTGTACTAAAAACAAGTTAAAAAAAAAAAAAATTTCAAGGTGTTCAGTCCCGGCATTTGGTGCGCCGGACCTCTTCTTTGCATCGTGCTTATGAGCCATTGTACTAAAGACAATTTAAAAAAAAAACAAAAACAAATTTTTTTCACGTTCAAAATTTCAAACAACTGTACCTACAACCTGTGCGCGTTGACATTTTTAAATACGTAATATACAAATCGATTTATCGATTGCTTCAACTAAAAATTGCTATCAATTTCTAAAAAATTACAAACTGTTTGATTGCTTGATTAGATGCAATCAAATAGTTGTATGTGTGCGCGCTTTCATATAAACTAATGGAACACAAACGTGCAATCAAACAAATGCGCAACTAAAAATGGCATGTGTGCGCCTAGCCTAAGTCTTGTCGATCGGAAGTTATTAGGTCCTAAAATCAAATATTGTTAAATTTTCTATTAACTAATTTCATATTTCATTTCAGACCTTTTCATTGAAAAAAAATAAAGGTTGTGTGGATTGATTCTCTTCTTCTTATTATTGTTGTTATTTAGCAAACAGGCTTCAAATTTTATTATTTTTAACCTGGGATCATTATTCTCGATCGAAGAGACATAGGATAATGGTTGATAGGATAAAATGTTAGAAAAGGGCTTCAAGTAGCTTTAAATAATCCCATTTTCTTTTAGTGTATCTTATCCGGCTGCAATTTTATAGGTAAAAAATTAAACACAAATGTTTCGATACAATATTTAAAGTCTTATAATTTCTAAATGACTAAAAATATATCTGACCCTTTCTCATTATATTTTTGTATAACCTTCCCATTCACTTCTGAAGCTATGCCCAATGCGATGTTATTCTCAAAATATCCCATACCATTTTCCACATTCACACTTACACACATAAACAGGAAACGCAATTGACTATCAAGACAAAGTATAAATTTCTAAATAAATATACGTAACAATATTTTAAGAATATTGTCATACATTTCTCTTTTATAATTTATTTTTTCAATTTTAATATTTGGTGATAAGACACCTTCAATGTCAACATCTTCTTATCTTTTACTAAGTTTATGATTTTTTATATTTTTCATTTTTGCAAGACAATTTTAATACTTCTTCTAATCTCGATTAACAATAATTTGGGTATTTAAAAAATTTCCACCTACCACCCATTGTTAGGCATGTAAAAAAAAATCTTTTAAATTGATTAATTAACGTCAAATAGTGAACACTATAGATTAGTTAATAATTTTTATTTATTTCTTATTATTAATTGACCAAAAAAAAAACAAGAAATGAGATTAATAACACTGATTGGAAGAAGATATAAGAAATAGCAAGATTTGTGTTGGTCAAATAATAAAAAAAATGCATCATATTATAACTTACCAGTTGTTGTTCTACCCCAGCCCGAAACTAATAATTTTTGTCCAGGTGATGTTCGAACTAAATTACCTGCACTCGGTAAACAAACAGGACTTACAAAATCTGTAAATGTTATTGGATATTTTAATCGAATCAAACCGATATCATTATGACGATGAATTGAAGAATCATTATAATTTTCATGTGGTATTATTTCCTCAACTTCAACTGTTATAGGTCGATCTGCACAATATTTTGTTGTTATTAAATCAGTACAATCAATATCAGTTCTTAAATCATGTTCTCCCAATCGAACTGATTCTCTAGAAATAAAAAAAAATTATAATTTTTATGTAATATACATAATAGTATATTATATAAAAAATACATAATATATAATTATATACACAATGTTGTTAAACATAACATTGGTTACATAGAAATAATCTGATCATTATATACAATGTATATAAGTTGTATTTGTTTTTGTATTATATGTGTATATTAACTGCAGTCAAATATTGTTATTTAAGTGACAAGCTGTAATTGGTTTTAATATACAAATTTGGGATGGATATATGTATAGGACACCAAAGAAAACATAACTATGAATACTCAGCTTAAAATACATTTTCTGTTCTCTATTCTACAGATTTAAAATCTGATTTTTACTCTATGTTTTTTTTGGATTACATGTCGTGAAATCTAAATATATTTAATAAAAAAATTGATTTAAAATTTTATTACTTACAGTTGTCCAACTTTGGTTAAGACTTTTCCGGTTAAACAATGAGCAGCTGTAAGTATATATCTTGAATTTATAAGTGATCCACCACAATTTTGAACGATTTCTCCTCTTTCTGCAAAAAATTAAATAAAAATTGATATTGTACGAATGGAACAGTTTAAAATTTAATTTAATAAAATGGAATTAATAAAAATTTGTTGGGAACGGGCTTGAAATCTTGCTTTTAAAAATCCAGATTTTTCGTATTTTACAAAAAATTTGGAAAAAGGAGATACCCTGTTTTTATATCCAACAGCGATTACGCATAAAAATACTATTAAGGTAAATATTCTGGAATTAAAATGATATTTTGAAAATCTTTGAAATTTTTGCAAATTTTATTAACTGTGTCATATTTGTGCATTAACGCGGATGGATATTAAAGCTGGAAATGTCTTATCATTAGATGTAATCCATTGGGTTCGATAAAATGCTTTGATCGAATAACGTGAAATAATTTTCTTCTCGACATCAAGAGCATGCTCACTTGGCTTGGGCAGTGTCCATGATTCTGATTCGTAGAGCAGAATCAAGAATTTGAGCGTTTGTAGATGACCCGACCCGATATGTTTTGACAAAGCGAAACAGAAATGGCTTGTAAGGGTTTGTCTTCGCCGTATCTCCACATTGATATCGTTTGTGACTACATTTGAACTACCTCGGAATTATATGTACAGTATATGTGTATATGTGTGTTGATCAATATGCGATGGTAATAGGTTTTTTTGTTTGTCGAGCCTCACTTTTTCCGCTTTGTCTTCAATCTGGGTAAAAGCATCGATGACCATCCGTTGTG
The DNA here is from genome assembly GCA_963942445.1 of Argyra leucocephala. Classification (NCBI taxonomy): domain Eukaryota; kingdom Metazoa; phylum Arthropoda; class Insecta; order Diptera; family Dolichopodidae; genus Argyra; species Argyra leucocephala. The sequence goes on from OZ012677.1 coordinate 186,875,223, forward strand.
ATCTGGCAATGAAATCAATGTTGTCACTATAGTAGTTGGATATATTTTAAAAGTATATTAGCGGCCGTATTTATTCCCGCTTGTCGCAATATACATTCCAGTACTAGATTGAAGAAGTCGCAAATAATGAACTTTTATGTAATTAATAAAAAGTTTAGATAGTCTAAAGAATCATTATTTAGTTTGATTTTTACTGAAATGATTGTGGTATAAATAAACTATGTTTAAACAAAATTTTTCAAATTTATTGCTCGTTAATGTATGGTAATCATACCGTTTTTTTTTAGCTTCAGAGCCCTTCCAAAGGTCCAATTTGATTTTTTAAATAATTTTTGGGTTTCAGGTAGTCAAAATCTAATCAAAAATATTTTTTTCAATTGAAAAGAAAAAATCATGCATTTAAGGGTTAATTGAATATGTACTCTATTAGCGGTGGCTCAAAAATATTTTTTTTTCTCGCGCCCTAGGCAATCTTTTTTGTGGTGCCCTCTCTATTAATGAAAACAGATACGTAAAGAAAATAATCTTGCTCCTGAAATTGTTCTTAGTGAATGTCAAAAATGAATCCAAAAACTGACTCAAGATTTTGCATTTGCTGAAATCTATCACTGACGGAGTTAATAGCAATATCAGGGACAACAAAGTAAAAATTCACTTTAAATCGTTGCTGAGGGTTCTGGATGAAAGTATCTTGCCCTTTATATGAAAATTGTTTCTTAAAAAAATATCTATAAGGGCATCATATATGTTTCCTAGTTCGTAACGAAGAGGCTTCAAAGCATCAATTGGGCTTCCCATTTTCTTAATGGTTTTAAAGTCAGCGACTTTACATAACGCACCAACACCACCATCTACGGGATGAGCCTGAGAAAAACGTATACATACATTGTACGACATCAAAAAAATTTACTACTTCCATGCAACATTTATAGCAGCATCATTAACTACCAAATTTAATGAATGCGCATTGCAAGGCACAAACATTGCAAAATATTTAACAAATTTGAAAAAGTTTCCATTGCCACGAGTAAACAATTTTTCTCCGCCGCTACCAGTACCACGTAGTTCTAAATTTTCTTGATCTAAAACCTGAACTACCCGAATCAAACGTACTAATACTCTTTGCCAATAATTTTCTTGTTGTTTAATAAGTCGCAAATTATTATCGTCAATAGTTGTGCCTGTTTTTGCAACAGGCATAACTATACGCAACTCCAGTTCTTTCCATACCTGAAAACATTCTAAATGTTTTGGATTTTTCTCATGTAATAAAAGTATCACAGATATATTTTTCCAGTACTTGCAACCATATTCAGTAATGGACGAAGATTTTTTATTTTCATTTTTGAACAGTTTGGAGCAAAAACAAAACAATGAATCATTAAGAAGTGAATATTGTCACCAATTCCTATGAATTACTTCACCATTAATAAGCCTTCTTTTATAGTGATAATTTGAAAATTTTCGATTATCACTTGGGTGTGAAATGTCATGTATGTTTTGTGACCAATTTAGAACTATGATATCACGAACTTTAGTGGTGCATTTGATAGGCCATGTACCAGGATCCTTCGAATCGTACTCGAATGTTAAATTTTCTTCACATAGATCATTTTGATTTACAATTTCTGAATCTATCGCATCTACTTCCATAACAGATTCCTGATTCTCTACTATACAAACATTTTTTCACGAGTTGACAATAATTGTACTGCTTTTCGTCAAACTGGAGCCATTTTTCGTCATTTTTTGAAATATGTATATTATAAAAGGGCGCCGCTTTTTCAGAAAATTCTGTGAAAAGTCATGGTCGCCTAAGAAACACTTACCCAATTTTAATTCAAAATTTCAAAATTTGAATATTTTGTTTTTATGTAAAACTTTTAAAAAGTAGTTTTATTTTTCTCTCGAAATTTTTTGGCGTCCTCAACAGTTTCTAAAAAACGTATAACTAAAAAAGAAGTATCTTTTTATTTTTTCTCTCGAATTTTGGTGCTCTCAACAGTTTAGCGCCCTAGGCAACCGCCTATGTTGCCTATATGGTAGAGCCACCCCTGTACTCTATACCCAATATATTAATAATATTATTCTGCGTTTATCTGGATGTTTGTAAGTTCGACGGAACGCTCCAACACATATACAAATTGCATATGTATACAAATGCATATATATACAAATTGCTTTGGTGCTTTTTTTTAACCCCTGTCTAACATGCTGAACCTTTGCAGGAAAAATTGATTGCATGAACTATATTTTTTTAATTTAATGTTAGTCTTCTTCGCAAATAATAAGGAAAAATAATAAATAATAATAATAATATACATAAAACAAACAATTCTTTTGATTTATAATAATAAGGACTAATAGAATTTTAATCAATAGTTTAATATGGTATAATAACCAAAAGGCAAACAGCATTTAACACAAAAAAAAAACATAATTCACTCAAAGGTTATTCTTATTACTTAAAATTATACATAATAATACACATGTGTATCAGCATATTTGTATTGTATAATATTATACATTATACTACTTTATTGCTTCTACCTTTTATTTTTGTCATTATTGTGTGCGTAACTCACTTCACTCAAAAAAAATTATTTTTGTTTTTTTTTTTGTTTTTTTTTTGTTTTTTTTTTGTTTTTTTTTTTATTATTTGCTGTATCTGTATTGTGTATGTTCTATATGCTCCATTCCAAAAATATTATTTTATTTTCAGTGTTAAGTGTTCACATTTCACTTCACTGTTCAAGTTCACTGTTCAATCAATAGAACTTGATAGAAGTAGACTAGGATAATTAACAATACTTCTACGCCGGATAATAAAACATTGTTTTTTTTAAATTGAAAATTATTGATGAAAATGTTTTTATATTTTTTGTAAATTTTACCAATTTAGATACAAAATTTTGAATATTTTTTTAAAATAACACAATACCATAATAACAGTTTATTCATATAGCAAAATAAGATCCCATTTTTAAATTTGCTCTCCCGGAGGACTCAATAACGCTAATACGGTATAATTTATACTAAATGGAACCCAACTAACGAATTATAACTAAATGGAAGTGAGTACGAGTATACCATACAAAAATACAAACATTTTATACAAATTTGTTGGTATGGTACTTCTTTTTCTGTTATATAAAAAAAAAAAGATTAGTGTTAGGCCAATATAAACATAAATAAAAATAAATAAAAAGTGATATAAACATAAGTACTGTAATTTCGGAATAAAGAATCTAATGAAAGAAAAAAAGAAACTAGGATTTATTTTGCTTCCGTCATTTATGACGGGTTACAAAGCTAGTATGTTAATAATTATTCATTAAAGTTAATCATTTTTTAATAACTTACTTTGTTCAGCGCATATTTGCAACTAACTGAGCATGGTCTTTAAATTTTTAAAACTCTTAATACCAGCTGACTTACCGAGACCTTCACATGTGCCCATTATATTCTTCAATAGTTTAATTGTAAAAAACTGGGTGAAAACTGAAATGGGCACTTTTCGGACCTATTGCTATGTATAGGAACTAAAAACTATAATTTCAAAAATCTAATAAAAATATTTCCATTCACGCTTCATACAATCTTTAATTAATTCAATAATTTGTTTTTTATTAATTTTGAATTAATTTTGATTGTTTTTAAATTTATCTAAGCTAACTATTAAAATTTTAATAAGGTGTGAATCGTAATAAATTCATTAATATATTTTTAATGGCAATGAATTTAATCTTAAAAAGAGAGTTTTGTAGATATGTATCTCATTTATATAGTGAGTGATGAGTATAAATATAGTATTTAAGCTTTAAAAATATTTCCTGTAAAAATTTAACAATTTTTTGAATTAACAAAGTTATGTGTGTTAAAAAATTCAAAAGATAAAAAAATAACAAAAAAAAAAAATAAAAAACTTGTTTCTAAATTGTTACGTCAAAAAAATATATACATACACTGTAGTTGAAATTTTTTTATTCAAAAAATGTAATGGAAATCCCAATTTAATAATTTCTTATAGTGATAATAAAATTAATCTGCATAAAATATAGAGTAATTAAATAATTTTTTTAATGGATGTTCCGATTAATTTTGATACTTTTTATTGTTGGTAAACCATGGTAAGATGGAATTGATAATAAATTGCATTATTAATAATTAGATTAGATTCTTAACTGAGAATTGATCAATTAGTTCCAAGGTTAGCATAATTGATAATGATAGTCTATGTTATTGACTGATGATTTCAATGAGCTTGGGTGTATTTTGCAGTGAGATTTTAAAAATGTTTTTATTTTTCCCAGCGCTACATACTCATAGAAAATGTGTTTGAGCGTTGGTTCTACTTCATCATATCTTTTTTCCCTCACGGAGGTGACTCTAATATGTCAAGGCTGACATGTAGGCTTTTAGCCCTTTTTTATTACTGTCAGATATTGCTTAGAACAAGCAAATCGATGGACGAAAGCTTGTATCATGTTGCTAAGCGATGAGATCATCATCCAGTGGATTAGTATCCATCACCGTTTGTAACTAATGTTAGTAAGAGATAAAAATAAATAAACATGCTAAGAGTTAGAAGAAAAATAAATATGTAACATGCTATAGTTAGTAGAATGTTATGAATATATATATAAAAAAACAACAACTATTAACTAACTAACATAACTATTTATCGATTATCCAGCTTTAATTTTAAGCTTCTTTTACTAATGTACTTCTTTTATTAATGTTATAAGTTTATGCCCTCCTCCACCCTTGAACTTAGTCGACTTTTTTGATAAAGGCTAATAGGTTTGAGGGTTCTATCTTGCAGAAGCTTTCTGAGGTTATGTAGTGCGTTTCCAACAACCTAAGTCTCGGCCTTGAAAGAGCTAGACACTCTCCTACATGTTTGGAGGTTTCTTCCTCTTCCAGACAGTTTCTACAGGTTGGATCGTCACTTAGTGCTAGTCTACACATGTGTTTATTCATGTGGTTATGACCAGTAATTGTGCCAACCATCTTCCTACAGTTTACTCTATTGAGAGTTAGCACGAAGTTGGTTATTACTTCATCATATAGTTTGTACATAGTGTTGAATGATTTGTCCAGTCTATGTAGATGTTTTTTCACTTGACAGAGGCTTGTAATCTCTTTATTAAATTTTGTTTTCTACTTTCGCATCAAAATTTACCCAACAGGGTAGTTCGCTTCGATTTTAATATTCTGTAAGGCGTTATTTTTTTTTGGAGTATTTTAGGAAGAAAAAAATTGTTCTGTATAGTTCAGGACAATTGACGTGGACTATAGATAGAAAATAATGTTTAACAAATATCCGCTACAGGTTTGAAGTTCTTCAAGCATTAGAAATGTGTTTTTCATAACTTTAGTTTTAAAAATTGATTTAGATACATAACTAACGGTAATTACCGTTATCGGGTAATTGCTATCCAAATTCGAGGTTTTGATATAAAAGACTTATTTGTTGTACAAAAACGGTGATTGTCTCGGAACAGTTCGGTCAAATTTATTTTTTTTAATAATTTTTTTCGATGTATTGAACCATGCTGTTATATGTATACAATTTTCAAGTCAAATTTTCCGGATAATTTCATATCTAAATTTGACTTTGAAAATATAACAAAAATAATAATAACAAGAAAGAAGAATAAAACATTAGTGGCAAATATCTATAACGGTGAATTAAAGCCATATACTTAGGAATTTTAGTCCATAAGACTTTCATTCTTTTCTATATTGCTTTGTATATTGCTATATTTCCATATTGCTTTTACACAGATGTTCTAACGTCCAATTGTATTTTAAAATCTGTTTAAAAGGGGGTGATAGAAACCAATATAGCAAAGATTTAAAGTCTATGGATGGGAACTTAAGTCCATGAACCATAATTTTTTTGGTTTAATTCCCTGGAGTTTAATTCACGTCATCGAAAAAATCAATTACTTCAGAATATTATTATATTTACTTATTAGTTATCAAGTAATGGAACACTTAGTCACTATATATTCTATTGACATAATACTATTGACATAACAATGATTGTTGGTTGTCATAATAGAATTTAAATTTTAAAACAATTAATCCGAATGAGTAATTTTACTTCAATTTAATTTCATTACAATTTTTTACTTAAAAATTTGTTAACAAAATAATAACAATAATAAATAAAAAAAAAAAAGCTTTTGCTGATAATTGTGAGATAGGTTGTTCCAAAAGTGTTATAGGTTAATTTTGTTGGCCAATATCTGTGCAAATTTTAGATTTTTTTTTTGTTTTTTTTTTTTTTTCAAATTAATTTTAGAATTTAATATTGTGTAGCTTAAGTAATGTATTATATAATAATAAAAATAAAAATATAATAATATTAAAATAGGATTTATATAATATCTTGACTGTTTTCAGATTTATTTTAGGGTGTTATACTATAAGGCCGTATGCGATAAAGCCAATTGAATATCACCAATAAAAAATATTATATTTCCATTTTGCTATGCAATAGCGACTATATTATATAGAAATGAATTAGGATAATCATATTGTGAGAAGACATTCTGTAAAAGTCAGATATTCCTATTTTTGTAATCAACATTCATAAAAATGATAAAAAATTAATAACTTAGCAAATTTCATATTTCATATTTCATGCTTTTATATTTATTGGATAACATAAACATACTAATGGGTTCATATTTTCCGTAATTTGTTCGATGATAAAGGGTATTAAAAATGTTCACTGAGCGAAACCGTGTACTAGTATTGGCATGGGCATTCACCATACTTTTAACATACTGTTAATAGATTTTGTCTTTTATAACTTGTAGTATGAAGAAAATATCTGAAATTTCTATTCTAGATTCCAAAGAGATTAAGTGAAGTAACTTTAGGTGATTTTTATAAGGGGATAGAATAAGAGAGTCAGCCCATGGCAGATTACGTAACGCATACCTCAAAAAAAAAATTCTGAATTGCCTCAATCCTATCAATATGAATCTTTGATTGGGACGAATTAGTGACATATACAATGATCTGGTAACATATGGATCGTCGAATTCCCTAGCCCATCTCTTAATGAAACCCAACATAGTTTTATTAATAGCCCATCTCTTAATAAAATTAGCTTTATTAATAAATCTTGATAATGTCTTAAAAGGACCAAACATGTCGGCTCGACTTTTACTTTTATAAAAATGTTAAAATAAAATAAAATATATAAGAAAATTTTAATAATTTCTTAATCAGTGAAAAAATAACAAGTGTTTTATGTAATTTAATTAAATATTAATAAATAATTAAATTTTTTATTAATTTCCTTTATTAATAATTGCGTTGTGATGGTCATTAAAAGACAGTTTCTTTTTGTTTTTCTTAATATATTTTTTAATATTTTACTATTTTTAATATTTACGAATATTTAAATTTCATCATCAAAAATCTTTTTACATTATATCACATTTTATAGTTCACCGATTTTATAAAAACATTCTTGTGTTTCTAAAAATGAAAGAGAAAACTGTATGTTACATAATGGAATGTGATATAAAGCGATACATGGAAATTTCGCTTTTAACTGTGAGATAAAGTCATTATGGTTTTATCGCACATGGTCTTATGGCATGACATCATATTTTAATTAATAATAGCATCTTCATTATAATTGCGTTTTTTGATTCAATAATTGTTTGAAATTTCCATGGAATTCCCCATATTTTCGGTTTTCTATATAAATTTTAATTTTAATTTGAGGTTAAAAACTTCATAAACATTTGGGAGTTAAGTGAGATTCAAACACAGCATCATCTAGATTATTATAATAGAGATTTGTAAGTACCACATGGGTAGTTATAATTAATAATGAGCTAGTTTTTATTATTTTTCATCAGTTAATACTATTGAGAGCTCTTAAATAATATTAAAACGTATTAAGATTAAAATGTAATTCAAGTCTTTGGAAGAATCTGTGAGACAAAAATTTATTCTACTATGTTTTTAACGCTCTACATGAAAAAAAAATAGTAAAATATTATATACAAAATTTATAATCAATAAAAATAATTAATATAATTAATAGTTTATAAACTAAAAATATTACCTATATCAATATCTATATCTAATACTCATATATTTCATACAACACAATAAATAATATTGGAAAACACTAATAATAATTACATAATTTTCAACAACTGACAAAAGTATGTGACACGACGTACCCAGTAAAGACAGTAACGTCAGGCATCTTAACGTTAAAGATGGATAAAATCGCAGCGACAACTTGCAGAAAAATATGACGTCGTCTTACCACGTACGCGCAGATAGAGTTATCAAAGTGGGCCAGTCTGAAGTAGGCCAATCCCCTACTTAGACAGTACAAACAGATTAAAAATGAAATTTGACATTGACCTTGAAATTACCTCGGAAAGTGAAATTAGCAGCTTGAAATCGAGTATGATGGAAATGTCAAGTGGAAGCCCTATGCTCGCAAGAGGAGAAAGAAAGAAAGAAAAAACATAAAAAAAGTATGCCTACAAATAACTGATACATACTTTAATAAGGTTTGTTTTGATATAAAAAAATTAATTTTAATTTCTGCCAAAATTATTTGAAATTGACTGAAAGGTTGATTTTGTATTACGATCACGATGACATGGTATTTTCTTGCTCATTAAAGTTAAATTAGAAAATTTCAACTTAAATCAATTATTATAGATATAACCGATTAGTTCTATATGCAACAATTTTAAATTGTTTATATTTTTTTATAAAATTAATTTAACAAAAAAGAAAAAAATAAAACAAATAAAAAACAACAAAAAGAAAAAAATGCACATCAGTAGTGAGTGTGTAGTAAATTCAATTCTGTGATTTTGGAAGTTTTCTATACCTAAAGATGGAATTTTCGTCATCAGTAAGAGGATATTGAAGTTTTAAGATTGGAAACTGTATTCAAAAGACATATCAATATTTTTAATACATCAGTGAATAGACCATCAGTGAATAGATCAAAAATATATAGTGGGTAAAGTCATCTGAATACTAAACAGAACTTTCGGGTTCGACTTCTGTTCATGTTCATGTATGTTTAATTGAATTTTTCTTTCATTATTAATAAAATAATGAAATTTTATCAAATTGGTTGCGAGTATAATTTGTTAATTGACTTAAGTAAAGTGAAGCTATGATATTAAAAAAGGTCAATAGTGTTTTGTATTCCACATTTAATTAGTTTGATATACCAGATTATTAATAAATAAATAAATACTCAATAGTCATTACATATGTTTCACTTTATGTTGTAAAGATTGCACTACTGTACTTAATTTACGAAAAAATAATTCCATTGTAATGACAAGAACATAAAAAAACACATATGCCAAGAGAGTGAAATAAGTAAAATTTATTGGTATTTTTAACATTGGTGTAATACATTTTTTCTGATTCACAAATTATAAAATCGTATTCTTCAGATCGAACAATTTTTCAGTGGTTTTGTATTAGTTCAAAATACGAAAGATATGTGTTTAAATTTGTCATAACAATTTCTAAACCAAATTTAGATTTGAAATATGCATTACCAATCTAATAATGTTAACTAATGTCTAAGACAAATTTTAGAGTATTTTCTGATCCAAAATTAATATTCTCAAATAATATTTTTTTTTTTTTTTTTTTTTTTTGTTTTTTTCCTATTACTCCGCGTGGTAGCATAGGGAAATAATATAAACAAATAAAATATAAAAACGGTAAAAGGATCAGTATAGTATAATTAACCAGGGACAATTAAATTTGAATTGGCTATCTATCGATAAACGGCTTGAAATTTCGATAGATTGCATATTATACAAGACTGTCCAACGAATATAAAGGACTTCGCACATTACAACTTTTTATGCTGGCTTTTAAAGCCAACTTTTTATGACAGTTTTTTTTTTTATTCAAAACATATGGAATCGTTAATAGCATCCCACAATGAAAAATCGGCATAAAAAGCTAAGAAAAAAAGTCAGCATAAAAAGCCGACATTCAATTGAAGTTTGATTTTTTCAGAAAAAGAGCGGTTTTTTGTATTAAATGTTATAAATATTTTTTTTTACAAAAAGTGGTAGTAGACCAAATATTTTATAATTTTAAAAGATATTGTATGAAATAAATATTATTATATTGTAGATACATTACATAGGTATCAGTGTACTGCATGAATCCATTCATATTGTGAATACTTATGAATATACTTACAGTTGACAATATACAAACAATACAATACAAATAAAAAATAAGTGAGAATATCAATTATACTTATTCTGTATCAATATTTATATTGTATTGTATTCTATCTAAAATGAATAATAATATTTTCAAGTATAGTGAATAGGGAAAATGTATTGAGTATATTGAGTGTATTGAGTGTATTAAATATTTATTATTATTTATTGGGTTATTGAACTAATAATTTAGTTTGTTTTCGGTTCCACACATTATCTATATCTTCCAGGTGGTGACTGGTGGAAAGTTCCAAATTCAACAGCCTCTAGCAAAAATAGGTTCGGTTCCTGTTTCACAAAACCCTCGAAAAATTTTTTTCAGACAAGGCAATAAATGAAAAATTAATCGAGTTAGTTAAATAACAAAAAAACTTTGTTTATACAACAAAACCAACTCTGATTACAAAAATATAATAAAAAGCGAGAAGGTATGAAAAAACATAAGTATTGATCTGAATCAAACATAAATATGTTGATTAATAGAAACCAGTTTTCTCTCTGTCCATAAATAATGGCCTAACCCAAAATTCCCATTATCGTTTTTTTTTTGTGATTCATAAAGTTTTGCTACATTATGAACAAAATGGATTATTCTAAAATTTTACCCCAAATCACTTCTTCAGTACACGACATTTTAATTTTCAATAAACCGCTTTAAAAAAAAGCTTCATTGTGTTATGGTGAAATTTTTATGCCGCCTGTCATAAAAACCAGGCTTTAAAAACCAGCATAAAAAGCTGTAATGTGGGAAAGCCTTAACTTGCAAATATCTATAGTAATCATACTGTCGAGTACATTTATTGTTCAACCTTAACTTTCTGAAACAAACATATTATGTATGTATGTATATAAAAAATATGTTAAGTGAAGTCCAAATAGTAACATAGCAAAATTTTTTGATGAAATTTATAGTGAAAAAGATTTTTTTTTTTTTGATATTTTATGTATTCATAATGACTACCATTATCATTTAAGGCTGAAATCAGAAAAAATAATTCATATGTCAGAAAAACAAAAAAACCCATTTTTTTCATATGACCTAATCGAACCCTTATTCTTAATAAATATTTTGATAATCCATGGTTTTCTATAATCTATTTTTTTTTTGTAAAATTTATTATATTTTTTTTTATTAAATATTAGGATTCATTACAATTATAGTAAATTAATTAAAACAAAAATTCAAAACCTAAAAATAGAAAATAAACAAATATAGCTAATAATAGTACAAAATTAAAAGCATCTACAGATTTCAAAATATGACAATTGTTAAATTGTATATCTATTATTGTGAAATTTGATATTCTTAGTAGCTTAATCGCCGCATTAAAAAAAAAGTTAAAATCAATGATGATGGTATGATATATAGATTTAAATACCTAGGATGCTGAAATTTGCATCTTCTTCTATTAAAAATATTCTCTTATAATAATTTGAAACCGTATCTAAAACATCAAAATTGATTTTTTTCTTCAAACAGTAGCAATAAGTCCGCGAAAGAGGCAGCAGAGACTTCTTCTGACCGAGAAAAACAGTTTTACGAACTGTGACTAATCCACTAAAATTATTATTACAATTTTGATAAAAGGTTTTACACTTAAGCGACTGGTAATACTAAAACTATTAGAAAAAAACTATAGAAGCTTCGATATTGACATGTTGGATCAGTCAAGTTTTTTGTTACATTGTTTGTCCGTTTTTTTATAAATTGAATTTTCAAATCCTGATGAATATCGGTATTGCGAACATACTATGAAACATTGGCAATGTATACCTTATTTTTGTAATTCCTCTTTATAAAAAAGGTAGTACGCTTGAACTCAACAATTATCGCCCTATTTCACTTCTATCACCTTTTTCAAAAATTTTCGAAAAGGCTGTTAAATTTAGAATTAACTTTTTATTTAAAACAAATTTTTTTAGTTCTAGTCAATTTGGCTTTTTGAAGAATAGGAGCACAGAAGATGCCTTGCTAAAATTTACTAATGAAATTTATAACAGTCTGAATAAGAATAGTAGTTGTGCTGCTCTTTTCATTAATATCACAAAAGCATTTGATACAGTATCTCACAACTTACTGTTAAAGAAAATGTATAATGCTGTTTTCCGAGGCTTTATTCTCAAATGGTTCGAGTCGTATCTAAGAGATAGAAAGCAAAAAGTCAGAGTTGAATCTAAAGTTAGTGAAATGATTTTCATTAACAAAGGTGTTCCCCAAGGTTCAGTGTTGGGGTCGATATTATTTCTTATTTATATTAATTCTCTCTTAAATCAAAATTATAATGGACTGTCGACTGCTTTTGCAGATGACACTGCTTTTTCTTGTAGTGGCTCTAATTTGATGGATGTTGTAATTAAAATTAACTACGATTTGCAGCTTATTAGGAACTGGTTTTTTGTTCACCATTTAACTATAAGCCCTAAGACTAAGTTAATGTTTTTCAAAACTTCTTCTAATAGTAATGAAATTAGCGATTTATCTTATCACTCGCCGGTTTGTAAACGTTTTCCTTTATTTGTTTCTCCAACCTCAAACATGTCATACTTTGATTCTGTCCTCTGCGATAATGGCTGTTTTTATATTGAAAATGTTAGCTCTTTCAAATACCTAGGAATTATATTGGATAATAAATTAAATTGGTCTGAACATACTCATAATTTAAAAAAATATTTAAATAAAATTGTTCGTTACGGCTACCATTTGAGAAAATGTAGTACGTTGGAAATTTTAAATATATTTTACTATGCTTTTTTCAATTCCAAGTTGAATTATGGTTTAGCTTGTTGGGGTGGTTCTTACAATAACAGAATTCGCCCACTTCTCCTAGCCCAAAAACATTACTTAAGAAGCATGCTTAATGTTAACCGTCTAGTTTCCCACTTTTCAATAGAGTCTGTATTTTGCCACTCAGACATCTCTATATCTACAAAACTATTCAGGTTTGGAATTTTGGTTACCTCGATCAAAGGTTAACTCCAACTTACAACCTACGTATTAATTATTTGAAATATGTTGCTGTTCCAATGGCCAGAACAACACAATTTACGCATTGTTTTGTTAATATGGCACCACGAATTTTTAATAGAATTCAGATCAGAAGTGAACGAAATCTGTCCTCATTTCTTAGACAGTTGAAAATCTGGTTATTTCAGTTCGATCACTCTCAAATTGAATCACTATTTAATGGTGGAAATTTGTATTTAATAAGTATATATGCATTATAATTAAATGAAGTTTTCTCTTCATACTTCAATTATACTATATTCTTCAGTTTTGCTTGAACTTGTAGTATACTTGTAAATTTTTTACTTCAATATTAAGCTTTTCATACATTTTTTATTTGTTATTTCTTTTTTCTTTAAATTTTTTGATACATTGTTTACACTCTTTTTAATTTTATTTTTAATTCTATTTTTTTTTTTAAATTATTTTGTCTAATCTTAATTTGTAATTACTTATGATTTTAGTACGTTGCTAAAACATTTATATTTATATCTTTTTTTTCATTTACGTTTGTTTCATTCAACACGTATTATTTTGAATATATTCGAATGATCCTACTTATTTTCTTACATATATAAAGTTTTGTTATTTTTACTAAATTATTTCTTATTGAATTTTATATTATTATTTTTGTTCCTATTAATTATTCTAATAAACTATTTATAGTTTTTTTTTTACTTTTATTAATTTTATTGAATTTATTATATTAGTTTATTAGATTTAAGAGCTTTATGTTTTGTTATTATTCAATTTTAATTTAATTTAGTTTGTAAAAAATTTTATATTTAAGCAAATAAATGAATTCTAAATCTATCTATATTTGGATGGTTAGAATATGGATTTGTTTAGTATATCCTTATATTTGAATACCGTATGCCCATACTTTTTTTAATATTTGATTATATTTTGAAACTTTGATATAATTCGAGATAGAAGGGTAAGATTTCGTCTAATCAACCACACTTTCTATATTTGACCTCTGGTTTGAAATTGAAATTTTACATACACAAAACAGAATACACCGGAATGTAATTTTAATTCAGAGCAAAGGAGTTAAAATGTATACGAATTGAATTTCATAAACTTCTAGGTTATAACAAGTTTTCGTACTATATATTTGGATGTGTCCAAAGGTTCTAAGATAAAATGTTGCATAAGTCTTCAAGTCTTTGGATACGACTAAAATGCAATTGTTTTAATGACCTACAGGTTTGTTCGTATTAACACGATTACACCAAAGCAAAAATACAAAAGTATAACCTTTTCTATTTTGTATGATTTCCTTGTCATTACATTGACGTTTATGTATTTGTATTAAATCTTTGTTCGTGTCAAAAGACTTATTATTATAAAATTATTTAAAAATAACTTACTTGTTTTATATTCCAATAATGCCATCCATGGAAATTCACCTAAAGCAGCATCTTTTCCATTATAAATACGTTCATCTATTGGTGCTATACCACAGTTTGGTAATTTTGGTAATGTTGTACCATCTTCTTTTTGATTTTTATTTTTATTTTGTTCATTCTCAATCTGATCAACATTTTTCATTGAATTCATACCATTATTCATACCATTCGCATAAGATTCATCTGTTGTACAACAAACTTGTGGTTGTGGTCCAACACCCATATCACATCTTGATTTCAATAAAAATGATCTATCATTATCACTTAATGGTTCTTTTTGGATTGTTTTTGTTAGACTTGGACAATAATATATTGATACACAAATACCGGGTGTTCCATTTGGATTCGAACATACTAAAGTAAATATTTTTTAATTATTTATTTTTTTTTTCTTAAAAAAAAAAGAAGATTTAAATTTAATTTTTAAGAAAACAAAAATAAACAACTAAATTTAAATTTAATTATTTTAAAAATTTTATTATAGAACTTGCTTTTTTTTTGTTGATAACTTGAATTAAAAAATGTCAATAATAATAATGAAAAAAATTGTAATTGAAATAAAAATTTGGAATTTCCAAACATATTTTTTGGTTTTTGTTTTTTTTTTTTTGTTTTTTAATAAATTATTTTAAAATTAATTGATAATAAACAGGTTAACTGAAACAATCGTTAAATGCGATGTGATATCAATATTAAACTTTTTCACAACAAAAAATGTTGTGTTTATGTTTATTTACCGAGTCTCAAGATTTAACTGAAAAAGCTTTCACTTAAAAACATTTCTCATTACTTTAGATTTTATTTTTTGCAAGTAGATAGATTCATAATATTTAAATTGTTGTTATTATGGGTGGAGGGGATGAAGAATACAATAATACCGGATTTTATGATCTTGAAATGTATGAAAACTGAGATTTGTTTTTAGTTTGTTATTAAATCGATGTGAGATTATTTTATTTTTTGTTTTAATTTTATTTTCTAATATTGTATGATGTGAGTTCTATCAAATTTGAGAATTAATATTGAATGTCACTTGTTTACTCACAATATCTTTTGTACTATTCTAATATTTACTATAAACTTCAAATAAATAAAAAAAAAATAATTAACTTAAGTTAAAATTTTGTTTTAATTATTGTGATATTTATTGTTAGTGGTCTGGGTGAAAATTAGCAAGGTATGTTAATAAGATCTGTATAACTGTTGAATTCATAACTAATGTATTTTATTACAACACTTGGTTGTGTGAAATGTGTGAACAATGTGAAAATTAGAAGTGATGAATTTTTCTGAGACAGACAGTGATGAATTTTCTCACAATAGTTAAAATACATTTTACACACTATGATTTGGTAAATAGTTGTAACAATTAGAAGATCACTCCATTATCTGGAAAAAAATCTTGAAAAAAAATATATTTGAAAAAAAATCACGAATTTCAAATCTCGAATTCGACATTTTTTAATAACATTTATTTCCAGAATAAAATCGTTTTCCAATTATAATATAAGCAAATTGAAAAGAAAATCCAAATAAATATATTCGAAAAAGTAATTTTTTAAACGTTAAACATAAAAAAAATTAGAGGGAATTAAAGAATAGGATTCAAAATAAGCCAATCAAAATATTACAGGGTATTCCTTTTACCAGAATATTTATGCAAGTGTATATGCAAGATCCTGAACTAGGAGAGACTTTAGACTTGGATTCAAAATAAGAGTATTTAATATATTTTTCCAGAATATTTACCCTAATTATTTTTATGCGTAGCCATTGTTGGATGCATAAAAGGAAATATATCCCTTTTTCTAGAATATCTACCCCAATTATTTTGGAAGTTAGGAAATTAAAAGTTTGTATTTTAATATTTGAATTTTGAATTTTTGAGGGTTTTAAAATTTGGCTTTTTACGCACATCTAGAAATTTCTTAATTTCTGTCAGTAATAACGGAAAGTAGCTTAATAATGAATTAATAATAATGAGGGTCGTATGAATGTAGATAAATAAAATTAAAACAAAAATTATTTTAAAGTGGCCTCGGTAGCCGAGTGGTAAAACACTCGAGTGTAGTAATGTAACGACCGAAGGAGCATGGGTTCAAACCCCGTGAGAACCGAAAAATTTTTCAAATGGTGAAAATTACTGAAAAAAGTAATTTTCAATACAACCACATCGGTTCAAATATAATTTAATAATTAATAAAGATATAATATAACTAATAAAAAAAAATAATATAAATATGTAATATACAAAAATATATACCAAATAATTAATACAATTTAATAAAAAGGCCCACATTTCGAAAGGGAAAAGGACCTATAAAGTTGGCCTACAGATATTTATCTGTAGGATCAACTGTTAAAATAAATAAATAATTTTAAATTAACATACGAGTATATTTTTCTTTATTCGACTTAAGTGAATTTAGCCGCCAAATTGTCAAAGTGACGTAATGAGCCTTTAATACCGTAATCGCTAACCGATAAATTGCAGATATTAATGCCACGTTATGACGTACCTGTCTGAAAATTTCAAAAAATTCGGTTAAGATAGTTTTTCGAAACTATATATACCCAATAATTTTTACTCGAGATTTTTGTTTTCGAGATTTTAGTAAATTCGAGATTTTTTTATTCGAGATTTTTTTTTTTGAGAATTGTTTTTTTCGAGATTTCTTTTTTCGAGATATCGGGGGTGACCCAACAACTAGAAATAAATTGAAATAAAAAAATTAAGCAGATTAAAACTCGATTTGAGTTGCAGCGCCATTGAAATGGAAGAAAATTTTATTTAATTTGCATTTAAGCATTAATGTATGTATGTAATGTTTTAATGAATATTTGCCGAGTTACCAATAAGATTACAAAAAAAAAAATAAGTTAAGTAAATAAGTAAAGATTTAATTGTAAATTTTAATTAAAAAAAATACTAATAATTTCACTTTTTTTAAATATCTCAACTTGTAGGTAAGCAATATCGGGTCCAAATTTTCACAAAGCATTTTATTTTATCATCTAAATATATGTTCCAAAATATTTCAGCACATTTGTTCATAAATACGATTTTTCAAAATAATGCCACCCCAGCGCCATCCAACGAAAAAAGTAGTAAGTAAAAAAGTATTCTAAGTATAAAAAAATAATCCATAAAAAGTATCCAAATTCGTATCATCTAAGCTAATTAAATTGGTTGTAGTTAGATCTCTCAATAATTTTGAAAATTCATCAAGAAACAAATATACTGAATAATTATATAAACTATAAACACAAACAAATGTAAAAGACACACCATTTATTATGTCATCAATTTTAATAACATCGGCCGAAATAAAATTGCAATTAAATAGATTACACTTATCTTTAACAAACACTCCAACGCCACCACCACAATACGAATCATTAGTGTTAGCATAAAATTTATAATTTTTTATATTGTAATTACTTATCTCATTATTGTAAGTCCAAATTTTGAAAACAAAAATTAAATCCGGAACATTTCTAAAAACTTCTAAATGGACCACTAGCGAATCAAAATTTTTTCTCAACCTTCTTACATTTTGATGAACTAAAAATAAAGAATTATTAAAATTAGAAAATTCAAAAACACTATCACAACAGTATCAGGACAATTATTAAATAATTCAAAATTTAAGTTATTATTATATAACATAATTTTTACAAAAGATTCAAATCGTTAAATGATTTAGAAATTACTGCCCTAACATTGTCCTGTTTCCTCATTAATATTTTATTGTTTCTAAACCACAAATATTTATAGTTTTTCTCTGCCTTCGCCTTCTTTGCTGTCATAAATAGCGAAGATTGCTCTCTGGAATGCCAATGGTCTGTGTCAAAATGCACAGGAACTAAAATATTTTCTAAGAACCCATGACATTGATATAATGCTAATTTCAGAGACACACTTCACAAACAAATCTTATTTAAAAATGAAAGGCTACGAAATATATACTACTAATCACCCAAGTGGAAGAGCTCGCGGAGGGGCAGCAATATTAATCAAAACAAACATTAAACATGCCGAAACTTCAAAATATTCGTTTGATTACCTACAAGCAACCAACATTGAGGTTTCACTAAGTCAGGGAAAATATATATTCTCATCAGTGTACTGCCCTCCACGACATACTATAAATAGAAACCAGTTTACCAAATTTCTCGATACACTTGGAGACAAATTTATATGTGGTGGTGATTTCAACGCGAAACATACCCATTGGGGCTCCAGATTAATCACGTACAAGGGTAGAGAGCTTCTAATGTCAATGGAAAGCAGAAATTTGCAATTTATATCACCTGATACTCCAGCATACTGACCATCTGATACAAATAAAATTCCAGATTTACTAGACTTCTTTATTGCAAAAAGAATTGATCTTAAAAAATTAAAGATAGAATCTTTGTTAGAATTATCATCAGATCACTCGCCAATAATTATGACTCTACATGATTCGGTAATAAAAAAGGAGAAACTTCCGACGTTATGCAGCCGAAAAACAAACTGGGTTCAGTTCCGGGAACATCTAGATAGTAAACTCAATCTACACATTCCGTTGAAAACAAAGGAAGACATTGAAATTGCTGTCAACGATTTCACCAACAACATACAACACGCATCTTGGGCAGCTACACCCGATTCCTTTGACAGGCTTATTACAAATCGAACTTCGCGTAAAATAAGGGAAATGATTGAAAATAAGCGCAGTCTAAGGCAACAATGGAAAAACACAAGAATCCCAGAACAAAAAAGGAACATCAAAAGACAGCTAAATCGTATAATTAAGGAACTAAAATATGAGCTAAAAAAAGAAAGCAATGAAGCAGTTCAACAATATCTGTCTAAACTGACGGCAACCAAAACAACTGACTATGATCTGTGAAAGGCAACACAAAAAGTCAAACAGCCTCAAAAGTCAAACCCACCAATTCGACAGCTAAATGGCAAATGGGCAAGAAATTATGAAGAAAAAGCCAATGCATTCGCAGAACACCTTGCTAGCGTATTCACACCTTGGCCTCTACCAACAAACTCGGAAGTCGAAAAAGAGATACAAGAACATATGGAAGCTGCTTATCAGATGGAGTTACCAATAAAAAAATTTAATAAAAAAGAGGTAAACCAAGTAATAATGCAGGAAATCAACGGGAAAAAGTCACCAGGATATGATTTGATCACTGGAAACATATTACGCCAAATTTCACCGCGGGGCCTTATTCAACTGACACAAATCTTCAATGCGGTCGTAAGGCTCAAATTTTTCCCGAACCAATGGAAGATTTCGCAAATCCTAATGATACAAAAGCCAGGCAAAATATCTGAAGACGTCAAATCATATCGGCCAATCAGTATTCTTCCAGTGTTATCTAAAGTGAGGGAAAAACTAATCCTACGACGACTTCAACCAATAGTTGAGCAAAAAAAATTAATCCCGGCACACCAATTTGGCTTCAGGCATAAACATTTCACAGTGGAACAAATACATAGAATTGTAAATAAAATAAATGAAGATTTTGAAAACAAAAATTATTGCTCTGCAATTTTTCTCGACATAAGCCAGGCATTCGACAAAGTCTGGCACAAAGGAATTCTCTATAAATTAAAACAAAATTTGCCATATCACTACTATGAATTGTTAAAAAGCTATCTGGAAAATCGCTATTATTTTGTCAAACAAAATGAATATTTTACCAGCGTCAAAGAAATTCATTCGGGAGTTCCACAAGGTAGCGTTCTAGGTCCAGTGCTTTACTTGCTATACACTGCCGATTTACCGCAAACAACAAACACAATGATAGCTACATTTGCCGATGATACAGCCATACTTGAATCGCACAAGGATAAGAATGTGGATTCTGGGCTCGTGCAAGAGAGCTTAAACAATATCGAATTATGGTTGAACAAATAGAAGATTAAAGCCAATGAAACTAATTCTAATCACGTTACGTTCACATTAAGGAGGGGTACATGTCCTACAGTATTTTTAAATAGTAATGCTGTTCCTCAAACAGAAAGTGTCAAGTATCTTGGAATGCATCTGGATCGCCGTCTGACCTGGAAAAAGCACATCTACATAAAAAGAATCCAACTAAGCACAAATTTCAGAAAATTATATTGGCTTGTCCGTAGAAGGTCTCAAATGACACTGGAAAACAAATTGCTGATATACAGGATGATACTCCAACCAATATGGACTTATGATATACAATTATGGGGAACAGCCAAAAAAAAACAAATATTGAAATATTACAACGCTTCCAAAATAAGGTACTGCGAGCTTTAGTTGATGCACCTTGGTTTGTGCCAAATTACATAATACACAATGATTTGCAAGTGTCGACGGTCCAAGACGAAATTCACCAACACAGCCAGAGATATCGTGCTAGATTAAATAGTCATCCCAATGTAATAGCAAGTACACTTATGAATATTACACAACATACAAGATTACAACGAAATACACCAGGAGATCTGTAGAAATTTCTTCACATTACTATTAATATATTTTTTATTATAAATTAAGAAATTACTTTTATTGGATTGTAATTTCACATGTCTATTATTAACTAAGTCAGTCAAAAACATATTCACTTATTGTATTATTTTTAATTAACATACAGATTGTGAATAAAAAAACAAAAAAAAAAAAAAAAAAAAAAAAAATAGCGAATTTACGAAATTGGTAAAGCCACCATTAATATAAATCCTAGTATTACGTTCTTCACCAAATAATCCAACATCAAGGTTTCTGTAATATTTTCTCTTAAACTTCGTAATTTCTTGTTTAACTTCCCTCGTAGAAAGACGAACAAATAATTTTTTTTGACACGATATTGTTATTGTTTAAATTTTTTTTTTTATGTATTTTTTACGTATCAATAATTTGTGATTTGTTTTTTACTGATACTAATTTTTAATCTTTCTCTTAAAATTTGATTTGCACATTTTTTGGCATTATTTTACATTATTCAGTCCAACTATTTCAATTTCATTTGTTTTATATTGTTACTCTATTTTCCAGATTAAATACTTTACTCTTTGAAAAAGTATTTTCTTCTTGTATTTTAGTCATGTCATAGCATAGCTGCAAGAAATTCAGAATTTACTTTTTTTAAAATTATAATTTACTAAGAGAAATTGCTTTTGATTTCGTGAGAATTTGTAGCGATGTAGCAGTACCTAGCATTTTCTTGTTTAGTATTACTAGTATCTAAACCAACACATACCACATTTGAATCCATCATTTTCTCTTTCATATTTACGGCAACCGTTGTTTGCGATTGCGATTTAGTTTTAAGTTGAGAAAGAGAAAATTGTTTTTTTCGGCACCATTTGAATCAGTGATGATATTCTGAAAATTTGCAAAGTACTAAAATTATAAAAAAAAATAGTACTAGATAAGCTCCTAAAAGTTCTAAATACATGTAAAAGATGAAACAGAAGAAATATTGCAATTCAATGAAAATGTAGTTATAATTCATAATTATGTTCAAAATTAATTCAATTTTATTTTCACTTTTATTTCAAATTTTTATTATTTTAAATTAAAATAAATTTAAAAAAAAATCTTATGACTAATTATTTTAATCTAATGCCTCTTCTTAATGTTAGCAATATTTTGAAAATTGCTCGGACCCGTAATTGATTTTATAATATTTTATCCCTTTATTATATTTAGGTATATTTATCTTCTTAATAATCTCGGAATCGGTTAAATGAGTTTTAAGGCAAGAATTCAAATGATTCAAATCACTGAAAGGTAGATTCTGTTCTGCAATGAACAAGCTTATCGCAATTTCAAATTTCTTAGCCTTGTCAAATATTGTTTTTCTTGTTTTTTCACACTTAACATTCGTTTGTGCCCCAATTCATGTCTTTCAATGTGAGATTTTCCACCAACAATAACTATATTAAAAATAACACATTATTTACCTTGTTTCGAATTGTCCGAAATAAACCAATCAATAAAGCCATATTTCATTTCCTAAGATTCGCGAAACTTTTGGGGATAACATTTTGATTTTTTTAGTTTTCGGCTAATTGTCATCATTTGATTCATCGTTATTAAAATTAATTATGTACACATGTGTATATTCATTATCTAAGGATGTACATTATTGCAAACAATTATACTTACGAAAATTAAATTTCATTTTCACTAACAGCTGTTTTTTTTCAATTATGGGTACGGGGCTGAATTTTTCAGGTTGTATAAGCCATCAGTGTAAAAATAATTTAAATATTGTTTTAAGGTGCAATATAATATAATATTGATGTTATTTTAAACTTACTTATTCAACATTTCAAACAAATTCAAATTACAACGATTACAACAGTCAAATAAATTTTTGAAAATTAACAATAAGTTACCCCGCTTAGAAAAATTTATTTTCATTAGAACACGCACACGCAATTTGCACACGCAGTTTTGAAAAGTATTTTTGAAGAAAAGCAAATTTATAATTAAGTATTTTTAAAAAATTCGATAATTTCTGAATGGCTACTAGATTTGTAATGAAAGTATTATAGTATTTTTTTTATAGCTGAAAGTACTAAATCTAGTACTATAGTACTAAAGATATCATCCCTGATTTGAATAGAATTTCTTTTGTGAAAAATACATTTATTACATCGAAATTGTTTAATGTTGTCTGTCTCTTTAATATTAGCACAGGAATAATGAAGTTTGGGGCTGCAAGCGCGACAAGAAATTTTATTTGAATGTTACCTCTCAATTTTTTCATTACAAAAAGTGCAATTCATTGTAAAAAATAAATAATAAAAAAGATCAAAGAAGATAAAAAATAATTTAAGGCTGAACATAACAATTCAGAGCAAATATTTCAAATATAATAGAAGATAATTAGATGAAATTTTTATAATAATTATCAACAAATTTGACCGATTCTATGCACTTACAAGTGTAAACGCCACAACACTTGAAGATAGAGTGTGTGATATTAAGATATACAAGTATATGCAATTAATTTCTAAACTGAAATTTTCAAATAATTAAATTAAATTTGAATTGTCTTAAACCCAAAATTTTACTTTTTTTTTGTTTCTTAAAAATCCTTAAAATTTTATAACAAAAATTTCCTTCTTTTTTTTTTTATTAGTTTGTAATTTGTAATTTAAATATTTTTCAATGTAAATTTCCTATTCTTATTTGTCTAAAATCTAATTCGATTGAAAATCTTGTTTGGAATTTATTTTGATTTTTATTTTTGTTACTATTTTATTATATTCCATAATATGATGTGGCCTATTTGTAGAGGTAATCCAATTTTCCGCTTAAAAAAAAAAAAATAAATTCACAACATATATTTACACTTTATAATATAAAATAAAAAATAGAAAGTAATAAAAAACGAAGAATCTATGTTACGAAGGATATATTAAGTTTCTTTAAAAAGAACAACAAAAAAAAAACTTAAAGACAAAAACTTATATCCTTTAACATTAATACAACATTAAAGGATCTTTATATTTGTGATTCTATAAAATGTTGACAAAAACAATAAAGTTTACATTAAATAGGCTAAAGTATAAAATCATCGTATGTTGTAGGTTCATTCACAATCAAAGTAAATTTTTTAGGGGAACACAAAAATGAGGAATACTGAGTTCTGATGATTGTAAATGATAAAACTTAAGAAATAAAAAAAATAAAAAAACAAAAATGGAAATAAAAGGAAATAAAATGAAAGAAAAATAAACTTTTAAGGATTTATTTTTTGTTTTTGTTTTTTTTTTCCACTTTTATTTTACAACGTATTTTAAAACTGAATTTTGTATAAATAGAAGGTAATTTCTATTTGTTATGACTTACTTTAATATTTTATAAAGTTATCAAAAAAATAATTACATTGACTGATATTGAAGATGCCAACACTTAAAAGAGTTTTTGACAACATAAATTCAAGTTGGCAATAAATTTCCAATTTTTTTTCTATAACCTACAAGATGTCAAAAAAACCTGCTTATGTTGTTGTATTAATTACACTTTAATTTACTCAAGGTAGAATTAAATAACAAAAATATTTCGAGAGAAGCTATCTATGATTCAAAGAAACATATTCATCCAGCACACTACATCTTCTTCTTAGAGTTCAAATTTCTATTCCGAGATTAGCTTCAGGAGTTCTTCAGAACTACTTATTGGATATACAAAACTGGCTGAAAAAGTGGAGAATAAAGGCCAATGAATCGAAATCCCTTCATATCACCTTTACTAATCGCAAGGGAAATTGCCTCGCTGTTCACCTTAACGACATAGAATTGACTCACCAAGACTCGGTTAAGTACTTAGGTATGCACTTGGATAGACGCCTTACTTGGAAAAGTCACATCATCAGCAAAAATAAACATCTGCGATTAAAATTCAACCAATTAATTTGGCTAATAGGTCGTTTCTCCAATTTATCCCTAGAATGTAAAGTTGCAGTGTACAAAGCTATCATCAGGCCAATCTGGAGCTACGGGTTGGAACTATGGGGAACAACTAGTAACTCCAACATCGAAATAATAGAACGCTTCCAGTCCAAAGTATTAAGGTCTATAGTTAACGCGCCTTGGTATGTCCAGAAATGACACAATTAGATCAGATTTAAATATCCCATCTGTTAAGAAATTCATTAAAAAGAAAGCTGAAAAATACTATGTTCGACTGGTAAACCATCCAAATTTACTTGCTCCTCAACTCATCAATAATGAACGAACTAGCGAGCGCAGATTAAGACGCTTCAGACCGCTGGATTTATCTACTAGATTCACTTTACCTGAGACTCCATAAATATAAATTTGAATATTAAGTCAAGAATCAATGGATTTTTGACTTAGATTACATGTCAGTTACATCACGTCAATTTTAATTCCAACATTATACTCAATATCTTTTATATTTTATGTAGATAGTTGTATAGAATAAAGACAAAAAAAAAAAAAAAAAAAAAAATTTCTATAAAAAATAACCTTAGTCAAGGCAAGTCAATTGGTATGGTAGTATTATAATATATTAAGGCTGCTTTCGACACAGTATGGCATAAGGGTCTAATACATAACCTTAATGTAATCGTTCTTTCAATATTTTTAATCAAAATCATACAAAACTTCCCGAGCAATAGAAGTTTCTGCGTTTCCATTAATAACATTACATCAGAACTAAGACCTATAGCAGCAGGTGTCCCACGAGGCTTTGTATTAAGTCCTGTATTATATAATAATTACACTCACGACATTCCTTTAATAGAGAACAGCTCTATCTCAATTTACGCAGATAATACTGCTATATACCCAACAAATAATTTGCGACCGATGGGACACATGAGACCGCATGCGAACGAATTTTAAGAATAAACATGTTTTTTAAAAATCGCACAAGTTTTTTTTAGTCTCATGCGTCCACATGCGTAATGTTTAAAATTGACTTTTAAAACTTCTAACAATAAATTACTTAAACTCTTTTCATCATTTTAAATTTTTTTTGTTTTTGTTTTTATAATTTTGAATTTTGATCCCGCATATGACATTTTACTATTAATTGGTAATATATGTATATTAAACCACAGAAAAAAATAATATAAGTTCTCTGTGATTAAGCATACAAGTGCGAGTGAGATGAATAAACAAACTTTACATAACAGAGATACAATATTAAACATACAAGCGCGAGTGAGAATATATATGTATACAAATAAATATGAATTGAATTGAAAAGTAGCAGCACATGGATGACTGATGTGACTGATGTGAGTGTAAGTTATTTATTAGTCATAATAATATGCCAGTCACAATTATGCGGTCAGTGAATTCAGTTAGCGTAATTTAAAGAGTGATTTAGAGAAGAGAAGCGAGAAAAATATTTGTATACAGGTATGTAAATGTAATATAAATTGTAATAAAAGTGTTTTTCAACTAAAATAATATAATTATAATTGACAAGCATTTAAGGTCTTGCGCAGTAGACACCTTTTTATTTTATTTCGATTCTCCTACTCCTTATTGAACTTCTAATATATGTAATAAAGATTGCATATAAAACAAAAATGCGCACACAGTTGAACATTTTCTACACATGCGATCTTATTATTCAGCAAATACATTATGCATAAGTGAGATCTTATGAAAGTAATAAACAAAAGCAAACAAATCAGTTATTATAATTTATATTATGTACTTGCAAATGAATCTATGTACATATGCCAAATAAAAACAAAGAAATAAATTCATTTCAAATAAAAAATATAAAAAAGCAAAAACAAAAAAAATCAGTTGAATTGTTCATATGACTAGCAAATTCATTTTTATATAGTAGACTTAGAGTACTTCATTTTGATATAGTAGGTCACTTGAATTCTTCATTTTTATGTTTTTAAGTAACTGTCTCTAAATTTTGGATATTTGTAGTAATAATATAGTTTTTATTAAAATTATGTATTATGTAGGTATATATATATACATACCTCTTTAATGACAAAATTTTTTATTTTTAGTAATTTTATCCACTAAATTCCACTTACTATAGGGAATATATCGGAAACGAAGCAGTATATGAGAGACGTGTATTTATGTGTCCCAAATAAAAAATAAAACTTACTAACCACAAAACTTTTTATTAAACACGAGTGATTTCTGCTATATCGTGCGAAGTCTATGTCAGTACGTAAATTACTGTTTTTTTTTTTAAACTTTAAATTTGACTTCAACTTGAAATATAATTACTCAACAGGGGCCCCTAGTAATATTATAATATGTACCTACGGGTAAATATAATTTTAATATAAATATGGATTAAAATGGCCACGGGTTAATGGGTCCACGCGCTATGTCCCATGAGTACAATAAATTTGTAATCTAAAATGATAATAACTTTAGTTCATAAATTTTATTGTATCTACTCATAAGACATAGACCATTCACCCATTTACCCGCTATAAAAATCACTTTATTCAAAATTATTTAGAAAGAAGAGTTTAATACATTGATATAAGTTTTAATGGGTGTTTTCTAAAATATTTTAATGTAGATATGGAAATCCAGGAGTAAATGGGCCCACGCACTATGTCCCATGAGTACAATAAATTTATAATTTAAAATGGTAATAATTTTAGTTTATAAATTTTATTGTACCTACTCATGAGACATAGACCATGAACCCATTTGTCCATAGAAGTGCTGGTATAAGTGCTGAAAAGAAACTATCGAAACAAAATAAGAATGGAAGCCAAAGAACGACCCGAAGCGAAGCACCGTCATCGACAACATTGCAGGCAGCAAAAGATAATACTGATGAAAACGATTCATCATTTAGTTATTTGTGTTTATGTGCAATAAATATTTGTGTTTTTGATTATTTATCGGATTTTGTTTTTATAAATAATCAATTATATTTCAATTAATGTTCTTTCTTTTCAGTAATATTTTATTTGTATTTGATTGCAATGATTATTTCAGATATAACTATTTTTTATTTTAATTTATATTATATTATATTATATTATATTAAATAAACAAACAAGCAAAAATTAATTTAATTCAATATTTTTTGTTAAACTATACTTTAAAATAAAAAAAAACATATGTAAAGAATTAACAAATACTTATTATTACTTTAATTAACCCCTAGAAGCTATAGAGCGCCAATCCAAACGCATGAAACGCTATTTGCTGGGCTCTTATCCACCGCATTAATACATCGCATTGCTAACTCATGAGTCCATATAATCCCTCAAAATATTGCGAATCTCAATCACAAGAGCATTAGTTGTGATTGACTCAAACCGACACATGTAATGCTATTTTATAGACTCTTATCCACCGCATTAGTACATCGCATTGCTAACTCATGAGTCCATATAATCCCTCAAAATATTGCGAATCTCAATCACAAGAGCATTAGTTGTGATTGACTCAAACCGACGCGTGTAATGCTATTTTATAGACTCTTATCCACCGCATTAGTACATCGCATTGCTAACTCATGAGTCCATATAATCCTTCAAAATATTGCGAATCTTGATCACAAGAGAACTAGTTGTGTTTGACTTAAACCAACTCTTGCATTCAGAATGCGTCAACCTGGACCCATGTAGCGGTATTTTCTGACTCCACAATTTATACGGATATGCGACGACACATGTTGAACTTTTGTGTGGCGACTGAGCGGATGCGAACGGTCGCATTTACGGGCACAAATTGAAAATTATTTGTTGGGATATACTTCGAACTCCTCTCCGCAAACCGTTATATCAAATTTGCAGATGTACCTAAATAACCTAAATGACTATTATTTCAAATGGAAAATAAAATTAAACTCAGAAAAAACAAATACCATATTTTTTACAAAAAAGAGAAAAGCTTCTTTGTTGCCACAATCCGAATTAACAATACCGAAATAAAGTGGGTGGACACCGTAAGATACGTAGGCTTGCACCTAGATAAAAAATTAACGTTTCAATATCATATATATAAAACAATTGACAAAATGAACATGACCATCAAAATACTATACCCATTTATAAATCGGAAGTCATTTCTATCTTTAGAAAATAAAATAATCATACTAAAAAACATTTTTTTTCCAATTTTAACATATGGAGCATCAATCTGGGCCACTTGTGCTAAAACACATAGAAATAAATTACAAATTTCACAAAACAAAATACTAAAACTAATGTTGAACTTACCCATTTTATTTTTCTACGAAAAAGTTGCACGATAAGACCAATGTAAATATGGTTGAGGAAAAGATTAATATTATAAAAGAGAAATTTAATAATAAATTGCAATATTCAAAAACAATATTATGATACAAAACTTGTATGTTAATTTGTTAATACATATATAGAGATACGGTGACCATTTTCTGAAAACGAAAATATACATAGTACAATACAATTTTTTTTATATACTTAAGTATGTATACATATTTAATCAAAAAATTTTAATACAAAAATAACAAACAAAAATAAATAAGTTCATACATATTATTAAATTAAAAAAATTGCCATTTCATTTTTATTTATTAGTTAAAGGTAATATTTTCTTATATTTCTAATATTGCTTTTTCATATTTTTCCGATTTATGAATTTTTTTTTAAAATATCTTTATTAGATTGCAAATATTCCGAAAACTGTAAACAATTCATATCAAAATTATGTTTTGTTATTAGAAGTGCTTTGACAGTTTCAATTTTCAACTGGCTTTTTTCAGTTGTCCAAAAATTATTCATTACCGAAAATATTCGTTCGGTAGCTGCATTCGAACCAGGCAAGCACAGGCAAAATTCAATTAATTTTAGTATATTTTGATAACTTATATGTTTCGAATCAAAATGTTTGAATATATCCACCCATCTTTTATCTGTCGGTACTTTATTTTCCATCCAAAACTTTATTTATTCTGTAGTAATGAAGTTTTTAATCAATGAAAATTCATCAAAAAGTTCAACTTCATCAAATGTATTTAGATTAGGTCTTTTATGTTTAACAAAATCTATACAGCATTCAACATCAGTCCATATTAGTGGTTTTGTAATTGTAGTCCATTCAAAAATTTGTATTTCATAAAATTTATCTGTCCACTGATACAAATATTCGATGCAAGTAGAATAAAATAAACATATAGTCTTTTTGAATTTAGAAACATCAATTTCTCCATTTTTCTCTAAATTTAAAATAATTTGTCTTACCAGGATAAAAACAACTGTTTTTTCTTTCTACTAATTTTGTTCGTAATTCTTTAATTATTCCTGCTGCTTCTGGCATACAAATATTTTGATATTCAATTTTAAGTATACAATTATGAAACGTTGAGGATTGACTTTGTACGAATAAAAGCCAAACTTCGGATGACTGATCTTGAAAGAATGTTTTTAACACAGATGGGCATTTATCTTCAGACAAAAAATAACACTTTAAAGCCTGGAATAATTTAAGAATCCTATCTACAACTGGTCTCATTGTTAACCATCTTGTTTTGCTGTAACCGAGTACTTTTTGGAAATTGACCTCACTAAACTCACATATTTCTTTAAATTTTTCAATTCTTAAAGAATAAATATAGAAGTAAGAATATATTTTAACAACAACTATTTCTAAGTCTATAGGAAGACAATCCGAAGCAATTTGGAGGCAGTTATTTATTATATGTGCAGCACAATTTACTCCAATCAAATCTCTGCCAATATTTTGTTGAATCTTGTGAAAAATGTTGTTGCGTCCTCTTCTTGCAGCTCCCCCAAAATTACAATTTGTGTTGTCGGCACATAAAGCTAATAATTTGTTTGATAATTCATGATTACCTAGAGTTTTTAAAATATAATTTGATATAATATCAGAAGTTTCGCCGGGCAACTGTTGTACTTCCAAAATTTTAACTTTAACACCATAAATTGGTAAAAAATATCGTATCAAAAGAGGACAAATTTTTATGTTGCCATGATTTGAGCAGTCAGCGTAGACAGTTAAAAAATTCATTTGGGAAAGATCGGTCTTAAGCAAATCCAAAGACAACGGTTTAAAAATGTTGCAAATAATTGCTTCTGTTTTTGTTCGTGCACAAGCATATTTTTCCTCAAAACATTTTTTTATTAGTTTTGATGTGCAATCATTAGAACGGAATGAATGGTTGTGTTGTACAGCAGGATGAGCCCACAAACCTTCAATTTTTGCTAATTTTTCATCTTTGCTGGTGAATATTGCACTTCGTAAAAAACTGTTTATATTTGTGGTAGAAGCAGATACGATATAAGCTTTTTTATGTTTTTCGGTTTTCAAATGCTGAACAATTAATGACCTTCCTCCATTAGAAATGCAAAAAGATGCACCGCATTTAGAACATTTAACATCATTTGGCGAAATTTTTTTAATGTACGGAAATTCTTTTTCTAATTTCGAATTAAATATACATTTTCTTCGTTCTGGCATTTTTAGAGTCAAAAGCTGAACAAATATATAATTAATATTTTATAATACATTTTAACAATATGAAATAAATAATATTACCAATTATTTTACTCAGTAAGAAAACGTTTTTGATTTAAAATTTCATTCAACCCACTCCTAAAAACAATTGAAGTTACAAAATACATGCTACATTGACAAATGACAATTGACAATTATTCCGCCCAATAAACATTAGTTTCGAGTTTTGAAAATAAAATTGAAATATAGTACTTTGGCCAAATATATAGTACTTTTTCCCAAATTGTAGTACATTATATTGCAAAAAAAAAAATAGTACAGCCTTTCAAAATATAGTACTGTACTATACAATATAGTACGAATGGTCACCGTATATATAGATCATATAGATAATAAATTAAAATAAATATATATCTTAGTATTAGTTAGGTTAGTTTTAAGGTTAATTAAATGTAAGTTTTAACTAAAAAAAAAAAAAAAAAAAAAAACAAAAATTGGATTTACTATCCTGTTTTCCCTCAAAACTTTAATACTAATATAAGAATGTACCATTTATTTAAAATTTAAAATGTTTCAGCTGTGAAGAGAATATCTCTAAACTCTGTAAAAAACTCTGTATTTAAAAAAAAAAAATGTATATTTAAGGAAATAAATGAATTGAAATTGAAGGCATTTGTCACTCACAGAAAATATGATAAGAAATAACACTAGAGTAAGTCAATATCATTTAATGAAATTTTTTAATACAGGTTTTCAGGCAAAGGTATATATATATATACACGACAAAAATTTTGTGTACTTGTTAATGAGTACTTCAAAAATGTATCTTTTAAAGAATAACTGTAATTTAAAGAAAATATAATGACGTTAATTATTCAAAGAAAATAATACTAAACAAATTTTTACTCTACATTTTTTAATAGGAATTTTCAAATTCCAATATTTTCATATTTCTAGGTAAAAAATAAAATTTCCTTAGAAATCAAATCGAATTGAATTTTTATTTCAGTTTCACCTGTAAAAAGGTGTGCTTGTATACTTTGGAAAGTTATTTTTTTTCTCTCTATATTTTGTTTGTTTGTTTTGGTTTTTCTCCGATTTTTATTTATTTGATTTGTTTCTCTTTTTTTATTTTTACTTACTTTGTATATTTTTCTTTAAATGTTGTCTTTAATGTTTTGTTGGTTTTTAGCAAAAATTGTTTTGTTTTTATTTCTTTTTGAGGGTTTCGCTTTTTTTCCCTGATGTTTTTGTTTTTGTTTTTAACGTTAACTAAAACAATTTTAAAAGCATTTTTAAGATAAATAAATAAATTTTTGTGAAAATTTAAGAATATCAAAATCATAGAAGAGTATTGAGTAGAAGTTTTTAGAATAATGTTATGGGAATATTAAAACTAACTTATAAAAATATATTTTAACTTTTGTCATTGTTGGTGGATTGGTATTCGTCTTTGCAAAAAAAATTTGAAATATATAAATCAGTTCTGGTTTATTAATAATTTAAAAACAAGTGCACAGGTAGGCTATTAATAGGCCATATATGTATGTATCTCCGCAAGACGACGTGATTTCGTAGTAATTTACATTAAAACCGTGACAGCAATGTAACAACAAATTTATAAGTATTTGAAACAGACATCTTCTAACTTATTAAGCGTATAATTCCTAAAGTACCTGAATCGGATTCTTGCTAGGCTCAGACAGTCACAGAAAATTAGCTGAATGTACATTAACATCACCACAGATTTGATCATTATCGGTACAGATTAGTCCCAGTTGTTTTATGTGTATGTTAAAAAACAATTATCAATTAGTAGACTCAATACTGTTCTCAAGTGTTTTCTATTAAGGAGAAGCAGTCTTTTTGTAATAAGTTTTTGGAAATTTAACAGAATTTTAACATACTAATCGGATAATATATGCTAATCGTAGTAATAATAATAATAATAATAATAATAATAATAATAATAATAATAATAATAATAATAAAATAATAAAATAGTCTTTATTTCAACAGAATTACAAAGCTAGTAACAAATTTTGAATACATACAAATTAAATTCATTTTTTGTACATTGTATCCTTAATCCAATTAATAATTAATTCAAATTAAAAATTAGTATTTAAAATAATTCAGATTACATTGTTAACCTATACCAAATAACAATTAACTTATATACTATTAAAAAAACAAACATTATCTTGAGTACCTTGTACTAGTCTGGCAATTGTATGGATAGCGCACATATACTTCTGCAATAGATCTATATAAATATGTCTGTCTAAACTATTGTACTCTGTACGAGCGATTGGGCTCAATTGAGAAAAGAATGAAATAAATAAATAAAACCCTTAAATTATTAAATATTAACATTAAATAAGTATAATCTTTTAACATTAACTTTAGATCGTTGGGATCGTTGTTGGTTAGCTTTTGGTACAATGATTGCAAGTGATGTATATTCAGTTTAGTAGCATGTACCTACCAATTGGACCATATTCAGCTGCATTAAAAATACTTGGAGACGTTTCAGTGAAAATATATCATATAATATTTGATAACAATATGCAACTGCATTGTTGCCAACTGTTGAACGTGCACAAAGTGTTGCTTTAATACATATTATGGGCTATGTTGCAAGTATATTCTCACCATTTATTGTATATACCTTGGTTAAATAATACCAACATTACCATTGATTGCATTAGGTGTGTTTTGTTTACACTCTTGACAATAACTTAGGTAGAATCACAATTTTGTGCTTAACTAAGTACTGCGAATTTTACCCTACAATATTTACAATATTTCGAGTATTTATTTAACAAATTACTGGCTTATCAACTCATTGAATGTGGAAAACTACTGATATTGTCAGGAAATTAAGCCTTCTTAAATAGAATAGTTTCATTTTATTTATAAAAATTGGTGGTTGTTTATCGTTATTACTACCATAAGTATTAAATTACGAATAACCACAATCATTGGCTGATGGTGAAGAATTTGGATGAGGTCAACAAATATTAAACTAAATAATAAAAAACTTGATGACAATATTACAGATTTATATATACAATATTTTGTACATTCGACACAAACTGTAGCGTCTTTAAGAGCCCAGTCTGAAGCTGAAAGCTGAAGTTGGATACGAAGAATTAGAATAGATTTCATATCAAAATCTATTTTTAAATGAAAAAAGTAAATTTGTTGTATCACCTGAACCAATATCGATGTCTGTCTTCTTTATAATATTATATTTAATTTATAAAACAAATATCATATTTGCCTTTTTATGATGATTTCACATATTCAAAGGTTCGTTTTTTTTATGTCGCATCAAAAGACAAAATTAATATATTAATATATTATAGGCAAGGTCAGTAAGTTAACGTCGTCTGGATCCAACACAAAATATTTATAAAAATTACTTCATTAAAATTGAAGGTTTATTTAATCGCATCAAAAAATTTTGTCTACAAAATGTTGTAGAAGTTGTACAGCAGATATTCGAATATATGTTACGCTGATGGGTTCAGCTCAAAATCTAATAGGTTTGAATTTGCTCAAAATTTAGCTTTAACCACATGACGATGTAATGCTTTGATTATTAATATGGTATGTTATGTTAGTCTTGGCTGATTCAAATTATGTATAATTGATATCGAAGTTCCTAGTTGGTGTCAAAAATCTAGTTTTATGAAGAATTTCGTTGAGTAGTATCCATTTGACAGTTTACAACTTCATTTTAACAAAATATTCCATGCAGGTAGGTTATAAGCCATTATAAACCATGCTCATGACTGAAATAACACGTAAATTTTTATAAAAATCGGTTCATTAGGTTCTGATCTTATTCACTACAAACGAATATGTCATTTTTATATACGCATAGAGTCTAACCAATCGTATATCAATAATTGATCGACTTAAATCTATGTAAATTGGTTTATCAAGGTTCCTTATGCCCAATTAATTAGCCCTACAATTAACAAAAACTTA
Organism: Argyra leucocephala; assembly: GCA_963942445.1. NCBI lineage: Eukaryota > Metazoa > Arthropoda > Insecta > Diptera > Dolichopodidae > Argyra > Argyra leucocephala. The sequence goes on from OZ012677.1 coordinate 186,910,851, forward strand.
GAACATTTCTTCAATAAAAAAAAAAATAAAATTGTTAGGCATGAAGGCTTTTAACTCAAATATGCAGTTGCCATATTGATTATCGGAGTTAAAATATTAACAAATATAGATCGTATCGTACTACATATAGTAGATCCCATTTTCTTATTCATTTTCACAACACAATAAATTTACATATAAATTTTGATAATTTTGGATCGAACAATGACTTTAAATTCTAATTCAAATTTCATTGACGACAAAGAAGAATATGATTACACCATACTCTTCAATACCATATCTTATAATCCTTATATTTTTATTATAACAAAGAAATTATACATAAAATTTCGCTCCTCTCTTTTTTGTTTCTTCATCTTTTATTGTATTTTTTTCTTTATTTGTTTTGTTTTTTATTTTTATTTTTATTTTCGTTGTAATCAAACAAAGTGTATGATTTAGCAGGAATTTAAATTTGATCCATTTTTATTTTGTAAAATCTTGTTTTCATTTCTTATTTCCTTTTAAATTTCAAGTTACCTTTTAGCTAGAAATTAAAAAAAAAAAAAACAAAAAGTAAAAAAAAATTTGAGAAATCAAAATAACATAAAAAATTACTCAAATAGTGTTGAAAAGCTGTTGCAAGGACTTTCGAATTGAATCAGAGTAGAAAGGAAATTAATAAAAAAAACCTTTTCTCTTTTTCTTTACTAAAATGTATTATTTGAGTGTATTGGTGCGTATTTTTAACCCATTGATGCTTGTGTAATAATTCAGTTGAAATAAATTTTTTATTTAATGACAGGCGTACTTAAAGCTTACTTCGAGCTCATACAAACCCGGATTGACTCGAAGCCAGCTTTACTGAAGTCGATCTAAAAATTGTGTAATTGATTTGAAATTTGAGGATAAAAATGTACTTTGGAAGCTCGAAAGCTTGAAAATGACAACATTGTAACAGAATAATTTTTTTATCTATCATTTTCGCGTACAATTTTTCACATTATATTCAAGTAAACTTTTTTTTTTAATTTAATTAATTTAATATTTATTAAAACAGCCAGAATAAATCCTGCCTTTGGCATAAACAATAAACATGTCAAAAATATGGAATATATGGAGTAAAGAAGAAACAAAGGATATGTTAGAAGTAATTAATAAATTGGGAATTATTGAAAAAATACATGGAAAAAAATATAGAAATAACGAAATTTATACAACGGTAGAAACAGAAATGTCAAAAATAAATGTGGGGAATTTTTATTATGGGTAAATAGAGGTGAAATAATTTTCAATATAATTACATTAATAATAAAATCGTTCTCAATTTCATTATGAATTGTTTTCCACCATTCCAATTTAATTCTTGGTACTATATAATTTTTTTTATTGTTTTATCTTAGACTTCAACCGCATAATGTAATAATTTATGTAAAAAAAAATTTAAATTTAAATCTAATTCTGGCGAAAGAAAAAAAACTCTGTGCATTGGTGAGTTTCGGTAATTTTATACATGTGTATATTTACCTACCTATCTACACATGGTGTGAAATTTTAAATTTAACCTTCTAATTGAAAATTTAAAAAAAATTTGAAAAAATATTTAGTTTCGCTACGTCTCTTTTTAAATAACTAACATTTAAAGGTGTAATAATGAAAATTGGTTGTGAAATAGTTCAGAAATGTGTACCGAACTTTTTTCAATTTACAAATTAAATATAATGCCAATTCGAAATGCAGTTTTCACAATTGAAAAATATAAAATTTCAAAATAAACACACACACAAGTTTTGGAAAAAGTAAATACTTTTTGTGTCTAACAACAGGATAGAATATAGAATACGTAGACTGATAGTAGATAATAATTACGTAAAAAATATATATATATTTTTGACAGGTTATTGTTTTCAAACTCCAGCTTAAATTTATTGAGCTTTGTTCTACTTGACGGACACCGCCAATTTCAAAAGAAAAATATTTTTCTTTCCCTAAGCTTCTGTCTAAATTTATCATCTTACTACACGAAAATGTAGATGGTAAGATTAAAAAATATTTATTTTTCTGTGCAAGGAAGCACAAGTTATTTTTAGACAGCTTTTTCTGCAAACGGCAAAAAAACAAAAACGATTCACACCACTGCTACATAATTCATTCCAATATTTTTAAAATTTTGGGACAACACGAAACTCGAAATTGTAGATTTTTTTTTTATATTTGGAATTACAGTTTTACATTGATTGGAATTATTTAACTTTGGAACTGATTTGTTTTGAAATTATGAAACCCCGCTCAATTGTAATCACATTTTCAATTAAAGTGTATCTTATTCAATTGACTACTCTGTTGACATATAGCTATCTTCTATGATGCTCTAGAGTGTGAGTAACTGTCTGGGGAATAACGAAAATGCTATCAATTCGCAAATATTTATTATTTATTGTGTCTAACAACAGGATAGAAAAGAATACGTAGACGGATAGTAGATAATAATTACGTAAAAAATTGTATATTTTTGACAGGTTTACCGTTTTCAAACTAAATGTCCAACTCCAGCTTATTCAATAAAGTATTCTGTTGGCATATAGCTCTCTTCTATGATGCTCTAGTGTGCAGAGTAAGTCTGAGGAATAACGAAAATGCTATCAATTCGGTCTGCTTTATTAATTTTAAACATATCAATGTATCCTCAAATTTATCTAATTATTGTGACGGTGCATTAGTTTAAATGTGTTAATTATGATTATTCTAAGTGTAGTCCCATTCAAATTCTTGTTTGCTATGAATTTCTATGAATTGCTATGACTTGCTACGTATGGCTTATTTTCTCTAAAGTTCTGTTTCTGTTTTTATGTTTGTTGCTGTATTGTAAAAATTAAAATCTTATCAATTCGTCTTTGATATGATGAATAGTTCTTGTTAGTTTGAATTAATTCTTGCAATATATTTGGCTTTTGCAGCTTCGGTTCTTTTGTTGTAATTTTGTTACAAAATCCTGTATTGTCTTTTATTCTTGCTTTCTTTATTTTTTTTTAAACAAATTTTTACACGCTTGTCAATGTATTGTTTTTGTTTATTAGAAAATTTTTCGCAGGTTGTCTTCTTGAGAAAGATAGAAAGTCTCAACGTGTTTAATTAAAACATGCAAGTTGTATTCAAGTCGTCACTGAATAAATGCTTTGTATGATAGGTTGTGGAAAGATGAAGAAAGTATTTTTCTCTTCGGATTAAGAATCTTAAACATTTCGTAGAATCCTTCGCAACAGTAGAAAAAATGCGATCGTATTAATAAAACTTGCTATTTTTTTTGTTTGATGGTGAGTTCTACATAAACGCGACCTCTTAAGATCTATTGCACTTCCCCGTTTATTATCTTAGAATTATAGGTCTACGTCCTTACATAAATTTGCTATTTATTTCAATTCGAAGAATTCTTAATGCTTCGAAGTTTTCAATATTTACATTTTAGAATAGTAATATTTGGTATTAAAGTGTTCTGCTTTATTAGTAAGAGGCACATTTTGGCTTTTGAAGCATTAAATTTTACACTATTCCCACTTCCCCAGTGTTGCATTTTTTAATATCGTTATTTAGAGAACGAAAGGTGTTATTTAGGTTTCTATGAATTGTAGTATTGATTACTTCTACAACTTTTTCAAAGAAATACAAGGAATCAATCAGCAAAACTGTAAATTTGATTTGAAATCGTTGATAGAAGATCGTTTATAAATGTTAATAATATTTTAGGGGTCGATGTTAAATTTTTGTGATATAAAGCAATGCAATACAATTTCAATAGGTTTTGAAAGAAAATGTTCAATAGATATTATTTATGAATATGTTTCCATTTCCAATTGCTTCCAGTCAGTAATGGCACAATGTCAGACGCGTTCAGTATAGCTTTGGATATATCTAGAGGTAATGTAATAGTTTTGGCTTCACCGTGTTTTTCTAAGGATAAAGTTTTAAACATATCTAGGCCTAAGGTAATAGTTTTGGCTTTGCCGTACTTCCCTATATGGTATCATTTTTAAACCGTTAAAAAATCAAAAGATCACCGTTTTGATCTCAAAAGGCCATATTGGTAATCATTTAAAAGACCATTACTCTCTCTAAATATTTGTCAAGTTGAAAATTAATGAAAAAATTAAAACAAATTAAATTTTTTGTTACTTTAAAATAACAAATGATGTATACAGGTTACACAATATCTAATAGAATTAAATTTTTAAATAAATTTTGATGAATGTGATGAACGTAATGAATGTTGTCATTTAATCACAGCTTTTATTTTTTCTAAAGCTAATTTTTATTACTCAATCAGGAGAGTTCTTTCGTCTCTAAGGATATGTTGTAAAAATTAAATGTGAAATGTAAAAAAAAAAAAAACAAAAATATTGTTGTTTTTCTGTAAATTTAAAAAAAAATAAAAAATTAAGAACAAAAAAAAAACAAAAGAAAAAATAAAAAAAATAAATAAAAAATAAATAAACAATAAGAAAAGTGCTTAAAAACAAAAATAACAACGTTCTTACTGAAAGTGCAACTTAGATTTTCATTTTAATTCCTTTTAAGTAGCAGTGTAGAATTTTCAGATTTTCTTTTTGTTTTTTTTTTTTTGTTTTGATTTATAAAAATAAATGAAAATAAGTGATAGAAGTATTTTGTTTAATTCAAGAAATTGTTTTAATTTGTTAATTGAGAATGGTAATTTAAAGTAATCTTGAGATGGTCCTTGAAATTAAATTGTATATGGTAGATACATATATAGAAATGAGTTTACCCATATATATATATATTATATATATATATATATGTATAGTATGATTGACTGAAATTCCAAAGGAATGGTGTTAAGTAATGCAGTTTTTTTTTATTATTTTTTTTATTTTATTTTTTTATTAAGAATTTTGAAAGAAATTTTGTAAGAATTTTTATTTGATTGTTTTTGTTTTGGGAAATTTTTAATTAATTATTATTGCAGATAAATTTGGATTATACAAATAGAATAAAAATAGAAGGTATCAGTATGAATTTAAATTTCCAATTTTGACACTTGTAAATAATTAATATATTTTTTGCTTTTGTAAATATGTATATGTAATATTGAAATAAGTTAATTTAAAATATTTTTTTTCTAATCTCTTTTAAAATACCTTTCAAATTATGTACCTTGAAAATTTATTGAAAATTGAGTCAAGGATATATGATGTAGATATTTTTAAACTCTTAAATAAAGGTAATAGAAAAATACTTTTAATTAAATTAATATTGAATCAGTTAAGATAATAATTTCAATAAAATATAGTAATGAGAGAGATTTGAATAAAAAGTACAATTTATTGACAGAAAGAGAATTTTGTGCAACAGTGAAAATTATCAAAATTTCAATTTATGTTAAATTAAAGTTTTGCAATAAATATTGAAATTATTGAAAATTTTTACTTTGAGATTTTTAATAGTATTGAAATTTTCAGATAAATTAAGTCAAGGGAAAATTATTCAAACATGTTGGAAATGAGGTCAGTTATATAGGTACCGTGTTAAAAGTTAAAACTGATGTCGGGACAAACAGGATTCCAATAAATGAGTAGCGGGGGTTTGGGAGCGCTCAACTGTAAAAATAAGAGATCCGGCGTCCCAAGTACAATAGTCTTTAAATGTGATGAAGACAATAGGTTCGAGGCTCAATGAATTGGGGCCGAAACTCTATATCATGTGTTTAAATTGTCTTTTTCTGAAAAAAGGTTATTAATAATTATTATTATACATAATTTTTAAAATTTTTTTAGATTGGTCCAACGGTTCAGAAGTCGGGACCATAAACCTTGATCAAAAAATTTTCCAAAAACTAAAATGTCAATAATGTTCATTACGTATCAACATATGTATAAAAAACATTTTTTTTATGTTCAAAGTCTTTGGTCCCGACTTTTGAAGCGCCGGTCCAATCTGAAATTTTTTTAATAATTATGTACAATAAGTTATTATAATAACAGTAAAATCTTATATATACTAACCTAAAATAAGTCCTATAATAAATTATTTACAATAATAATAATTGTGCGCCGTGACTCCGCTAATGCAGTCAGTTTATTTAATTTCATTAGTTTGGAATAACATTTTGTTAAAATTACAAATCATAATCTTAACATTTTAATTCAATTTTCGTCATCGAACATTACAATTCTATAGTTTTAATGGTTACAAAAGATACTGTTCCATCCAAGATATTGTTTTTTCATATTATTCTGTTATATTTGGTTTGATTGTAGTTAAATTTGAAATCGTTCACTAACAGACAAAAACCTATACTATTCACGCACAATGGCAACGATAACAACAACTTCTACAGAAAACAAAAACAAATTGTCGTTGTCGTTAAAATTAAGGTATTTCGATCGAAATTAATCGAATCGTTCATCGTTATTGTTAGAGTTATTCGATTTTAGACGTAGATTGATTTATGTATTTCGATGAAAATTTGATCGAAAGAGTTTAAAAATGCTGCCATTGTAAAATTCAAATCTACGATGAAAATAACGTATGTTTGATTCTTTAACTGTCAAATTCAAATTATTATACGAAAAAAAAAACAAAATAATAGTGTTATATTTGAAATTTTTAAGTTGAAAATAAATTGAAAGTGTTTAAATAAAATATAATTACAAAATTATAAGTTTTTATAAATAAAATGATTTGAGCAGAGTTAAATTTTTCAATTTCTGATAGTGCTGGAAAACGCTATCAAATTGCAGAATTAAAAAACAAGCGAACATATATTCGGGATTATTCTAATCCACTAGATTTGGAAGATTATATGTATTTTATTTACACGTGAATTTGATGAATTATTATCTACATTATTAAAACTATTAAATTAGGACAAAAATTGAAATAGCCAATAAGTAATACGTCGATTCCAAATATAATTAAATTGGTTAGTGTATTAAGATTCTGTGCGGTTTGTACCAAGCAAATGATTTTCAACGTAGGAAATTATTTTCATGTCGGACTAGCACAGCTAATTTTTTTTTTGTTCTTAAACCTGAAGTTTTATATGTATTTGCAGTTTATAATTATGTGCAAAATGGATCAAATTCCATTACGCACTAGAAGAAAAAAGTCAGGCAAACATTATTTTTATGATTAAAGCAGGAGTACTGAAATAATTGGAGCAGTAGATGGAAAGCTTATTCAAATTAAATCACCGAAGCAAAACGTACAACATTTATGTTATAGAAGAAAGGGATTTTTTAGCATTAATGCAATTCTGATAAGTTTATACTTTATTGTAATTAGTTTACATTATTATAACAGTTTTTGTTTTTAGATATGTGATCATAATCAGGTAATTGGTTTTGTGAGTGCAAGATATCCTGGTACCTCTTTGGAAAATTTATAATTTTCATATTGCAGTCTATTTGTAACAGGCCTTTCATTCCTATTAAAATTTATTTCAATAAAAGATTATTATGAAAAATAAAGTAAAATACCTACTTTCATTTCAACTTTTAAATTTATTTTTATTCCAAAAAATATCGCAAATATAAAACAAACACCAGGTGTCCAAGCGTCACTTTTTTATTTTATCCTTTCAATTCAAAATTGAAATAATTTGTACAAAATCTCTCTTTCGATGTCACTTTCGTGGTAAAATTTTACATCGATACTAAAAAATATTTGGTTGTCAGATTATAAAATCCTCAGATGTGGATTTGTAATTTCGAAAACAAAAATGTGCCAAATTTAGAATAAATTTTTGTTATGGCAATTTTTTAATGTATTACGAAGCATTACGTAAATTATTAAGGAAAAATATAGTTCAAAATATGTTTTCACTGATAAAATAAATTGATTTCAGTATTAAAAATTTCAATTATCAAATGTAGAAAACTAGACAAGGTATATGTAACAAAAAAATAAATAAAGTCTTCCCAGCACTGTCAAGTGTAAAATATAAAACAAAAAAAAAATATTTTTGTTGTTGTCATTGTCGTTGTATTGTGCGTTAATGAACGACAACGACGTTGTCGTTGTCGTTGTTGTTCTCATTGTGCGTGACCAGATACTTTTGGTTTCTATATGGGTCACACAATTTTGAATAAATCAAAAATTAATCTACATTTTTACTTTAATTATTAAAAGATGTTTTCGTTTACCAACACTGCTAGAGCTCATAAGTAGATATTGTAGTGTTTTACTACTTATAGATAACTAATAGTTTAATTTTGAATAATTTCACTCATATTATACTTATACAGGTTAAAAAAAAAATTCGCCTGCGAGTTATAAAAATTAAACTTAATAAAACATAATAAATTAATGAAACATTTTGCATTATTTCTCTCACAAATTTGGATGTCAAATATTTTCTGGGAAGAGAGAGTAGATCTCCATTTCGGTAGTATTTGTTTAATTATATTGATTCTAATGGGTTTGTTTTTCTTTCATCAATAATTTTCTATTTGGATAACTTTCTAAAATATAAATGTACTAGAAATGGCGGCCAAAATTTTGGCGTTACCAACTATATGGTTTTATCTTTTTATGTTTTCTAATGAACAAAATAATTTTATTGTTTTTTCTAATGGAACGATTACATTACGAAATTAAATTGTGATAAACATAAAATACACTTGGTTTAAAAATCTCAGAATATTTAGTGTCTGTCATATCACTCACATTTCATATTTTTTTTTTTATTTTATTTCATTTCAATACATAATACATATTTAAAATACATATTTAAAAATTAAACACTTTTTACACTATAAACTAAACTTATTTTTTACATATTCACCATTTTTTATTTCATTAACTATTTGATTTGGTGTAATTCATTAAAGAATTTAATACCATTATACATTAGCATATTTTTTGTTTTTTTCATTTCTAATAAAATCTAGTCTGAAATTATAATTTTTTCTTATATAATAATCATGTAGTTCCCCTGCATAAACTAATCTACAACTCATATATTCTCAGTATATTTTATACTTCAATTTAAAAACAAAAATTTTGACATTCATAATAGCTGGACTCTCTAAGCAAAATCTTAGGGCTTAGTCACAGCGCAGCTTTCGCTGATGATCTAACCATATATACAGCGAATGACAACATCCAAAACGCTCAATACCATTTACAGAAACTATAAAATTAATTACCAAAAATGCAAGAGTGTTCTTTTCCGTAACACTGTCAACTTGGTCAATTATAATATTAAAAAACACTGGAGAGAATTCCATATAAATGCTCCAGATAATACAAAAATCAGCAACACGAGTAAATTCAAATATTTAGGCAATTTATACTACCATAACTATAACTTCAAAGACCATATAAAAAATCGAATAAGAAAACAACGAATGCTTTTCTAACATTACGTAAACTTTTTTATTCGAAAATTCTGTGTACTAAAGTCAAACTACTTTGTTACAAGAACTTGATAAGGCCAATATTAACTTATGATTGTTCAATCTGGTTTAACATCAATTCTTCTATGATGGAAAAAGTCAGAGTATTTGAACGAAAATGCCTAAGAGCATGTACAAATTTGAACAGAAAACCTACATAAAACTATCTGCACTATTATTCTAATAAGGCAGTTTATTCAAAGGCCAACATTATCAGATTATTCGTCTAATACGAAATCATATCCAACGGAGCAGCGAAGTTCTAGAAAATTCCTTAATAAGCCATCCTTGGTACGAAAACGACCTGTATATTAAAAGGTCATTAGACACGGGACTTATTCCGCCAGAGGGATTTGTATTCCTAGATAAAAATAATTTCATCGAAAATAGTGAATATATCCATATTATATATGATTATAAAAAAATAGTTGGAATAAAAAAGTACTACTAGGTATAAATGTAAGTGATGTGAATGATGCAGATATATTTTCATTTGATAAATATGTTCCTAATCAACACAAATTAAAAAATTCCAAACCTTTATTTTGGAAACAATTAGGATTAGGGTAGGTTATAATTATTAGTTAAGTTTTAGTTGTTAGTTAGTGTAGTATTTAAGTTTTACAAAAAAAGGTTTTTTTTTTGTTCTGAATAAATATTTTCCAGTACCAAAATTAGTCCATTAGTTATTTAATATGTACATAATAACCAATTAATATTAAATGTAAGTAAGAGAGCTAAATATAAGTTAGCATATGAATACTTTAAGCTATATATAAGAAATTCTATTTTTAAGTTTTGTTTTGGAATTATTAATTATATATTAGAAATATAAATAAAACTATTAAAAAACAAAAACATTCATTGTTCTTTGATTAATGCTAAGCCAATTTAATTTCTCTAAAGCACAATTAGATACTCATGAATGACAATGCGACATATAATGCTTCGTCCAAAACAAATCGCAATAACAATGCTCCATTTAATACGGGCAGTGCTAGTGCAGTGTCGCAATGCTACGACCAAGCAATTGCATGCATGGTATAACAGCGCTTACATTCAAAAATTACATTTCGCTTATAGCTTAGTTTCACATTTTCACTGTGAGGTATAAATAATTAATTCAAATTTAAGAATTTGTTCTTATTAAATCAATTCAATCAAACAAATACATACAAATTAAAAAACAGTAACAATAACGTAATGGGCTTGTAATGGTAATGTAATAGCCTTCTAATTGAAAATTAAAAAGAATTTGAAAAAATATTTAGTTTCGCTACGTCTCTTTTTAAATAACTATCATTTAAAGGTATAATAATGAAAATTGGTTGTGAAATAGTTCAGATATTTGTACCGGACTTTTTTCAATTTACAAATTATATATAATGCCGATTTAAAATTCGAAAGCAATTTCAAAATACACACACAAACTTTGGAAAAAGTAAATATTTATTGTGTCTAACATAAAAATTTAAAAAACAGCAACAATAACGTAATGGGCTAGAAGTTATACACAGAAATAGCAAATATACGTCTCTTACGGCCAATAGTTCAAATTGAAAACACAACCGAACTAGTTTTTTATTATGGTAAATTTTTAACAATTTATAGAAATAATATTGGATTATAATAACTTACAAAATAAATTGAAATTACTAAATAAAAATTAATTTAAGATAAAGGACATAAAAGATGATATAATTTGTAGAAATCAACATTATTCCACTTATAATAGATAATTTTTTTGATATATTACAAACGAAAATTCTTGTAATTGTTTTCATACATCAAGATCAAATATTATTTTAAAATTATCAAAATAAATAAATAAATATTAATTAGAATTGACAGGGTCAACTGTTTCGTTGCTGGTACTCTTATAAATAATATTTTATTTTATTATTTTTGTTTTTTCTTTCGTAAACATAATATTCAAGACATCCTTTTACTCTTCCAGTTCAATGTAAATTGTTTATACAATATTAAATATTAAATTGAGTGTAAGGATTTAAGCTAATCCAAAATTTCATTATCAGAAAATTAAAAAAAAAAAAAAAAAATAAACAACAAGAAAAGCAAAAATATTTATAAATTAAAAAGTAATTAGTTGAAATAAAAAGAAAATTATTTTTAAAGAAAATTGTTTTTTTATTTTTTTTTTCCTTTTTTTTTTGTTTTGCTTTTATATTAAAGTTAATTGGTGTTGCTATCTTTAAATAAATATAAACAAACATATGTGAATATGTATATATATTAAATATGTTATATTTAATTTGATTTTTAACTTTAAAGGACCTGCATTCTTCAAAAAACAAAATTTTGTCTAGACAATTTTAATTTTAGAAATGAAAAAAAAAATATAAATATAATTTTAAAATTTAGTTATGTAGGTATATAAGGTAAAAGAAAATAATTTACCTAAATTGAAAATCAAATTTTAAATTTTAAATAGTTTAAATATAAATTAATATATGAGTATGTTAATTAAGTTGTAGGTACTTGAATATATGTGGTGGTGCTGTTTGTAGGTACCCGTCGCAACACATTGATCATTTTACGACATGCCATCGCTGGTCGATGATAATGTGTGAAAATGACTAATGTGGAGCACCGGTTACTTACTTACATAATTTGTATATATATATACACGCTTGTATCATACCATAGTATAGTTAAATTAGATTTAAGTTGATATATTGTACTTTCATCATCATCATTGTCCTGTAACCCCATACGTGGGGCATAGGGCGAAAATTGTACTTTGAAATATAATATTATTCTTAGACGTAACAAAACTTAAGTTTAAGAACATAAAAAAAATAAAATAAAAATAAAATAGTTCATATAAGAGAATACCAAGCGAGTAAATTGTATTTTTATTGTAACATATGAATACATACATTAATTATATATTATGTAAATATGGTATAGTATTGAGATATGTTGAGATGTTTACTAATTTCAAAAATTATCAAAATTTCAAGAATTATTTTTACAAGCTATTCTACAAGCTTTTACTTTTGTAATACGGATGAATTACTATTAATACTATTTATATAACATTGTTAATGTAACGACACAAATGATTCGATAATTTGAATAAACGTGTATGAACAAAAACTCTCTAGCAAAGAAAGTGTTCAATATGGATATGGAAAGTTGTCGTAGGTATGGTAGATCAAACATCCAATGAAACGATCAAATGAACACAATCTAACAGAATTAACTAAAATGTAATAACGTTAATATGCAAATTCATACCCATTGAATATGAAATAAATTGTTTTCATATCAATATCAAATTGTTTGGCATTCTTAAGCTTACGGTTTTTTTTATTAATTTGTTAATATTTTTTTATGTTATAAAACCCTTAAAGTGATCGTAATTTAAATGTCTCTGACTTCGTCCTACTCGAATATTTCTAATGAACATTTTTTATCATATAATGATTGAAATTTGTTATTCATACAAATCTTTGGGCTGAGGATAGCACATGTAAAGAAAGCAGAACATATTATATGAATTAAATGGTCGTAAATATAAAATGGAGTATTTATATTGAGCTATTGTAATTGAAATATTGTAATAATCTTTGAATGTGGTAACACAACAACAAGTCTGGGCACATGTCCAATCAGAACAAATGTCCATAGTCTGTGTTATGCCATCATTGGAAGAGAGGTTTTACCATATGACCTTCTTCAGTAGTATACTGGATATTTCGAATTATTTTAGAACCGCTATACTTAAATAGCAAAGATTTTAGTTTTCTTAAACGAGTGTTTATCACAAAAAACCCATTTGCAGCTGCGGTGATGTAGGGACTGGATCCCTCTCGGAATAAATTAAATATAAAAAAAATAAGTCTAAACGAGTGTGATGGCATAAGCTTTTTAATTGTCGATTGCCCGGTATTTTGGTTGGGTTATGGGGAATTTCCACAGAACGTGTTTGATCTTACAGAAGGAGCATCCAAAGCATGTGCAACTAAAAAATACTCCTTTAATTAAATTTTTTTCCTTTTTTGATTAGTATGGCAACTAGAATTTATTAAATATGGTAGAATAAGTATGAGAACATTTATAACTAGTATCAGAGATCACCTATATTCTTTTTCGGCTTACAAAACATGAATATCTAGGCTGTACTCTTATACGGAGTAGAAACATGGACATTGAATGTGGCTGAACTACACAATTTAGAAACTTTCGGAATATACCGAACAGAGAACTTATACCGACAGAGTCCCGAACCTAGAAGTTCTTAGAAGATTGAAAATAAACAGAGAACTGTACTTCTAAATGTCAAATGTAGAAAAGTAAACTACTTTGGTTACATGATACGAGGCCCGTTTGATTACGGGCCAAGTTATCCGAGCAAAAAGTGGCAAGACAACAATCTTAACTAAAGCTGGTTCCCACATGAAAATGTGTTAATAAATATGACGTCTCGATTTTGATTCTACACATTGAATTTAATTGAAAAGGTGTTGTTTCGCGTCTTTATGCCAAAAAGGGTGTAAAACATGAAAAAACAATAATGAATTTATCGTCCGGATTTTATAGACAGCTTTGAAATTATTATTTTTTTCTAGAAATTCTACAGAATTGATAATAAAAAATATATTTATATTATTTAAAAGAACAAATGTTAAAGAAATGTAAAAAAGTATATTTTACAATACAGAAGATTGGCAAGGAAAGACTTAGGGCAAGCCAAATATAAAATATATAAAATAATGTCGTGGCTTAGAAACATTTGAAATTGGCCAGATATCAGAAGCATAGGAGAACTAGTTCATATCAGTGCAAGATGTAGAGTATGATAGAAGAGTATGCCAATAGCATAGCAAGCTTACAAGGATTAGTTGAGTGATCGCTTAACATCCAATTTGATTGATTAGCAACATAAGAAAAAGAAGAAGAAAACATGTAGGTTCTTGACCTGATTTATTAAATCCGCAATAACTTTCTTAAATAGCACAGCCTAATTTAATTTAAAATATTATCAAAATATATTTCTAATAAATCTTATCTTTCAAGTAAAATCATTTCAAACATTATTAAAATTATTTTTTATTAAAATACAAATATATTTGAATGGGATTTTATTATACAAGTCAAAGCCATAAAGTTAAATATTAATTTGAAGATTAACTCTATTTATAATTTGTTATATTAATAGTTTTTATTTTTAAATAATCAATTTCTCCTATTGAAAATATTCATATTCAAGTTTCATTGAATTAAATTTATTATGGTACAGAAACCTTTAATATTCTAACAAAATATGTATCTCATAAATTATTGAATGGAAAACTTTGATTTAACTGAATTTTTATTTTGAAAATATAAAAAAAAAAATATTTTACAAAACAAGTGGCTTAAATAGTGTTATTTGAATAAGTATCACTGCTTTATACTACATACATATATACAAATATTGTCCTTCAAACAAATTTTGACTAAATATAAATTTATTATCAAATTATTTATTATTTATTCCGATCCTTTATTAAAAATTCAGTTCTATAAATATTTAAAGAGTAAGAATAAATCATAATTTCTTAATGTATAAAATGAAAATTAAAATAAAAATCCTTTTAATTCGCTTACTAAAAGTATTTTGCCAACAGTTTCTTTGGTTAGAAAAAGAAGAAGAAAAATATAGTTTTTTTTTTTGCCTTCGAAGAAATTTATACGATTTCCCTTATTCATTTTATATTGTATTGTAACACCTCTCTTTCGATTCAGCTCTTTTCATCAATTTTTCTTTTTGTTCTAATTTTCATCGCTATTATCATTATCATGCTATTTGGGTTACAATAAATATTCGAGACATTAAGACACAAGAGAGAGTGAGAAAGGCAGATAGACAAAGATTTTCTAAATGAATTACAATAAGTGACGTTAATCCAAAGCTTAACAAATCATTATAATATCATTCAGTTTTTATCAAAAAGGAATTATTTCAAGGATAATAGCTATTTGTATGTATATATTTTTTTTTTTTATAGAAATGTATATGTGTGTGTACCTGTTGCATATATTGTATTCAATTTTACATGAGATTAAAAAAAAAAAACAAAATCAGTTTTATGTATATATACAGAGTGTTTTTGAAGGATAGTAATATTCTTAGTAAAGTTTAAAGACAGGTGAAAAATATGAAATAATTGGAAGTAGATCGAATTTATTAATTTTTAAATTTAAGATATTTTTGAAGTTTAATATTGGTAGATGAAAATGAACAACTATACCAACTAAACTAATTACACCACCTACTCGTATAATATACATTAGTATTAAGTATTATTGCTAAATTGTACAACTAAATTAAACAGATTACTTAAAGTAAACAGATACACATTTAGTAGTAAATTATCATAACAAATTTTATTAAAAAACTTGACGTTTGTAACCCGCCATAAACGACGGAAGCAAAATAAATTCTAGCATTTCTTCCTTCATTAGATTTTTCATTTCAAGTTTAAGAAAAATATGTATTTGCTTACTAATTTATCAATATCATACCTTTATTAGAATTATTAGAATGCTTTTAATTACCATATAAACAGAATATTTGTAGTGAGGTGCAAAATTTTCAATTCGCTAAGGGCTATTTACTCGATCATTTTAACGACATCTTATTTGCCATCATTGGTAATTTATAAACATATATTATTCTAAGATCTCAATAATTCTAAATAATCAATACTCTTAGACATTCTATTGTATTCAATTAGTTATAGTATAAGTTAGTCAAAAAGATAATTTAAATTTAAATTAATACAGAAATACAAAAATTCAAATAATATTTTTAATGAAAACAAAATCTTACTATATAATATAAACTTACAATAATTTTATATTTTTACAATCATAGCAGCGTTCTACTGTAAAATAAAATTAATTAAGACATAATAAAAGTAAAAAGTTCTAAGGCGACATCTAAATTTAACACTTGAATGACATGACAAAATTATGAATTAAGCTGAAATGACACAGATAACAGATGACAAATGACAAATGACAGATGACAGATGGCATATATACGCAACAAAAACAGATACTATGTTTATGATAATTACATGATGTTACAATTTGTATATATATTTCAATTTGTATATGTGTTGGAGTATTCCGTCGAACTTACAAACATCCAGATAAATGCAGAAAATTATATATATAATTTAACAAGTAATAAACAAGTAAATTTATGTTAAATGCTTTAAAATGGTTGAGTATCAATCAAAGAACTATAATGAATTGCTTAGTAATTGTCCACAAAATAAAAATTGGTAAATATCCAAATTATTTATGTGATCGTCTAGTTTATTTATCCGATATTCATAATTATTATAACTTAAAAAATGTTAATTGTTTTAGATTAAATTTATTTAGAAATGAAAAAACTAAAAATATGGCTTAAAACTTATGAAATAAGTAGTGAAACTAATACAAATGTATTTAAAAATAAATTAATAGAATATGTTAAACATAAATTTATGTAATATTAAAAATTATATTGTACAATACTAAATTATATAATTATATATAGTTAAATTAACTAAATTAAATAAATAATTAAAAAAAAAAATTCCGATTATATGATTATATCTCTCATGATCATCTAATTAATATGTTTATTATTTTAATTTCTTATCTATTTTTATTTTTTTTTTAAATATTAACTCCTGACAATTTTCATTAAAATTTTGTATTTTGGAAGTATTGTATTAATTTTTTTATCTTGTTATATTGGAAATAATATTTCATATTTTGTTCATCATTTATTATATCATATTATTATTAAGTATTATTTTTATAATTTAATACAATATTTGTTTTTTATTTTTATTTTTGTTAATATTTTAAAATTGTTTAAATTATGAAATATTTTAAATAAAATGAGGACATTTTTTTTTTAATATATTGTACATACTTAACTAGCTTTAATATTAGATGGAAATAAGCAATTATTATTATTATTATTTACTTTAAGTTTATAACTATATAAATAAATTTAATTGTATTTTGTATTATTTTTAATTTATCTCAAATGTTAATTTTGATGGATGTAAGTAATTGCTTGATCTTAGCTTGAAATAAATGAATAAAATGTAGAGATGAGATATTAAACACATACTAAAGAAGAAAAACGATAAAAATGAAAAAGCAATATTTGAGAAGAACCCTCTGTCATGTATTAAATCCGAGCAAAAAGTGGGAAGGCAAGAATCGTAGCTGAAACTGATTCACACATGAAAATGTGTTAATAAATAAAACTACAAATTGAATTTAAATGAAAAGGTGTTGTTTCGCTGCTTTATGCCAAAGTGGGCTTAAAACATGAAAAAAAAAAATAATAAAATTATCGTCCGGATTTTATAGAAATCTACATTTTTGAAATTATTATTTTTTTTTTGTAAAAATTCTACAGAATCGTTAATAAAAAATATATTTATATTATTTAAAAGAACAAATGTTAAAGATATGTAAAAAAATATATTACAATAAAAGAAAATTGGACTAAAAATTCAAAATTGCGCCTTGTTTCTATCAAAGTGTCATAATTTAAATTTAATTTAAACTTTAATTTTACCTAACACGTTGTGCAGTAATCCAAAATTAATAGATTAGAAATGACAGTTATAAATCATATAATTTATTTGGAATAATCAAATTTTAAATCGATATTGTGAGAAGCATTATGACTGGGTTTGATAATTACTTAAATTATTATAATATTTGTGTAATATCTTTTAGTCTTCTAAATATTTATAATATTTTTTTTTTTTTTTGTATGCTCTTGACATAAGTAGAGTAAAATAATATAACAAGTTAAAAAAATTTAACTACATAACAAAAAATGTATTATATGTAAATTCCCAACAAATCATAGGAAGAACGTGTTCTTTAAGAAGAAATATATACAAATCTCCCTGGTGAACTTTATGCGAATGTTCGCCTGAAAGAATTAAAAGTGAATTGATTACGTTTCATTAAGAGAATGTTTATTTCTGTTTTCTGCATTTTGTATCTATTTTTCATATATTCATATGAAAATATTTTCAGTTATTTTTTTTTAAAGTGCAAGTGTCAAGTTATAACTTAAAACATTTTTAAAGAACGTTAATCTTTAAAATAATAATAGGGAAAAATTAAAAAGAATTTAAGGTAAGTTTAAGTTTTATCAAATATATTGAGTATTTAAAATTAATGAATGTGCTTAATAAATATTGGCATTTATGTTATATATCTATACTATGTAGTATGTACATAACATTTTTTTAATATGTAATGTACTTAATATCATTCTGCTTCTAGGATTTATATTACACATTATATATATATTATTCTGCATTTATCTGGATGTTTGTAAGTTCGACGGAACGCTCCAACACATATACAAATTGCATATGTATACAAATGCATATATATACAAATTGCTTTGGTGCTTTTTTTTAACCCCTGTCTACCATGCTGAACCCTTGCAGGAAAAATTGATTGCATGAACTATATTTTTTTAATTTAATGTTAGTCTTCTTCGCAAATAATAAGGAAAAACAAAAAATAATAATAATAATATAAATAAAACAAACAATTTTTTTGATTTATAATAATAAGGACTAATAGAAATTTAATCAATAGTTTAATATGGTATAATAAGCAAAAAGCAAACAGCATTTAACACAAAAAAAAAACATAATTCACTCAAAGGTTATTCTTATTACTTAAAATTATACATAATAATACACATGTGTATCAGCATATTTGTATTGTATAATATTATACATTATACTACTTTATTACTTCTACCTTTTATTTTTGTCATTATTGTGTGCGTAACTCACTTCACTCAAAAAAAATTATTTTTGTTTTTTTTTGTTTTTTTTTTGTTTTTTTTTATTATTTGCTGTATCTGTATTCTGTATGTTCTATATGCTCCATTCCAAAAATATTATTTTATTTTCAGTGTTAAGTGTTCACTTTTCACTTCACTGTTCAGGTTCACTGTTCAAGCAATAGAACTTGATAGAAGTAGAGTAGGATAATTAACTCTACTTCTACGCCGGATAATAAAACATTGTTTTTTTTAAATTGAAAATTATTGATGAAAATGTTTTTGTATTTTTTATAAATTTTACCAATTTAGATACAAAATTTTGAATATTTTTTTAAAAATAACACAATACCATAATAACAGTTTATTCATATAGCAAAATAAGATCCCTATACAGTATACAAAAGACAAAATTTATATGAAAATAAGATCCCATTTTTAAATTTGCTCTCCCAGAGGCCACAATAACGCTAATACGGAATAATTTATACTAAATGGAACCCAACTAACGAATTATAACTAAATGGAAGTGAGTACGAGTATACCATACAAAAATACAAACATTTTATACAAATTTATTGGTATGGTACTTCTTTTTCTGTTATATAAAAAAAAAAGATTAGTGTTAGGCCAATATAAACATAAATAAAAATAAATAAAAAGTGATATAAACATAAGTACTGTAATTTCGGAATAAAGAACCTAATGAAAGAAAAAAAGAAACTAGGATTTATTTTGCTTCCGTCATTTATGACGGGTTACAAAGCTAGTATTGTAATAATAAACATAAATAATTATGAGCAGATAATATTTCAATATAAAAGCAAAGAAAAATGCTAAAGAAATAACCGATCATTTTAGTTCTATATTTTTTAATAATAAAATAATAGGGCAAGATATGTATCAATCGGTTCACTTACCAGAGATTAGTGATGATAATTTGATTGATAATATTAATAATGAATTTTGTGGCGAAATACATAATTTTGATGAAAATAGAAATTTAATAGAGGAATCAGTTTCTTTAACAGAAGATGGTCTTAATGGTTTGAAATTTGAGTGAAATTTTCAATTACAAATGTTAGCTTGAATGAATTTATATATATACTGCGTGATAAGATTCCAGAACTTCTATCTGACTCCAGATCGCTCAAAAAAAAAACCAAGAGAAAATATGAAGAAAACAGTGGAACCTGATTATTATATACATTATATACATTACGTGGTCAAAGATGGTATCACAGCCTTTTTTTTGTACTGGGATAATTTTGCAAAATGAATGTATAAATCTTGATATCTAAATATTGACGGACTTCCAATTGCCAAGAGTTCAAACAGCCAAGTATGGTCAATACTTGCTCATATTGTAAACACAGATTATGTTTTTGTTTTTTCCTGGCAAGGAACTAAGAAAAAAATTGAAATCAAATGTTTTAATTTAGTTCTTGTTTTGAAAAGTAAGTATCTATACTATAATAGAAATATATGAATAACATTATTTTATGAAAATATTATAGTTATATACACATAAAAAAAAAAAAAAAAAAAAAAAAATCAATGGTTGCTTGTCAGATCCAATCGAGGTGTCATATGGTGTGCCTCAAGGAAGTGTCTTGGGTGTGTTATTGTTTCTGATTTTTATTAATGATATGGAGAAGGCGGTGAATTATAGTAAATTGATACAATTTGCGGATGATGCGTTGTTATATATTGCTGGAGCATGTTTAAGTGAATGTGTTGATAAAATAAATGTTGATTTAAATAGTTTAGGTAGGTGGCTAAATATGAATAAACTTAAATTAAATATAGATAAAACTAAATGTTTAATTATTAATGGAAGGGAAAATGAAAATCATAATATTATAATAGATAATAAAAACATTGAAAGAATCGAAGAGATAAAGTAGTTAGGAGTAATAATAGATTGTAAATTAAATTTTAAAAGTCATATTAATTATGTTTGTAAAAAAGATCGCTAAAAAAGTAAATTTTTTTAATCAAATTAGAAATAAAATATCTATTAAGTGTGCAATCAATTTACATAATACAATGATCAAACCACACTTTGAATATTGTTCTTTCTGTATTATTTATGTGTAATTCTGAAATGATGGGTAGATTGCAAAGACTTCAGAACAAGTCTATGAGAGTTGTTTCTTAGATTGAATCGTTATGCTTCAGTACATGCAATGTTGGACACGTTAAAATAGCTAAATATTGAACAACAAATTAAAATGAATGTTTTGATCATTGTATTTAAAATAAAAAACGGGCTTTACCCAAATTATTTATGTAATAAAATTGTATATAATGGAGACATACATGAATATAATTTAAGAAATAATGCTTATTTTAGACTAGATTTTTATAGAAATGAAAAAACAAAAAATATGATCATGTACAAAGGTTTGCAATTATATAACAATCTTCCTACAGAATTACAAACCAAATTAAAATTCATGTAAAGGATAATTTTTAAATGAATTAAATTAGATTAACTCCATATTAAGTAAATTTATTTTTTATTATTTATTAATGTATGAATATTATTGTAATTGTAAATAGTTTTATATGAACTAAATAAAATAATAATAATAATAATTAAAATTCATTTATTTTTAAAGGTGCAGTTCACAAAACGTTTAATAATGCTACAGATGAAGTAATTGAAAATGTAATCAAACAGCATTTTCAACACGCAAAGGATCGAATAATTAAAAGAAAAATTTGGAAAAATAATATCATCTAAATTTTTAATGTATTTCCTAACATAGAGAAGAAAAAAATAAAATAATGTTAAATATTTATTTTTACATTTCCAACTTTCGGTCTTTAATTTTGATTTTTACATATAAACTAGATTTTAGAAAATAATTTTATTATATGTATATTATATTATTATGCCTTAATTTCATTTTACAATTTTCCTTATTTCTAAATTTTAATAATTAAAAGCTTATACTAATGTATTTACACCTAAGACTTTTAATTTACTTAGACTAACCTGAACTTTTCTATTAATAATAATTTTAAAAATTAATTAACTAAATTAAAAAATTAAAAAAAAGTAAAAAATAAAATAACCTTAAATATTTATAATAAAATAAATATTAATAATTAAATTTTGATGAATTTTATTGGAAATTATTTTAAGTCCCTGGAACACATATTATCTTCGTCTAAAAATTCTATTTTTATTCTACTAAACATTCGCATTTCGTTCATATATGAACTCGTATTATCTTCTTCTTAATATTCCCTTTTTATTCTTCTAAACATTCGTATTTTCTTCTTCTCGGGGAAGCTAATGCGATTCAATTTACGATTGTCGCTACGATGTCAACCTTTTCATAATACTAATGAATCGCAGAAGAATAAAATATGAATTCACGGCGAACAAATACATTCTTCTAGGGGATACTTCCGCGATAATTATGCGATTCTCATGGTTTGTTGGGTTGTAAAAATTCAAGTGTTTCATTTTCAACATAATAACATAACTTTCTTACATTTTTTCGAACCTAAACTCTGTCATGTATTTTTTTCCCTCCAAAATAAGTAGAATTAAAAATGTTTATTAATGCCTGATTGGCAGCAAAGAGAATAGAAACAAAATTTATATATAAGTTCAGCCTGTTGTTATTCATTAACTTCTATACGAGTAATATACCAACGTTTATTATAAAAGAGTTCTACTGTTCTATTAATTTTTATCAAGTAAAAATTCAGTACAGTTAATTGTTACAGATTAGAACATTTTTATTTCACCCTGTTACTGTACTTTTGTATTTACTGTAAATGTATTTGTAACAAAATATTATTTTCCTTCAAAAAATATGCGCATACTAAGTTAAAGTTAATTCAAATATTTTATTTTGATGTTGAGATGAGGTTTCTTCCATAAAGACGATTACATTTCAATGTCAAATACATATTAGAAACCCTACAGATTGATATAAATTATAATTTCTAATTGCTAAATAAGAGTGTAAAATGATTTGTTCTTGCTGCTTTGAAATGTTTTAATTTACTACCATTGGAATAGTATAATTGAATAGTTATTTCAAAGAAACTACATAGTACTTTGTAATGTGTATCTAAAATAATTTTAATTTGATTATCTTTAATTATGAGCTTGTTTGTATCCCTTAGAAAATAAATTTGAATTTTATTTGAAAGACAAAAAAAAAAAACTTAGTTTATTATGAAGGATAATGAAATGATTTTAGAATTTTAATTTTATCAAGATAAGAATTTAGTTGGGGTAGTAAAAAAATAAAAAACAAAAAAAAAATTGGATGAAAAAATAAATATGTAAAATGTTTCTGTATAAGAATTTTGTGATTCAATTTGAGAATTGGAATTCGCAGAAAATGAAAAATTATATTTTAAGAAATGTATCTTTACAAAATGAAATTATTAAATTGAAAATTTATTTGAAAAAATCCATCTAAATATTATTAAATTTTCCCAGGAATTTCTAGAATTTAACAGTTAATTAAAAATAAAATTTATTATAATAGAAAATGTTATTAGATATATTGCAGTTGAATAATATTTGATCAAGTTAAGGATAATTCATTTATTTCGAAATTTTTAATACAGTTAAACATGTTGAAAATATAATAGTGAAAATAGTCGAATATTTTCCTTTTAATTCGAGTCGAGTACAAAACACTGAAGAAGTCTGCAAGTAGTAGACGAAATACGCGTATCTGTATGATAAGCATATCAGTAAAATTAAAAAGAAAATATTCGATTATTTTCACTATTATACCAAAATTTTACTCTAACGCTGGAAAACAGGTTTTTATAAAAAAAATAAAAAAAATTTGGAAAATGTTGAAAATGTTGAGTTAGTTAATAAAGCTAATACTTGCTAATCTTTGATAGATTTTAGGAAAAGTTCAGTTTCGAAAGTTGGGTACAATTTAACATCAATATGGAGTCATATGAAATTGTATTTGTTAATCCCTTTTGGCAAAATCTCTTTTTTGCTAAAAAAACATATTTTTTTTTGGCAACAAGGCCTCAACTTTAAAGTAAAATTACATTGAAATTTTTTTTTTTTACTAAAATGTTACTGTTTGCGCTCACTTGAGCTCGGTAAAACAGGTTTTCATTAAATGTGTAGTGGGAGCTTTGAGAATAAAGTTTAGGTCGTTTACGAAAAAGTTATGAAACTAAAGTTTATTACCAGAAGTTACATACATAGACAGATGTGCATATCGATTTTGCCTAAACAATTAATAAAAAACAAATCGCATTTTAAAAAATTGGATTTTGCCCATTTTAAATCAATTAAAAAAATAAAACAGATTTTTTTTTTTTTTTTTTTTTTTATATTATAGCCAAAACTTAGGTTTTGAACCTTTAAGTACTTGCGTACCGTTGACTATTTGAAAAAGGAAAGGATAGTTAGAGGAAAGGAAAGAAAAAGGAAGAAGAAAAGTTTTGTGGGAAAGAGCGAACAATGTTGTTAATATTCGTCTTAAACCTCTGTAAGTCATAAATAAAAAATCCTTCTCTCATTGGGAATGCTTCGATTGGGACGCGGTTCCACAATCGAGATGTTCTTACTATAAAAGAATTTCCATAGCCGGACTTAAACCATCTCGGAATTTCCACTGTGAAAGGGTGGGCACTTGATGCCTCTCGTGTTGTGCGATTGAATTGCTTAAGAGGAGGAAGAAGTGATTTTAATTCCTCGGAACAAGTGCCAACACCAAGCAGATATCTATAAAATAGAGTAAGTGCTCCAACAATACGACGATGACCAAGTGGTATAAGGGATGAGGTCACATTTATGTCGCCTATAAGACGAATGGCGCGGTTTTGAACTTTGTCCAAAAAATTTAAAGCGGTTTTTGGTGCACCTGCCCATAAATGTGAGTTATACTCGAGCTTGGGTCGTATATATGCTTTATAGATTTTTAAAAGGTCTCGAGATGAAAAATAAGTTTTGCAGCGGCTCAAAAATCCTAAACATTTTGCGGCGCTTTTCGCAATATCGAAAATATGCTCATTCCAGTGCATATTTTGATTCACTCGCATTCCGAGAATGTTCAGATCTTTGAGTCGCTGGATACCTTCATTTTGAAGCCGGAGAATTGGTTCGAATGTTGTGAGCTTGTTACTAACAAAACAGCTTTGAGTTTTTGAAGTGTTAAACTCGACTCTGTTAGCTTTACCCCAGTCGACAATTTTGGCAAGGTCGTGATTGAGCGCGCCGGCCATCATTGTTCTTTTGGAGGTGACTGCGGAAGCTGTAGCATTAGTTTGTTTTAGAAAATCATATGATGCTACTAGAGTGCTGTCATCAGCAAAACTATGGATTGGATTGAAAGTTAATTTGAGAAGGTCATTAATGAAAATGAGAAATAGGGTGGGGGAAAGGACAGAGCCTTGTGGAACACCAGCATTGATTTGAAGTTGGTCGGAAAAAGAACCGTCAACTGAAACTATGATAGATCGATTTAAAAGAAAACTTTCAATCCATTTAGAAAAGGTTGAACCAAGGCCTATAGCGTTGCATTTTGCTATAAGAGCAGAATGCCAAACTCGATCAAAAGCCTTAGATATATCCAGAGCTACAACAGTAGCTTCACCAGATTGATGCAGGCTGGTAGTTGAGGTTCTCGCAGAGGCATGTCATGAGATCACCGGTGGAACGTTGGGCTCGAAAGCCGTATTGGCTATCATGAATTATACCTCTACTGTCAAGATATTTCTTCAGCTTATGATTAATTAAGATTTCCATCGTTTTTGAAATAATGGAAGTAATAGCTATGGGCCTATAGTTTGAAGGATTGCTTTTGTCACCTTTTTTAGGAATAGGATAAACTTGGGCAACTTTCCAATAGGAGGGGTAAGTTCCTGACGAAAAGGACAAATGGAATAAGTTGCGCAGAGGCTTAGAAATAGCGAAGGCAATGTGTCGCAGCACAATTGCAGGTATACCATCAGGACCGGTAGATTTTTTTATTAGGGGAGATTTTGAAAAAAACAAGAATTTTAGAGTAAATAAGATCAACAGTTGACTTAAAAAGGTTTATTCTCTTACAGTTCATATTTGATTCCACATTTAATTTTCAGCTGCACTGTGATCATATTCGAGAATAAGAAATGGTAATATAAAAGGTTTTTAAGACCGGTTAGAGTGTTAGACCTTGCGAAAAACTTTTGTATTACTAATTCGTGAATATATCAGTTTAATATCGTCTGGTGTTGGAGCATATAATGCGACGTCCCGGTGTGAGCACACAAGACCCTACATTCTACAAATCGGCTGCTGGGTTTCGCCAATGACGCCGATATTATCAGAAAATCAAAACGAGTA
The DNA here is from genome assembly GCA_963942445.1 of Argyra leucocephala. NCBI lineage: Eukaryota > Metazoa > Arthropoda > Insecta > Diptera > Dolichopodidae > Argyra > Argyra leucocephala. Next base: position 186,937,429 of record OZ012677.1, read on the forward strand.
GTCATCGAAGCCTCTATACAGATTAAAGAGGAAGCAGGTAAAGCGGATCTTCTCATAAATGAAAATAAAACAAAATATATACTGTCGACAAATAAAATGTCCTCACAATATCATATAGGACACAACATTATAATATAATTTTAACGTAGTTCAGGAGTTTATCTACCTTGGAACCAACCAACAGCACCAATAAATAATATTGATGTTAAAATTTGTCGAAGAATGACTCTTGCAAACCGTGGGTACTTCGTTTTGTCAAAACAACTGGATTCAAAATTCCTAATTCAAAATATCAAGACATAATTATACAAAACGCTCATCCTTCCGGTGCTCCTATAATGGTTCTGAATCGTAGATATTACCAAAAGCAAGCGAACATGCACTTGGTATCTTTGAAAGAAAAATTCTTTAATTCTCTTTGAAATCAAACCCTGGAGAACGCGTCATCGATGGTGGAAAAATTCAAATCACAAACTGGAGAGATTTCACATAAGTAATTAAGTAATGTTGTTTGCTCATTACTTGATTAATATTGATGGCGTCAAATCGATTAGCAAAAATTTTTTACGTATTAATGAATTTAGCAATGATGGAAACCGAAAGTAGTTCCACTTTATTTTCAACGTCTAAAAGTTATTACTTTAGTTACATTATTTAACTGATTATTTGGAGCTAAATAAATGAATGATCATAACTGTATGTAACAATCGTCGGCTAATAGTAGATATCTATTCTCACTCAGAAAATACTTTTGGGTCTAGTAATAAGTTAGTGTTCGAAATCTTAAACAATTTGTTGAAAAAAGCAAATTAGAGTAATATAAGTTAGTTGGGGTATATAGATTGCATAATCAAGTACTAATAGCTGAGATTAATTTTAAAACGTTAATTACCTTTATGTGTTTTAAAGTTTTCTGCATAAATGTAAGGATTAAGAAGGATTATCATGTAAATATTAATTTAAGTTAGTATTTTAATCAAAGTATAAACAGTTTGCATAATTGCTTTTTAGTACTATTTTACATTTACTAAAATTTTATATTTCTATACTAACAGCATGTTTTTTGTTTTTTTTTACTAATACTCATTCATTACCAACATCAACATCATACAAATACAAATATTACAAAATAAAATTACAGACCAAAAGTACTATAAATTCATTCAAGGGCATGTCTTCGATGGAAAACGCCGCTCCAAGTTAAAATAGTTGAATTACATAACAAATAATTGCTTATTGTATTTATACTTAGATTGTAAATAAATTTAGGAAATTAATAAAGAAAAAAAAAATGCATTAACAGTCTCGGTTTGTACTTGACCCACTACAAGTTTATTATATTGCAAAAGAAAAAGTTTATTAAGCTTTTGGTTACTAATAGACGTCTGGGCCTATATACTCTAAGCCCAAATTTGACAGGATAATTATTAAATATAATAATGGAATATTTTATATTAATAATGGAAAAGTTTCATTTTCATTTTAAAAGCATATGTTTTTTTAACTTCTGATTATAACTACAATCTGTATACTAGAATACAATAAGAAAATATTTTCGTTATGTAGAGTTTGAGTTTGCTGCAACCATTATACTTGAATAATATCAACTTGAAATATCTAATGATAAACTTTTGAGTCTAGGTGTATGCATGAGCAATTCAAGGTGTATGCATGAGCAATTCGGTTAGTTTTATTGACTGTTGCTTTAATCTATTGCTGTAGTTGCTGGTATATTTTATAATAATTCATTGTGAAGTGAAATATATCATTGTTCTTATTTTACCATCTCCCCAATAGCATATACAAATGAACTATGGAATAATCCAAAAAATAGATTTTTCTTCCATTGAAGTGGCATCATGTGTGCTATATTCTGCTGAATTTTTCTGTTATTTTTCTCAATTCAGAATCTATTATAAACCCTAAATAATTTTATGCGTCAGGTTTTTAAATTTTCATTTTGTTGTATAAAAGAGTTAAAGATTTAAAATGTTTAGATTTAAAATATATATATACTTTGTTTTATTAGTAATTATAGCCAATTTGTGGTTGTACATAAAATAATTTATATATTGTGGTTAGGTCATAATTGATGTTTGTCTCTAAATGCATACTACTATTTCCGTCATAAGCATATATTGAAATGGTTGTCCCTGAAAAATTAGTTTGACTAAACTGTTTATATATCAAATATATATATATATATATATACCCTAGTCACAGTCCATGTTTTCGATTGTACTTATATAGTGTTCTATGCAAACGAATTGTTTCCTTTCAGTTATATAGATTCTAAACTAATTTTGTTCAATACCACTTATCCCATATTCATATAATTTTCGTAAGAGTATTTTTCTATCTACCATATCGAATGCTTTCGTGACATCAAAAAACATCAATATTATCTTTTTTTATTCCCTAATCTATTTTGAATACTGGTTAGGAGATCAAAAATACCTATATTGTATTTTCCTTGATATTTTTTTTCCAAATGCTCTGTAAATTAGGATGTTTATATACGTTTTGATTACTTTATCAAAGATTTTAGTGTTTCTATGTATTGATTTTAAGTGGACTTGGTAATTTCCCTTCTTTCAATGTTGTACTAATTATTAATGTAGTTAACTGCATACATAACTCCGTCTTAAATTTAACAATGTCAGAACTAATTTTACATCTATCCCGATTAATTTAGAGTTAGATAACTTATCTATTAGCTCTATTTGATTTTTGTCTATAGGTTAAATTAACTTAAATGGTATTATATATTGTTGGTACATATATCATATTTGAGTAGGTGTATATAAATCGTAAACAATTCATGTAATTCAGCTTCTTAATACCTTCAAGCAATTGTGACTTTTCAAACTGCTAACTATATTGCCTTATCAAAAATTCAAAAATGATAATATGTCACATTATAGTTTTGGATTCTTGTACATTTAGGTTGAGTATGTTGTAAAAATTATTTGATTTTTTAATACGAATATTTTTAAAATTTTAATAGAACTTTTACGGTTCCGTACTGGTTTCAGAACACTGCTCTAATCTACTAAGCATACAAATTTTTATCATAAATTCTTCAAATTATTCTATTTTAAATCCCACAACAATGCAATGAACCATTAATTAAAATAATATGCATATATACATAGTCTAACTAAACTATTAAATTTCACCAATATTAATAAATTTAATTAAAAAATTTTTCCTGCATATAAAAATATGCAATTGCCATTTTTTTACCCATTTTTCTCTATGGATGTGGTGAACCACTTTATTAAGTATAAAAATATTTTATAAGTTTTTTTATATATTGTATTTTTTGAAATCATAAAAAATTGCCTAATTTTATTTTTTAATAAAAAAACTTATTATTTTTTTGTTTTTTATATTAAATAATTTGGTAGCTTAGTAAAATCTAAAAAATTAATATTAAAAATTTCATTTAAATTCCATTTCAACTAATAAGAGAAAACTTTTTGTTACAATTAAAATAAAAGTGAAACTTTTCAATCCAGCATATATATATATATATATCTATATTCCTTTAAATTTGAGCATTATTATCTGTTTGAAATATTAATACATACAAAAAATAAAAAAATAAAACAAAAAATAGTTCATAAAGAAATGAAATGAAAATTTCATTTCCATTAAATTGAAAGTGAAAAAAGGAATTAAAAAAAGAAATTTCATCACTTTTTTTTTTTTTTTTTAAGTAAAAAGCACCAAAAAATTAAATCAACATTTTTAACTTAATTTTTTAAATTAACATGATAATTTTCATTTCCAAAAAAAAAAAAAAAACTTTTAGGTTAAAAAGAAAATTAAAAAATTAGGTTAAGGTTTTTGTTTTTTAAAATATTTTAATTATTTTATAATTTAATTTTAATGTAAATTAATTTCAATCATAAAAAAATAATATTATAAACTCAACTGTATAAATACAAATAAAAAAAACAAACAAAATAAAAAGAAAATAGTTGCAATACACTGAATTAGCATAAGAATTTTGCGCTTCATCATGAGTAATGTTTTAAAAAAAAGGGGTTTAACTCAAATTTTTCAAATAATCCTGAACCGAATAGAATGCAATTCGAAAAAGTGATTGAAAATTACTGCAATCTACATTCATGAAGTAGAAAAAGAGGATACAATCTAAATTTATGATTTGTAATTTGGAAATAGTTTTTTTTGCCCTTCGGGATGTGGATTTGGAAAATTTTGCACAAATTTGTATTACAGAAAAATTTAAAAATTGTTCTGATGTAAAACACTGCTTGAGTATTCAATTCTGTAATGGGAAAATGATATTCTGAAAAGCAATAATAGGTTACAGTCTACCTTTAGTTTTTGGTATTCTCTTTAGGGAAATTGTTGCGATTGTTTTGAATTATCTATCACCAGAGTGAATATCGTTATCAACTTTTACCGGTATACAACTGGTGAATCAAATGAGAAAAATTTAAGCTAACTATATGGTTATAGAAAACTTAAGGTGCTCTAAGCTTTCGTAACGATATTCGCTTGACAAATGATGTAAATTTCTTATTGCTTCACTTACTCATCGGCGTATCGCTGGAGTACTGATTCTGGAATCGTTGGAGCACCACGAGGCATCTATTTGACTAAGAAATCTTTTATAGATACCCTTTGGGAGTAGGTACATGTTCAGAAGAACTAAAATCACTACTTCCGCTATTTAAACAATTCCGTCGGGTAACGCGAAAGATTACAAAAGAACATCCCCCCTCCCCCCATATCGTGGAAATATTAAGATGGTTCAAGACTGGTTATGGAAATTCGTTTATAGTGAGCACTTTTAGAATGTGGAATCGTATTCCACTATAAGAATTCACAAGAAGGGCTTATGTTTTTGATTTACAAAAATTCAAACAGCATACAAATACTTCGCAACTTCCTCCACCGAATCTTTCTAGTACTGCTTTCTCTTTTGTTCTGTAACTATACATTATTTTTTTCAAAAGCGAATGGTACGAAGGTGTAAAGTGACCTGAGTTATGGCTAATAATATATATAAAAAAAATATTGAATTTATTATCAGAAAGACATTTGGGCTGTTTGAAAACTAATGAAATCAATGGACAGTTGCATACATGAGTATATTTTTCTTCATTGAGTGTTTTATTTATACTCGCTAAAAGCTACACAATTCCTCTATTGTAATATAACACAGTGTATGAACACAATTACTTACAATAGCTTTTATTTAGAATTGTTATTGTCTAAAGTACTTCGTCTTCATAATAGCATAGTTTTATTGATAACCAACACTGTTAACTATTTTTTATCAATTATTTTATCTCAAAAGTTCTCGTTAGAATTCAAGCATGGGACCTTTTGGTTGAAAGACAGGTTTATTTATTTAGTTTAGCTCAAACTTCATTACAATAATTATTATTTTTTTGTTTTTACAGTACAACATAACACATTCAATTTACAAATTAAAATTATATCTAACTTAGAACTAGTTGAAATAAATTGCACATTGAAATGCATTCAATGCAGAACATTGAAATAAATTGCACACATATTTTAATTACTACAGATTACTTATATAATTTAAGTTTTTGAGTCTGTTTCGAAAGTGTGAAGTCAATATAGCTTATGTGTTTATTACCAATTGGTAACACTCTATGAATTGGCTCATAATTGACATAATTGGTCCTATGGAAGCTTAATGTAAGGAAGTTTGTATTTCGTAGGCGATTATTTGTTGTTGATTGTTGATGTTATTCAAAATCTGAGGAGAAGTAATGTTTTCTTTAAAATTTTAAGTAAGAAAAATAACATTCGCGACTTCTCGTCTTATTTTCAAAGTTTTCAAATGAATTAAATTCAATCTATGCTCATATGGAGGTAAAATTATAGATTTCACCATTAGAAATTACGCAAAGCAAATCTTAAAAAATTTTGTTTGCACTGCTTCAATCCTGTTAATATGAACATCATAGAAAGGTGACCAAACTTGACTAGCATACTCCAAATTTGATCTAACGAGACTAGAATACAAAGACTTGAGAACATAGGGATCGTTAAATTCCTTTGACCAACGTTTAACAAATCTGCTCTACCTACTGCGTCACCCAGAATCGTGTAAATTCTCATCTTAACCTACTATAAATTATCAAATCAGTCTTTAAAAAATAATTTATATTTGTAGCTATGAGCATGCATCCTATGATATCTCTTGGCCTGAGAATATTTATATTGATTACATTATTGACTCTTCTGAGGGAGATGTTGCATCCGCGTAGAACCTAATGATTATATCCTAAGGATACCTGTCTAGCTTTCCAAAAATATATACCTTTAATGCCGTGTTTTATCTTTTAAGGACGAAAAGGACATTTTAAAGTTGACCATGTTGTTTTGATGTTTTTGTATATAAACCGTTATATCTGTTGATCTATTAGATATATATATATATATATATGTATTTAGTTTTTTATCTAGCAAGATAACGATCTGGAGCATATTTCAACATTTATTTGATGATGATCGACGTTGCCGTTCTGGAAATAGAATTTTTGAAAAAAAAAAAATATTTTCGAACAATAATTCAAAACCAACAACAAAAACATTTTATGATTTGATGATTTAGAGCTGTCAAAATGAAATGTCTCAAGCTGTCAAAATGAAATGCAACAACGACAAATTTTGAATTTTGATCAAATATTTGTCGCCGACATTGTCATTTCGTACTATTTGCTATGACGCTATTTACACACATTTGTTCAAAACATAATTTGCCGACATACAATGTGGTTTTCATTGAAATTCAGGCTTAGCTTATAATTTTATTTAAAATTAATATTATAAATAACATTAAGTAATGAATAAATATTTGTTATAATTTGCTTGATTTAAGCTCAGCATAAATAAATAAATAATCATTAATTTATCTTATATTTTATGGTATAGTACAGCCATCGGCAACGTGCGGTGCGGCTCATGGGCTAAATGCGGCCCATTCGGTTTTTAAATTCGGCCCATTGTGTTTTTATTTTTACAATTAGTTTTATTCGTTCGCCACTATTAAAATTCTTAATTAAAAAACTCGACTCTTATTATTTTGACTGTTTCGATAGCTAGTATTGCGAAGTAAGGTGGCTAAGGTTTTTTTAGTTGAAAGAAGCTATACATATATTTATGGTTAAAAGCAAAAGAGAAGTATTAGAATTATCGGATCCAAAATGGTTTTTTGATTTAGCATCCTTAATAGACATCACTTCTTTAATGAACGAATTAAACCGAAAGCTTCAAATAAAAGGAGTTGTGATCAATGAAGCAATATATTAAAATATCAAAGCTTTTCAGATTAAACTAAAACTACTTAAAAACAATATTTTAAAAAATGACACCCCTAACACGTCTTTTTGTGCAATAATGTTAGAACAAGAATTGAATGTTTCTTTATCAAATAGCAAATTTCACAGCCGTTCCAAAGAAATTGATCTTTTCAAAATTCATTTGCAATTAAACTTGAATATTTTCCCAATTACTTGAAAATGGAGTTAATTGACCTACAATCCAATGATGTTTTAAAATTAATTTTTGACCCATCGCAGCTGAAAGCATTTTATTCTAATCTACCAGACTCTGCTGCTCAAAACTTTCAAACAATACCAAATTTCTCATTAATTACAATTACACTATTTTGTTTTCGTTTTTGTTAAATGTGGATTTATAAAATTCTGTAATTGTGTAAATTTATTTTTGAAAACTTGTTTTAATTAAAATTAAATTATTTGTGACAGTTGAAAATGTAACAGTAAGTATTAAACCCCTGTGGCCCATGCTCTTATCCAGAAAATTTATTTTGGCTCATTGGTTGAAAAGTTTGCCGATGGTTGGTATAGTATATAATATGTCGAATATCGACAAAATAAAGTAATAAAGAAAGCTTTTCCAAGTGAATCTAAAGATAAATAATTCAAGTAGACACACAAGTAATATCCAGACACAGCGGTATCCAAAAATTAGAAGTATATTTCTTTAGATCGATTAAAATGATTAAAAAAGCTGTGATTTGTCCAGATCTGTATAAAAGTATAATTATTTTATAACAGTGAAAATAGTCGAATATTTTCCTTTTAATTTTACTGATATGTTTATCATACAGATACGCGTATTTCGTCTACTACTTGCAGACTTCTTTAGTGTTTTGTACTATATTTTTTTTATAAGAAGTTTTTATAAAAAAAAAAAAAAAAATTATTTTACTTTTTTGTCAAATGACAGTTAAAACACAATAATTGCAGTGTTTTTTCTGTCTTTAATTTTAAACTGCTAAAATTGTACTACGTTAACTAATTTAATAAATTATAGTAAGATAAATTAAAAAATAAAACTAAACAGTACATGTCACCAATTTCCTTCACCATTTTGATCTACTTTATCTAACATTTAAATTAACCTTCATTAATTTCTCAATTATCCAATTGTACACATATATATATATTTGTGTTTTTTTTTTAAATATTTTTCTTACTTTGCAAATCAAAACAAAACCAAAAGAAATAAAAAAGAAAACAAGAAAAAAGTGTACATCTAAATTTTATTTACGCCTTCTAAAATATTTACTCCATTTATTTAACAAGAAATCTGATTCTACACGTTTTTTTTTCTTGCATTTATTTTTACTACCTTTCCTTACTCACTTTCTCCATACATTATATATTTTTCTTCATTGTCTTCTTCGTCTTATTTTAGAATCTGAATAATTTTATATTATTTTTATTTTTCTTTTTGTTTTTTTTTTTTTTGTTTAATTAAATCCTTTCTCACTTTTAAAGCTGATTTATAATTTTTTTTATGTATTAAGAGAGTATCTATCCTAGAATAACAAAACATTTTCTTTAGTTTTCTATTCTTGATATTTTATTTTATACTAGATTTTTTTTTTTTTTTTTGTGAAATTCTACTCTACTCTACTTCCTCAAAAAAAAACAAAAAAAAAACAAAAAGAAAAATTAAAAAAAAAAAAATAAAATAAAAAAGACAAATGTTCAAATTGTAAAGTCAATAAAATCATGTTAAATACAAAATCTTTTAAAATTTCCACAATCTTTAAAATAATGTTTATGGTGTATTAAATTTTTCCTCAAAATTATTTTTAATCCGTTAACACATTATGAATTTGAGTACTAAAAACAATAAGTTCTATTCGTTTGTAATAATATATGTATTGTTTATTATTCAAAAATTGTATAATAAACAAATTTGTTATATAAATTTCATAACATTAGGGTAAGAAATATATTAGGGCAGATTGAGTTGAGTAAGCATTTTTTTTTATACAAATACAATAAAAAATACAATAAAATTTTACAAATGCACAAGCAAAATAGTCGAGTTAGCAAAATATAACTGATATGAAATGAAAATGTTTTTCATCATCAATATATTATATATGTAGGGTTAAAATACTGGTACCCAATACAGAACAAACAAAAGAAGGTGCAACAATACCTTAACCGCAACAAATTTCACTCATTAGAGAAGTGTGGGATAATATACTAACGGGAATATTATGATTGCAAACATTAAAGGTGAGAGTCAACATTTACAGAAATGTTACTTAATTGTGTTTCTTTAAACATTGAAAAAATAAAAAACATTTGTAATAAAAGAGAAAATAATGGGCCCAGACTCTCTGAATAAATAAATAAATAAAAGAGAAAGAAAATGCTAAATTGAAACATTATATATTTTTCTCATTCAATTTTTCACTCCTCTTAGAAGGACCGTAGCGTACTTAATCAAAAACGGAAAGGTGATTCAACCTAAGTTACTGTTAAGAGTGTAACAAAAAAAAAGGAGAGACCTTCGGCAGGGCGAACTCAGAGTCACAAGTTGTAAAAGTGTAATTAACTTTTCAATTATCATTGTTTTTACAGAGTAGTCTACTGTTGCTATTCTACTTAATGTCGCTTTTGCTATCTAACGTCTAGTTATATTTAACAAAAATAATAGTTTAACAACGAAATGGTCTCTGTAACAATTTTGGATATTCACTTAATTTTTTTAACTTAAAATTCAATTACCGACTTACATTCATCGATAGAAAAGCTCCTAAGATATTCGGTTGCTCAAATGCTGCGGCCCAAATTGAAATAAAATAAAATAAAATTAAAATTGATTCATGAGTTCAACGAATTGAAATTGCATAAAATCAAATAAATTTCGTGAGGTTTACTTTTTGGTCAAAAAATGTACCTGAACAGATGTGAAGTCTGGAAAGAGATTTTAAACCTCTAATTTTTCTTTTTTTGGAATTTGTTAAAAAATAATTACATTTTTTGTTAGATTTTAAAATTTTTGTAATTAGTTAAAAATTGTTGGCACCATTTCATACATATATCAAAATATTTGCAAAAATATTTTATCGATTATCAAAATTTATAATTATTGTTAACAAAAATATTTTCCGAACACTACAAAATTTAAGATGACATCAAAACTATATCAATTTTAAGAAATAAAAATATTATAGATTTATAGGTTTGTATTAAGAACAGTTAAAATAAAAACAGTTAAAAAGAATAGTTCAAATTTGAAGAAATAATTTTCAAAAACGTATACAAAGTTGAAATAATTGATTATTGTAACCAGAAGAATGGGTAATTAACACTCTAAGGTACCTATTACACATCAATGAGTGATCAATCAATGGTTAATATATTGTTCATATATTGATTGACCATTGATTGATGAGAAATGATTGGTGATGGTTCTGTTCTCATCAATATTTATGTCAAAATTCTCATCAATATTTCTGTCAAAATCAGCTGAGGCAAAAAAATGTATTTTTGGGGAATAAATACAGTGTTAAACTTAGTTCTTAGGAATGTTCAGATAATGTTACAATGTTAATTTAAAAAATAACAATTTTTATATTAATTGTTCTATTAATTTTAATAATTTAAATTGAAGTTATTCATCTAGAAATTATATTTTCAATATTCATATTATATGTTTCGAAATTTTCAATATATTCAGAATACTTCCACAATAATAATATGTCATTGCAAAATATCAAAATATAAATAAAAAGATTGATGAGTACATTATTGATGTGTAATCACTCATCATTCTTTTCATCAATATATTGTCAATATATGGACAAGAATAATGTTTAATAAGCACCTTTCACCTTTTAAGAACGTTCTATTACGACCATAGGAATCGCTGTCAATGACTTCACCAAAAACATACAACAAACATCTTCGGCAACTACACTCGATTTTTTTTACCAGCATATTATATATCGAACTTCGTGTAAAATAAGGGAAATGATTGAAAATAAGCGCAGTCTAAGGCAACAATGAAAACACACAAGAATCCCAGAGCAAAAAAGATATTTGATCACCGGAAATATATTACGCCAAATTTCACCACCGGAGCCTTATTCAACGGACACAAATTTTCAATGCGGTCATAATAAGGCTTAAATTTGTCCGGAACCTATGAAAAATTTCGAACATCCTAATGATCTTAAAACCAGGCAAAATATCTCAAGACATCAAATCATATCGCCCAATCAGTATTCTCCCAGTGTTATCTAAAGTGATGGAATTCTACGACGACTTCAACCAATTGTTGAGCAAAACAAATTAACCCAGGCACATCAATTTGGCTTCAGACATAAGCATTCCATACAAATACGTATTTGTAAATAAAATAAATGAAAATTTTGAAAACAAAAATTTTTGTCTTGCAGTTTTTCTCGACATTAGCCAAACGGTATTCAACAAAGTGTTTAAAACAAGAGAATTAAAACAAAATTTACCATACCACTATACTATGAATTTGTAAAAAGCTATTTAGAAAATCGCCTTTATTTTGTCAAACAAAATCAATATTTTACCAACCTCAAAGAAAATCATTCGAGAGTTGCACAAGGTAGCATTCTAGGTACAGTGCTTTGCTTGCTATACATTGCCGATTTACCGCAAACATCCAACACAATGATAGCTACTTTTGTCGATGATACAGCCATATTTGTATCTCACAAGAATAAGAATGTGACTTCTAGGCTCGTGCAAGAGAGCTTAAACAACACCGAATTAAGGTTGAACAAATGGAATATTGAAGCCAATGAATCAGCTGATATATTATGTCCTACAATATTTTTTATCTCGGAATGCATTTGGATCGTCGTTTGACCTGGAAAAAACACATCTACACAAAAACAATTCAACTAAGCACAAATTTGAGAAAATATTAATTGGGTGGTTGGTAGAAGGTCTCAAATGGTGATACTCCAACAATTATGGGGAACAATTAAAAAAAAAAAAAAAATTTTTAAATAGTACAACGCTTCCAAAATAAAGTACTGCAAGTACATACACCCTGGTTTGTGCCAAATAAAGGTATATGTAGAATCGCATTTCATGCAAGTATGACCAGACTCCAAAAAATTATGCTCTATTACATTATTGTTGGATGATTTTTAAGACAGAGTAAAAGAGCTGCTGCCATATATTGGTTTCGATTTTGGACTCCGCATGTGTCTGTTGGGAATACTATCAATATACTTGTAAAAGTGCTGTTGCTATTTCATTTGAGCCCCCCTTTTTTCTTTAGTTCATTCCAACAATAACAAAAACATCTGTTTTGTTTTCCTCCTTCATAAATGGTTAGACACACATAATCATCTACTGTACCATAGAACTGCCCTATAAGTACAAAGAAAATATATTTTAAAGTGAAAAAATTCATAAAGTAACTTTAATGAGTTTTGCAATTATTGCCAAAATAATATTTTCTTGTAGTTAGTGTACTTCTCCGTATAGGTTGCTAGAAACGGAAAACATTATTAACTGTTTTTATAATAGATAAAGCATGAAAAAATATGTACGGTGGTATATTTAACTCAGTTTTCGAAAAATGTGTACTTAATGAGTTTTAAACCGACTATAGTATATCCGGATAATTTTCTGTAATCTTCCTGTCACCTTGTTTGAATTGTTTATACAACGTGTAGCAATACTTTATTTTGAATTACTTATTTATTAGTTACTTAGGTCCATGTATAGGACTACGCTTAGGGCCATGTAGACTCTGGGCCTGACTCATTATCAATGACCTCCATTTTCTTCGGTCACGCGTAGTTGAAGATACAAAACTGTTTCATGTTTGCCAATATTTCGCGTCTCCAACGAATGCTTGCTTGTGTTTATTGTTAATCATAGAATTACAAAATTAATATAAATAAATGTCAATAGGATACAAATTCCGAATTCACTATAATTTTAAATCTCAAATTTGAAAAATTGCTTGAATAATTTTCCAAATTTCGATAACAAACGAAAAATTCGTACGACAAAATTCAAACATTTACTAATACAACACATTAAAGTTATATTACTGTAGGTGTCAAATCAAAGTTGGTATAATTTTATTATTTAATCCAAAATTATAATTTCAATTAATTAATAATCATAAATTAATTTATCACAATACCATTACTAAATAATTATCATTTATATTAATGTTTTTCCCAAAGAATATCCCAAAGTAGGTTAAATTAAAATTTTGATCTTCTATAAATTTTCTCATCATATTCATATTACTTTATCTCAATTTTCACTTTTGTTTTTATGCTCCGTAACTCATTTTATTTTTCTGTTGTAGTTTTGTTCTTTTTTTTGTCAGTATTCTCTTGCTCTTTTTATTACCAGTTTGGCAAATGGCAATATGTGAATTTTTCATGTGAAAAATTCTTCCCGAAATTTATTCATCTATGTATGGATTTACAAAACCAGAAATGGAACACAAAACACAAAAAAAAAAAAAAAACTGTCATATCATTGAAAATATTTGAGAAAGAGAATATGTAATAAAAAAAAAAATATAACGCAAAAAAATAAACAAAAAAGAAAATCTTGTTTGAGAACAGAAAATTGACAGGACATTTTGAAGAATGGAGAAATAAAAAAGCAGAAAGAACTTAAAAGAGTTGAACTAAAAAAAAAAACAAACACAAGTGAAGAATGGTATGTAGAGCTTACAAGTAGTATATCACATAGTGATTTAACAGATAACTATAGGATATACAATTTACTTTTGGTTACATATTGACTATTAAAATATAAATTTATTTTATTTGCATTTGACTTTTTACAGAAATTGGTTTAACTTGTTTATTTGCTTGTGAATTTTAATTACAGAAAATTATTCCATTTTTATTTTATTTATTTTTTTTTTGTTAAAGTAGAGCAAAATTTAAAATTTTAATTTATTAAAAAAAAACACACATTTAAAAATCGAATTCGTTGAAATTATTCATGAACTTTAATAAATAAAAGAAATGGCGAAAAATATAAATAACAAAAATTTAACTAAATCTATTTTGATTTATGATAATGTACGTCATTTGAGTACTGATTTTTTACCATTTTTGTTTTACAGTTTTTGAATTCAGAAATACTGTTATTTACTAGAAAAAATATAGCTATAATAATAATATAATTTTAATTAAAAATCTACTAGCAAAAAGTGGTTACAATATTTTGTACTAAAATGTCATATTATGACAAGTGCAGTTGTACACTTCATGTAAGAGAGAAAATTATTCCTGCGACAGGTGATTGTGCATTTTTGTAGTACGAGGAGTAGTACGTACAACCTGAATTTCCTCATGTCCTGAATTTGTTCATTTTATTCTATAGAAAGCTTCATATGCAAAAAGTGGGAGCGTATGAATTTCATTTGATTGAATATGCTGAATACTAAATATAATAAATGTAATGACTATATGTGCGAGATTCTGAATTAGGAGAGATTTTAGAATTGTATTCAAAATTTACAGAATATTTAACATATTTATTATATATAAAAAAAAAAATAAAATAAAAAATAAATCATTTTTATGCGCAGCCACTGTTGGATACAAACAAAATGATTAGATTCGAAAACACTAAATGAATTAATCCGACTTTAATTCGGAATTTGGCAATTTTGTTATTTTGGGGTTTTGTATTTGGGATTTCGTTGCCAACGCAAAAATTGTACATATAAATACAGGCATGGATAGTAACCCGCAAACATTGATATTTCCTTGTCGCGGGCTTAGTTGGCATTTAAAGTCTTACATTTATTAAGATGTGAAACGACTGTCTGGATACGTTACAAAAATTATATAATTTACGAATGTAATCCTAGCTTTATGTAATTTTAGATTTTGATTACATTTCATTAATGATTCGTAGATTTTTCGTTGCCAAAAATATACAAAATTTATCACTAAAGCCAGTCATAGCGGGTAATCAAAGCAAATTTTTATTCTTTATTATTTTCTGCAAATGGCTATGTCTTACTTAATTTCCGAAAGACGAGACTAAAAATAATCTTTTATTATAGTGAGAGATTTTCATTTTTAAATTTCTTAACAACATATTGGTGTTACATCATAATAATAATGATACGGGCTTGGTGCGGCATCACGTAGAAAAATTGATTTCGGATGAAACCAAAATTATTTATGGCTTTTTCAACCTGGCTCAGTAATTTAAAATTAACTTCATTCACAATTACAACCACAGCATCCTTGTCCTACCGTTATAAGAAAAATCATGCAAAAAAGTTTATATCGGAAATAAAATAATAATTTTTAAAGATTTCGGAAATTAATATTTAAAATGAACTAAAATAAGCACATTACGTTTTAGGAACTCTAATAGGATTTCTAGCAAAAATTCATTTGTATTTAAAATAGGTTTTATGTTAAATAAAATATTGTATATTTTTGGTGTGTTCTAAAACCAGTATGTACATATAAGTCAAATTGTGTCACATCTTAAAATCTGGAAATATTTTTTTTTAATTAAATTGAAGTTTATCCTAAATAGTTTATATTTCTTTTATATATATGTAATATCTAGATAATAATCAGTAAATTAAAAAAATTTACCTTAATTCTATTATACTAGATGTTGGGTATCACTATAATAATTTCAAAATTTTTATTCCCGCATTCTTTTTACAAAAACCTTAATATCGTAAATATAATTCTATAATCCTCGTTTATTTATAAATACTTTCTTAACCTATATTAACATTTTTTTTTTCATTTTATACTATGTTTTATATTTGAAAAGAATATCTCTGTTGATGTTATCCTTCAAAAACAAGAAAACAACAAGAAAAAAAAATGAAGCAACAATAATAATAAAATCAAAAGAAAGCATAAAACTGAATCAACAACAATATATGAAAAACAAAACAAAATTGAAAGAAAATAGAGCTGACGTTGTATATTCACATTTACTGATGCCTACAATCCGATATTGAATTATATTTTGGAAAACAATCTAACAAAATAAAAAAACAAAATTTTGATCGTTCATATAATAATAGTTGGAATTTTTGATGGTATGTTCTGGGTTCAGATCTATTGGGATTTAGAGGCTGTGCTTCATTTTAATGAAGTCATTAAATATTTTTTATTAAGTTGTTGATTAGTCTAGTATAGAGATCAGTATGTATATAGAATATTCAGGGTACGATGGATAGTTAGTTAATATAAATATGAAAAAGTGGAGGGTTTTATATATTTGGAATGGAAAAATATAGTAAATTATGTTCCAAGTAACTTTAAAATATAAAATAACGGTATATTAATTTATTTATCTTAGTATTTTGAAAAGATCAGTTGGCTCAAATAATTAAATAGTTTTTTAAAAAACGTTCCAAATTTTCTGTAATTTCATTTACTTAAATTTGGATAAATTGGATAATCTTCGGATAAAATTTGGATAATCTTTCACAATATTTGAATTCGATAGAATATTTTTTCCGTCTCAAAAAATATAGTCTTTGAAAAATATAGTAAATTATGTTCCAAGTAACAGTAAAATATAAAATTATGGTATATTTATTTATGTATCGCAGTATCTTTAAAAGAGCGGTTAGCTCAAATAGTTAGATAATTTTTAAAAAAACGGTCCAAATTTTCGGTAATTTTTCATATACTTAAATTTGGATAAATTTGATAATCTTCGGATAAAATTTGGATAATCATCCACAATATTTGAATTTGATAGAATATTTTTTCCGCCTCGATACTGTTTATGCTTTGCAAGAATCTATTATATTGCATTATACCATATCGGCTGATTACTAGCATATATCTCATAAGATCTCTATAAGAACGGATAATGAATTTATTATCTTCTGAAAAATATCTCATAAAGCTATTTCAATCTCTGTATAAAATTATTAAAAAAAAATTTTCTTTACAAATTTTTTAGGTTTTTCATTAGTTATAATATTAAATCCATATATGACAAAATTGGTTTTATTAATGATGTAGTTGTATGTATTCTTCTGATATAGATAACACTTTGTAAAAGATTACAAAAGTTTTATAAGTTTTACAGTTTTTTAGTTAAATCATTAGTGAAATTGCAAGAGACACATTTCAACTATAGAGACATTTTCGGAAAATGCACAAAACGATGCTGAGGAAATATTTGAATCAGAAATTTCATACATTGCATTCAATTTGAAGTAATTTTTCAGTAAAACTTTTATTGAAAAAGAATAGATGATTATAAGTAAAAAACTGTATGACAGAATAAATATTAATTGTAGTTTAAGGAAATACGGGACAAGCATCAAAAAGTAAGACGCTTTGAATTTATTTCCAATTAGAATTTTATTAATTTACATAATGAAAATAATATATAAGTACTAATTCATAATAATGAGAGGGATTTTAGCTGTCTAAATTTGAACTAAAGATGGGTTTTAGCTGGTAAACATTTTAAGTGTGAAAATATTTTGTATGCTCTAAAGAGGGAGATAACATGAAATTACTTTATTTTATATAAGAACTCAATGCGTACGACAAGAACAATAAATATCATTTACTGTGGGTATTTATCCCTGAGATGGGATA
This sequence comes from Argyra leucocephala, assembly GCA_963942445.1. Classification (NCBI taxonomy): domain Eukaryota; kingdom Metazoa; phylum Arthropoda; class Insecta; order Diptera; family Dolichopodidae; genus Argyra; species Argyra leucocephala. The sequence goes on from OZ012677.1 coordinate 186,955,361, forward strand.
TTTTCACACATATTCACATGTATTTTTTTTAGTTTGTGATTGTCAAAGTATATTGATGAAGTGTATTTTTAAAATATCTAGGGATAGTTTCTTTACACTGGCAACAGTTTTTTAATAATTTGCTGAGTAAATGAATATAATTTTTTTCAACAGATCATTTTGACATTTTAACAATATTTCTTTTTTGTATAAAATGAATTTCTCAAATATAATTTAAGGAAATTCTTTGCAGCAATTTATTTTTTTCTTATGTAAAATATCAATGGAATATCCTCCTTTTTAGAGCCAACAAAAGTTTTTCACACTTAAAATGTTTACCAGCTAAAACCCATCCTTAGTTCAATTAATATAAAATAAATAATTTACTCATTATTATCCGTCTCTAGTTCTAAATAATAGGACTTGAAAGTAAAAATGTGTTCTCTGTTCAAATCCCGTACTATGCATTTACGTTCCATAATAAAAGTAGTAGCTTGGTCATCTGCTTTCCAAAAATTTAACACTGCTAGAAATTGCACTTTGCTCCCAAAAGGGGAGCAATAAAATTTGATTTGAAAACAAAAAAATTGTTTTTAGATTTTATTCCTGGAATAATTATTGTTGATATAAACAACTTACGATAAAAAAGTAGTTATTATTAGATATAATGTTGATATAACTCTATATCCATGCATCATTGTAAATAAAGACATCGAACTTGTCCTTTTTATTCATTATCGTGTAAAATCCGTAAATTCTTTTAATAATTTCTTTATTTTTATCTAGTTATAAATAAATTTTACGTTTAAATTTTGTTTTATTTTTATAACTCACAGATGTATTAATAACACTTTGTAATAAGTTGATGATAAGTGATTGGAATGAGATGTTTGAATGGTAATGAATTACCCAACACTTAATGAATACGACAATGTTCGCAATGAGTATTGCAACTGTTGTAACGTAATTCGTCAATTTTTCTATTTACCTTCTTACATTGGCAACCATGGTAATCATATTAATACCTAGTTAGTTGTAGATGAAAATTAAAATTCGAATTGAGTACGGTGGCCTTGCAAACCAAATAATGTCATAAAAAAAGCTCAAGACAGCTCAATTTATAGCTTTGGATATAACTTCATGAATCAATTCATAACAAAGTTTGGCATAAAAAAACCTATTTTTAAAATATAGATGCTTAAATAGAACTGAATAACGAGAATTTATAATATACAAATTCAATGTAGGTACCAGCGAAACTAGTTAGCATGTTAGCTATAGTAAATAACTATAAATTTAATATAATCAGTTTTATAATATGTCTATAAATCATTTAGAAAGGCCATATTGGGTTTGGAAATCTTTATATAAAAATTAAAAGTTGTATAGGTAGTCTAACACTATTAATACCTACTGATGAGTCAAGTAGTGGTATGATGAAACAAACAATTATTGTAATAATTTAAATAAATATTAAAACTCTAGATATGTTTCACAATTTTATTAAATATCTTCATCGATTTCGGTTATTACGCCATCATCAGAAGATTGAGTCAGATGAGTCTGAGAGAAGGCTAATTTTAACAATGTTTCACCTTGAGCGTACAGGATATTCTATAAATTATATTATTGTAATAATTATTGTTGATCTTTAACTTGGAAAATATACACTGATTAATAAAGCGAGCAAATAATATTAAGATATGATATTCAATGGAATATTTTCAACGGCGTAAATCAAAATAACTCCAGACGTTAGTGTTTGTTCTTTCAAAATTTAGCCGAAAAACACACTAATAAAAATCTAATCTTTTCTAATTTAATCCAAATAAATGAAGAAATTTGTTTGGAAAATACAAGCAAGCTGTGAAGTTCACTGTGTTTTGCAGCAAATCTTCAGCAAAAATTACTTATTTAAGATGAGTCAATGGATTAATTTGCATACTTGTTAAGTTAAAAATTCTGAACATATCTGCTTCATAACATAAATAATCCTACTATTATTACATTTTAAAATAAATTGTAAAGATAAATAACAAAAAAAAAATTTTTAAAATTTGTCAAGGTCCATCCTACTCAATTCAAGTAGGAAAATTTATAATGCACCAAAAATAATAAACAGACAGCCGTAACCAAATTATAACAATTTTACATTTTAATTTAATTATTTGAAATTAAATTAAACAAATAGCAAAAACAAAAACCAAAAACCTCTTGTAACGTAGAATATTTGAAGAATGTCTTGTCTTCGTTTAAAGAAAAAAACAAAAAACAAAAAGTTTTATAAACATACAAAAAAAAGCAAAAATAGAAAGAGACAGAATATGTATTAAAATATATGCTGTATATAAATATTATGGTTTTTCATTTTTTTTTTTTTTACAATTTCTTTTGTTATTTTTACTAATGTTTTTCTTTCAACCATCCATAAGTAAAATAAGAAACAAAAAAACAATAAAAAATACAAAAAGTAAAAAATGAAAATCTTTTAAACGAAGTGTAAATATTATACAGAGATTTTATATATTAAACATACATATACACTACACACATATTCAAGTAAAGTATCTATAAATATGTAACAAGGAATATATTATTTTGTATCATACCCAGTTACATTTTCTCAAATTTTGTATATATTAATGTATGTATATATGTATGTATATGCAAATATGTTTTCCTTATAAAATAATATTGTATACAATTGTTGATAACAATGACAAATTGATATCAAATTTGAATCCTTTTTACCTGAATACAAATGCATAATATGAAATGTGTGTGTGTATGTAAACGAATGTATGTTTTTAGAACATACATTTTATATTTTATTTTTCAGAATTTTATAAATTGAATAAATTTCTCATTTTATATACCTACACTTTTATAATAATATTTTTGAAATTTATGCATACGCAAATTATTTTCTTCTTCAACAAAATACGTTGTATATTTTAAAGGCGAAATACACGTTATATATACATATATGTGTACATTTATATTATGTTTAGGAGGATTTCTTTGGAAATTGATGAGTAAGTAATGTAAAGGTGAAGTTTTAAACTAAAAATTTAAGATTTCAGTTTTTTTTTTATTTTTAATAATTCTTACGTGATATATACCTGTCGTGTCTATACATGACGGAGTATATGGAAAACATTATTTAAGTGTTACTATTCTAATTCCTATTCAAATTCAATATTATTGTTTTTCATCTTTAATAAAATTGTTGATCCTTAAAGCTTTTCACTTTAAATCTATTTTGTAGTTTCAACTTAATTTTTAAACTTTACTTCAACAGGTACTGTGCACGTACGAGTGTATTTAATTTATTCAGAAGATTTAAAATTAATTATGTTTTGGAGAAGAGGAAGTAGGGAAGTATTTAATATTGGTGTGGGAAGCAATGTGCACCTAAACATGAAAAATAATTATGAGAAAATTGATTAATTATTCAATATAATAATATCAATAGAATTTTTAAATCTTGCTCATTATCATCATCTGTTGGTTCTACAGCTCGGGGTGAGCCTTAACCTTGTCGACAACTTTCCTCCATTCTGCTCTATCTTGTGCAACTGTCCTCCATCCGTTAACTCTAATCTTTCGACATTGCCCTTGACTTCGTCCAGCCATCGTGATCTTGGTCTACCTTTTGCTCTTGTATTGAAGAGAATTCTTGCTAACCACAGTTCTCAAAGTGCTGAGTTCCAAAAACTAAAAAGTGAGGTTAGTGAATTGAAATATTACATTGATTCATTAATCGAAGAAAATATGAAACTACGTAATGAAAATACATTGCTCAAAGATGAAGTGGTATACAATAGAATTGAGCTGGAGAAAATAAAGCAAAAAAAACTCGAAAAGTATATAGAAATATCTGGCGTTGGAAATATTGTTGAATCGAATGTATCGAATGCATCATTCAAGAAGTTGGTAATGAATTGGAGGTTGAAATACATGAAAATGACATTTTGGATTCATACTTATCAGAAAAAAATTTTAAAAACACGGGTGAAAAAAGAATAATCTGCAAATTGAAGAATACGCGTATTAAATGTAGACTAATAGCAGCAAAAAAAAAATAAAAAAATAGAATACAAAAAAATATTCCCGAACTCTGTCGATTCTCAGGCTAGACTACTGTACTTAAATGAAAGTCTAACACCATACTTTGGCCTTTTATTTAAAAAGGTTCGTGACTTGAAAAGAAAGAAAATAATAAAATTTGCTTGGGTAAAAGAAGGTAAAGTGTTTATAAGACAAAGTGAAAACTCCAAAGTCGAAAAAATCAACTCAGAAGGAAATCTAGAAAAATATGTTAGTAAATAATGAAATTGACACAAATACTTTACAACAATGTACCCAACTAAACTCAATTAATACAATACACGAAATGAAATTTGATCGCACTAATTCATTAAAAATTCTATATTTAAATATTCGAAGTCTGAAATACAAAATGGATGAAGTCTCTTATATACTAGATAGTTTGAATTATACTGTACACTTAATAATGCTTACTGAAACATGGATAACTGAAGAGGAAGTAGATCTTTATAATTTAATTGAATACAATAAAATTTTTTCTTGTCGTATAGATAGAAAAGGAGGAGGAGTGGGTGTATTTATATATAATACACTAGAATACAAAACACTAGAAACGTTTAATGATAACCTCAATAATTTAATTTCAATTAAAATATTCACAATAAACACCAAGCTTGATATATCATTAATATACAGAGCACCAAATAACACCAGAAACAATATTAATTCCTTTTACGATCTATTGGATGCACACTTAAATAGCCTCGATGAAAAAAATTCAATTGTTCTTGGAGATTTCAACATGAATATAAATAATACGCTGGATAAAGATGTTAATGATTACAAATCTCTTGTTGAATCTAATGGGTTCTATTTTTGTGATACAACAACCACCAGAGCAGCAACAAACACTTGTGTCGATCATATCCTAAAAAATAAAATTAATAACAAAATTAATATAACACACTTACGTGCTGACTATACGGACCATAATATTTTATTGTTGGAAATAACTGAAGAAAATAGTTTTATAAATAAAAACTTCTGTCAATATAACATTTCAAAAACAAATGACAATGAAGTAATAAATAAATTGTCAAACTGCAATATCGACACATCTTCAAGTGTTGCCGAGATAATTTGCAATAATCTAGTAAACACGGTACAAAAATATATAACTATGTCAACTACAAACAAAAAATACAAAAAATATGTAAAATACAGCAAACCGTGGATAGACGATGAATGTATACAACTAATTAAGATAAAAAATTATTGGCATAGCAAACATTTATTAGATGTAAACAACATGCATTTAAAAGAAAAATACCATTACTGGCTAAATAAATTAACTACTACAAAAAGGAGAAAACAAAGAATATACGACACCAACAAATTTGACAAATGTCTAAATAACCAACAAAAAATATGGAACTACGTCAAAGGAATAGCAACAGATGGACTAAGCAACTATAGAAATAATGAGTTCTTTAATGAACATCAATCACTAAATGAAAAACGCACTAAAATCAATGAATTCAACGAGCTTTACAGTAATGTTGGAAGAAATATGGCGAAAAATTTCGACTTATTTTATATGCCAGTACCTAGAACAACTAGTACATTTAAGTTTAGCTTTACCAATGTAGTGGATATACAGCGTATCATAGATAGTCTTGCCTGAAATGTGCAATATGGATTTTCAAAAAACTCTTACACCAACGCTGCTTTATTTGATGTTATATCGTATATACAGAATTCAGTAAGTAAATCTAAAAAAGTATGTCTCGTATTCTTTGATCTGGCCAAAGCTTTTGACTCATTGGATCGCAAGATTATGCTTAGAAAGAATAAAAATTATAGGTTTAAAGAATAAAAATAGGCTTCCAGAAAGAATAAAAATTTCTACCTACTATAGTCTATTCCATAGCACTATTACGTATGGAATAGCAATTTGGGGTAACACATTTATGAAAAATATCTACAGCCTTCAAAAAATTCAAAATCAGGCAATAAAAAACCTATTTCAACTACGCCACAGAACCTCAACTGATTATATTCATAAAAAATATAAAATACTAAGATTAATACACTATAAAGAAGTAACACAAATGAATCAAATACATAATATGAGGAATAACTTAATAAAAACAAACACCAATCTGGTGTCAAATAATGACGTACATGAACACTACACCAGAAGCAATAATAATTTAAGATATAATGCAGGTGCTAATTTGAATGGTATAGAACCTATAATGAATACAGCAATAATGTTATATAATAATTTACCATTGAGTGTAAAAAATATGTCCAGTACGAAATTCAAAAAAACTTGTAAAATAATGTATTTGTCCAATTATTAAAATTAGAATTTTTATTGAATTATATTTGAATTGTTAAAAAAAAAAAAAAAAAAAAAAAAAGGAACAAAAATCTTTTATATTTTCTTATTATATTAAATTGTTAAATTATAATTATGTTGCACTGAATACTTTTGAATACTTTTATTTTTGATATGTTAAATCACATACATGTATATATACTCTATACGAGCTACACAGCTCTTTTTGAGAAATGAAATAAATAAATAAAAATTATGGTCTTGTACATTCTTAATTTAATTGTCCTGGTTAAAATTTTTGACCTGAAAAGGCCTTTGTGTGCGTAGAAACATTTTTGTGCTGCTTGAATATCATTATTTCTATCTATCATTAATTGTCAAATGTATGTCATTTTTATTATTTATTAAGGCACCTGGATATATAAAACTATTTTTAAATCTTGCTAAGTAAATAAAAAAAAAAAATATATGTGGCTAATAAAAGGACTAATGAAGCTTCATTATATTTTGTGAATCTATATAGAGACATAGATAAGATGTTGATGTGGATGATAGGGTAAAAAGATTGTAAACAAATAAGTATGAGTAATATAACTGTAATATGTGTACAGTATAATTTTTTTTTCATAAAATAGATGTAGGTAAACGTTAGTTACAACAAATTCGTAATTATTAGCCATTCTTGACGTTGAGTTAAATTGAAAATTTTATATAAAAAAAAGGAAAGCATAGGCCATATTGCACCATTTTTTAAATTTTATTTTTAATAAAATTTCATTTATAACTTTTTCTTTAATAAATTTATTTAATTTTATAAACCACTAGCTGTACCCGGTCCCCCTTGCTTGCCCAAAGTCCCTATAATAGAAACATCTAATTTAAAATAATAAAATTTAAAACCTAAAATACAAAATCTTCTTATTTCTTTTAAAATTACTAACAATTTTAGAAAACGGATGTCATTATTTTATTTATGAGGGAGTACCTGAAATACAATTTCCAGTTACATAAAAACTTTATTTTTTTAAATATTCCTGATAGGTGTTGGGAATTGTATGGCTGCTACCCGAACCACTCAGATTATTGGAAAACGGTAATAGACGTATTTTTTTTTTATTTTTGGGGCAGTATACCTGAGTATAAATTTTCAGCTCTGTAGCACTTTTGATTCTTAAAATATTTGTGATATGTGCTGGGAGTTGTATGGCAGCTGCTCGAACCCGTCGGAATTGGAAAAAAATATAAATGAAAACAAAATATTATGGAGAATAATGTAATATAGGCAGTTAAAGGATAAAGATATTAACATTTTCCATAAATTCCTTAATTCCATTCTGCAAATTTTATGGGGAATGTTAAAGCACATAAGAGGGAAATTTTCTTGAAATTCGAATAATGAACGAATTTCCGTAACTACTTTTATGCTATATTGGGATTTTTTGTTTTTATGATCTTGACAGTAATTTGGGTAGAATCATCTTTTCAAGCTTAATTAAGTACGGTACTGCAAGCTTATATTAGAAAATCTACAATATTTTGAGCATTTTTTTATCAAATTACTGGCTCAGAGTCATTAAATGTGGAAAACTATTGCTATTATCAGTAACTAAGACTTCTTAAATGGAATAGCTCCATTTTATTTAATTTGTTACTCTCAATTATTTATTGTCATTTATTTTATCCCAATTACAAAGGGTACTAGGTCGAAAAACTCATAAAGTATTTTTTTTTTTGCTTCATCAATTCGTTTCATCAATTCGCTTCATCGTTCTACCTACTGCGTCACCCAGCAGAGCGTGTAGATTGATTGCTATAGTGAAGTAATAAATATTTGCATTTCTTCCTGTGTAACATTATAATTTCTTAAAAGGTGGAAGCTGGATTTGTACCTAGTATGGATTCACACGTATACATTTCTCTATAAAAGAGAAAATGCTCAAACTATACGTTTATTACATTTAGACTGCTAGTTAAACGAATAGTGTGATTTATGTAGCATGTTAAAGGTTTAAAAGATTTATTAAAGTAAATCAGTTTTGGGTTTTTTATGAGTTAAATTAAATTTTGGTTTTTCTTGCCCCAGTCAATAATTTTACTTAAATCAGAGTTTATCATGTGACTCAATTTATTGTGTGTACATATTTGTCACAAATAATAGAAACATAGAAAAATTAAACTACAAAATATACAAATTCGGAAAGTAACCCTAATTTTGTTTAATTTAAAAACTCGGATTAAAAACTTGTGATTAAATGAATTCAGGTTAAAAATAAAATTTGGTAAATTCACATTCTGAATGTTCGATGAATTTTAATTCAATTTTAACTGTTTTTCTGATCAGAAATTCAGACTGACAAGCGCTAAGTATACCCGCATGTCAGACTACTTAAATTTCATTACGAATTATTTTATTTTTTTTACTTTTTCAGATTATTTAAAAAAAAACATTTTTTTTAAAAATATTTTTCGACCTTTGCTTGAATCGAATATTGATTGTCAGATTATCATGCAAATTTTTGTACTTTTAATATTTTATTTGGTTTATTTTTATTAGCAATAAATTCGATTTTCAAATGATCCTGCATAGGTCATTATTTTTGATGTAGAACAAATAAATAAATTGTTATAAAAACAGCTACCAGAAATATAAATTTAATAATTTAAAAAATTATTATATTAATAAAATAACTTCTAATTATTGCATCAAGTAAATTAGATTCATTTGAATAAATAAATTGATAAATTTTTGTTAAAATTAAACTAACATAATTTGCATTAAAATAACAACAATAAAATTCTGAATTTGCAATAATAAACATTTGCATATTACATAAATATAGTTAGCTATTTTCTATTTTTATAATATTATTTTAAAATTATTAAGAGTAGAATCGAGTTAATTCATTTTATTAACTTTAAGTTAATAAAAATAATACAAATAGTGCTGCCACCTACTAAAAAATATTGTTTATTCACCAAAACAACAAAATTTTGTATTTTAATTTCATCTACATTTTTTTTTTGTAGTGGTTGTGCCAATTTTTCTGCCTAATTAAAATAAACAGAATTGAATTGTATTTTTTCATTTTTTCATATTCAAATCAAATAATGAAGTCAATTATCTTAAAATGCTGTTACATACATAATTGCAAAATAAATTAGTATAATTAAAATGATGTGAGTGATGTTGTAACTATGTATGTAAGTATACATATTAAGAGATTTAAAAAATGAGAATTTATTAAAATTTTGAAAATTTGTTTTTATTTTGTATTTCTATGCATTTTAGAACAATTAGATGTTTAGGGTGACCTATTAGAGAATACAGTGATTTTATTTGTAATATGACAATTTATGAATTGTTCCAAAATTTATTGCAATTGACAAAAATTTCTTGTCAATTGATAATGGTATAATTTTTGTGACATTCATGTTTTCATTGCCAATGTTTATACGAGGCAGAAATCTACCGCAGATCTGCCGTAGAAATTTACCATTATGTTTATATACTTAAAAAAACTGATAGATTTTTGACATTGTTGCTGTCAGATTATTGAAATATTAAGATGACGGAAAATGAAATTATTGGTAAATAAATTAATAAATAAATAAATGATTATTATTATTCTAATGTCAATCCAACAATATTATTTGTATAATTTATATATTTTTTTTATTTTATTAATATTCGATCCGAAAATTGAGTTGTCCATAACAATTTGTTTGCAATTTGTGTATAAATAAAAAATAATAAAAATATTTTGACACTGACATATATTCACCGAAAACAAATTTAAAGGTCAAAAATCTACCAGACATTTTAAATTTTTGCTATATCTGCTTACTCCTTTCATGCATGTTTCTACGGGTAGAAAAGTGGTAGAAATCTACCAAAATTTATTGGTGAAGGGTAATTTCAGTAAGGGGTAAGCAAATCTACCAAAATTTAACTTTCTGGTAGATTTTTGACGTTTAAATTTTTTTTCGGTGAATATATGTCAGTGTCAAAATATTTTTATTATTTTTTATTTATACACAAAGTGCAGAGAAATTGTTATGGACAACTTAATTTTCGGATCGAATATTAATAAAATAGAAAAATTTTTATCAATGTAATTTTCGGATCGAGTATTAATCAAATAAAAAAATATAAATTTACAAATAATAATAATGTTGGATTGACACTAGAATAATAATAAGAAATTATTTATTTATTTTTTGCTAATAATTTCAATTCTGGCCATCTTTATATTGGAATAATCTGACAGCAACAATGGCAGAAATTTGCAAGTTTTTTTTTTACGTATGAACATGAAGGTAGATTTCTGCGGCAGATTTCTGACTCGTATAAACATGGGCTTCCGAAATCATGCCTCATTCACAAAATGTTAGTAGATCTTTACCACTTTTCTACCCGTATCAACGTGCATATGTTATTATACACGAGTAGATATGAATGATAGCTCAAAATAAAATTTGTTAATCAATGGCTCACTAATTTGAAGATTTCAACTATACTGATTTTGCAAAAAGTGTTATGATTTTCTAATGTTAATTTTAGCCATTTTTAATTTTTTTTTTTTTTAATGATTACAATAACATTCTTTGTTATAAGTGAAATAACATATTTACTTTATACCCTACTTCTTCAAGTTTTTTGGCATTACATTGACGTTATAGCGCTGTACGTATTTCCTAAGAATTTAATTTGAAGCACTGTTTTGCAATGTAACTTCTTTTTGTAATGTAGGTACTTTGTTTTCATAAATGGTAGCGTTCAGTGAAATTAACCGATGGTGTGGTAAATGTACCGATTAATGTATCGCGGTTAATGAAAATTGATCTGAAAAAATTCTAGATACATTTCATGGATCTGACTTTTTATATGTAAAAACAACAACAAAAATTTTTATGTTGAGTGTTGTGACATCTACTGTAAGAAAAATTAAATGTTTATATTTTTTATGAAAGTTGTTAAATTTAAATGGTTATTATTTTTTGAACTAGTGTGAAAATTTATATTCTTAAGGAAGATTTATGTACATAAAACTTAAATCAAGAGTTATAAAAAATAAATTATATGTATGATAATAAATATTATTCCATTCAAATTTAATTTATTTTTAAAAGTACTCATTATATTTTCCGGTGATGGCGCTAGTATTGCGGTAAATCAGTGGCCAGATTCATGGTACATAGTTCCAAAATGGATTCCAGATCCACCGGTTAATTGCACTGAACTGAACGAACCCAATGCAAACCAGCAACCAATCTGCATATTCTGAATTTATGAGCACACTTGTCAGATTTTCTGAATGTTGTTCATAAATGAAGACTCAAAATCTACTGGGCATCAACTTGGCAGAATAAATTTTTAGTATGCATAAAAATTTTTGAAGTAGTTTTCTTTGTTGTTTTGAATATTTTAGTTTTGGTTTTGTTATTTTCAAAATATCAAATGTCAGTATTAATGAACAGAAACTTTGCAGAATTGTCAAGTAAATGTAGAATGTGGGTAGAGTTTGTGTTCAGTATTTCAAAGTACGCCAACTGTTGGCAAACTTGTTGTCAGTTTGCAGCATTTATGAATGCACCCGTATTCTTCTTCTGCCAACGTAGTTACAATTATTTTGTAATATATTCATATATATAACAAAAAAAAAATGTTAAAATTTATTGAGTGTGTAATTAATTCTGCCTACCACTGTATATATATATAAGTATTGTAACAATGTAATGAATGTAAGTACAAAATGTATACAAATATGTATTAACTATTGTATATATTCTTTAATAATTAAATGAATTAGTATTATAAAAGTATTGTACTTAACACATCTTTTATATAAAATACATTGTAATTTTTAACCAGACGTATGTAGTGAAAGTTTGTTTTACTACCTTTGCAAATATACAAAGTGTATTTTGCATTGACATTTTCTTTTCCTAATGTCAATATCAAAAAATTTATAATTTGATTTTTATAACAGTAATCAGTTTGTACTGATTTATGATTATAAAATATTTCAATTGCACTGCAACTATCTCCTGGACTTGGTTGAATGGTTTTTGATAATATTTATCAAAAAACAATGCGTAACATATAGCAACTCCATACTAACATTGTGTATCAATATATGTGATAGGAACGGAACGTACTGTATTCACGTACACATTAGTCGTTTTCGTTTTTTAGTTCAGAGCAGAGCACGAACTGTCAAAAACCTAATCGTGCTTTTTTTTTGCTCAGAGCGTTCAGAGCTTGAAATCTGTATTTTTTTATCCGTTCAGAGCGTACTCTATGTGCTCGATTTAAATTAACAGCTACGTGCTCTGTTGAATATTAAATGTCAAAGAGGGATGTTTATTTTAAAACAAAATAGATGACGCTACTATAATAGAAAAGTAAAAAATTTTAAAATTTAAAATAAATATCAATAGTGATTTTTACAATTTAAGAAATAATGGACGATGATATAAGCTGTGATGGTAAATAATTAATATTTAATCATTTTTTAGTTTAGACTTTTTGTAAATCTTACCTTTTGTAAATTTCAATTTACAAAATGACAATTTGATTCAAATGACAATTTGAATCAACAATAAAATAAAAATGACACTTTACTCAAATCGTGTTTTTTTATTAAATCTGAGCGCTCGGAGCTTATCTGTTCATGCTCTGCTCAGAACTTGTTCATTTGAGTTAGAACGCGCTCAGATCTATGCTCTGAACTAAAAAACGAAAACGCCTATTCTGTGGTAAGACTTATTTTTTATTTACATATTTTATTGTCCATGATATGTTGTCCATGATATGTTGTCCATGATATTTTGTTATAATGACGGTCCAAAATACATCATTTAATTGAAACACCCTGTAAAATGTTTTTTTTTTAGATTTTGTACAGTTTTGAATTATTAACTTTAATTATATAATCTAAATGTATTTTTTTTTTACAAATAATATTATTATTATTATTATAATTGGATTATGAAAAAAAGAAAACAAAAAAAAACAAAAAAAATGTATACTAAAAAGGTTACCATAATTATTTAGTTATTATAAATGATATCCATAATTTAATGCATTATTAAAATTATGCATTTTATAATATTTTTTTGATTTAATATTCAAATTCAAATTTGAATACAATAGTTATAGTATTCCAGTTGAATTGTATTTTATAGGATTACAATTTTTTTTTTTTTAAATAATTAACATAGGTTGTTAAACTTTATTGTATAATTTATTTTCCAGAATTTATTATTATTATTTTAATTTTAAAAATATTATTTTTAAATTTACAATATTAAAATGATATTAAATTAGTCATTAGAAACAGCCAACACTTTAAAAAACAAAAAAAAGGAATAAATAGAATTGAAATCTTTAAAATTTCATTCCACGGTATTTGGAACGAAATGGAGTACGTAACCTACTATTCTTCTACTTTTGTACTGTGATCTGAAATATATTTTTTTTAATTAAGACCAAGTAAAAAACCTTAAAAAAGATTTTGTTATGTAACCAAGTTAATTTATTGGATAAAAAAAAAATCCATCGCTGCTATAGATATAGGTCAAATATGTACCCATCGCAAACACTACAGCTTGTAGAATTACCGAATCCCATAACAGCAACATCTTTGCAGATGTCTGAAATATGCACTTTTATTGTATATTTGCTCTAAGATTTTTTCTATTAAAAAATTACATTTTTTCTTTTTATCGATTTTTGGTTGTAACTCTCCTTAGGAGTTTTAATTAAAATCTCTACCCTAAATCGAACAGAAAATGACCTATAAAATTATATCAATAACACAATCACTATATATAAGTCTTTTTAATGGGTAATACAGTTATATCAAATGGACTGCAATCGATATCAATTGTAATAGATAAAATAGTTGTATCAAATCGGCTACAATCGATATCAATCCCATATTCTCTAGCAAGTTCAGCAGCTACCTCATTTACCTATATCCTTCGATTACCGAAAACATAGCAAATTTTTACTTTTGGATGTGGGGCTATAGACTGTTGTTATATATTGTAATATAAAGATTTCGTTTAATGATCAAACCAATTCTGCTTGGAAGATGTTATCAATATTATAGATTGGTAATCTAATAGACTTTTATTTGATTTAACCTTTTAACAAAAAGTCAATATCGGCCTAAATGTTTTATCCGGTACATGAAGCTTACTAAGTTATCGTTATAAAGTCATCTCGTCATTATAACCATATCGAATTTCACGAAAATCTTCAAGGTGAATACAGATAGAAAAATTTCAGATGAAGTTAGTTAATTGTTGTGCAATCCGTTTACCTTTTTTTAGTGTAGCTGAACTCATATTGTTAAGTAGGACATTGTGTCCTATATTACAAATTTTGATAATTTACCTACCAATCTTCAATCAAAATTAACATGTAACTTAAAGTTTAAAATAAAAGAATTTGCGTACCGCTTCACCATTCAACCGAAAATTTGTCGCGTTATTTTGCGTAACCGGTTTCCATTTATAATGTATGTCGTTCCTGTCTTTATTTATATTTAAACATGAATTTATGCATTCAAACTTCTAAGCAGTTTTCAAAATATTAATGCAAATTTTACTTGGTTAACTCGAACAGGTTTGATAGTTCAATCTAGTCTTAATATTATTTAAGCTATTTGGCTATAACGTTAATTAAAAGATTGTTTAAAATCTTTTGCTGTTCTGTTGATAAAATTGAAATTGGCAGAGATGTGATGCAGACAAGCATGCATATTATTTTCTACACTTATTTTTAATATATAAATGTTGAGTCGATATTCCAAAAACCCGGCAGTAAAAAAAGAAAAGAACCAATGCTTTTGACAGCGCAGTCGACTTACAGCAACTGCTACATGCAGTAAGCACACATGTTATGACAAATGTTATGGCTTAGAAATGAATGCTACAGAGACCAAATACATGATATTGAGCAAAAAAACCCCTCCTAATATTGACATAAAATTAACAGTTGAAAGTAGTCCTGTCGAAAGAACATCTAAATATAAGTACCTCGGACGCTGGCTCCAGCTAAATTGTAATGCGGATACAGAGATAAAAACTGTCAAATATTTTATTCGTCAAGTACAAAAATGTATTTCCTAACAGAGATTTTACTTTGGATTTGAGATTACGTTTATATGCTGCGGAATCATGGTCGCTGAACATTTTTTTTTTTTTCAGATAGAAGAAAATCATCAAAAGAGTCTTCATTTATCGTTCTATTTTCCGGGGAGGGGGGAACGAAGTGAAGGACAGTGTTGACTTAAACGCACTAAAAACTTTGGATAGTTTGAATATAAAGTTGTTTAGCACAACCCCATATTTGAATACCGTATGCTCAGACTCGCTTTAATATTTGATTGTAAATCAAAACTTTGTAATATGTTGAAAGCGAAGATGTCCGTCCAATTAGCCAATACAGCTGGTTATATTTCAGTTCTAACTCTTGTTTTTTTTCCTAACATGTTCTTTTCATCAGAGTTTTGCTTCAAGTGTCATATCAAGATATTTTGCTGAATTTTGATATGGTATGACGACATTGTTTATTGTGTTGTGACGGCTATGGGTGACTCTATTATTTTTTTGGTAAAATTAACATGTGTGGATTTTAATTCGTTTAATTTAATTCTCCACCTTTTGCATCAGTAGGAGATTTTGTTGTTTGCTTGTTGAAATTTATTTGTTGCTCCGTTTATATTATTACCAACAGCTAATACTGCAGTATCATCTGCAAAAGTTGGCATCGTTGCATTTTCTAGTTCTGGGATATCACTGGTGTAGAATAGGATGGGACCCAGAATGCTTCCTTGCAATACTCCTGCATGTGTATTGTGTAGCGTAGAGGAATCTTCCCCTTGGTTAATATGAAATACATAGGCTTTGGGTAGAATACGGTGCAGCTTGAATATAAGTCCTTCATGCCATACTTTATCAAAGGCTTGTGAAACATCAAGGAACACTGAAGATCAGATACATTTTTCTTCTAGTGTCTGTTCGATGACATCAGTTATTCGGTGGACTTGTTCAACAGTTGAGGGTTGTGTTCTAAACCCAAATTGGTGATTTAGTATGATGTGTCTACTTTCTATTATTGGTTGTATTCTTTTGAGCAGTAATTTCTCAAATAATTTTCAGATTACTGGAAGCAGTAAAATGGGTCTCTAAGACTTGGATTTTTTTTTCTTTTGGAATCATTATAATCTCTGCCACTTTCGGGTCGCTGAACATATTACAGATAATTGTATTTATGATAGAGGCATTTGAATGTATGTGTATCACAGAATACTCAAAATATCTCGGATTCAAGGTTTGAAGTTCTTAGCAGAATGCACAAGACCCGAGAACTACTCCAAATAGTAAAGAGGACAAAAACAGCTTATTTTGGTCACATCATGGCTGGGTCGAAGTATGACCACTCCTCCAGTTGATTCTTCAAGGGAAGTTTAGAGGGCAGACGAGGAGTTCAGAAGCAAAAAATGTCATTGCAATATCAGAAATTGGACTCCAACATGCAGCATATAGAATTTATCATCAGATATGAATTTATGGAAATAATTGGCAAAATCATTGCTAGCAGAGCATATATAATAACGTCACGCTATAACATCCAAAAGTGGATAGGCAAAGAAAAAATTCTGTTTGAATTTCACATATTATTTTTGCATTTTTTAAATTTAATATTTCCTTAAAATGCCATGTCTATACATACCTATTATGATATCCAATATATATTTATACAAATTTTTAGCATGCCAATTTTTGTTTTTAAATATTGATTGGAAATTATCTTTACATCATAACATTGCAGAGTAAATCATACATCAAGCAATATCGTAGTGAAAATAACTAACTAATTGCATACTAATGTCAGATTATGTCAAAATACAATAACAATTTTATGGATTGAAATTCATCAATGTATGTTGACATAAATGTGATACCATGCAAAAATAATTTGCTCTCGATTCCCAATTTTCATATTGAAAATCTAAAAAATTACAATAGATTTTGGTTTTGTGTCAGTCAACTTGTCTTTTATTATAAAATGTCAAATAAATAATTCATGTTATATATATAATATATTTTATTTAACTTATATTATGTATGTACATATATAATTTATCGTGTGTATCGAGTAGCTAAATAAATTTACACAAAAAATGTCGATATGTAAGTGTGAGGTGTATTTGTTTAACGTTTTGTTAAACGTGAATTTCCTTAGGTTGGTATTAAATTTTTGTACAGGCAAATATTTTAATTTTTATAAGAAGGATAGGTTATAATGTTGTAGTGTTTATAGATGGTAAATAATAACATAAGAGATATTAGATTTATTAACAAAATTTATTATAAATGTACTTTAATTGATGTCAACTATTCTACAAACTTTAATATTAAAATTTTCTCAAATTTTGAAAAATGCATTTTTTTGGATTGATTTCAAAATTTTTTTTCGACTGTTTTATATGTTTTAAGTATGACATTTAAAAAAATACTAACAATATAAGTAAAAATTAAAAAAATTAATTTTTTGTGTCTATGCAAATAAATTTCAACATTTCAAAAATGAAAACACCTTAAAAATGTTATTTTTGAACTAATTTCAAACTTTTTACATGTCTTCCAACGTTTAACTAGCACGTTGTATTTTGATTTTTTTTTTTTTTTTATATAATATTATGTAAAAATTTGTAAATGAATAAGTAAATAAAATAAATAAATAAAATAAATAAAACATACGCAATTTTTTAGAATCAAATTAGGACGTAAAACGTAAAGTATTCCTAAAAACGTGTATTTTATTATCTCTCTACATAGAAACTTAAATTATTTACTTTTATTCACAATCGAGATACTTTGTTAAATATTTTATTTTTACTTATTTGAAAATATATTTAATTATTTTTTTTAATATACAGACAACTCGCTTAGATTGTTCCCCTTTTCTGGGTGTGGGGTTATTATTTTTGTTTATTATTAATTTTATCGTGAAGACAAAGGGTATATCATTTTACTGTCATCGTAAATCAAACCTAGGAACTTTCAGTTCAAATCCAGGTTTTCTAGCTTATGCGACACCGAACGTGTGTAGTTGAAATGACAATTATAATTCTGATGATGAAATACTTATTTTAGGTGATTTTAATCTACCCAATATAAGATGGATTTCCCATGACGAAGAATCATTTTTGATTCCAACTAATCTAGTTAGTGAACTTGAATGTACATTTATTGACTCTCTCAATATTAATTGTGTACAACAAGTTTCTCCTATATGTAATTTGCAAGAAAGACAACTCGACCTGATCTTCAGCTCAGATTGGAATAACGTAACGATGTTGGGATTATTCTTTTCCACTAGTCAAAATTGATTTTTATCATCCTCCTATATATTTCTCTCTATGTACTAATGCTCCTCCTGATCCCAAGGAAGCACACAGTTTTCGTTTTGACTTTGACAGGGCTAATTTTAATGATATCAATCACTTTTTTATTAATTATGATTTCATTTCTTTATTTGGAAATAATGAAATTAAAGATATGACTAAAACGTTTTACGATTTAATGTTTGAGGCATTTCGACTATATATTCCTATTATTAAAATTAAAGATCCAAATTCAAGCCCGCCTTGGTTCACTAAGGATATTATTTATTTATTTTTTTTTTTTTTATTTATTCATTTTATTTCGTACATGTACATGAGACGGTAAGTCTCTATAGGAGTATATAAAGTATAATGTGTAGCAAATTCATAATTCTTAAATTAACTTAAATTAAATTAAATTAAATTAAACTTTAATCTAAAGAAATTAACAATAATGAAAATAATTTATAAAGAAAAGAAATTAATAAAAGAAAATTTAAAAAGAAAATTTAAAAAAAAAAAAAAAAAAAAATCTCTCCTCCAAACAAAACTATCTTTCAGACGTATCACACCTAACAAGCATTATTCTACAAAATTTTTATTCTTCTTAATTAATGACTACACTTTTTCCTTAAAATATACCCAACAAAACTCAAGGAATTTAGAAATAGAGAACTCACACCTGACTACGTTCGGCAAAGAATTCAACAACCCGACAGTTCTTACAAAAAAGGATAGATGTCTTAATCTACCAGAGTGTCTAGGAATAGTTAAATTTGCACTTCTTAATGATCGTCCAGGGCTTATTTTCTTAAGAAGATATAAGAAGATATACCGGCGTATTTTTAGATAGGATTTTTTTCATAAAACAGATGTACTTATAATTTAGATAGTTTTCGAAAGTACAGTCAAGCAAAACTTTAGAAACATCACTGATGCTATCGAATCTACGACAGTTAGTTACAAATCAAGCATTGAAAATAACCTTGAGCCTGGAAAACTCGCCCATACTCATCCCAGCATAAACTACTTCACAATAAGTGAAATGTGGAAAGATTAAAGATATAACTAATTTCTTTTTTACCCACTCGTTAATATTGTAAGAGAACTTCCAGAGTTTTCGTAACTTACAAAAAACATTTCTAGAAATAAAGTTAATGTGATCATTTCAGGTTAGAGTTTTATTGAATACAACACCCAAGTTTTTAGCTTTACTTACAAATTTTACCACAAAATTATTTAATTTGATATTAGGGAAATTAGTTGTATCAATATTACGAACATAAATTAACATAACCTGGGATTTTGACAGATTTAATCGAAGACCATTGTTTTGAGACCAGAAAGCAACAGCATCAAGATCATCATTCAATTTAGCAATAGAGCGGTTAATATCAGCTATAGGACCACTGATGTAGAGTTGAGCATCGTCTGCATACAACCGGCAATGAGATTCAGACAAACAACGGGGTAAGTCATTAATAAATAGACTAAAGAGTAAGGGACCCAATATGGATCCTTGGGGTACCCCACATTCAACAGGTAGATTATTAGACTTAATACCATTTAGAAACACAAATTGACTTCTATTATCTAAGTAACTTTGAATGAGAGTAGTAGCAGAAGATTCAAAATTAAAAGCTGCGCTAAGTTTTAAACATAATAAGTTATGATTAACACAATCAAAAGCTTTAGTGAAATCAAGAAGAAGCAATAATACAGCATGTTTCTTATCGATTTCACAGTAAATGTTATCTGTTAATTCTAGGAGTACTGAGGTAGTGCTGTGCTGCTTTCTGAAACCTGATTGGAATTCGTATAAGAGATTATTATCACTTACGTACTGACTCATTTGTGCATGCAATAACCGTTCAAAAGATTTCGAAATACCGGACAGTACGCTAATGGGTCTAAGGTCATCAATCGTTGGATTATTTTTTTTAGGAACGGGAACAACTTTGGCACATTTCCAAATTAGAGGGTATTGACCAGTAGTCAAGATGAAATTAAATATGTGAGTAATATAAGGTAGCACAGAAGGGATAATCAGTTTAATAAATTTCAAAGGAATTAAATCTGGTCCTATAGCATTGGATTTAATCTTAAAAATAGCATCATAGACTTCATCATTTGAGACATTTCTAAAAGAGAAAGTACTAGACGAATCAACGTTTTCAATATGGGATAGTAATGAAGTAAAGTTAAAAGATGGAGTTATAAATTTATTGTTTAATTCGTTTACATCAAAGCTATTCATATTATCCATTTTGTTTTCTTTACTGATTCCAAGCTTAGCGGTATTAGACCAGAAAGATTTTGAAGGCAGCCGAGGATCGAGTATCTTAGAATAGTAATGTTTTTTAGCTTGTCTAATCTTCAAGTTTACCACGTTCCTAAGCCTCTTAAATGAATTTCTGTCATTCGAATTTCTTGTTCTCTTCCAAATTTCATAAGCCATGTCTCTATCATTCGCCATTTTTACAATATCTGGACAGAAATACGGAACAAAATCAGCACGTGGAGTAAAACCACGTAGGGGAACATGCTGGTCGAAAAGCTTCAGAACTAGATTATTAAAGAACGCAATTTTATCGTTTATGTTATTAATTGTGTAGATGGAACGCCACAGTAATCTAGTTGCAGAATGGAATAGTAAGGATATATTGCAATTCTTGTAATCACGATAGGTAATTTTCACTTTCGGTATCTCAAGAGGAATTTTATATGACAGGTATATCATATCATGATCAGACACACCCGGGAGAGAAACCTGTCCAAACTTTTCTACTAGCTCATGGTTTTCAGTAGATGTCAAAAATAAATCCAATAGAGAGGAACAAGATTCACCGAATCGAGTTGGTACCGAATTATTAATTATGTTCAATGAATAGTTCTCAATAGTTCGAAAGAAAACATTTCTTAACACATGATTATTGTCAAGTATATTAACATTAAAATCCCCCCCCAATGATGATAGATTCATTATAAAGTTAAGAAATAAAAAAACCGAGGCATGGCAGAGATACATGAAAACCAAGAATCTAACAGATTACCATTCATTCAACTATTTTTTCTTTCTGTTCAAACAATCTGTTAAACAAAGCTATAATAACTATGTTCACAACATTTCTTTGGCACTCATTAACAATCCTAAAGCCTTCTGGAAATTTATTAACTCAAAAAGGAAAAGCGATTAGTACCCAGTTTTCATGAAATTCAATGGGAAACAAAATAATAACGCTAAAACCATTTCTCAATTCTTTTGTGAATTTTTCTCTGCCTCTTACCCTAAAACAGTTTTCATGGCTGATGAAACAAAGTTCTCCCACGTGGATGCCTATCCAAAAACTACTTTTAGAGATCTTATTATTGACGATAGTCTTGTGAAGAACTATCTGAATAACCTTGGGAACAATATATTTCCTGGACCTGATGGCTTTCCTGAACTAGTTCTAAAAAAATGCTCAGATGCCTTGGCTGCTCCCATTTTTCTATCATATTTAATACTTCTATCACCTGTGGCCTGTTCTATTTGGAAAAAAGCTTTTATTAAACCTATACATAAAAAAATTCAAAAAATGAGATAAATAATTATAGACCAATTTCCAAACTTTCCACTATTCCTAAAGTTTTTGAGTTGATGATTTTTGATTCTATTTACAATCATTGCACTAACTTTTTAACGACACATCAACACGGTTTTTTGAAAAAGAAGTCTACAGTGACCAACCTTGTAGAATCGACATCAACCTTCTTAGCCAATATAGAAGCGGGATTCCAAACAGATGTAATTTACACCGATTTTAGTAAAGCATTTGATGTTTTACCCCATAGTATTATTTTACTAAAACTCAAAAAAAAACTAGGATTTCCTGCAAAATTTGTACAATGGGTCAACTCATATCTTACTAATAGGAGCTATACTGTTTTATTCCGCTCTTCATTTTCATCAAAAATATTGATAGTGACGTGGTGTCTTTGTTTTTTTTTTATAATGTGTAATAAATAGAATCAAACCTAGGAAACCTTATATTTGAAAACAAAGTATGCAGAAAATTGTGAAATAGAGGAAGAATGTATTTGTGAAATCTGCTCTGTGAGTGCGAGGATTCATTCGTAGCAGACTTCCCCACTTGGGAACAGGAAACATCCCGAACAATGGTTGATTAATAGGGTGGAAAGAAGAATCGTCGACCGACTGTCTTATTCCATGCTGACTTAGGCATTGCGGCCCGTTGTACCGACTCTCAGCAATTTGACCTCCGCCTCTCAGCAATCGCTTAGCCAATTAATACCTTTTATGAATCAAACGATTTCTACTGGCTGCGTGTCCTCTGAGCATGAGATGCCCTGTACATACGCCTACATATAGCCTTAAATCGGCTCTATTCAGCGCCAAAATGATTTGCATCTTTTCTGCATCCTGTATTCCTAAGAAGTTTTCGTCTGGAGCGCCCCTCCGAGCTCCTTCAGGCATTCTGTGGTGTGGTTTTTTCCCATTTTATCGTATTTATTTTCATGGCCTGCATTATTAGTTCAACTACTAACTTCTCAGGTTCATTGTTCCGGAGTGGCCGGGTACCTAGTAGAGTAAAGCTTCATTCGATACTCCTAAAGAGTTTAGTGTTTCTCTACATCAGATAGTCGTTGCTGCTTTTGTTTTTTCGTTATTTATGGCTTTGATGGCTCCTTGGTTATCACAGCAAAACATTATGTTTTCATGATTTCGTATTGGATAGTCGTGGTATTCTTGCTCATTTTTGTTTTTATTTCTAAGAAAAGAGTTTCACAGTAGATACCTATTCCACAGTTTTCACCTTCCTTAGCTTCATTTGTATATATACTTTTTTCCATTGGCTGCATATTATTATGGTATGAAAATAAATTGATATATAATTAACAAATAAATAAACTATTTATTTAGTGCATGCGGAAGAAAAAACATACTGTTAGATAGACTTAAAAAAAATAAAATATATTAATAATAGTTATATTTGTAATGTGATTTGTGATAATCACAATAAATTTTATAATTTTTATTTCCAGAATTATATAATTTACTCACATACATCTTGTCAGACTGATACTTTAATCTGTTAAAGATTTTTTACTAATTAACTATAACTCTATTTTTTGTTAAATATTTTCAAGATAGGAATGGGCAGCGCCGGCTTAACAGTTGTGACCGTATAAATATAATGAGTGCATATATAAATTTTCCCGCCCCCATGTTATTTCTAAGACTTTTTAATAATAAAAATACTGGGAAAAATGGATTAAAAAATGTATTTATTTAATATTTAAGAATTCATTAAATCCATTAACAATAAAACCTATAACAAAAGAAAATCATAATTTAGTAATCTAATCTTCTAGAAATTTCCAAATCATAAGACACGCTCACTGCTGTTAGTATGTTGAGTTAAACACTAATCTTTCGAGCCTTTATAGTTGCAAACCTGTTAATTAATTCCTCTTCATCTAAATTTTTGATAATTTCATGTTCAATTGATGAAGTGGCCAATGCATCTAACCGTTCTTGTCTCATTGTAGAACGTATATAGGTTTTAATTAGTTTTAATTTTGAAAAGCTCCTTTCAACGCTAGCTACTGATGTCAGCAAAGTTAAAAAAATTCTTAAGGCTATAAAAATATTCTTAAGGCCAAAGATGATGCTAAATTACTTGAGCATAAATATTCTAATATCTTTGAAGGAGTTCAACAGGATTCTTTAATATTATTTCTTGAAAACGTTAATTCATCGTATAAATTGGAACCGGATATAAACAACGAACACTTTTTTCTTTGTTTTACTTTTTTCGAAGCTTTTCATCACTCATTTCTGCATTTAAATTATAAATGAAGTAAAAATTTTTTTTGTGCTTCTGAATTAACGTAAACCTGTCATTTGATGACACAATTGCTTGATCAAGGATGTTATTAAAAAAGTTATTCTTAAAATTTTTGCTTCATCATTTATTACTTCATGTGGGTAATGTGTGCTCATAATCGAATTGGCTTCTCCTGCGACGATTTCCTATTTGTTCAGAGTCTGGCTCACTTTCTAATTCTAGTGCAATTTTTTTGGCTTTTTCAATAACATCATTAAATTTATCATCTGTTCTGTTAAATAGTCAATATTTTTAGATAGCACTATTGTTGCTTCCAAAACATGAAAATTTTTATTCTGAAGTACTTTGGTTGTAATAGTTATTTAACTTAAAATATCATACCTGACAATTAGGCGCAAATAAATTTTAAACATTCAATTTTTGCCAAAGTGGAAATTGCTTCAGATTTATTTTTGACTGCTGTTTGAGTTGTCACATTCGTTGGTTCATACAAAAATGCATTAAGAGCATTTATAATTTCTTTTAATTAGAATCGAAGCGGCTTTAGTGCTTCAATGCGACTTGCCATTTGGTTTCCCAAAGTCCTTTTAATGACAGCCCCTTTACATTTTTTTTAGGGTATCCCATCTTTTTGTACAGGACGAGAAAAAAACGTACTTCAAATACCAACTACGATGATAATTAATTTTCTTTTTGTTTGAAATAAATCAAGTTTCAGAAAACTTTTTGAATGCCTAAAATTTTTAGCTCAAACTCAAACCATATCGAAGGAAAAACTTGGAAACAGCTAAAGATATGCAAAATATCTATTATTATTCCATATATCAGCCTTATGTGTTTTGTATACAAATTCATATAATATAAATTACAACATTTTATAATATTTAATATTTTTTTAAAATTATTTAAAGAAAATTTAAAGAAACGTAACAAAAATGTCGATCAATTTGCCGCTCATTAATCATGACGCGCTATGCATTTGCCATATCTGCATCGCTCCTAAGCCGGCGTTGGGAATGGAATGATTAAAAATATAGAATATCAGATTAATTGTGAACCTATTTCAAAATACTAACATAAATCGTCGTTTAATTGCAAATTAAAACTTTTTATATATTTATTTTACATTCTCTCAGCTTCAATCATCAAAAAATTTTAGTGGGATAGGTTTTAAATATAAATATATTATTAATATACCTAAGATACAATCTGTAGACATATTTTGTAACCTTTAATCGTTATTTACCCTTTTAAAAAATTTATTTTATTTTCATTTTTTATAATAATTATTAATTCACAATAAACAAAAAACAAAAAATATTATGCATACCAAAAAAAAAAAAAAAATAAATAAAAAAAATTGTAAAGGGAGAAAAATTTATTTTCTGTGAAAAAAAAGTATTTTTGGCACTCTACCAAAAAGTATCCAGTTCCCCCCTTTCTATAAAAATACTTTTTTTGTTTTTTAAATTTGCATATGTATATAAATACATATAGGTAAAAAATATGTACTTTATGTATATTTTTTATATATATATGTATTGTAAATATACAACAGATAAAATCTGTTAAACTAAATTGGTGGTTCAATGCGAAATGATGTTGTGTTCGTGCTTTACTTACAAAAAAAAAAAAAAAACACGAAGAATATCAAAAATTTGAAAATGAAAAATTAAAGTTAAAGGTGAAAAGTGTTGCATAGAAAGTATGTTGAATGGAAAAATTTACATATAAACAATCACTGGAAATATATATTCTATTCTGTAAAGGTAATACATATACATTGCAGAATTTCGAATTTTATATCTTCTATAAATATTATTAGGTCTCTTCACGAGTCTCTAACTCAATTTAATTTATTATTTTTGTTTATCAACTGATTTATCATATTGTTTGTTTATAAGACTGTCAAAAACAATGATAACCTTGTTGCACTTTGCAAAAAAAGTGTTGTAAAAGAATTGTAAATGAACGTGTAAAAAAATTATAGTATACTTCAAAATTATTACAACACAATACACTCAGTGGTTCAATAATAGAGCTTTAAGTTTAATTGATAAATTTAATATGTTAAAACTATAATTTTAATCCTTCTCCCCATTCCAACGGGGTGATTCCAATATGCTACTTATAATACTTTGAACTGAAAGGTGCCAGGTTCAATCAGGCTTTATACCTTTTGTCATTAGCATAAAATAAATGAAAATAATTAACAGAAATTATAATTTCGTAACAATTCATAAACTACAATATTTAAGGGGGCTTAGTTCTTGACAATAGGAGTAGGTTTCCACATTTAATGAATTGACATGCCACAAAATTTGATAAATAATTACTTGAAAAAGGTTGGACATTATTAAGGCAAAATATCAGTACCGTACTTAACCTAAGTTACTGTCAAGATAATAAAAAAAGCTTCACAGCTAGTTATCAAAAAACTCCATATTAAATTTAATTCAGTGAGATTTAATTTTTTGCTTGTAAGATACGTTCAACCTACTTCAGTTAATAGTTCAAGTAAAAATTGAAGGAAAAAGAGGTATAGGAAGAAAACAATTAACATGGTTGCGCAACATTAGAAACTGGACAGGCATCAGAAACATTTGCGATTTAATCCATTCATCAGCAACGGATCGAAACATCTATCAGGACATTTGCCAATGTTGTTGCCAATGTCATATGGCCGCTGACATTCAATTATAGATTGACAATAAAAGAAGAAATATCTATATTTTTACGTGTTTTATGAATATTTCAAATTTTAATGAACTCAATTGTTAATATCCCACGAAGGGTGCTAAAGCCATGGTTAACGTACGTTTCATACTCCTTTATCTACAAAATTAGTTTGTATGCATCAAAGGGGTATGAAACGTATGTTAACCGTGGCGTTAGCACTATCTTCGTGGAATATAGACCAATGAGAATTAATGTTAACGATATTACATACTCTTAAATTATTTACCGAAAATATATAATGTACTATACTATTTAATTAATTAATCAGATAATTGATTAACTAAGAAGGCACAGTTCAATTCAGTTTAAAAATATTGATGACAAATCTGAGGTGACTTATGTCGTTGTCACAAAATAGGTATAACTTGTAATTCTATATGGGATCAATACAACTCAAACTGAACTATATAACTCAATTCACGATTAAATTCGTATTTTTAATAAATGAATAGATATCATTGATAATAATAACAGACATCTGAGAGACTGTATCATATATAGATTATCCAAAATCTGCTCCCGTAGCCAACTATGTTACCTCCTACCAAGGCCTGGATAACCAGAGAAAATGTAATTATTATCTTTTTGAACACTCCGACTTCCACACAATTCGACACTCATCTATAGTGATTTCGTACACTTTGCATCCTTATTTAGAAACTGAGTAATCTCAGCAAAATAGTTTGGTCCAATTTATTACACTCAATGAAGAAAAATATACAAAGTGTGTACCTAATATTAATAGCCTTAAATGGCTTAAATGGTATATCATAATACAAATTTAATTAGAAAGTTTATTTCGATAAAAATTAAAATTTCAGGTCTCATGTATTGTATTTAGTTTTTTGAATACTGTCCGGTTTAATGGTTAGGACAAGCACATCTATCGTCTATCGAAAGCTTTCTATATTATTATCAATATTTATGCAATATTTATCATCATTCAGTGAGATTAGAACAACCCGGCACCGGTAGATAAAAAAATAAAAGACATGCTGTAAATAGAGTAGTTATATCAGTACTGCACTGCTTTATACACTGTTAATAGAATGGATAAAATATACTGTTAGATATATTTAAAAAAATTAAAATAATATTAATAATAACTTTAATTATAAAAAATTAAAAAGAAAAACGAAAATACGACAAACTAAATAACGGACAAGAAAAAAAAAACAAAATTCATTTATAGCTAGTTAGCAGTACGTACATTATTACACTGTCTACTTTTAATAGTCCCAGTGCTTACTCGACGGTAAAAAAAAAGCTTGAATTAGAATTTACTTCGCGAAGCATTCGAGTAATTGGCTCATATCCTCTGCCATACTCTTTGGGTTAAAATATGATGTGGAACATCTAAACATTTTGCCGATTGGTTCTTTCAACCAGAAAATTTGAAATTACCAGACGATTTGAAATTGTTATGATACTTATTCTAAATTTCAAAGAGACGTAATCAATAGACATATCCATATTTAGTTTTTCCACGGACACAAAGTAATTTCGAAAGCGAAAAAAAAATTCAATATTCCAAATCAAATTGTAATGAAAAGAAAAATAACATTTTTCTCTATGCTAATTTGTCTCTGAACCCAACATATATTTTGAAAATTACATAGTTCAGATAGGTTGAGTATACAATAACAAAAAATAAACCTACAACATTCAAATATATATGAACTGAACATTGAAATTTTTTACATTTAAAAATGTATTCTAAATATTGTAAATTTTCATATATTTTTTATTTTATTTTTAGACAAAAAAAAAACAAAAACAACACGAATATAACAGCATAAGAAAAAAATTAAATAAATACCACCCTGTTTACGTTAATGTTTGTTCCAGAGATTAAAGCAAACATTTAAAATAGTCGTAAGTGATTTTTTTATAGTTTTTTATTTCATTTATTTTATTTTGGATGAGATTTTTACGATTTTGGAATTTATAATTGTAAAATTTATTTATTAAAAATAAAAACAAAAAAAAAAAACCTAAGCGAAAAAAAAAACAAAATAATAAAAACAAAAAATGATTTAATATTATCTGATTTTAAAAATTTTAAAAGAAAAAATTAATCTATCATAATATGTAGAAGGAGGTCATTGAATAATTTTTTTTAGTTAATAAAGAAATGTTTTTAGTGATTTGAAATTTTTAAGTGGGTATAATGCAATTCTATATATATATATTTTGGTGTACCTAAATGGTTCTATACAGGTTGTCGGATACGACCTAAAAATCAATATAAGGGATGATTCTTTGGAGTATTTTAGAAGAAAACCATTTGCCAGCTATTACTAGAAAACTGTAAGTGTGATAGCCCCCCAACAAGTGCCTTTAGTTAGGTATATAAATTTAGAAAAAAATCTGTGAAGAACACATTGCTGTAGCTTACATATCTTCGAAGCTGTAGTTGATAGTTGTTAGATGATATTTTTGCAGAATGCAATTTTAATTGTTCTTCTGCATTCCAGGTTAAATTTAAAAATAGGCTATAATCATTTTCTTCCTAAAATATTTCATCGAATCATATCTTAAAATATTTTCAGGTCACAATAGACTATCCTGTATATACTTAGTAACAATTTATTCACTGGTTTTTCGTTCTTTTATTTAAACTTTATAATTAATACAAATTGATATTCATTAGCACATACAATTTTAATTATTTAAGATTTAAAACTGATGAAACAACAATGTTGTAACTTAGGTTTTAGCTAAATTTATTTAATCAACAATATTACTTGATGAAAAATATTATATTTTGGATAAGATATGAAGATGTGTTATGCCTATGGACAGGCACGGAAAGAGAATTACATGTTTTTGTTGAAAAATGTCTGAAAAATTTGGATAAAAATATTAAATTTACTGTGGAATATGGAGGGGAAAAAATTAATTTCCTGGATTTGACCATAAATATTTCTAACAACAAATGGTTTTTTGACATTTATCGAAAAGAAACTTTTCCGATGCAGTTATTGCTTTGTCATCAAATCATCCTTGTAATCAAATATCATCTTTCCATAATTTAATATTCCGATTAATTACCATACCATTAACTGACGATAAATTTAGAAAGGAGTATTATAATTGACATTGCAAGAAATAATGGATATAAAAAAGACTTGGTTTACAAAATTTTAAAATCTAAATCTAGAAAATATATTTGTAATTTGATATCTCCAAAAATTGACGTTGATAAGGAAATAACTAATTATAGAAAAATACCGTATATCAAAAACATTTCCGAATATTTAACAAAACTACTTAGGGCGGCTAATATACAACCGGTATTTCTTAACAACTGCACTTTAAAAAATATTTTTGTTAACAATTAAATAAGACAACCGAAGCCAGATAATATTTTAACAAAAAGTGGAGCTTATAAAATTCAGTGTGGAGGATGTGATGGAGTATATGTTGGCAAAACAAAACGAACCCTCCAAACTAGATTTACCGAACACATAAAATCGGTAGCTTCTCCCTTCTCCCATCCGTCATCAGGCTTAGCTCATCACTTAAAATATTCAGACCACTTTACCGACATTGACAAATTGGAATTGGTAAAGGAAGTAACAGGTAGCAGAGTTTTGGATAAATATGAAATTTTTCATATTAATAAACTAAAAATAAAAAAAGTCAACTTATTAACAATCAGTTAGACCTAACTAATGAGAGCCCGCTACTTAATAGTAATTTTTTTAAATCGTAAATCAAATTCTGTATTTTGTAAACTTTGTCGCTTACAACATGTCAATCTTAGCTAATATTAAAATCATATGTGTGTTTTTTAATAAATGTATAATTTGTTCCAGTAATTTACCAGTTACTATTTTTTGTACTTGCACTAGATGTTAATTTTTCATCTTTTAAATTTCAATTTTATGTTATTTACTTAGTCTTGATAATGTCTTAAAAGGACAAAACATGTTGGCTCATATTTTTATTTTTTATTTTTATTATATTAAATTAAAATAAAATATATAAGAAAATCTACATATATTTTCTTAATCAGTGAAATATTAACAAGTGTTTTATTTTATTTATTAAAATAATTTTATTAATTTATGTAGCTAAAAGTTGTTAACCGGTTATTATTGGTAATCAGACAGTTTACAATTATTTCAAAGTCTCTTAATCAATTTGCTAGTAAATAGATTATTGGAACAGAATCTGTGTTACAATCACAAGCCTGTATTTTCATTTTTGCAGAATTGTTTTACTTTTTTCATATTAGCCAAGGCTGAATTAATTTAATGGATAATTCAATGCATTACTACCAAATTTGATAAACATTGCCTAGATAAATATTTTTATTAACAATTTTAAGTAAATGTGTATAAATTCGAAATTCCAGTACTGGCTAAAGGTTTAACACAGCTTACTTAGGTGTGATACACTTTTTTTATGCTATCAGTAACTTGTGAACACTACCCTTTTCTTACATTAGATATTAGGGTATTCAAATATTATATGAAATTTAAAATAGATTATTTTTTAAGATGGATGTAATGAATTTTGATTTTTTTATAATGATACCATGTCACAACATATCCTTCTAGATAGATTACTTTCATTTCTGTTGGACTTGTAAAAGAGAGTTGTTTTCGTTGAATAAAACAAATATGATAAAAATAACACTATATAACATCATTTATTTATTTATTTATTTATTTAGAGTGCTTAGCAGAAACAGTTTACAAAAAAATGTTATTAATAAGTAACTTAGATAATAAGTAAATTAATAAGCATTCTATTAATAGGTTTAAATTTGCCATAATTAGTCCTATGATTACTGATATTAAATAAATTGAATGAGCGAAGACAGTGCAGATTTCTAATAGTGATACTGCTGGAAATGAAAGTTGATTTGACATTGCTCTTTACAATATCTGTAATAAAAATAACATCAGAAGCCTCACGTCTAAAGTTCAATGTACACAGATCAATTAATTTTAACCTTTGCTCATATGGTGGTAAGATGATAGGATTAGACTATGACAAGTGGCGTAAAGCGAATCTAAGAAAGTTTTTTTGTACTGCCTCAATCCTATCAATGTGTACTATTTAAAACGGTGACCAAATTTGACTTACATATTCAAGATTCGGTCTTACAAGACAGGTGTACAACGACTTAAGAACATATGGATCTGAAAATTACTTTGACCAACGTTTAACAAAACCCAGTATTGAATTAGCTTTATTTATAATGTTATTATAGTGAGTTTTAAAGCTAAGATGAGAATCAAAATACACTCCTAAGTCTTTTATTGAGGTAACTTTAGGTAGACCAATACCATCTAAGGTATAGTTAAAGAAATCGGACTTGAACGACGTGTATAAGATATGAGTGCGCATTTATTTAAATTAAGTAAAAGGTTATTGTTAACACACCAGTTGTTAAAATTGTGAAGGTCATTTTGCATAAGGATAGCGTCCTGGTTAGACGTAATCTGTTTAAAGATTTTCATAACGTCAGCAAAAATTTGAAGTTTACGGTTAAAAACGGCTGACAAGTAACATCATTTACCGATGAAATAAAAAGTAAAGGACCAAAGTGACTCCCTTGAGGAACACCAGAATTGGCTTCGAAAGGTTCTGCAATAATGTTTTTGAATATGACATTGTACGAGCGTTCACACTTATACGTATATCCATTTAAGGAAAAATTCTGGAAAGCCATATTTTCTAAGTTTCAGTAATATGATACTATGTGGCAATAGGTCGAATGCTTTACTAAAAATCTGTATAGACAACATCAGTTTGGAATCCTTCTTCCATATTTTTCAAAAGTAATGATGTTGTTTCAACTAGGTTTGTCGCCGTAGATTTTTGCTTTACAAAACCGTGTTGATTATCTATTAAAAGATTTGAACAGTGATTATAAATTGAATCAGTTATAATCAATTCAAAAACTTTTGGAATAGAAGATAGTTTTGCTATCGGCCGATAATTTGTGATTTCATTTTTGGTATTCTTTTTATGAATTGGTCTAATATAGGATGTTTTCCAAATAGGAGGAAAAATCCCGAATTTAATGAAATTTTAAAAAGTAATGTTAAAGGTATAGTAAGAATGTTGGAACACTTACTAAATATTATTTCCGGTATGTCATCGGGACCGGGGAAAGTATTGTCACTAAGTGTATTTAGATAGTTAATTGTTCATTTCTAATTATATCATTAAAAGAAGTTTTTTGATAATTGTCCATGTAGAAGAAGAATGGGAATTTGGTGTAAAGCTAGAACATAATATAAAATAAGATTAGTGTATTTAGATGCGAAAAATGCAATAATATAAAAACATGTTTTTGATGCAGAGACTTAAATTAAGCTCTTGGTAAGCGTTTGTTATATTGGATCTATACTATTGTGTAGTATGAATAATCCCAAGCCACTTTAAATGTGTTTGAGTAGAATGAGTTTTTACATTCTATTGTTAGGCCATACTTCAAATGGTATGACGTTACAATGGGCTTAAGTATTTGTGACATTGGTACTAAAATTGTTGTTCTTTTTAGCTTTGATACTTTCGGCCTAACTTTTGGAAGTGTTTTTAATAAATGTATAGCTATGAACATAAGTATTAATTTATGACTTTTACCCTTCTACTAACAGCATGTATCTGGTTTAGTTTATTTTTAGATTTTTTAATCAAAGGTGGCGGTGATTTAGTAACCCTACTGGATGATGAGTTATTGCACAATTAAATGAAGCAAGCCTTCGTCTAGTAATAGACGTCTGATCTGCTTGCTCTAAGCATAAATCTGACAATCTAAAATATCAACGTTTGCCGTTCGATGTGTCAAATTCGACTCATCGTATAATGTTGTCAAACTGAATGCAAAAAACTGAATTGTCAGATTGAATTCTTAACATTTTAATACAATTTAGTTATCACTAAAAATTGATGATGTGATGAAGATAAAGTTACGCAATAGAGTATAAATGTATAAATGCAGCTCGTCACATTTTAATTAATTTATAATATATGAAAAATTTTAAATCAAAGAGAAGCCGCCATGTAAAAGAAGAATTGAGAGGAAAATAAATCTTATGATTATGCATAAATAGGAAATGGACAGTTACATCAAATATCGATGATTTAATTTAAGTAACGAAGGATTGCACTGAATATAACAGTATTTTATATAATACTAACAAAAACCCAGCTTCGCTTCGATGTGGCAGCAAATATTGTAATGTATTTCTAATAGGAAATTTGGTCAAACTTCACTCTCGTAATTATTAGATATTTCTAAATCAAATTTGTGACTTATATTTAAAAATGCCTCACTAACTTGTATATTTGTTTATGTAAGACTTGTGTATATATTATTTTTCTCCATAATTCTAATTCAGTGTAGAAAGTGAACGTAAACGGCTAACTAGTACTGGATACATAATATCATAGAGTAATATAAATCTAAATCTAAATTACTCTATGATAATATCCAGCTGATCTAGTACTGCGTACATAACCAATAGAAAGAAACGGAGAGACAGAAGATATTTTTAAAAAGGGTATGGTCGGTATGAAGAAAAAAAAAAATTTCCAACACATTATAATACAATTAGTACAATTATAAAGCTTTTTGTACAAGTTCAAAACCATGGATTCTAACTAGGATTTTGTTTCAAAAATATAAAATCCAAATACATTTTTGAAATAAAATTGTTAATATTTTACCTAAATTGTATTTATGTAATTGATTCTGATGATTGATTTAAGTGACAATGAATATAATTTGTGGTGAGTTAACTATCACAGAGTAGGTATATATAATAAAAAATTATTTAGAGGGATTGAATACAGATCGAATAAAATTTTACTGTTTAATATAACAAAAAAAAAAACGAAAAATACTTTGTATTGAAAAGATGTGTACACACATTTTTCAGAATATTTTTAGAATAGTTAATTTAGGTGGGAGTAGAGTAAACATGACTCATTGAGGTCGTTGAAATCAAATTTAATATGAAAATAGGATGTTAATTTGATATTTTGGTCAATGTGTCACTCTTGATTGTTCAAAGAAAAAATTTTTTAATTAATTTTTACATGAAGAAATTGAATCATACATCGTCAATCCGATTCAATTTATTCGAAGAGGAGAACGATACAATAGAAAGTTATTTAAAATATTTACGGAAATCAACATAGTGAAATATTTTGATGAAACCAGCACGAATTTGATGATGATGAGGACCACGTTCAAAGGATAGAATTATATTATATCGAAAATAATATTAAAAAAATCTGATTAGAAATGTTTTTAAAGACATCTACTGTACTTTTATTTGGGTATGTAAAACTATGTATTTGGCTTAGTAATACATGTTTTTTGGTTTGATAACACCAGTTTACCAATACCGAATTAACCAAAACAGCCTTTAAACAAATTTTTATCTAATTTATTTGAATTTTATTAACTGAGTAGAAGATTTGAATATAGTGCTAACAATACTTGTGTAGGTACTCATATTTGTTGCATGTTCAAAAATATTGTATTATATACAGTATGAAGAGAAGAACTGGAGGAATTATTAGGCACAATTTATTTTATATGAAATTGTGAACGAAAAAATTATATATGATTTTTTTATATTATTGTTAAAATTAGTAAAAAAATAAAACAATAATAAAAAAAATTCGAAAGGGTTGTTGATTATATTAAAGAGCAAGCCAAATATCTATAATAATATACAATTCAAGTTGGAGTACAATTCACATACCTGAGTCAATGCATCACGAATCGCATAAAATTTTTGAACCCGACTACGAATAATATGACCTTCTCCCTTGTACCATAATTGAAAATCGTCATATTGTTGAAGCGTTTTGCTACTTTAAAAATGTCTTGTACGCATTTGGTCAAACGAAATAAAACATCTTTCGAAATATTCCGCTGAGGAACAAAAGTGCTCATGAACGTATTAAGTGCTCATGAAATAAAACTTCCAAGATGGATAAAAATTGGTAATGGAAATTTGTTCATAGTAAAAGTTCTAATAAATTTGGATATGACTTCCACAATGCAAAAAAATAGTAAGAGATAGTAAAATTTATTCAACATAACCAAATAACAGTTAAATCATATACATTTCTAACATTTTTCATACATTAATTGTGAAATATTTCATTACACTGTCGATATCGATATTTTCATGTAAGATAATGGAAGAACTATTCAAGAAATGAATAAGTTGTATTATGTATAAAGTGACCATATATTTTATGCTGAAATCCGGGACAAGTTCAAATAAATATAAAAAAGCTTAACGCATTCCTCAGGACATAATTTTTTTAGTTTATTTAATTGTTCGGAATTAAAATATCATAGATTTTTCATTTTATTCATTTAATTAATATAAAAAAAAAAAAAAATAACAATAAAATAAAATTATTATTCTTTTAATTCTTTATTACAAGAAATAAACTTAATAAAAATAAACTAATAATAATATTTCATAAATAAGTGTAAATATTTAAAGTACACGTTAATTAAGCGTATTTTTCTGCTGAGTGAATTTTTTTTAATAAATCTTCATTATTAGAAATAAACTTATAAAATTCTTTACATGAATAGGAAAAATTACATTTCACTTGTAGTATCGCTTTTAATGTATCATCGCTTAATTGCGTTTTTTCAGTGGTCCAATACTTATTGACCACTGATAAAAATACTCGTTCGGTGGTAGCATTAGTGCCTGGTAAGCATAATGCAAAACCAACTATTTTGTTAATATTTTTTAACGGTATATTATTTATATGAAAATAATTAAATATTTCTAACCACCTTACATCGGTTGGAATTTTTTCATCATTCCAAGTATTTACTTTTGCTGCATCAACATATTTTTTTACATACGTAATCTCATCAAAAAGTTCTCTTTCTTCTTTATCAGCATCAAACATTTCCAATTTATGATTAAATTTATTATATTATATTTTTATTATTTTGTTTTTAATAAATTTATTTATTATATTATATTTTTTTTAATTTTTTTTTTAATTTAAATTTTTTTAAAGTTTTTTTTTAATATTATTTTTATTTGTCCATAGTCATGGGTTCGAATCCTTTATATTCAATCGGGGCGAACATTTGGGGGGGTTGCCAGATGTACAATACAGGACACTTTCCGGGACAATTTTCAATGCAGGACATACGATTTAAATCTGGGAAAGTCCCGCATAATCCGGGACGTATGGTCACTTTAATCATGTAGGATTTTTTTTCTATTTAAGAGTGCTTCATTTATTCAACACTATACTGGAATTCATCAGTAGATAATATAATGATAAACTACTGAGCAAGTCACTGGTTTAAATTCAATTTAGATTAGTTGCAAACTCATATATCGATTTAAAAAAAATTATATGTGAGTTATAAAAACCAATTAAAGTTCCATTTGGTAATAGTATAGAAAATATTTTTCTTTTATTCTGTAATTTGTTAATTTTATTTTATTTTATTGATATCAAAGTGTAATTTGCATGCATAAACATGCATATGCATACTATATATTTATTTATTTATTTATAACAGTGGGATTTGCAGATCTGTAGCCCAACTACAGGTCCTTTTCCTTTTCGAAATGTGGGCCTTTTATATATTAATTGTTTGTTATATATGTGAATATTGTATATTATACTATTTTTTTTTTATTTATTTTATTATATATAATATATATGCTTATTAATTTATTAAGTTTTATTATATATCTGCTTATTAATTATTATTATATTATATTAGAACCGATGTGGTTGTATTAAAAATAAATTTTCATCATTTGAAAAAATTTCCAGTTCTTACGAGGTTTGAACCTGTGCTGCCCGGTCGTTGTATTCCTAAGCTCGGGTGCTTTACTACTCGGCTACCGAGGCTACTCATGTTATAAATAAAAAATTATTACTTTTCTGTTTGTAAATTTTTTTAGTTGTGCAGATTTTTTACAGATTATTGTTCGGAACATTTTAATTGTGGAGTTTTATCTGAAACTAGGATTCACAGATAAACCTTCTGTACACAGGTTGTTTCACTACATGTTGTTCCAATGTCGCTCGAATTTATACTGTGTTATTGTACTGACAGTGAAAGCTTGGAAGTTTGAATGTGTGCGTAAGAATTTAATTTTCAAATTTGATTTCAAAAGGTAAACATGATAAGCTATAACCCAGCGGTAAAAGGAATGCTTTTATCATGCATGATGGAAGCATTCTTAGGAAGCAATATATATCTTTTCGCTCCATTCTTTTATTGCTTGTTTTTTCATACTAATGTACGCTATAAGAAGCAATACAATCGGGTTTTACTTCGTAAAATTCCTTTGAATCGCTTCTGCATGCATGACTGGGACTACATGTAGAAGCAATGATTAAGAAAACATGCAGAAGGCATGTAGAAGGCATAATTGCGAAGTCATGTAGAAGGCATGCAGGAGGCATGATTGACAAGGTATGTAGAAGGCATGTAAATTTTTATGTTTATTTTTTATTGATAATGAAACAATGTAATAAATAATTTGAAAATAATATATTCTTCAAAATATAAAACATTATTGGACATGAATTTTACAAACTAATTGAACATTTCGCATAAAATAAATAAAACTTATTAAATAAAATAAAAATGATTACATATTTATTTTATTTTATTATATTTTTAACGCACAATACCTCTTTACTCCCTCAATGAAAGGTACCAAACAATAAGTGTACAGAAGGTTATACATGCATACAGCATTAAATGCAGATCTTATATTTTATCTTACTCTTAAATAACTTGACAAGCGTTCCTAACATGAAATATTCTGTATTTCTACCGCTAATACATCTTTTATGGAATTCAAATTTTAAATAACAGTAGTGAGGCCTATTCATTTAGAAAAACTATCTACAAAATTTAATGAGGTTTTAATGCAGACAAATCATCTTCAAATCTAATATCCTTTAAAGTTAATCATTGCCATTCTGCATAATTAATTAGATGCAAAACTACCCGTCAATTAAAATTTGTTCGTTTTTTTCTATTTTATTCAAATTACTTCTAATTTACCGTTTATATTTGTTTTTTTATAACTAATATTATTATTTTTAAAATTTATTGCTTAAAACAAAATGATCTACTTAGTAAAATTTTAATTTTAACAATTTAAAAATTTAATAAATATTAATTTTATTTTATTCTTACGTTTTTATTTTAGTATTTTAGGCATTGATGAATTTCCTCATTTAAAACTTAACACGATGAAAATTTATGTATTTTTATTTTATTAATTTTTTATTTTATTTTGTTTTTGATGTACAGAGTGATACTAATACACTACAACATAATATGTTTGAACCACGAAATTTCGAAATTGTATTCAACCGCATACAGAAACAAAAACAAAAAAAAAAATGGTTTTTTTTTTATAAAAATTTTTTTTAGGGAACATTTTATTCAAATGTCGCATCATTTTGGCACGCAACATGCATCTAAAAATAAAAATGCTGTTTTTTTGCTGTTTTAATTTTTTTTTTTATTTTTATTAATTTTTTTTTATTTTTTTACATTAAAAATAGTTTTACTTTCTTAAGTTATTTATTTTTACTTGTTGATGATGATGAGTTTCTGTTTTGAAACGGTAATTGCACATATGGCTCAAATATTTTAATATAAATTTTTTTAATTTTTTTTTTTGCTTTTTAAATTTTACTACATTTTATTTAAATAATTATGGTTTGTATGAATGTGTGTAGGAATACTCTGTTGTACTGAGAGTAGAGTACATTGATGTCAACGTAAATATTTTGTTTTTAAAAATTTATATATATATATTTTTTGTTTTGCATCCTACTTAAATAAAAATAAAAACATTACGACTTTTACGTATTTGGAAGAACGCGCGCCGAAAATTTGTTTTTTGCAATAATATTTAGGGAAGTTTTCATACCGTACAAGGAATTTGGATTTAAAAATTTTTTACTTCATTTAGTGATTATGGTTAAAGAATTTTCTTTGTAAATTTTGTGTTTAAAATAGTGTTGTCCTTTTTCTTGTGGTGGTAAATTATCGTCCCATGTATCTCCGTAGTCTATTCGGAAAAAATAGCAATCCAACGATGTGCCGAGTATGTAGCTAATCAAATTATATAAAAAAATATTTTTTATATTTTATACCAGGCGCGCAAACGATACTAAACTGAATATCAACAATAGATTGATTATCTACTTTCTGAAAAATTCAGTAGTGTGGCAAACGGTTTGTATACAGTTAGCCGAATGTTAAATTGCCAAACGCCAATTCGCCTAATATCTTTTAACAAAAAAGACATTTCACAAGTTTCCATTTGACATATTTGACCATTTTACAAATGGTTGTTTGGCATGATGAGACATTTCGCAAAAAGATATGATCCTCCTAATTCAGATTCTCTCATATACATAAATATATATAAATATTCTGGAAAAAGGGAAAACCCTGATTTTGAATCCAATTCTGAAATTCTAGTTGCAAAGTGTCCTATTGGATATTATATATGGTAATTTTGCTTAAAATGAAATTTGTGAAATACGAAATTATGCGAAATAGCATTAGGCAAAATGGAAGTTTGATATTTAGATTTTGCGAACAGGACCGCTCCCGTGACAAACACAAATACCAATAGTATAAAAAATGTTTCTCTTCTCTTTTAGAATCTGCAAACTATAGAAACAGCTGTAAACTAAATGTTTGTCGTCTCCTCTACTAGGTAGAATAGAAACAGTATGATAATTAGCTACTTTTTGAATAAATGAAGGTGCATTTTTGGAAGTACAACAGATTGGGGACAAAACACATTGTGTACACGTTACTGTTTTTGCTGGGTCTATATATAGGAAATTTGTTTTGTGTGAATAATAATTGGTATAAACCTAGGACCAAAACAGACAATAATCACATTTAAGCAATATTTCAACTTAGAAATGCTTGTCCAATCATTTAAGAGTAAGCCAGCTGATAAAAGTAAGTCATACTTCGAAGTTTTATGCATAGAATCTCCGTCGTATGCCTCACTGATAGGGAAATGCAGGATAGTGATGATGATAATGATGATAAATAGAAGATGTAAGAATTGTAATAATAATGTATAAGCATTACCAAAACCAGTGTGGTGTAGCGTTGAAGAAAATTTAAGCTCAGTAATCTGAAATTTGATCAATAACAGATCAAATATTTGTACTAATACAATGCATATGGAAAAATGCTATGAATATGATGCCAGCTTACATAGGATTTTTGTTGGTTTCAAATACGGTTTTGATAGCGTAAATAGAGAGTAAATTATATCATGGACTTGGAATACAGAACGTACTTGGTTAAATTAAAATTGGGTAATTTACTTGGATAAGATACTTGGATAAATTAAAACTGGCTCTTATAGCTATGACAACAATAAATAGCGCTAAAGTTAAAGATTGAGAATTATATATCAAAAATATTTAATAATGAAGCTGAAGTTAAATGGGTGTGGTCATCAACATTGCTCAATATCAAAATTGCTGAATATCAACATTGCTCAACATTGCTCAATATCATTGATTGTTGATTA
The DNA here is from genome assembly GCA_963942445.1 of Argyra leucocephala. Taxonomy (NCBI): domain Eukaryota; kingdom Metazoa; phylum Arthropoda; class Insecta; order Diptera; family Dolichopodidae; genus Argyra; species Argyra leucocephala. Next base: position 186,997,311 of record OZ012677.1, read on the forward strand.
TTCTCTATCATCAACATTGTTTTATATAACTCTATGAGCATGCGATTGGAAAAATAGATAGAAAAGGGCACATTTTCACAAAGGCATATAAGATAACTGCTGATTTCTAAGAGTTTTAGAACAATGGTAGAAGCACTAGAATAATTAAAAGTTGAAGCAGCAAAGATCAATTTGGAAATAAACGAACAGACCCACCACAAAAGATAGCAATATAATAAGTTTCACGAAGTTGATTACTTAACCTACCCTGGCGCAATGATAAAAAAAACTATAATAGTATGCATACAGAACTAAGTTCAAGCCGGCAACCATTGTATCTATGTAAAAAAAGACTTCATATAAAGTCAAAATTGTTGTCTAGAAAAAATAAAATCGCAATATACAAAAGCCATATTCGGTAGTGAATTACGAATGCGAAGCATAAACGCTGATGGCATCAAATGAGAATTCACTAAGAATTTTAAATAAAAAAGTATTACGGAAAATGTTTGGTGTCAAAAGGCTTGATAATGGAGAATTTGTGAGATAAACAATCTAATAAAAAATAGAGACATACTTTGAGTAAAAATATAATTCGAACAAAATTATGAATGTGGTATGGTGTGTGTGAACTTCTAATTTATTTATCGAATTCAAAATCATTTTTATTTTCACAATGATATATTTTTATCATTTTTTATATTATAATAATATCAAATGAATTTAAACAAATAAAACAGCATGACTAATTGGAAAATTTTTTTTTTATTTTTATTGATTTTTCAATAAAAAAAATTTCTAATTTAATTTTATTTATTTATTTTCCAATTAATTTTTTAATACAAAATTATATGAAATGAGTTTTTAAGAAATAATTTTGATATCCAAATAAACAAAATAATGTAAACGTTCCTTAATTATGTATATTTATACAAATTAATTTTTTGTTTTTTCTTTTTTTCAAATAAAATTCGAAAAACTAATTGTAAACAGAGAAAATTATAAAAGCAAAACAATAAATCGAATAAAAAGAACAAAAATAAAAAAAATATATTTAAAGGAAATTTAGCAGAAGAAAATGTGCAATTCTAATTTAAGAAACATGCAGTTTTTAACGAAGTGATTTTATCCAAAGACCTAAGCCAAATAATACATACAAAAACAAAAAAAAAAAAAAAAACAAATAGGAAAATGAAAACGTCGCAAAATATTTGTATGACGATTTTCGTACAAAAAATCACCCCTCTTAAATAAATATAGGTATTTTCCGTCTTTTTATTTTATTTTAATTATTTTTTTTGTTTTCGTTTTAATTTCAAAGGAATTATAAATGATATAAAGTGATTAAAATAATTTCGATTTTAATTTTTGGAATATTTTTAATACAAAATTGTCGTTATTTCACTTTGAAATTTTCTTAATTTTGTTGTTGTTTTGCTTTATTGTAACGTAAGTACTAAAATATTATTCCCTAATAGTGTTTATTTTGCATTTTAAAACTTTGAGAATGATTTCGGTATGCTTTGATCAAATTGTTTTTATAATTTCAATGTATAGATATATTAGTAAAAATTTATTGGGATCTTGTATATGTTATGTGTATAAGAACATCTGACCTTAATCGGTTTGTATCTACAAAAATTTAATGTTTTTCCATTTCCAGTTCTAGTAAGGATTACAATTCACTGTATCACAATTTTAGCTTCTATTTGAGTCGAATTTTCCATTCTTTGCTTTAACCTTAAAAAAAAAAGTTTAGTTAAATTGAACTGATAAAGCCAAAACTTATGCTAAGACATATACACTTCATATTCACTGAATTTGTTTTATAGACTTGCGTTCATGAGGTCAATATTTTTTTTTATATTATGTATATTAACATTGCAAAATTATAAGATAAATAAATATAAATTTAATAAAAAAAAAATAAAGCTTGGTGTTCACATCATCGTTTAGTAGTATTTTAAGAGGTTTACTATACAATATACTTATTTTCAGTTATATTAACATAACCTATTATCATGATTATGACAAGGTACAGAATCAGAGCATCTGTAGTAGAAATATAACACCATCAACTACCAAATACTCTATTCAACTTTAATGGAAAATTTGTGATAGATGTCTAGAATATTTATTTCATTCCCCTCTATAGTCTTAGAAAATCTAGAAAACTTCTAGATTTTCCACTCTTATTAATTTCTAGCTATTTTTAATTTTCTAGTTTTTTTCATTTAATCAATTTTATAACAAAAGCAATTTGATTAATTTTTTTTTTGTACCACTTTGGTCATTTTAATATGTAGTGATCTGATGTGTGTGTATATGATTAGATTTGTTTGATTCAGTTTTGGTTTAAAAAACTTCCTGAACTTAATTCCATAAAAAAATAGATCAAAGAATTAAACAAAGAAAAAAAAAAAAAAAATAAAAAGAATTAGAAAAAACAAAATTTTCAAAGGAAATCTATAATTTAATAATCACTTTTCATCAAACAATTTCAAAAAAAATTTCCATTTTTCAGAAAATTGAAAAATTTTAATGAAAATTGTGGAAATTTTTACGGAAACATGAAATATTGTTTCTTAAAAGATATTTTTAAGAAATTATGCTTAATCAGTATAGGTAGGTAGGTATATTAAAATATTTTTACTTTGATATTTGACGAGATATTCTTAAATTTATGAAATTTAATTAAAAATTGTTAGTCATAGTCGAAAAGTTAAGTTGTTTTGTAAATGACAGATTGTTGTATTATATTCAATTGTGTTTATTTGTTTATTTTTTCTACTCAAGTTGATCAAATGTTGTAATAATTACAATTTTTTGTCTACTAACTAATAGATTCTTATGTTTCAATACCATACATTGCTGATGTTATTTTTATTACGAAAGTCTTCACATGTAATTTAAAATAAAGTTGTAATTTTAGATAACCCTCGTTTTCGGTCAATCAATCTTTCCACAGAACTAACTATGGGATGTTTGAACCAACTTGCAAAAAAATTATAAACTCAGTCGCCCTACTTATTGATAGAGCCATAAAAATCTTATACAGACTACCTTATGATTACTCAACAAGGTTATTACACTCAGACCACAATTTACACTCCGTAGAACAAACAATATTTTCGGAAAACTGTAAGCTGATTTATAAATTATCAAATAACCTAACGAAAAGCAATGTAAAATTTCAAACAAATGATTTAATACACAACTACAACACAAGGACTGCTGAACATTTTCGACTGGGACTTCCTAGAACTGAAAAGGGTAAAAGAGACATTATGGTCAACTGTCTAAACATTTTCAATGGTCTTCCCAACAATGTTTAATATGCCCCAAATATAAGATTGTTTAAAAAACGATTGAAAGCATTACCACAATTAAATAATTAGTTACAAAAAAAAAAAAAAAACAAATATGAATATGTATATTAGAAATAAATTGTAATTATCCTTAAAGGTAAAGATAAGAATTTAATAATGTATGTTAATTTATGTAATGTGTTTAATAAACAATATTATATTGTATTTCATTAGATTATGAGTTAGTTTTAAGCGAGGTTTATACCAGTTTTGTACTGTCTATCTCTTTTCTAAAAAAATAATTAAAACAAAAAAAAAAATCATAGGATGTTGATTAAGGGAAATAAACACAAACACCACAGAATTTCTAAATTATATATATATATATAATGAAGATGTTCAATTACTCAACACTTATTGAAGCTACGACCTTATCATAATACCTAATTATATAGCAGAGATAGGAATTTGGAATTATAATAATAATGCATTATTTTTCGTAATTATTAATTTGATACAATGCATTAATTTCTTTAATAATACGTTCAAATATTTATTTTGAATTATGTTTTCAAAATAATTCATTAAAGTAATGCATTATATTCAAAAATAATGCATTACATATTATAATGCATTACCAAAAATAATTCAAATTAATTGAATTACTTTTGAATTAAAAAAATAATTCAACAAAAATTTAAGTAATTCAATGAATTACTTTTTTTATTCAAAAATAATTCAATTCATTTGAATTATTTTTGGTAATGCATTATAATATGTAGTATGTACATTAATTTTGAATGTAATACATTATTTGAATGAATTATTTTGAAAACATAATTCAAAATAATTATTTGAACGCATTATTAAAAAAATTAATGTTTTGTATCAAATTAATAATTATGAAAATACAGGTCAGGTATATTATACCTATAATAATTTGAATTATTTTTGGTAGTGCATTATAATATGTAATGCATTATTTTTTAATTATAATGCATTATTTTAATGAATCATTTTGAAAATTTAATTCAAAATAATTATTTTAATGCATTATTAAAGAAATTAATGTAAAAATAATGATAATGGAAACGTAATGCATTAAAAATATAATGAATTGGTCCCATCTCGGCTGTATAGACACATTATGTATTATTACAGATATGTACATTAGTTTTATTTTGTATTAGTCCGTTCACATATATTAATATTAATTTGCATAAATTTAGTAGTACGCTGATGTATAGATATATATTTAAAAAAATAAATCTAAAATATTAATTATTGTAAGTCTTAATTTAATTTTATTTGAATTATATAATTCTTAATTGGTCAGCTTTTTTTTGTAACATGTTTGTAAATTGTTTGTGTTAAACATTTCAATAATTTAAATAAGTAAATAAATAAAAACGTAAAGTATGGTAATTCATATTTTTAAAATTTTGTATGCCTTGACTTATTGTACAGTATTGAGACTGTGGAGAGGATACTTCAAAATATTAAAGTATATTAAATGTAAATTTACCAACAGTATAGTTTAATTCTTCAAATTTTTATTCCATATCAAATCTACATTCATTAACTTATATGTTTTGAATATTAAAAATTATTTAATTATATTTTTGTTTAAATATTTGTTTTTAAATATTGTAAATTTATTCTTTTTCTGCTGTGAATTGCTACCCTAGTCTAAATGTCCACGATTAAGTCACCCATTTTTGTATGATGCTATCAACTATGTGTGTAAGTGTGATCCTATTCAAATGTTCCAAAATAATTTTTGTATATTTTATTACAATCACTTGAATTTTTATATACAGATTATTGCCATTGATATAATCATTGCGTTTACCATAAAGTGCCGCCTTGAAGAAGATTCGATTAATTCAAGTAGATTATGTACTAAAATATTATTGTACTAATATTAATATATTAAAACAGTCGTTGATTTGCCCAACAAATCATTGATTTTGAAAAAAATGTATGTACTCGAAATCACAATAATTGAAGATTTTTGATTTAAAAAATGAAGAAAGAAAAGGCGTGTTCGTAGTTGCAGTAAAATATTCGTCGATGTCTTGCAGATTTTTTTCTCTGTCACTATGAACAAAAAAACTTGCGCAGGCGCGCAGAAAATTGTTTAGCAGTCATTCTTGTTCCTAGAAGCAGCACATGCACAATTCGTTTATATAGTCATATTATATTATTTATAATTATATTATTATATATTTTTATATATATTTAATATATTTCAATATATTTTATATATATTTTTTAAATATATTTTATAAATATTTTTTTAAATATATATTTTTTTAAATATTTAATATATATTTAATATATATTAAAATATATGAAAATTATTATATATTTTTTCAATATATTGATTTTATTATATTTATATATTATTATTATAAACGCATTTATTTTAATAATTAATTTTTATTTTTTACCTAAATATTAAATGTACATGCACTTTAAAAATCATTCTAAAGCAGGCGCACTAAAATATCTGCACAATCTGCCCGACGCTGACGCGACACCGATTACTATGAACACAAGCGCCTGCTTTTTGTTTGCGCAGAATTTTTGATGATATGCAACTACGAACAAAAAATCTTTTTTGTTGCGCAGGCGCAGCCACTACGAACACGCCTAAAATCATTGGCGAAAGATGAAAATGATTTGTTTTGACAAACAGAAGAAAAAATGTTTTTTTTTTGCCTAACAGAAACTTGGATATTTGTTAGAAATCATATTGAATATCTTGTCATTTATTTGACCAAAAATTTACTCTTCAACAAACATATTATAACTAAAAGTGCGTTAGTAAAATTGAATTATTCTATATATTATTATATAAAAACGTTATACCAAATTATAAATGAGAAATTCAGTCTAACTGTAAAAAAACAAATTATTCATACTTACGTCTTCGATAATACTTCTTACTAAGCCATCTTTCGTAACCTTCTGCTGTTCATACAGTTTCTCTGCATGAAAAAATGCTGCTAAAACAAATTTAAATCTGCTATAGATAAAACAAAATGATATTAATTTATCTTGGCTAAATTTCTATTTTTTTACCATCAGATTGCAATAACTATATTTGTTAACACATTGTAATTTCAAATATTATTTTTGACCAAAACCTACCTTTCTGGAGTACTGTCTACAATAAGAAAAGCTGCTAATAAGACCGATTGAACATTATGTTTTTATAGTAATACATTTTTTATAATGAAATTAGCTTAGGGGATAAAAATAAATTAATTAATAAGGTCTCATCAAAATATAAAATATAAATAAATAGTTTAGATAAGTCATTATAAATATTAGCTATGGGTGTAATATTATTTCATCACCAGCTCTTAACAATAATAAAAAATATAAGACACACTGTATATATCATTAAAGTATAACAAACAAATAAATTCTAATAACTGGTGATATTTATAGGTACGAATTTTAATTTTAAAAGCAGAACAATTGAACAGGAAATCTATTGTAATGTGTTTCCGATTAGGCTTTTCCGAGTTCTAAAAACTATTTTACTTTCGTGAATCGGTTTTGAGACGGTTTTTATGTGTAAAATTACGATTTCGATCCTAAGATTTGCAAGGTAGATATACATTAGCTCGTACCTAATTATTATGCGTGTAAAAAGATATACGAACCTATTGCTTAGCACTTCTTGTTAGATTATTTACATAATAAAAATTTAATTTAAATATTGTTTAAAGTCAATTAATTTTTTTTTTTTTTTTTTTAAATTAAAAAAAAAAATTCATTTACATAATATGCACTATATTGAATGTATTGGAGCGTCAAACAGTATTACTCGGCGCCTAAAAAAAAAAAAATTTTGTAAAAAATGCAATATCAATTCGCAAAAAAAAAAAAATTAAAAATTAAAAAAATATCAAAAAATTTCTAATTTTATTCAACAAAAATATTTTTTTAAAACATTCCTTCCCCAAAAATATTATCAAATAAACCTCTTTACTAATATTCTATATTTACAAGCATATTAGAATAAAAATGAGATATTGAAAAATTATGAATTCATGTGAATTTTAAAAATAAAATTTTGTAGTAAATTCCATAAATTTTGACAAACAGCAAAAATAAAAAACAAAAAATAAAATAAATAAATAAATAAAACAAAATATTAATTCTGATTTTGCAATAAATTTATTTAAAAAAATATATACAAAATATAGAAAAGTCAAAAATTCTCAATAATAAAAATAAATATGTAAATTAATTTAAAAATTATGTCCCATGTTTTCAGATCAACTATATAGATAGATAATTAGTGTCATAAATTGAATTCACCCTAAATTTTACTTAAAAAATTTTAAATAAATAAAACAAAATCTATTTTTATTTACTATACAAGAGAAAAATACCTATAGAATATACCACAACATCAAGAGAACTGAGTGATGCCACCACCGTTGAGATCAGTGATAAAAAGCAGAAAAAAAAAAATACCAAAACATTGGTATCTCTTATTTCAAGAAAAAATCTCTTTGAAATTTACATATACACATATAAATTTGAAAACAGCTGCTTCTTTATATCTCCTTCTTTTTTTTTGATCTTTTAAAATTTAAATCAGTGATACTAAAACTTTTTAAGAATTTGAGGTAGTTTAATTTAATGTGTCAATAGTGGAATTTAGCAGTAATTATTGATTAGTCAGATATTGGAAGCCCCAAATTTTTTTAATTTTATAATTCATGTACGTTAAACTTGGTACTAAAATGTATATTATCAATAGAATTGCAGTGGAATGGGATTAGGTAAGATTGAAATAATGTGTTATAATTCAGGGGGGGGGGGGGGGGGTGGAATCATCGAAGCTTGAACTATATTAGTAGAGAGTCAAAAGAGTAATAAACATATGAAAATATGCAGAAGCAATAAATGCGTTCAGTAGAATCTATGTAGAATGTATGTAGCAATTAGCGCTACATTGTGGTACTGAACGTTTTGCAGTGAAATTGAAAATGACATTGTTTTTCTATCCATTAAACTTTGCTTTAATTACTTCACTAAATTTATTTGTTTTTTTTATATACCTATACAATATTATATATAATAAAAAATTTAAATAAAAATTTTTTTAAATTTAGTTATATTAAAATTATGTTAAAATTTAATAAATCACTAAAATTATTTACATATCTATGTTTATTTATTGTTTTTATTTATTTTATTATTATAAATTTATTTTTGAATCAACTCACCAACATCGCAACAAATTTAATGAAAGCAAATCATTTTTATTACAAAATATTACCTCATAAACGTTATTAAAAAGTCACTAATAATCATAAAAATTAATCTAGTGCTCACCGTTTAATAGAAAATTAGCAATACTATAGTATTTTCCAAATCTAGATTCTACTGAACGGACCCAATGTATGAATATCGAATATGCTGTACTATCTAAGTAAAACATTTTCAGTAATAAAAATTTTAGATATACTCTAAAATGTTGCAGATCAGTTTGCTGATGATGTTTTAATAACAGAAATCGATCACGGTATAGGTTCAAGATATAGGATTACTTACTTAGTGAAACATACAGCTAAGGTATCTAATTTTGATTAGTATATGAATATAAGAGTACTAGGGGCACCTGTTGAGTAATTATAATTCAAGTTTAAAGTTTAAAAATAAAACAGTAATTTACGTACTGTACTGACATAGACTTATCACGATTTAGCAGAAGCCACTCGTGTTTAATAAAAAGTTTTGTGGTTAATAAGTTTATTTTGGACACATAAATACACCTCCTTCATATACTGATTCGTTTCCGAAGCGAAATAAAATGAAAATGTGTCTACTGCGCAGGTCCTTAAATGCTTGTCAATTATAATTACAGATATTTTGTTTAAGATCTAAGTATATGGACGAAAAAATGTATATCTAAATACTGCACGTGTAATCTTGGTTAATATTATACCGGGCCGGTCCGACTTATTAATTTACTTTTAACAGTCAACTAGAAAAACACAAAATAATTTTTCAGTCAAAAATATCGACTATTGATCATATTAACACTCTACATAATTATAAGTAATAATGGAATAATTTATAGAAGTTTATTTACCTTGGGTGTATTATTTGGATTGAGTTTCGGCAAATTTTTAATTCCATCAAAAGTGAACTTATTTGGCTTCTTTACCGCTTTGTTAAGTAAAATCTTTTGGCGATTTGTACTTAAACATACCCAGACAATAACATATTATAGTAAATGTAGTCAACATCTAGGATGACTTTTCGAAATGTTAGCAGGTGCATTGTGATAAATTTGTTAAACAATTTGATGTGTATACGATATATATATATATATATATATATATACATACATATATTATTATGTTATATACATATATATTATAATACTAGTATAATGCCACTGCTAATCTAGTAAAGTTTGGGTGCAGTTTAAAAAAATATGCACATTACAACTCAACAGCAACCAATAGCAATGTAAAGTAAATATGTATAATCTCTCATCAGTCATCATAATACGTTAATGTTATTTTTTCACTAAATTTTACTTCTACCCTTCAAACACTTCCATAATACATTAAAAAACAATTGATTTATTTTTTCAATTCTAATTCTTGCATACATAATGAACTGTTTTTTCATTATTATTGTTGTTGTTATAAAAGGCTTCAGACAAAAACAAAATTAGTATATATAAAATATTATTAGTATATATATATATATATTTGTTTAGTTTAATTTCTGTTTACGCAATTAATAAAAAAAATTTTTGCAATCAAAATCGTGGAATTTAGTAGATCATTACCGAAAAACTAACTTCGATGAATTCTGTTATATCAGATGGGACACTCATGTACTTGTTAAAAGTATTTAGTAATATTTGAATGATATAATTTTATGATATTCTTCAGCCATATGAGTCCAGATACTATTTAGCTCGAGCTTAAATCTTTTGGGATATAAAATTAATCTTTTTGACATGGAATAGGAGATCTGATCAACCTTCTGGGGAGATACTCAACCAACAACAATAAATAGGGCACTCGAGTCGTGGTATCAAAAATGCACATTTAAGTGCTAATTGGTTTTCCGGCCATTTCTACCTACCTATACCCACTTCATGTAAATGACAGTACGTGTAATTAAAACAGCAGAAAAGTCATCTGAATTTGGTAAATTTAACGATTTAAACGAAAATATTCTACTCATTATAAATGGACGGATAAAAAATTTGTGTATAGGATTTGACTTAAAAACTGCACAATTTTATTTAAAACAATTTACAGTTTGGTGAAAATTTCATGTAAACTCATTCAAAATCAACTCAACTAAATTAAATTCAATTTTCATCACCATACAACACCGGTCACATTAACATTGATATAAATCCTAATTTCAATTATTTAAAATACCTTCAAAAGATAGAAAGAGATGAAAAGAGAGCAAAAACAAAAAAAAATATAAGTTTACTAAATTTTCTTGAGAATTTTCATTTTCATCGTATTTATTTAGTATGTTCGCGCATCTTAATCCGTTTACGTGTTTTCCGATATTTAAAATTATAAAAAAAAAACAAAAAAAAATAAAAAAACAAAAAATTAAATTTTTATTTTTATTTCGGATCAAAGAAAAATTTTCTTTTCAAAAAAGAGGTCAATGTAATTTCCTTAAACCAAAAAAAAAAAAAAAAACAAATAATTAAAATTTTAAACCTATTTTAATTAAATTTTTAAATTAATTGAAAGTATTGTTTATATTTGCATAATAACGGTAACAGGAAAATGTTGGAATATAATTAATAACAATAAAATAATATAAAAAATAATAGTTAAATAAAAAAAGGAAGTGGAAATGAAAAATTTTTTTTTTAATATCCGAGAAATTATTTAAATATGTCGGAAAAATAAAAGTATGCAAAATAAATTAAATAAATTTATGTGTAAAAGTGCGTACAAAAACTACATATAATCTAAAATAATAAATTATTTTGAATTGTGCGCAACTAAAGCAAAAACAAAAAAAAAAAAAAACAAATCTACTTTTTTGTTAATTTTTTTTCTTGTTTTCGTTTTTTTTTTGTTTTTTTCTAATTTGTTGTTTTATTTATAAATTCCCAACAATAATGAAATTTTCAAATTCGTTGAAAGTGATTTAAGAGATTTTATTATGAATTATTATTATTACTGTTATACATATGTATTTCTCTATAGGTGATATTCTAATAAATACATGTTTATAATATACCAACAGTGCTTTGTATTAAAGTATTTATTATGAAAAAAAAAAAAAAAAAAAACCAAAAATAAAAGAAAAGGAATAAATAAAAAAATTACATAAAAATTTAAGAAATAACATAAATATATAAATAAAAATAAATAATTAAAGAGCAAAAAAAAAAAAAATACAAATAGAAATTTGTGTTTATTAATAAATAAAAATAAAATTAAAATTATAAACAAAAAAAAAACATAAATAATATAAAAAAAAGGAAATATTAAGAATATTTTAAATATTAAAAAAAAAAAAAAAATTTAATTTTCGTACTTATTTTATATGTGATCAATTAAAAATTGGGATAACATCCGAAATTCCGAAATTTAAATTTGCTATTTTGCAAAATATAATTAAAGTTACCATATGAAAAGTTTTTATTTTGTTTTGTTGATTTGAATGTTCTATATAAGTTGGTAATACTGAATGTTCCAATATAAAATTGTTTCTATTCTTTTAAAAGGAAAATTTTGTTTGTTTGTTTGCTCGCTATATACGACCACAATTGATAAAGATAGTGTCCTTTTAGAGATTACAGTTATTTTGCACACAACGTAGTACTTTATAAATCTATCGCTGCCATACAACTTCAAGCCACCATCAGGAATGTTTCAAAAAACATTTGTGATACAAACATAAAAATGTGTACATATTATGTGTATACAGATAAATTCTATATATTTTGTGGTCCGCCCGGACAACGTTGGGTAACTTTGCTAGTATAGTAAAACTAAAGATGTTGTTCTGGTTTGTAGTACTACACCTTTTTCACCATTGTAAATCAGACATAATCTTTTGTTTTGATTTATGTTTTTGACACTAACTTAGGTAGAATTACCTTTTCATGCTGAAGTACGGTACTTACATTCAGTCTTTTTAATTTTACATTATCATTTCAAAAATAATCAAAGGAAAATAAATTTAGTGGCTTAGACTAGATTCGGCTTTTAAATAATTGCTTATAATTCCGGGTGACATTGCCATGGGTAGATAGGTGGTTGGTAGTTGTTAGCATGCATTGACGCACATGAATTATGGTAGTTCCGGAACAATTTTGTGTAATAAGATTACTCGTTAATCTATGCATTTTTTAAGTATCTAAAACGTCACCTAGTGTATCGAAAAATCAGATTCTTCGATAGCTTTTCTTAATACGATATAGGCAGGATAGGTAGGTACATACAAGATGTAGGGCACCTATACCATTGTGCTATAATATCACATCTGTTTAACGGCAGTATGTTATGAGAGTAGTTCTGGTTCAGTATGAGTCAGCAATGTTGGGTTGTGTTGCAATCTGATCTATTCGATCAAATCTTTCTTTTTGTAAATTAAGTAGGGTATCGCAATTTTTATCTGTCGTTTGAAATTTGGTTTGCGTCCTTGTGGTGGTTAGTGAAAGTAAAAATGCTATAATTAATAAATGCATACCAAAATTATGCCCAGTAATGCGTTCTAACTTAGGTAGGTAGTAGTGGCTGCCGAAAATACGCCGACACACTTAAACTGGTAAGGTCCATTGGGATACCACGGGAACTTTCCTCGTGTAAGACTCTACTCGTTGAATGAATTTGAGCTTTTAACGAAGCGGTGGAGATTTTTGATATTAGTGTTTTCAAGGTCACCCAGGGAGTCCAGAAAAAATACTCCTAGAAAGGTTTTCATTTTATGGTAGGGACCAGGACAGGAACATAGTAGACGTTGGACAGTTTCATCCTCCTCCTCCTCTCTACATGTTCTGCAAAAGTGGTTTGAGGAGAGTCCCAGACTTCTGGCATGTTTACCAATCAGACAACGTCCGTAATGACCCCTATCATAGTGCTAATGTCACAACTTTTCAGAGTTAGTAGGCTCTAACTTAACTTGGGACTAATTTTTTTTTTCAAAATTTTTTGATTTTAGTTTTTTTGTTTTTATTATTATTTTTTTTTAACTTTGTTGTGCCAAATGGCTAGGGCCATCATATTGCAATGCCTTTAGTTATACAAAACTCAATAAAATATAGTTATTAATATCGAACAATTGTGTTGGCGTGCCTTGCTGATAAATGTGACAAATTATTGACTATCATTAATTTTGTTAGTTATTTCAGAATGTTCGTTATTGCCTTTCAACACAGAAATTATGTTCAAGCTATTGTAAAATTCTTCAAACCGATTTTAAGACCATTTGAAAGTGTAAAAAAAAATCAAAATTGACCTTAGCTTAAAGAGTGTTAGAATATGTTTTGTAGACATTATTTCTTATAAATTTGATTTTATTAACAAATGGCTTGATACTTTTCTTTAATCTAACTACATACTGATTGCTATTCATACAATTTTTTTAAAAAATATTACATGAAAATCAGGAGGATGCATCATATCTGAAAAAGTAAGGTGCAATCCTTATATCCTTCCTGCAAAGTGTTTGAACCATTTGTATTAGTTAAAATGTATTGTACGTATTGTATATATTGTATAAGTATTGTATGTACATTGAAAATAGGAAAATGGTGTCAAACACAATTATAACTTCAAAAAGCGAAGACTAAAAAGACCAGTAAAATATTGCCATTCCATAAATATTATATTCTATCAATGTCCTTAAATTCCAAAAACACATTGTATTTTTTGTTCACTTAAAAAATACGGCGATACAATTTTCAAAAACAAAAATTGTAAATTTTATAAATACAAAACATTTTTTATTATTTACTTATGGTTTTCGTACCTGTCTACTATTATTTGATCTATTTATGAGACTTATGGTATATATAAACAAAAAAAACTGTTTGTGATAGACCTGCAGGCATTTGAATATTATTTGCTTTTATATAAAAACTTAAACTAATTCAAAAAAATTGTAAATATTTTTTTTTCCCAAAATAGAACTATATTTTGAGTTATGTGAACAAAAGATAGTCCAAAAAATTACCTAAGGTTTTTATTTTTACCTACATATGTAATTGAAAATATTTTCAAATTACATATACATTACGTATACGTACATTATGTCAAGTCAAAGTACGAGTAGATAATTATTATGAGATTGTAGAAAATCAAATATAAATATGACGTCAAATAATTAAAAATAGTTCTCATTAATATGAAATGTAACTGTCATTTGAATATGCCAAAGTTCATTTCATTTTCTAAATATTGTAAGAGAAAGTTTATGAAAAATTTGGCATGAAAAATAATTTTAAAATTTTTTTGAATTTTCATTTGTTTAAGAAGGAAATTATTATGAATCAAATTGCTGGCGTCGTTTATTAATTACAATTGCGAATTAAAGTTAATGACTTATTAGTTTTATGTAATTTTATTGATTCATATAAATCAAGGAGGTTGGGCGGCATATGACAAATCGAAATAGAATAATTATAATAATTAATTAATTAATTAGGAACAGATTCATTGTGATGCTCAATATTAATGAATTTGTTTTAATAGAAAAAAACAAAACGAAATGGAGGATTGATACAATATTTATAACGGAATAAATTAAATCGAAAAGAAACAATGGATTATCTTTTTATTTTACTAATAATGTTGTTTTTAGTTTTAAAAAATTGCGATAGTTCGACAATAGTAATAATTTTCTTCGATCTATAATTACTTATGAGTATATAATATATTAAATAAGTACTTTATGCCTAAGTATGTTCAATACATTCTTTTACAGTTGCTTCCTCTTCAATTTATTTCTTCCATCGAAAACGTGGTCGATTGTCCGTGAAACATTCTTCAATACTGAAATTAACGTTTTCATTTATGTAGCCAATGGCCAATTTAAAAAAATAAATTAATTTCGAGCTACATACATGAACAAAATAGAATGCTTTATAAATTGGAATTGTATGGAAAGACAAAAAAAAAACTACAAAAATATATTGGTTATAAAATGAATTTATGGTTTAACTTAAAAAAAAAAAATAGAGAATTATTTTGGTTTTAGTATTGACTTAAGTGGCATAAAAGCATGTCAATTTAACATTTTGAATTCATGTTCATTTATAAAATTTTGTTTTATTATTTTCGTAAATTTTAACGGATAAAACACAGTAAAATAATTGTGCTAGTTAAAATTATGATATGTAGCAAAAATTTACCAAAAATATATTTTCTATTTTTGTATACATAAAAATATTTATATTTGAAATAAATATCAATTTGGCTTGTATCAACTACTAATGTGTAATATTGAAATTAAAAATAAATTATATACAAAATTTAAACAAATTCAATTGAATATTTTTATATATGCAGGTTTTTGTTTCAAAAAATAAATTAATATATTATGGTACATTTTAGAATTACAAGCTTTTTTATTAATTTACTATTTTAATTTACATATAAATAGTTTTAATTTTTTCAAAATGTAATTTTTATCTTGTTAAATAATTGTTGTATTGAAAAATGACCTTCTAACACAATTGAGATTCTAAATAAGAAATGAAAGGGCGAATTGACAGACAAGCCTGAATTGTAAATAAAAACAAAAGCATATAAGACGAGCATATTAAAAATGACGAAACGGGGTATCTTATAATAGGTACCTTATAATAGGTACATAGTTGTAAATGGCTACATAAATGTAAAATGGAATAAATATAATGGAATAGGTAAGGAATAGCAAGCATAATAAAATTATATTCTTTCAATTTTGAACTATAGTTTATTGCTGTGTTTGCTATTTTTAATTATAAAACATATCTACGTGTTTGATATTATGTTTGACTTATTTCTAATCGTTGATTTATCTGTGATTTATTCTTGATTTATAAGCCGGAGGGTTCTTAGCCTGTCAAAGATTTTTGTTGTAAAATAAATCGTTGAAACCTCAAAGTTTCTTAACCTGTCAAAATAATCTGTCAATGGGCTTGTGACATTTTTAGAATGTGGTAGTCCTCTATATTATTCTATAATACAATGTACAGTATGTAATACCCATATTAAATTAATCTTTTTTTACCTAAATGTTTTTTGTTGATATATCTTTTAAAGTTTTGTGACATTGGGTATACAAATTATGTATCAGTAAGCTTTATATTTAACAATAATTTATTTAAATGCGGCATTGTACGCTTAAAAGCATTTCTTTTTAATACCCTTATCATGATTCTCGAATCGAACGTATAAAGAGACGAATTCGCTGTCATGCGATCATGATTAGCGAAGCGAACTTAATACGTTCGACAATTTGTCGAATGAAAAATTTAAGTGACAACCGTGAAAAAAAAATGAAAAAAAAATATTTTGTTGTTTTTCGAGTAAAAATGGAGGGGAGGGTAAATTTAAAAAAAAATTTGAGAATATTATTTACAAAATTTATGAATAATATAATAATATGATGTTATTAGTCTTGATTGTTGTTATAAGAAATTTATAGATTTGTTATTTGGCGGTTTTACTACATCTATTCCTCTGAAAGAACCCACTTCAACTCATCATCCACCGTGGTACAATAAAAGGCTTCTCTCTTTGAAAAATGCGAGAAATAAAGCACATACAAAGTATATAATTAGCTTTTCTTTGGCAGACAAAATTGTATTTCAGAGACTACGCAAGGAATTTGATTTTTTGAGCATATATCTTTATAATAATTTCATTCGTACCTATGAGTCTAATATAAAATCAAATTCCAAAAACTTCTGGAAATTTATAAATATCCGAAGAAAATCCTGTGGATTTCCTCAAGGCATTTCCTATAAAAATGAAACAGCTACAGATTCAGTCTCAACTTGCAATTTATTCGCTAAGTATTTTGAATCAGTTTTTATAAGACCACAATCAAGAATAAATTTGCAAAGTTACCTACAATCTTTTGTTGATTTAGGACACATGCAATTATCATATTGTGATATTTTCAATAAAATTAATACCTTAGATATTAATCTAAGTTCTGGTCCAGATGCTATCCCTAATTTAGTTTTAAAGAACTGCATTTACAGTTTGACTTATCCTCTTTACTTAATTTTTAACAGATCACTAAATGAAGGAATTTTCTTAGATGACTGAAAATTCTCAAACATTATTCCTATTTTCAAATCAGGGTCTAAAACTGTCGTTGAAAATTATAGACCTATCGCTAAATTATCTTCTATTCCTAAACTTTTCGAAGCTATTGTCACAGATAAAATGTATTTCTTGGTTAAAGAACACATATCTTCAAATCAGCATGGCTTTATGGATGGAAGATCTACATCCACTAACTTAGCAGTTTTTCTTCACACAGTTTTCAATGCAATTGAAAAAGGCTATCAAGTAGCTTTTGACAAAGTAGACCACTCTTTACTACTCTCTAAACTTCAGGCTCTTGGTATTCATGGTACCTTCCTTCTATGGGTTCAATCTTATTTGATTGGTCGTAAACTCTGCGTTAAAATACAAAATTGCACGTCATATAACTTCGAGGCTACGTCTGGTTTTCCACAAGGAACTCATATGGGGCCACTATTATTTTTATTGTTTATGAACGATATCGACTACGATATTAAGTCTTTGATCTTATCATTTGCTGACGATACCAAACTTTTTGCGGTTATTAAGTCGGACGAAGATTGCCATCTTCTGCAGCAGGATCTTGACAAATTCTACTCTTGGTGTAACATTAATGGTCTTACCATTAATATTAATAAGTGCAGTTACATGTCATTTTCCAGGAAGCAAACTTTAATTGAATCTTATTATAATATCAACGGTTCTATTATTGAACATGTCCGTGAAACAAAAGACTTGGGTATCATTCTCGATAATAAATTAACTTTTAATGCTCACATAGATCGAATTATTTCTAAAGCTTTTTCCATGTTAGGTTTCATTAAGCGTAATTCACAGCAATTTTCTGATCTTTATACATTCAAAAATTTATATACTGCACTTGTTCGTCCTCACCTCGAATATGCTTGTCCGATCTGGATGCCTTATTATGATAAACATATTAAGAGAATAGAGTCTGTTCAAAAGAATATGATTAGGTTTTGCCTTCGTAAATTCAACTGGCAACCTTATATTACTGGATATTTAGCTAAATGTCAACTTATTAAGCTTTCTACTCTTGAGGCTAGGCGAAATGCTGCATCCGTGATGTTTTCCTATGATATTTTATCTGGCAGAATAAAATGTCCATCTATTCTTCGCTTTTATAATATCTATGCTCCAGTGCGCGATTTCAGAAGCCAAAGATTTTTATATCTTCAAAATCATAGAACGAACTATGGTTTTTCCGAACCTATTGCAAACTCTCAGCGCTTATTTAATAACAGTTTTTCAGTAATTGACTTCAACTACAGTAGATTCGTTTTTAGGAGAAAAATCATCACATTTTTTGAAACATTACAATAATTCTTCTAATTTTAATTAATTATAATTTTATTCTACAAATTTATTAAAATTATTCTCTATTATCATTTGAATGTACTGCATACCTTTATAATTACTATTGCTATTGCTATTACTATTAATATTTATTTATTACTTAAGTCTGAATTTTTCTTTTTTTTTAACTTCTTTTCTTGAATTAATGTTATTTTTAACTTGAAATTGTTAATGCATCTTATTATTAATGTTATTTTATATCTGAAATTATTTTTATATTTACAATTTTTGTTTTCTATTTCTAGCTTTATTTTATTTTAGTTTTAAATATTTTATAAGCAAAATCTGTAAGGGACTACCCAGTAGATTGAAATAAATAAATAAATAAATAAATTTGCAGCTATAAAAAAAAAGTTTGATAAGCTGGTGCAATTGAGAGAATAATGTGGGAACAGCAAATTGGAATAAAAGTGCTTTCAAAAAGTGTTGTGGAATCGATTTGCAACCTAATTAAATGTATTAGAATCTTCAAAACGTGAATTCAAAGAGTGAAATAAATCATTGTATATTTGTTTATTCGTCTATGTACTGCGTGTTGATAATAATATGATTACAGGTATTGAAAAAAATAAAATATATAAAAACAACAGGCGTAGGAATAAGCTGTCGATGCTCTGTTGATCAAAGAACAAAATTCAGAGAATCCAAATTAATCTAGAGAGCCGTTCTAAGTGTTGTTACAAATTCAAAAACACTTGAAGAAACCTAAAATGAAAAATAGCAGTAAATATATCCGAAACAATCGACTAAACTCTAAATTATTACCAGTGATAATTTCCTTCATAGTATTGCACAGACTAATTTTACTATTGGTAATACATTCCATTTGTTCTAATTTAAGGCTTCGATTTATGTTTCACTGAATTTAAAACATAAAATAATGCATCTTTATTCAACTGAAAGTTTTTTATTAATCTAAATATACTTGTCAAAATATTTAATTTTCAAGTGTTAGGTTAGCAATGACTTTTCCACAGCGAATAAATTTATTCGCGAATCGTGATCACATTAACGCGAACGTTCGAGCGAACATCGCTTCGACTCATATTCGATTCGAGAATCATTATAAGGGTATAAGACTTATATACATGTTATCGAATTTTTATAATGGCTAATGATGTTTACCTAAGCAACTACTAATTCTAAAACTAATTTTAACTCAATTCCCTAGACACCAAATGGACAATTCTTTGAAAATTTAAATTTGCAATAAAACAATGCAAAAACTTTATACTACCAATTAAAAGTATATAAATTAATTTAAAAAAAAAATATATTATATTGTAAAATGTCCATTCAACAATCTCTTCCAGTTATCATCCTTATGCAACTACTCCCGCAAGTTAGTTCTGATGATTGCCCACTTTCACATTTTGCTGATTAAACTATTTTTTTTTTTATTTATTATAATTTCAAGTGTACAAAAAACCATTTCGAATTATTATGACATGTGTATTGAAAAGTCAATGAATTTAAATTAAATTTAATTTAAGTAGGAAATTTTTTTTTTTTTAATTTTAAGATTTTATAATAATGGAATTATCAAATTTCATAATTTTGTAACACTTTGTTTTAAGGTAACATTTTTTTTTAGAAAATAAAATTGTTTTGGCAGTCTACGTTTAAATAAATAAGAATAAACGACAAGTTGTCTTTTATTTTATTTTTGTTCAAAATAATAACGGTATTTTTTTTTTTACACTCTACAGTAACTTAGGTAGAATCACCTTTTCGTGCTTAATTAAGTACGGTATTGCAATTTTACACTACAATCTACAATATTTCGTGTATTTATTTAACAAATTACTGGCTTATCAACTTATTAAATGTGGAAAACTATTTCTATTGGAACTAAGCCTTCTTAAATAGAAAAGTTTCATTTTTTTTTAATTTCTTACCTCAGATTATACTCTCAAATTATTTTTTGCCATTTATTATATCCCAATGGCAAAGGGCACTGGACCAGGTCAAAAAATCCATAAAGAATTTTTTTTTATTCATCGGGAATCGAACTTGGGACCTTTCGGTTGAAAGGCAAGCCCTATACCTACTGCGCTACCCAGTCTGTTGTTCCCGAAAAACGTTATTATAATATATTATATAAATTTTGATTTATATGATTTCAATTAAAATTGTGCTATTAATTAGAGATTTTTGAAATGGCTAATTCAAAGACACAAACCATGTTAATTTCTATATTCTGTATAATCTATTTTTTGACAGTATAATTGACAATAAATTTTAATTTATGTATGAACATATCACAATTAAAATTAGTCATTTTATTAGACACACTCTTAAATTTATTTAAAACTGTCCTTGCTTATTCTTCTGACCTATGATGGTTGCCAAAAAAGAAATAAATTCTAAAATTAGGTAGAAAGCATTGATGAAGGAAGTATGTTTGATGTTATTATTATTTATTATTTATTTATTATGCCTTAATTTCCTATACAATTTTTATTATTTCTAATTTCAATAATTAAGAGCTTATACTAATGTATATACAACTATGACAAATGATTTTCTAAGCCTAACCTGAACTGTTTTTTATTTATAATATATTTTTTTAAGGAAAAATGGCAATTAAAACCTTTTTAATCAATTTATTTTTGATATAATTTATAGAATATACTGTAGGCTCTAGGTGAAACATTAATAAAATTAAATAAGTATTAAAACTTTAAGTATGTTTCACATTTTTTATTAAATATTTTAATCGAGAAGACTGACACCATCATCAGAGACTCAGTCTTCGATGATGGTGTAATAACCGAAATCGATTAAGATATTTAATAAAAATTGTGAAATATACCTATAGTTTTAATATTTATTTAACAATTTATTTTTAGCCTAAAATTTAAAAACAAACTTAAAAATAAATAAAAAAAAAAAAATAAAAAAAAATGTAATCTACAATCGTACTAATTAGCGGATTTTCTGAATTTAGACTGCTCTATAGAAAGGCAGGCGATATTTTTACTATTTGTTCGAAAACAGTATATTAATATTTGCATTATTATGTTATACAATCTATTGGTGGAAAAATAAAAAGGTTTAACCAAGGTTAGTTTTAAAATCGATTTGTTTTCTTTGTAGCAAATTTAAGTTGTTCTAGCAGTGCTCATCCATATAGGTTAACGGTACAAAAGAATACTACGGGTTTTAAATATTAATAATTTGTTTTCTACAGCCTGGATTTTTATTTATGTTTGTATATAATATTTTTATATATAGATTTATTTTATTGACTGTCTTAGTTAATTGTGTTTTAAAGAGTATTTGCCCAAATGTATACAAACATATTTAATATCACCTCCTTCCCAAGTATGTGAATTTGTATTAATTATCAAATTAAAAAGTTAATATTTCTATTACTTATGGGTATTCCGAACAAAGTATTTGCGGAAAAAAAAATTCAGGCTTTGATTTTCAAATTCATTGTTTTTATCAATTTTTCTTTCATCATCTAATTTTCTATCTATGCACGTTATTGTAACTGTTGATATAGCATCAGAGTTTTTTTAATATGAGGTTTCATTGTTGTTAATAATTCGTCATTTTCCATATGTTCGTCTTATATGTTGTTTTCAGATTGCTTATGATTCAGGATTATCTGTCAATTTGTCTTTTTATTTTTTAATTAGAATTTCAATTTTGTCACAAGGATATTTTGGGATACAATTCCATTTTGAAGGACTCAATTCTGTTCATATATTTCGAAATTAATTTATTTTTTTTTTAAATTATTAAATCAATTATACACAATGCTGTTTTATTTTTTTATTTTTTTTTTACTAATAACTCGTAGTATAATAATTTTCATAATCGTAAATAATATTTAATTCGAAATTTTATTATTCGAAATTAAATTTACCGGAAAGAGTTTTATTCTATTTTAAATTATTTTCCATTCAAAATATATATATATATATATAAAAAAAAAATAAAAAATAAAAAAATATAAAAATTTTAAGTGTAAAATATTTGATGGGAAAAATAATTTTTGAAAAGAATTTATTAAAAATGTTGAAAAACAAATATGTTAATGAAAGAAAATCTAAAAAAGAATTTTAAAATAAACATTTAGGAATATTGTTTAATGAATTATTACCGAAAATAGATTTTGTTATTTTTTATTATTATTTTTTATTTATTAATTGTTTTTTATTTCAAATTTTATTTTACAAAATTATATTTCGAATGCTATTAATCGTAGTAATTAATATTAGTAATGAAATTTGGTATGAATAGAAATTATGATGTTCAGTTTTCAAAAATGTCATTGTTAGATTTTATTTTAAAATTTTGTTTTTGTTAGATTTGACTATGCTGATTAGTATAAATGTGATTGTGGTAAGCATCCTGTGCATTCATAAATTAATTTAAACCAACATTTTTAGTCAAATTCAGTTTATTGTGATGTAATATGACATACATTTTCTGAAAAATTTCATATGTTGTATAGATTTTGTATACTATAAATTGTATTTAAAAATTTTCATTTACACAATTTTCATTTTAATAAAGTGGGAAATATTATGGTGACCTATTTTGATTTAGTAAAATAAAATATTTAATTTTTCGTATTAAAATATTCGCTTAAATTTATTTAATTGTGTTGTGCTGTTTTATTATGGAGAAATTAGGGTGAATTTGAAGTAAATGTTGTATAAGCCTAAGACCAAATCACTGCCAATATGTGAAAGATACTTGGTGTTTTTGGGATGAAAATGACATTTGAAAGTATCCTTTCCTTACCTTTTGCAGCTGCTACGAAATTCGCGCCTTCAAATTGCCTCAAATTTAGTAA
Organism: Argyra leucocephala; assembly: GCA_963942445.1. Lineage (NCBI taxonomy): Eukaryota > Metazoa > Arthropoda > Insecta > Diptera > Dolichopodidae > Argyra > Argyra leucocephala. The sequence continues at coordinate 187,021,073 of OZ012677.1, forward strand.
CATTATTTTGTTTTGTAAAAATGATTATACATTTTATTTTTTTCTTTCGACTAAATTAAACTAAATTCTGTAGAAAAATAATATTTAGAGCATTTCCGGACCTCTCGCACTTGCACTTGATACTCGCACTAAGCTTGTCAGTGCCAAATCTATTATTTTTTATTTTTTATTTATAAAAAGTGCAAGTCCGAAGTGCGAGTATCAAGTGCAATTTCGAATGGTCCAGAAACGCTCTTAAATTCAAAACAAATTATTTTGAATGTGCTTTTAATGTGCAATTAAAGCAAAACGACACCACTGTATCCTTGTTTTTTTAATATTTTTGTATATAAACTTTTTTTTATATCTGTTGATCTATTAAATATATATGTATGTATATTTATTAAATTTTTTCTTGTAGTATAACGGTTTGGTGATATTGTAGCTGAAAATTGAAAAATTTTCAAAGTAGGAAACACCAGATTTCCTTGATTGAAATATTGTAATTGGATCATACGCACGCGGTATAACATTTACATCAGAAAAGCTGAAATTAGTTGAACTGAAATTTGTATTAGAAATTTTTATCAATTATTTGTCAACAAATTATTAGTAGCATTTTACATGAATTCGTGCCATTTCTATTCAAATCTTTAATAATCTCTGAAACAGAAGAAAAATAAGAAGAAGGTTATTAACAAAATGTGTTTTAAAGTGTATTTAAAAATTATTAACTTTGAAACAAGAAGAAAATTATTAACAAAATAATAAAATCTCACTATTTTGTATATTTTCACCTGCATGATGAATATCTTGAAAATGAATTATGGATAGAAAAATTTACCATTAAATCAGTGATAATATTAAAACAAATTTATATGTAGTCGTAGTCATCTTAAGTATAGGTAAACAACAAATTAACGTTCTTTAGGTATATTTGCTTTGATGTGAAACTTTATTAATATTAATCTGAATACGTAAGGTATTTAACACCTGTGGACTTGTGGTCTTTAAAATATTTTTCATTGCAAGGTGAGCTGTATGGCAGTTATCTAAGACTTGGTATTATTATGAGCGTGTATAGTGGTGTTAATTTAACATTATTATTTTTTTTTTAATAATATGGCTTTAAGCATTATGTTAACTACCCAAATAAATTCATGTAATTTCTTAATACTTACACACTGGTCATCAAGTAATTGAGAAAATTCCATGGAGATTTCAGAATTATTTAAATAAATTGAAGAAAGGCTTCTAAATTCAACAAATGTGGAAAAGTAAAAAAATTATATTGTACACTATAGGTATATATAGTAATGTTTATGATGAATATTTATTCAATATTTGATGTTCAGTGCATTGCATAATTGATTGATTCAATCGTTTATGGCATTAGAATGCAGTATTGTAACGATGCGTAATACTTATGGTTTTCAATTTTAATTACAGCATAAGTCAAAATATTTTTTAATGTTAAAAATGCTCTGAAAATTAAATTGAATTCAAATTTTAACAATTTACGTTCAATATTTTATATAAAATCTATTTTAATTGAAATTGAAAATATTGAATTTTTATTTATTTAAGTTTCCTTTAAATAACAAAATACATTTTATATCAAATATTGAATGCAAACTGTCAAAATTAGGAATATAATTTGTTTATTAGAACATTTTTTTATAATTCCTATAATTTAATTTGTGTCTGGCGCGGTTGCACTAAAGTTTTTACATATTCTGTCTACCGCGTGCTCCCTCAAATTTTTATGTATTCGTTTTATTTTTTTTATGGTCTTGATAGTAGCTTAGTTAGGCTTTTTCGTGCTTAATTAAGTACGGTACTAAACGTTTTTTTTTAAAAATCTTATTAAAATTTATTTATCAAAATATATTATCAACTCATTAAATGTGGAAAGCTATTACTATTTTCAGATAAAGCTTTCTTAAATAGCATATTTCATTTAAGTATACTCTCAATTATTTGTTATCATTTATTTTATTCTAATAACATAGGGTACTGAGCCGTACTGGTCGTAAAACTATTTTTTTGCTTCGTCGGGAATCTGGAATATTTCGGTTGAAAAGCAGGCACTCTACCTACCCTGCATAATATAACTGCAATCTTTTGCATAAGTTCGGATGTCTCCATGATTTCTCTAGTCTCTAATTGAACAATTTTGTAAATTTTAATGAGATATATTAAACGATTTAATTTTTTTTTTTTTTTTTTTTTATATTAATTTTCATTAATTTTCATCTTTAACACATGAGACATATTGAGATAGGGAATTGGGTCTTTTAATTATTGGGTTAGTACATTTAAATAATCATTTTTCAAGAACTCACCATTTTGAATTTGAAGCGATGATAATATTTATTATTATTTATTGAATAATAACTTGTTAATTTATTGATAACTTCTTGCCATAATGCCAAAATGTCCCAAAAATTGCGCCAAAAATACTGCAATTACAGCAAAACGACACCACTGCATCCTTGATGTTTTAATATTTTTGTATATAAATTTAATTACTTACCTCAATTTTCGAAAATAATGAAATAGAATCAATAGCTCGCAATAAGTTATCATTAAAACAAAATACAATTATACTAAATAAAATTTATAATTACCCAACAAATTTCTTAACTTTAGTTTTAGTCAATTACTTAATAATTACCTTAGTTGTTAGTTGTTAGTGTTAAAATTACTAATATATTTTATGGGCCCCTTCGACAAATAAATTAATAAACAAACCTTTACGATTTCTAACTTCATGTCATTTTTAACTTTCAGACGTGTTTGGTTGATTGATATTTAAGGAATGATATAAATATAATTTTAATGCTTTTTGGCCATAAATTGTTCGATTGTAAGGCTAGCTGTAAAGAGTAATTTTCTAATTTTTATACTATTAATAATAATTTTCAAAGATATGATTCATATATTGATTTAAATTAAAGAAAAATAAAAATCGTAGTACATAAAGTCAAACCGGGAATGTGGTGCAAAATCGAAATGTCACATTTTTTGATTTATAGCTAAAAAAAATGTAGCTATGAGATTCCCATCTTCAGTAAATCATTAAAATTTCGCTTTAAGTATGCAAATCGATTATCGCAGTTAAATAAATATATCTTACATCTGTACATACCCTTAGAATATGATATTATAGATAAACTATGATTTCTAAATGCATGCAAAAATGTCTTGTACTTGCACTGAAGAGTTTTAAGTTTTTATAATTATTGTTTAAATTTAGAAATAAAAAAAAATAATAAAAAAACAAAAATTAATTGTTCTGCGGATTTTTTTATTTAATAGGGAAAATTTAATAGCATTTTTTTTATTTTTATTTATTTTGAAGTAAAGTGGGAAATAAAATTAACTATAGTCAGCGGTATGATTTTTCACGTTCGTAATATTATATTCAGAGTGGTTTCTTTGAAATTATTATTTTATTTTTGAAATTTTTATAATTCATAATTGAAACCTTTTAAAATTTATTTTAGGTAAGAACTTTTAAACAAATTTTTTTGTTATAAGTCTTTGTTAAAAAAGCAGATTCAAAAAATATGAGTAAAAAATAATTTTTGAAAAAAAAGCATTAAATTTTGACCTTGAAATTTATTTTAACTTAAGAAATTATATTAAAGACTTTTTTTTAAACTTATTTTTTCCGCAATAAATTTATTTTTTCGTGTACTGTGAGAATTTTACTTATATAAAACAAAAATTTTATTTCATAGGCTCATATAAGGCTCAGATAACCTTAATGCATGAATTTATAAATATATTAAATTTTAGACTTGTTAAAGACAATTATAATAAATTTTAAATCGGATACATTGATTCACTACCTGATGTTTGTTATGTGTTAAATGATTTAATTTTTTTTTTTTCTATTTCATTAATATTGTATTTTTTGATGTATGTCTCAATGAAATGTAACTCATCGAAAATGACTAAGTTTATTTCACTAATTTTTTTTTTAATATTTAAATGAATTTTCAATACTAAAAAGAGGAGTTGAAATTCACAATCTTTTACTTAAAAATGACATAATTAATTACTGTCGTACATCGGTTTCAGTTACTTCCTTCCTTAATCGGTCCTTAAGATGATGTAGGCTTAGTGTCTGACAATATGATCATTTTACAATTTTTCTAATTACTACAGATGACATCGGTTTACACAAATAAAAACAAAAAATATAACAAATTTAAAAATGTTCAATGCTATTGACATTGTTTGCAATTTAATTTAAAATTAATGTTTTTTATTAAAAACATTTTCTTTCCTACTCTTAAATATTTGTTTTTACAATTTTTTAAAATATCTATATCATTAAGTATTAAGCATTTTTTTTTACTAAAATTTTTTAATGAACTATACTTAAACAACGTATATATATAATAATTTAAATTGATGAATATAATATAGAAATAGTGACAGAAGTGTAGACCACCCATATTGATTTGAAAAAAAAACATGTCGTCGTAGTTTTACACTGCGTGGCTGTTGTTATATTTTTTAATTTGAAATAATTTTTTAAAGTATCAGTGTTGTTAGTTTGTATTTACTAAATTTAAAATTATATAGTAGGTACTTATGTCTTTTAATATGAGTTAATCAGACTTAGAAGGTCATTTAAGATAAATTTTGAATTAAATTTGTTACTTAGTGAGACATTTATTTCGGCAGGGAAATTTATTTCATATTTAACCATGTTCACTCAATAAATGATTAAATTTTCTTTTTCAAGTTCAATAATTAATCTTTAAGTGTTTTCAGTAAAATTTGTGTTAGATGATGTCTTTAATTTTCTGAATTAAATCATTTTTTATATGTATGTAGTTATTCTATATATATAGATTAAATGAGAGTTTTTGAATTGGTTTAATGTGAATTGTTGGTTTCTGGACTAAATATAGATTGTTTTTGTTTGACGATTTTCAAAATAAAATATTGTATACTTTTTGCTTAAACAATGAACCTCTCTGCGATCTAAGTGAGTCGGTGCATGGCGATTATTATATATTACCATAAAATTGTGGCTTTTGATTAAATATATTTTGGTTTTTGAATAAATTTTTTTGATTTAAAAAATAGAATAATGAACACCGTAATTGCTTACTCAAACAATAGACTTCTATGGTCTTATTGTGTCGGTATAAGTTGTTTATATACTACTACTTACTACATATTTGCTTATGGACATAGTCTTGGCTTATATACAATAAATTTAATATTTCAAATTATTGGTATTTTAATAAATTTTAAAAAATGGATAACTATTATAAGTCATAACATAGCTTTACATATGCAATCCGACAATCAAGTAAAATTTCAGATACAATTGTGATATAACTCCTAATCTATATGTATCAATGTAAATAAATAAATATAACTGGTTTATTTATTTAAAAGTAAAATCTAATAGAAATTTTAATATAATTAATTTCTAAGTAAACTTATAAATTTATTTTATAGTAATATAATAAATTTTACGTTGAGATTTTGATAGATTTTTAAAACTCACAGATGTATTAAAATCAAACGAAATTGTGCGCTGACTAAAAAATTCGATGTTTTAGAGAGAAAAGTGGTACTGTTAGAGAATAGAGAAATGATTAGTTGATGGTTAAAGTAAATTAACTAAGTAAATTTATTTTAAAATTATTTTATAGTAAATAATTATAATCGAGTTTTTGTTAACGTAAGATTTTAGTCGATTTTTATAACTCACAGATGTCATAAAAACATCATAAAAAATCTTGAAAATATTAATCATATTAAAAAATAGTGTACTCACTAAATAATTCAATGTTTTAGAGAGAAAAGTGATACTGTTAGAGAATAGAGAAAAGAGAAATGATGAGTTGATGATTAGAGTAAACTAACTAAAACAAAAAAATATGAAAAATGAAATTTATATTGTCGGTATTCCAACAATAATAACTGAAAACAAGAATTCCAATGATTTAATATTGTAAAATTTTTTTCTAATAGTGTTGGTGAAAAATTTGACATCTCTGAAATTAAATCTTGTTATAAAAAAAAAATAAAAAATCACAACAATACTGCCTAATGTAAAATTTACATCTGTGTGAACAAAGCTAAAATTATTAAATTATATACGAGGAAAAAAAATAATTGGTGGTAATTTTGGTAATCAATTAGGCAAAGCTGTATTTATATAAATAAATACTTAGATCATTGTTACAGCAAGCTAAAACAATGAAATTTAATAAGAAGTTGAAATATTTTTGAGTGAAAATTGCTCAATCTACATAAGAAAATTCGAAGGTGTAAATGCTGTCAGCAGAACCACAAACTCCGAAGATATTTTATAAATTTAACTTTATCTAATCTTTATTATTATTTTTTTTTTATTATTAATAACTTAAATAATTTAATTTTAGATTCTATTTCGGATTCTGATGAAAATAGTATTAGCAATAATTGTCTTTGCTCATTTGAACCAAATATAAACATATGTAATAAATTTTCTATAATACATCGAAACATCCGTAGTATGAGAAAAAATGTTGACTTGTTCTATTCACATCTGGCTACACTTAATAATCTACCTGATATATAATATTTTTATCGGAAATTTGGATTTACAATAATGAAATTTTTAATTTTGTAATTCCAAATTTTACTTTTGCTGCTATACGTGTAATGACTCGTATTGTTGTGGTGGTATTACTGTGTTTTATAGAAGTGATCTAAGCTGCGTAGTAAGAGGTATAAATTTATATAGTTTTGATGTTATATTTGTGGATTGGGTAATTGCTGATATCTCCTACTGTTTTACTGGTATTTAGAGGCTACCTAAATGTAGTGTTGAGTTTGTTTTGAATGAATTCTCTGATTGTTTTGAAAATTTAAGTTTTAAAAATGTAGCTATTTTACGTTATTTCAATGTTGATGTATTATCTATTTCGTATGATATCAACATTTTTCTTCATACATTTTCTTCTTTTGGTTTTTTATCTTTATTATCGTGCTCGACACCTGCTAGTTCTGACATAATAATACCTGTCACCTGAATAGATAATATTTTATTTAAGCTTCACAGGAATAATTTTGTTAACTACCAGTGTACTATATTTGATTTTAATATTACTGATCATTGCTTAATTAGCATTCAGTTGTGTGGGGGTCTTACAAGAAACCCTAAACTAACTCGAATATAGTTCGAAAATAATATTCTTAGCAATTCGTTTACATTTGAGTTCTGGACCAATGTATATAGTACTGATAGCCTGTTATTCGCTTTTGATATATTTTTTTAAAATAAATTACAACAACATATTTCTTCTGCTATAGCCAGTATATTAATTTAAATAGAAATAAATACAATAATGTCTAAGACCTTGGATGAATACCTCATTATTAAATAAATTTAGAAAAAATAATATACGTAGGGCGTTTCCGAACCTTCGAAACGCACTTGCACTTGATACTTGCACTAAATCTGTCAAATCGCACTTGATTTGTTGTCAAAATTTTAGTGTAGTCTCAAGTACACTATAGATATCGCTAAATTAAATTTATTAAATTTAGTGCGATTTGACAGGTTTAGCCAGTATCAAGTGAGTATCGAGTATCGAGTATCAAGTGCAAGTGCGAGAGGTTCGGAAACGCCCTTACAATTAAATTAAGGTTAAAAAGCATTTGCTTAAAATTTACTTTAGATTAAAAAAAATTGGGATAAAACAAAATTTATGATAAACTTCTAAAACTAATAGTTATAGAGTTTAATTTTGCTGGCAATTTTTTATTAGATCATTAAGTGGCAAGAATAGTCATTAAGTAGCTTGTTAAATTTTCATTAGAAGCAGTATATTAAAAAAACTGTAGGCGAATAAATTACATCCAAAGAATCACTTATGATATTTTTCAATAATTGGCATAGAAGACTTTAATCAAATAATAATGATCAAATAATAATGAGCGAAACATCGGCCTGTTCCACTAACAATTGAAAATTATCATTCCAAATAAGTCATTGATATATATAGTAATTCTAATTATATTTCCGGGCTTCATCCGTTTACATTTTTTTTCAAACATAGGCCACGTTTTTCTTGCTTTTCAATCTCATACAATTTCAATTTTCAAAAACTAAATCAACCAAAATAATTTTGACTAAACATTTTTTTCTTGTAAATTCAATTTTGCTATAATAAAAAAAAAATGTAATTTCGGAACAATTCAATATTTGAAATCCTTTTTTTTTATTTTTATTTCCTGTTTTTTTTTTTTTTTTGTTCAAATAAATTAACATTTAAATTCCTTTTCGAAAATTATTCGTCATCGATTACGAATCACATATTATTATATTCAAAGAAAGAATATTCAATTTTTTAGTAATTTTTTAACTATACATACAATCATACATACATATTGTATATGTATACCTTTATAAGCTAAATTTAAATTTAACATAAAAATTCAATTTGAGAATTTCAAAAGCCTATATTTGTATACGTATATTATGTGTATACACATTTTGTATATATATATGTCTGTTTACAAAAATTTAAGAAATTAAAAGAAAATTTTTAAAATTCTCAAAAACAAAAATAAAAAATAAAAATTTCAGATTATTTTCGGAAAAATGTGCTACATAACTAAAAAACCAAAAACTTAAATAAAAGAAAAGTGAATAAATTGATTTAAATTAAATAAAAAAAAAATTATATAAAAAAAAGCAAAATAAGTAAAATTGAAATTTTTGAAATATTTTTTATGCTGAATTGGTAGTTTTATTTCCAAACCAAATAAAAGAACAAAAAAAAAAACAGACAACCACAACAAAAATAACAACAACAACAACTAAACTACATGAAGAGCTATTTATTTTTTTTTATATCCTACTTTATTGAAATATCACAATGTATATTTATCAATGTCTGATACTTATTGTATTCTTAAGTGGATTTATTGAAAGTATTTCAAAAAATACCTTTCTTCAACAAAATCATGAACAGCACCAGCATCAACAACAACAGCAACAACAACAAAAATATCAAAACATTGATAATACTAATAAACAACCAATACAACAATTGATACAATTTAAACCGCCATCATTACCATTACCAATATTACCATTAGAGAAAAATAATAAAAATAATTTTGAATCGATTTTGAATAAAAATAATTTATTTGAAAATAATCAATATCAATCAATTAATCATTCTAATATTGATAATCAATATAAAGAAAATAATGAACAAAAGAATAATTTTACTATAACAACAACACCAACAATAACTAGTACTACCATTACATCAACTGTTCCTACTACAATTGGTTTAAATCGAATAAAAAAATCATTATTATCATCATCATTATCAACATCATCATCATCATCAGTAGGAATAGAAGAAGAATTATTATTGAATGAAAATAACAATAACTATGATGATTATTTAAATCCAAAAGAACCAAATCTAGAATCATCAGAGGAATCATCATTATTTGTTGAATCAAATTCCAATAATGATGACTATGATTATGGAGATATAATTGAGACAAACAAAAATTCAGACATAATTAGTAGTGATAGTATTAGTACAAGTAGTACTAATGATAATCAATATAATCAACAACAACATTTTTCATTTTCTAATAATGATGATCACGATTCAATATTAGAAAATAATCAAAATGAACAAAAATATAATAAAGAACAACATCAGGAACAGTATTGGCAACAATCATATAATAATAATAATAATAATAATAATAATAATGATAATAAAAATGATAATAATAATAACAACTATTTAGAAGAAAATCCTTTTAAGGATAATAATAATAATAATAATAATAATAATAATAATAATAATAATAGAAATAGTGATAGTAGTCTATCTATTAATGACTATGATGGTAATAATAACAATAATAATAATAATAATAATGATAATAAAAAAATTCTTTCAAATGATCAACCTTATCTGATGATGAAAGTCAAATCACCATTACAATCATCATCATCATCATCATCATCATCACAAATCAATAAATTGTTATACACAAATGAATTTCATTTAAAGCAAGGTAAAATCAAAGGTATTATTAGAACATTTCATCCTCAAAGTGGATTAAGAGATGTAAATCAATTTTTGGGTATACCATATGCTGAAGCACCAGTTGGAAGTAGACGTTTTTTACCACCAGGTAATTAATAAAAAAAAAAAATCAATAAATTATTCAAAAATAAATTTATTATGTATATAGAATATAAGAAGGTTAGTTAATTTTTTTAAATCGATTTCCTTTAAAACAAATTATTTCAAAGGATTTTAAAAAGGGTATTTTTTTTTTTTCAAATTCCTTAAATTGAAATATCACATTAGTAAAGATTTTGTAGTCGAATGCAATTTTTTATTCTATTATAGATTTTCTAAATTGAGATATACATATATATTATATGTATATATTATTTGCATTTAATTAAAATGAAATATGAGAATGAAATGAAATATTGAAAATTAAAGATATTTTTTGTTGTTGTAGTTTTTCTTATTTTTTTTTCTATTTTTCTTGTAAACTTTTCTTTTAAATAAAATATAGAGATAATAAGAATATGAAATGAGAAAGAACAATAGATAGAAGGATAGAAATTGGAAAATTAGGTCAGTTGAAATTTTTGAATTCATGGTTTATGATTAAAAAGAATGAAGCCTACATAATTTTCAAAGTGATTTTATTTAATGGAAATATTTTCATTTTGAAAAATTTGTTAAAAAGAAAAAAAAAGGAAAGAAATAAAAATGGAAGGATATTTTATCGTTAAATTTTTTTTTTTTATATTTATTTGAGAAAATTATTAAAGATTGTTACTTTAATTTTTCGTATATTAAAAGAGAACAAAATTTAGAATATTCATTTCGTTTTCAATAAGAATTTAATGGAAGGGAGAAAATTATTAGACATTCATTTTTGTTTTAGATGTTAATGTTGCACAACAAAGAAAATAATAATATATACGGTTAGACTGCAAAAAAAAAAGTGAAGGTTTTATTTGTTTTTTGGATTTTTTTTTTCAAATATTTCTTTTGTTTTCAATTTTTCTGATTTTTTTTTAGTTTTTCTAATTTTCTTTTACAATTATTGTCTTATACGTATAGATGAAATATATTTATTGGAAAATCAATAGATTTTTTTCATTATCTAGGTTTTTGATTTATTAATAATGTGTATATATACAATAGAAGGATTATTGAATATTAAATATTCCTTATATTATAGTAAAAAAGTTGTTGCATATTTTCAAAGTTTGTATGTTTGGATTGGTTGTTTTTGTTGGTTTGTGTTAGTAATTTACACTGTTGAAGTACAGGGTTTTCCAATAGGGATAATATAATTTAATAATGAAAAAAAAAAACGCATAATATATTCAGTGAGACACAACATTTTTTTCTGTAAGTTAAACTTACTATTAATACGTTGATCGATTTGGTAGAGGAAAATGTAATAAGTTCGTGTCACGCCAAATTGTTGTGGAGAGTCACTAATGTTATTAATATATACATTCATATACATTTTGAATATAGGTACACAAATAAAATTTTTTTTGCTGTTTTTGTTTTGTTTTTTTAGATACCTACATGCTACATACAGACAATATACACGTAGTAGAGAATAATAAGTAAAATAAAATGATCAGAAATAAAATAAAACAAAAAACAATTTTTTTTTTTCATTTAAATACAAACAAAAAAACAACATTTGATGTTGTTCTCTTCTCATAGTTCTCATCAAAGAATATCCATCGCAATTAGAATATGCAGTATGCCTATGCACTCATGTATGTTTTCATTTGTTTGCAAAAAAACACATATGCAAATTTGCTAAAATTGTAAGAAATAGATGATAATAAGAATTTAACGTGCAAGAAAAAGAAAAAAATATAGTAAAAAAAAAAAGGGTAACAGAAAAAGTTGGCTGAAATTAAATAAAAAAAAATTTGTTGATCGAATAAAAATTCGACAAAAATTTCGTTGAAATATTTAACAATATTATTTTCTAAATTATATCAACTATGCATAAGATTTTTAAGAGACCTAACTAAAACGGCGTTATCATATTCTTTAAATTCTGTGATTTGTAAATAGATGTTGTCCTCAGTATTATATGTATATTATTCTACATTTATCTGAATGTTTGTAAGTCCGACGGAATATTCCAACACATATACAAATTGCAATATGTATAAAAATTGCTTTGGTGCTCTTTTTTTAACCCCTGTCTACCATATTGAATCTTTGCAGGAAAAATACCATTGCATGAATTATATTTTTTTAATTTAATTTTAATCTTTTTCCCAAATAAAACAAACAATTTTTTTGATTTATAATAAGAAGGACTAATAGAAATTTTATCAATAGTTTAATATGGTATAATAACTAAAAAGCAAACAGCATTTAACACAACAAAAAACATAATGCACTTAAAGGTTATTCTTATTACTTAAAATTATACACAATATGCAATTATGTGACTACATATTTTTTTTTTTTTGATTTTATTTTGTTGTTATAATAATGATCATAGCATCATAGTTTTGCCATACCGTATGCATAGCCTGTATAGTACTATAGGTATATATATATACTCTAGCCAGAAATGTGATGCGAATGAAAATTGTTATTTATTTTTATTTTTTTTGTTTGTTTTTTTTTTTAAATATATATATATATATCTATATGATATATAAATTTATGATCGTATATAATATTTTGTATATATTATGAGGTTAGGTTTTAGTTCTGCTGATTTACACATAAAAACATTTTTAAAGAAATTTTGTACTATTATTTTTTATTTCTTATCTTTGTAAATTTATAAATTTTAGGTATATTTGTTTTCTTCAAGTGTGTAGAAGTGTATGTTGTAGAGACTTAGAGAGTGATGATTTTTTTTAATATAGTAAGTAGGTATATATATAGGTATCTGTTAAAACATATTGATTGTCGTTCTTCTTTTTAATGTATGTTATAAATAATAATTATTTATGAATTTTAACATGAACAGTTCGATAATAATTTTTTTTAAATGAAATGAAATTTCAAATAACCGATCAATGGTTCTCAAGTTATGAACAGTTTTGTAAATACCTATTTATTTGCAGTAAATTTTTTTATTTTAATTTTTTCTCCAACACGAGTTTTTATTTTATTCATCAAAATAAATATTATGTAAACAAATACGTATTTTTCTTAAACTTGAAATGAAAAGTCTAATGAAGGAAAGAAATGCTTATTTTGCTATCGTCATTTATGACGGGTTACCAGGCTAGTTATTTTATAATCGTATACCAATATAATAAATATTTAGGTTTACTATAATTTAATATTTAATTAATAAAAAATAATAATGTTTATAGCTTCAAATTATTACTGACAAAAATATTAATAATATTTTATATTATTGTAATGTAATTATATATTAAAATTTTTAATAGGTATATAAGAAAATAATAATGTTTAAAACGAAAATATTAAAATAATAAAAGATCAGAATTAATCATCGTATAAGGTAACAAACTAAATTAGAACAAACATTTTTTGCCACCTTGCCTCATATAAATAATAGGAACGCAAACAAATCCAAAGAAGAATAATAGGAACGCAAAATTTTTTCACAGTATAAAGCAAAAGGCAAACGTATGCTTTGTACCTTTTCTCTCTCATAATAAATTTGGTATACGATAAGTAAATGTAAATTTTACCTCTTTTAACTAATGATATTTTCCTTGTTTTTGTTATTGAGCGTCATTTAAAAAGTTATTGTTTTAATTTTAAGTTATATAAAAAGAAAATATTGGTACTTATCTAAGTCTACATATATAAAAAAAAAAATTATTGGTACCTACATTTTATGTATGTATACCTATTTAGCAAAAGTTATAATTCTTGGAAATAAAAAAGTGATTGATTATTAAAATTTTATTTTTTAAAGCTTTCAATAAAAAAAAATTCAATTAAAAATTACATATTTCTAAATTTTTATTTTCCGTTGTTATATTACATGCATATTATATATTATATTTAAATATTTTCTATATTGTTTATAAAACAACGATCGATGCGATTTTTACACGATATTTATAGATTCCAATCAAAAATTTTTTGTTTCCTATCTTTTTTAGAAAATAATGAAAATTTGTAAAATTTAATCGACCCTCAGGCCTCAATCTCAATCATCTGCATTTAAATGTTATTTCACTTACTACCACCAGTCCCATGACTGGACTTTCTTTTTTTTATTTCAAAGGTTAAATTACGCCATTATGTATACAAAATAACATCATTCAAATAACCACCACGACTTCTTCGTAAGTACTGGATTCTGTCAACCCAATTTTCCACAACTTTTTCACACAAATTTAGCTGTATTTCATTTCATCAATAGCATATTCAATGTTGATTTTTAATTGCTCAATTGTTGTTGGATTATCAACATTGGCTTGTGATTTAGCATATCCCTAAAGACAGAAATCACAAGTTGTTAAATCACACGAACTGAGAGGATAATTAACTGAACCATTTCTTGAGATGATTTCATCATCAAATTTTGTTTTCAATAAATCGACTGTTAAGGTGGCTGTGTGGCAGGTGGCACCGACTTGTGAAACCACATATCCAGCAGATTATTTTCTTCAAAGAAATATGGACCAGCATGAATTGCACACCAGAGAGTGACTTTATCTGGATGCAATGATGTCGGTGACATCGGAAATGTATCCAAAATATTTCAACCGATAAAATGTATATACAAATACAATATGTAAAATTTTCTGAACTGACAACATTGTGTTGGCAACATAATGTACTTTGTTTACAATTCCGATCACTCTAAACACAATGGATTCTGAAATAAACGTTTAATCAAATTTTAAAATATTATGCTCATTTGGGGATATCTATTATGTGGATAAATTTTTAAAATATTTGAATTGAATATGATTTGTGAAAAAAAAAATTTATATGAACAATTTCGTACAAATTTTGTTTTTTGAAGAAAAATCTTCTTCGTGCTTTAGCCTTATGGTTAGTAAAAGAATCTTCTTCCATGAGTTGATTTCCTATTAAAATTTAAGCAAATTAAATTAAAAATTAATTCCACATTTAATGAGTAGATAAGCCAGTAATTGGTTAAAATAAATACTTCAATTATTGTAGCGTAGATATTGTAGTGTAAAATTGCAGTACCGTACTTAATTTTCGAAATACATAATTTAACAATTCGTGTCGTGAAAATAAGCCGCGGGTACACTGTCAAATTAAATAACGATCATGAGACGATGTAAACAAATTTTTTTTTGACATTTATGATCATACGTGAATGTGTTGGCGACGTTGTCGATACATTTACGATGTCACGGTGGTATCTGAACAGTTTCGTGTTGATTTTCAGTACTCCAAATTCTGCAATTATGTTTGTTTACATAACCATTCGATAAGATTGTTCATCAATTACACAATTCTAAACAATCACAGTTCAACAATTTCTAAACGTTGTTCAAACGTGAATCTTTTCATGATTAAATGTCATAACCTATACTGAGCACAAATGACATTATAAATATACTAGGTGCCCCTGTTGAGTAATTATATTTCAAGTTGAAGTCAAATTTAAAGTTTTAAAAAAAACAGTAATTTACGTACTGACATAGACTTCACACGATATAGCAGAAACCACTCGTGTTTAATAAACAGTTTTGTGGTTAGTAAGTTTTATTTAGGACACATAAATACACGTCCCTCATACACTGCTTCCTTTTCGATATATTCCCTATAGTAAGTGGCATTTAGTGGATAAAATTACTAAAAATAAAAAATTTTGTCATTAAAGAGGTATGTATATATATACCTACATAATACATAATTTTAATAAAAACTATATTATTACTACAAATATCCAAAATTTAGAGACAGTTACTTAAAAAGGTAAAAAGGAAGAATTCAAGTGATTTGTTTTTTTGTTGTTTTTATATTTTTTATTTTAGATGAATTTGTTTTTTTGTTTTTTTTTTTTTGGCATATGTACATAGATTCATTTGCAAGTAAATATATAAATTATAATAACTGATTTGTTTGCTTTTGTTTATTATTTTTATAAGATCTCAAATATGCATAATGTATTTGCTGAATAATAAAATCTTATGAGTACAAAATTTTCAACTGTGTGCGCATTTTTGTTTTATATACAATCTTATATATTATATATTAGAAGTTCATTAAGGAGTAGGAGAATCGAAATAAAATAAAAAGGTGTCTACTGCGCAGGACCTTAAATGTTTGTCAATTATAATTATAGATATAATTATACTATACAATAAATTTAAGACATTATAATTTGTGTAATTACAAATTCTATAATATGCACATTATATTATAGCTTTCTTATGATAATTATCTCTTAGGCATAAATCGTTGAAATAAATAAATATATAAATAAATAAATACTATATAATGACAGGTTGTTTAAATAACCAATCAAATAAAATTTCAAACCAAATTGTATATTTTGAAAATAAAAATTTAATAAACAAAAAATACACCATTAATTAAAATTTTATATTCCGTTAATTTTTTACAAATTTATCAGATTTATTAAGCATTCTGCATTGGAAGCACTTAAGCTAAATAAAATATGTAACTGTATTAACTATATTTTATAGAGTACATTTTTTACTTTTAACATAATTAAAATTTAGTTGATAACTTAGTTTGACAGAAACAACTCGTTTTATTTAATATACCTACAATTGCAACGATAATGGATACATATACATCAGAACATAACAACAAAGTTAATTTTTAAATTTAAAGTTAAGACTTAAAACAATTCTTTCAGCTTTAATCTTATAATTAAATTATAAAAAAAAAGATAAACAAAAATTATCAAATAAAAAAAAAATAAGAAAAATTTATTTATATGATGCCCGATTTGTTTTTATATAAAGTGGCGCTATATAACGACTATCTAATAATAGAGTTTACAAATCTATAAATAAAATTCAATTAAAAATATATGAATTTATTTTTGTTATAAATATGTTACAGGGAATTTGATAAATGTTGGAGGTTATGCATACCCATTGGTGATTCTGATGTGCATTATATACTTTACATTGTATTCAAAGAAAGGTATTTGCTAATCCAATTCGGATATTTGCTAAGTAAATTCAGGTATTTTTTTTTAAATTCAGCAATTAGAAAAAACTTCATTTAACTCGCAAATGCCATATAAATTATTGGATTTGACAAGGGAGATAGCTATTTTTAGCTTTATTTGATTTTCAGTAATTCCAAAACATCAAACATTCAAACATTCCAACAAACGTGAAATCAATCAGATGGATTTCAGAAATATTTCTGATTGATTTATGACAGTTACCCGAACCACTTCAATTTTTGAATAGACTTGATGAACTCACCAATAGTTGCTTTGTAAAATTACAATGCAGAGACTACAATTTTTTTATCTGCAATAAATAATAATATATTTTTCAGGTCGATTGAAGTACTTTCTTGCAGTCTAATATCGTCGTTAAAGCTGTAATCAGATAGTTTTTTTTTGTAGAATAGAATTTTGTTGTTGTAGAATTCAGTTCAGAATTCTTAACTTATTAATGAGCGTGTTTGAAAATTTATTAAAATGTCAGTAATAACTTACTTTATACCCCTACTTTTTTAAGGTATTTATTTTTTCATTTCTTCTCCGTTAATTGATTGTTTTTTGAGTTGACATGAGTTAGACATCTTCAGCCCCGATACGAATTACATCAAAAATCATCTACTAGGTCAGGATGTGTTTTGATTACACTACAATTACTCGATAATAATACCTTAGCTATTATGTTATGATTAGTATACACTATCTTGAACTTCCATACTCTAAAACATCAATAATTATGGGAACTGTGTATATTCATAGGTAAATTTGATAAATACCGATTAATTTATCCACAAATATTTTCAGTTATAATGCATCGATATGACCCACATGAGGTGTGTGCATTTTTGATCCACAACAACGCAGGTGTTGACTTATAGTAATTTGGAAGAGCGTATTTTTAACGTGTGGGGTGTAGTTTTTTAAAGACAATATCAAAATCAACAGATTTTAGTTAGTGTTTAACAAAAAAATTATGAAATGATTTTTGAACTATTTTGATTGTTGCTATATTTAAGTCTTAAAAATATTTACTTTGAAACCAAGAGAACCAAAATTTTTCATATCTTTTTCTTTTTAATGGTAAATTTCACTATTGTGTACTGTGGCAGCACGGATGACGCACAGCAAAATTAGAACTTGAGATATCATCGCATGCATCAACTCATCTAATCGGTTGCATTAAATTGTGTGTTTTCTTATTTGAAAGTGCAGCAAATCGTGAATTAAAATTCGCACATCTAATCCAACCATATATTTTCAATTTATCATCATTCCCTGTAACATAAACATATATATACAAAATTATATGCGTATATATGAAAATGTATGTTGGCATTTTTCATTAGAATATTTTCTATGTAATACATAAATCTATAAATTTTTCATTCCTGTTTTTTTTTGTTTTTTTTTTGTGGGCAAAAAAAAATATTTTACGTTAACTTTGGCAAATTGACAAAAAATTTAAGAAAAAAAAAAAAACAAATAAAAAAAGAAAACGCTGCGAAATAATTACATAAACAACAACATAACAGTTTTATAAATAATAAAAAAAAAAAAAACGCTTGTATGTATGCATATGTGATTTATAGCAAATAAATAAAAAAAAAACATTTTTTAAATATATATTTTTGTTTTTTTGCAATATTATTTTCCATAACAGTTGTAATTCAAAAAGTGTCCTAAAAAATGTTGATTATTAAAAAAAAAAAACAAAAAAATACCAACAAAAATGCGATGCGCGCAAAATGAAGTATGTTAGCATGAATGTTAAACTCATTTGTAAAATTTTGTAAATATTTTTTTTTTTTTACATGGTGGTTAATTTCAAAGCACAAAACATATGAAATTTGCAAAAAAAAAAAATGAAAAAAATAAAAACAAAAAATTAAATTTTATTTTTAAAATAAATTTTAATTTATATTTTTTATTTTTTAATTACATGTTTTCTTTTTTCAAGTATTTCTTTAATAAATTTTGACATTCTAATATGAATTTTGCTAAAAATATACATTAACTCATGGTGCGAATATATTTGGAATTAATTGAGATGATGACAACCGAAAACATAGGCGACAATATTTTCATTTACCTGAATAGTATTTTATTTTTACTTTCACTCTTTTTTTTGATATTTTCAAAAATGGCTGCAGTCAGAAGAAAAGAGATGCAAAGTACAAAGTATTGAAACAATTTTAGTATCATATTAAATTTTTGACGTAGCAAAAATAATGTTTTTTTTTTATTTTAATTGTTTGTGTAGATTTAAGTAATTTTTAATGGTAATTAAAAATATTTTAAATAGTAATAATATTTTTAGTGTAGAAAAATTGATTAACATGGGATCTCTATATTATTGGTGCTGTGTGTTAATCAATTTCTCTACTATTTTTCACAGTTATTTTGTTATACTAGTGTAATTAAAATTTGATTCACGTTATTCAAATTTCTAATGTTATTATAATTATTATAGTAATTTATATAATTTTATTATTTAATTTTTTGTAATAATTACATTGCATGTTGTTGCAGCAATGACCTTGTAAAGCTGAATATAAAATATGAGGCCTCTTTTTTGTGTAAAAAGACAAATTTAGATAGTTCTTTTATTATTTTTAATTTATTTAAACAAAATAAAATTAATAATTACAAATAAGCTTTTCGAGCTTTAGTGTTAACAAAATCGTTTATAATAATTGAAAAGCCAATATTTCGTGCAATGTCTCAATTTATATGTAAAATTGATAACCTATATTCAACCGTTCTTGGCTCATTACAGACCTATTAAAATTTTTAACCCTTTTCAACACACTGAAACTGCGTTTCGTTGAAGCACCGGAGACGGGTAGCCTAATGTACTAATAAGAATATCTTAAAGCTGTTGATATACTGGGAAACAATTCAATTAGGTTATTTTCTAAAATGTTTAGCAGCAACTTCGCTGGAGATGAATATGTTTCTATATCAAAGTTTTCTTCAAAAATATCATTTCATCACATATTTCATTTGAAATTTCCTTTGGATATTTGAATTCCATATTTTTTGCTCTCGATTTTATTTCTTCGTCTGATAAAGTTTGAAAAGACCAAAGGAATCCAAAAGTCTGGCAAACTTTACGTAAAGACTCAAGCCTGAAATAACCGATTCAATAATGTATAAAAAAACATTAACTTTATAATGTTCTTCAGCATCAAACTGTGACGTAATATGACGAGTTAATTAAAAATCAGTTGACATTTTGGAGAGTACGGCAATCTTGAACTTAAGAGTAATCAGTCCCACTCTTTTCGTTTTATCTTCATCCCTGCAATACGATTGTTAAAATTTTCCATTTCGACGTCAAGTGTTGCATTGCATGCTTCAATAATTAAATTAGTTTGTTGCAATAACGTTAATATTTCAAGCCACATTGTTGTCAAAAGAATGCATTCGAATGTATCCTAATATTGAAAAACTAACTGAACCGTACGTGCGGTGGAAGTTTTAGTGACTTACATTCCTCTAAAGCAATCAGAATATTTGACTGAATATTTGACTTAATTTTTACGCACCTACTGTGACCAAATTTTAAAATAAAAACATTCAAAACTCGGGTCCTGAGCCAAATGGCCCACATGGTTGCAGCAAAATTTTTTTTAAAATTAAAAATGCAATCAGTCCATTCCAACATGGATTTACTACTGATAAATCTATAACAACTTTTCTCACGATGTTATCTTAGATATAGAAAATGGGTTTTAAATTGCTTCCATATATTTGGACTTTAGCAAAGCATTTGACAGGATTAATGTGAAATTATTATGCTATAAATTAAATGCTTTAGGTTTTCATTCATCTATTTTAAAACGGCTTCATTCATACTTAAACAATAATTGGTAATATGTAAATGTTCAAAAATTTAAATATAAATTGTTTCAAGTTTCGTCTGGAGTACCTCAAGGAAGTCAAATTGGACTCTTACTTTTTCCAATAATGATAAATGATTTATCTTAAGTTTGCCGATGACTTGAAAATATTTTTGAGATTTAACACTGTAAGAGACTGCTCCAAATTTCAACGTGATCCGGATAATGTTATAAATTGGTTTAATTGTAATAATTTGTGTTTAAATGTTTCTAAGCGTAATTTATTTTCACCGTTGTATTAACCCAATATTATTCGACATCATAACATTAATAATATTACTCTAGTTTAACAAGAGTTTTTCAAATTAAAGATTTAGGTGTAATTATTGATGTAAAATTTTCGTTTTGCAAAAGTGTTTAGTAGATTAGGTTTCTTAAAGAGAAATTCAAAAGACTACCATGACATTTTAACTCCAAATAATTCATATTTTAGTTTAGTGAGGTCAGGCCTAGAAAACTGATGTGTCATTTGAGATCTCGATTATTATTATTTTTTTTTTATTATACAATTTTATTACTCTCACATCAACCGGGTTGAAAGAGTCCAACGATCTTTCTCAAACTTCGCTTTTTACAAATTGAATTTATTTCATTCACCAATGTCAAACAATTTTAAATCTAAGCATTTGGGCATTGAAACATTGTCAATAGACGTAACATTCGCTTGTATTATGTTCGTATTTGACGTATTGTCAAGCCGTATTACTTGTTCTGAACTATTGCATTATTTTTCTTTACATGTTCCACAAAGATTATTATGATTGAATTGCAATTGACGCATTTCCGGATTGTGAACTCTATCAATTGTTATTAATTTGTCATGGATTGTATACTGACACATGAAGAGGTCATGTAAATATGGTGTTCCATCATTTCTTTCCTTGAATCCCAACCTGATATAAACTGATATTCTCATCCCTTCTATCGACGCCATTTATGTACTTATTATATTCGCCAATAACATATGTGCATGGATTTTTTTTTTGAAACGATGGTAGAACCACCTTAATCTCTAATTTCATTTGGTGGTTCAATAAGTATAGACTTAGGTACGTTTGAGAAAATCTCTTCTAATCTAATGCTTTTTTTACTGTTAATTTTCTATAAAATCACATACAATAATATTCTATGAATAAATGTTTTCTATTATAGATTACCTCAGCGTTACCATATGGCAATAGACAAATACTGATGAAAAAAATTTGTATAACACACTTTTTGAATTGAATAAGTTTCCACTTAACAAATAAATACATTTAGTTAAAATAATTATCCAAAAATAAAATTTAATAATTACGGTTTAATATTTAGAAAACTAATGAATGCAACTTATTTTTTCATGTAATCCATTTTTCGCAATTGTTTTTTCACTAAACTAAAACTATATACTGTACTATTTCTATTTATGTCAACTCAATTTCAAAGCCTAATATGAGTAAGAACATATAAATACTACTTTTATTAAAATAACGTTATTTATATTAATAAAGCAAAAATATCTATATGCTAGCTGTTGCCATATGACAATATAGGGCTAATTCGGATTAAGTTTAATTCAACTCAAATAATATGTTTGATTATTGCATCATAACGAAAAATGTATTTAAAAATGCAAAAATTTCTTACTTTTATTTTCCAAATAATAACTAAGGGGCTTTTTTTTCTTTAAATATTTTCTATTTTAAATTATTGTCATTCAATTACGGTGTATTACCTTTGTTGTTTGCTTAGTATGTGTTAAAATATTTATGTTTAATTTTTTCTATAATTTATTCTAAATTAATTTGTTTTTTAATTAAAAAGTTTTTATTGTTTTAGAATATACTTATGTCTAGGTAGGAAATTTATAAAATAAAATAAATAATAAAATGTTAAAAAAAATATTTAATATGAAATTTGCTCACACCTTACTCTCCTCATTATTTACTTCTTATTAGGATATAATTATAGTGTATATTTCTGTATCTAATCTGTGACTTATATTTAAAAATGTCTCACTTACAAAATGTCTATTGTGCTTTCTTTATGTAATTCTTGTGTTACATATTTTATGCTATGGGCCTTCTTAATTGGAATTAATAAAGCAAGTGAAAATAAGCGGTCCAGTTTTGAGATAAAATTTAGTGCTTCTTGGAAATGTGAAATTTTATTCTGGAACAATTTTATATAAAACGATTGAAATCAATTACGTCGTCAAATAAAAAAATATAGCAAAGTAAAATTTGTATGCTATCCTGATTATTATTATGTTAATCCATTGTTTGAAAATTTTTGATATTTTTCACATTTATTTACGTTTTTAGAAAGTTTTCATTTAGATAGGAAATTACATTTTTTTTTTTTAAATATATAAAGTTTGAATAATCTTCTGAATTGTTTTTTCAATACTAACCTTAACTTCAACTTCCTTCTTGAATATACATAACAGAAAAATTAAAATTTTTCTTACAATATTGTGAATATTAACGGAAATCGTTTATTAAATTCAAAAATCAAATAATAAAATTGAAATGGTATGTATAAATAATATTTAATTCTGTATTAAATTTAAAAATAAATAATATTAAATTTAATAAAAATTAAACAAAATAACACAAGTTTTTATTAAATCAGCTGCGTTTAAAAAAAAATAAAAACAACACACATACTATAATACGTATCTATTTGTGTTAAATGGACACAATATATTATACTCGTAGAACTATATGAAAACATAATTCAAAAATATTTATTTTATGAAGGCATGTGTCTCTTATTCTCCGGGGATTGAATTTACTATACAATTTGGTAGATTTTTCTCTGACTGACGTCATTGGACTCGACCATAATCTGGATAAATAACATGATAAATAACATTATTTATAATCTGGATAAATAACATGACAAAACTATAACAAATTCATGTTCTTAAAATTTAATTCATTTTTTTTAATTTCTCTTCCGAGCTGATGTTTGTTTGTCTGGAAAAGTTTAACTAAGGATATAAATAATTAGTTAGAATTAAGTTCTAGATGTTTCAAGGCCGATTATTTTTCAATCATTAAATTTATTTGTAATTGGATTAACTTTATGGTGAAATAAAATTTTACGATTTTTACGGAGTGAGTATAATCTGATTTACTTACACACATTTTATAGAAGATTATGAAGACCAAGAGAATTCTAAAGAAGACTATCAAATCACGTTTATCTGAATTGAATACTATTATATTATATGTTTAGAATAAGCACATAAGTGCGTCTAATAGTAGACAAAAGCTTGCTAATTTTTTTTTTAAATCTATAATTATAATTGATAAGCATTTAAGGATCTGCGCTGCGCATAGGTATTAAAACTTATTAGTATGTTTATTATATATATATATATATATATATTTTAAAAATTAACGAAATGCTCTTATTTCATGAGTATAATAAATATTTATAAAAATTATAATTAAGGTATTAAAAAAAAAACAAATCAACTAAGTATACTCTCTCTGAGTAGGACCAAAATATTATAAAAAAATAAAATTCAAATAATATAACAAAAAAATTAACAAAACTATATTCTTCTAGACTAAGAATTTTGTTTATAAATATAAAATTAATTTTAATAATAATGAAGTAGTTATTAACTAATTAATATTAATTATTTTTGTAGGTGTAGTTTTCATTAGTTTTTACTAAATTGATTAGGTTATTATCAGACTTAATATTCTCATAAAATTCCTGACAAGTTTCTTTTTGGTTAAAATATATTATTTATGCACTCTTAATTAACTAAGTTGAGCCCTTTACTCATTCCTCATTCCATTTAGCATTCATAACAGAAAACACTCTTTCCGTAACTGCTTTACTGGGACAAGCAGGGATACTTAATAAATTAGAAATTATTTTAATAAAACTGCATACATCCGGAAGATAGTTAAATTTTCTCTTACATTTTTCGTTGATGTTTGATAGCTCTTCAAGCTTTAACGCATGCATACTTTTTCCAATTAAACATACTTTTTGAAATAGGCTATCCATGCTACGATCAGTTATTATTTTTTTTAAATTAACCTTGTAAATTATGACTAAATTAACCTGTATTTAATCATAATTTAGCGATTTTCAAAAAAGCCAGCTATTTTCGGAAAATTCCAGCCATTCATTAATTTATTTCAGGGTTATTCTAATAAACTCAATGAAAGATTTCACATTTTCTATTGTTAACAGAAATTGCCGTACTTCGTGACCAAGATATCACTTTTTTATTCTGTCATTAAGTTTGCATTTAAAATCCTCAAAAATATGAAATTATTCAATAGCTGTGCAAACATTTGACTTAAGGTTTTTTTGTAGTTTCTAAATACAATTTCAGGTAATGCGACAAAAACAGCATGTAAATTTCAATTTTTGTGCATATTTTGTTATTTTTATTCTCAAAATTTGTTTTATTTGTTTTGGCAATTTTTCACTAATAAAATATGACTTTAATGCTGGCCATGTTAATATAACTCTATCGATGGTAGGTAATAAAGACAACCATCTTGTAATTACATGTCGAATTATTTCTTTAAATTGAATATCGCAAAATTTATTGTTAAAAGTACTTTAGAAATATTGTAAAATGTACTTATTTTATAATTTTCGTTTTGAGTATAAATCGAATTTCGCAAAATCTAAATCAAAAAATTATAACAAAAAAAAAAAATTCATCTGAAATTATGTACATAATATATAAATTAAAAACAAAAAAAACCAATACATCTAAAATAAAAAATATAAAACAACAAAAAAACAAATCAATTGTATTCTTCATTTTTTATTTTTTTAAGTAAGTGTTTCTAAATTTTATAAAAACTAAGTTATTTATAAAAATTATGTATATGTATATGTACTCTTTAATGACAAAAATTTTTATTTTTAGTAATTTTATCCACTATACAATATGCCACGTATTATAGGGAATATATCGAAAACGAAACAGTATATGAGGGACGTGTATTTATATGTCCTAAATAAAACTTACTAACCACAAAACTTTTTATTAAACACAAGTGGTTTCTGCTATATCGTGCGAATTCTATGTTAGTACGTAAATTACTGTTTTTTTAAAAACTTTAAATTTGCCTTCAACTTGAATTATAATTACTCAACAGGGGCTCCTAGTATAATTATAGTGCAGTTTCAAATACAATAAATGAAGACATATTTGTAAATTGAACTGGAAACATGTTTATTTAATTAAATAATAATATTCAAGTATATTATTATCAAACTAGCTATTCCCGGCGTAACATTCGCCGGTCTAGCATTAGCATTATAAATGAAACAATTTATATTATTTGTTTATTTTCTTTATTTTCTTAAAAAAAAATCAATGTTTTAAATATTTTTTTATTACATTATAAATAAGTTAAATTGAAAAACTTAAAACTATAATTCACTTTATTTAACATCTTAAAAATAGTTTAACATTTTAATACTTATTCAAACATTTCATAATATTTTATACTACACTAACACTATCAAAAGATCGTAGTCTAGTCAAAGCAACATACCACTGTGAAATAGAGAATTGTGTTTTTAGTGAAATATTTGAATAAGTATTAAAATGTTAAACTACTTTTAAGATATTAAATAGAGTTTAGAAGTTTTTCAATTTGTAACTTATTTATTATGTAATAAAAAAATATTTAAAATATATTGATTTTTTTTAAGAAAATAAAGAAAATAAACAAATAAAATAAATTGTTTTATTTATAACGCTAATGCTAGACCGGCGAATGTTACGCCGGGAATAGCTAGTAATTTACAATATTGTTTGATCTATCTATAACTATTTTTTTTTATATTTTTTATTTAGGTATTTATTTATTTATTAAACAATGGACCTGTAGATAAATCCGCAGGCCTACTTCAGGTTTATATTTTTTTTTCACTGTATGTCTTAAAATTTTATTTTCACAACAGGTAGGTAGGTATTATAATACGTACGGTATCATAAATTATTAAAATTGTAATTATTATTGTTATTTAAATAATAATAATTAAATGAATAAAATAATAATTTACAATATTTATAAAATACTTAATATGTATAATATAATAAATAATAATTTTATTTGTCTTTCATAGAATCAAATTGAAAATTTTAACCGCTAATAGTTTTGAAGAAAAACTTTTATATAAGGCAGCGTTTATACGTTTTTGAATTGTGTTTATAACATATAAATGTTGTTCATTAAAGTTTGACATCCGACTTTGTTATAGAAAATTTTTTTTTTAAATAATAGTTCTCGACACGCATTTTCGTATTTCGCAAGTTGAAAAAGTGAATTTTGCTAGAAAAGGTATTTATAAACTTCTAATTGTGTTATGCCAATATATTGAAAAATATACATTAAAAAATACAAAAAATGTGTATTAAATATTATTTATTATTCATCAATACAAATAATACTTAGAATAATTGATTTACTATTTAAATATTTATATTTCATAAATGTTCTGAAATTACACTGAATATTTATATTTGTTTATAGGTATTTATTATTAGTACTCGTCACGCATATTCGTATCTCATCGTATTTTGCAAGTTTAGAAAGTGGATTTTGCATGAAGAAATATAGTATACTTTGCAACTTTTTTTGTTTATCTTTGAGATATGTAATTAAAACTTTTGAAATAAAATTTGATGTAAATGCAATCAAATTTGTAAATGTAATAAAAATAAGTAAAACAATAATTTCATGAAATAAAATCTGATGTTTAAACGCTCCCTAACAAATACTATTAAAAGAGACGTACATTTCAACAAAATGTGGCGAACAGAGATGTTGCTGGCAGTATAGATATGAAATTAAATGCATTTAAACTAAATACATACCACACCCACATTAAAAACACATTAAAATAGCCATAGATACGTTTTTTGTGTTTTTTTTTATTATCATAATAGCCCTAACTATTTCAAAACTAAAAATAAAAAAACAAAACATTTATTTATAGAATTTATATTTTTATTTCACTTCTTTTAAATTTTGGTTTTGACGTTTTGGTATGATTAGGTATGACCATTATAGTAAAGGTTATGATTGGTTACGACTTTGTTAAATCATATCGAATCATATAGGCCATTTAACGAAATATCATATGACATCATATGACGCCTTATCACTATTATAGTTAGAGGTAAAGCCAATAATTATGCTTTTCTCTTATTGTTCAGTTTTTATTGACGCCTTATGACTATTATAGTTAGGGGTAAAGCCAATAATTATGCTTTATCTCTTATACTTCAGTTTTTATTGTTATATTGTTATTTCGCTAGGGTCTCTGATGTAGGTAAAGGTAGTCTGTGATTTTTCTTTTTAAAGTTTTTTTTAATTTTTATGTGTACTAAATTTGCCGTGGATTGAATTGGAACTTGATAATAATGTCATAACATATTTTGTTTTTCTGCTAAGATCGTAAATTTCGGTTTATGATTCTCCATGTACAATATAATATTTACTCAATGCTACTGCGCATTTGAATTTAACCTTTTGAATTATTTGTTAATAAAATAAATAAATTTCAATTTTTGGAATTTGTGAATATTTTCTGGGTGAGGTAAAAATTATTTTCTTAATTTATTATTTGTTTTACCTATAAGTTTTTTTGCTGTAATATCGTAATATCGTAATATTTCAGAGTTATTTTAATTATTTATAAATCGATATAATAATAATATTCTGATAATTCGGTTGTTGTCTTTGCTACGTTGTTTTTTTTTTTTGTAAATTAATTCATTATAATCAGATAGTCAATGCTATTGCTCAATAGGTGAATTGTTTTTAGGTTAATTTTAATTTGTTTTTGGTTTTATTTGGTTTATGTTTTTAAATAAAATTTTTCACACTATCGTAATTCTTAATAGTTCTAATAAAGTTGTCTAACCTAGTTGAAAAAAGCTTCGTGTTGTAAAAGCTTTCTGAAAAGTTTAACAGACGTTTAAGCGTATTAATATATAAGATATGCAAATCATTTAACTTTAAAGATAAATTAAATCAATAGTCAAGCTAACAAAATGTTAATTAGGTTCAGTCATATATATACGTGAACACGCAATCCACTTTTGACTCATTCTCAATTACTTTCTGTCACTCTGCTGAACTGTCTTTCTGAAGATGATAGTGAAATTATAGTTACACAAAGAATTTTTATAATTGACTCTAATTTGTCATATTCGAAGGTAGGGGTGAAATCGAAGGTTTTAATAATTGATTATTATTATTTATTTATTACTATGCGCTTATATACATAAGATAACTATAGTCTCTTATTTATGTCATAATTAAAACTAAAATTGCTTAAAAACGAATCTAAAAATTTAAAAAGTAAAATTTAAAAAACTAGTATTAAATAAATTTTATTTAGAGTTAATTTAATTAAAATTTACTTTGAATTTTCTGCTCGAAGAAATGGAACACAATTAAATAGCAAAAGCTTGTGTTGAAAAAAAAAACCTTTAGACAGTTTACATAAATTGGTTATTAATCTATATTTTTGATAGAGACTGGTAAATAATTTCAAATATAAATTTCAATTAAACTATATTATGTTCAAGTATTTTTTACAAACTAATATATAAATAAACTTAACATTTTACTTACTTAAATCGATTTGACAAAATGGAAGAGATATCTGAGTTTGATATGTTCTGCGGCCATATTTAAGCTTAGACACCTGAGTGATCTGAAAAAGGTTTAAGCTTCTACTCAAATAAATTTAATATTATGTACAACATAAAACGGTCAAAGGCTGTAAATATATCCTTAAATCAATATTTTAACTAAGAAAAATTTCAATTCTATTATCTACAATATACTTTGAATCAATGAATTTGATTAAAACAAAATCAAACTATTTTTAATTTCCAAAGTAAAAATTTAGCATATTTAAAACCTCAATTTATAAAATTAGAAATTAAATAAAGTTCAACCCTCAATAAATTCTCAAGTTAAGATCACTTTTAAATCTGATTATTTCAATCAATGTCAAGTTCTCTTTAAAAAAATCTTTGAAATAGATTTTGTTAAATGCAATCATCATAATAATTAGCAAATATAAATAAAATATAATATAAAATAAAAATTATTTTTATTCAGTAAAGCATAGAAAATACTATATTTTATAGTACGTACCTATGTACGTACACATATATTATGTTTTAGTAATTCTCAAGTATCCTTGTTAATACAATATAACATACTTAAAATTGTCACTACATTGGAGCTCAACGAAAATATAATATCAATATATAGGTATACACTAAACTTGTACATATTTATAAAATAAAAGGTAAATGTAATAAATTATTTCAGGTATTTAGTATAGAACATGGGTTTGCAACCTTTTTTTTTGTTTGTTTTACATTTAATGGGCTTTAGAAAGACATGAATAAAATTTTGTTGTTTTTTAATAAAATGTAAGAATATTAGAGTGTCGAAATTTTTGTGTGATTAGAAGTATAGAAAATAAATGGAAATGAATGATATTTATAAGAGGGGTTCTTCTTGATAGTTAAGCAATGTAGAAATTTGCGAGTTAGATTATCTTTAATTTATATTCCATTTTTTGTTATAAGCCGATCATCATCATCTGTTCTATAGCTCAGGGTAAGCCTTCACCTAGTTTACAACTTTCCTCCATTCTTATCTACGATTAAGTTTCAAGTACTTGTGGTATCCCTTGCTTTGTAGTAAGTTGGTTTTTATGGAGTAAGTTAATAGTCCAGTATTTCACCTTGCTCTTATACCCTTACCCTATAGTTATATGAAGGGATAGTGATATGAAAGGATAGTTTTTTTATTCAGTCTAAATATATATTTACTTAGTTACCAGTGACCGTCGGATGTAGACAAAGCATCAAATTGGTTAAAAATTGTCAACTGTGGGAACACATTGGCTAAAAATTGTGAACAATAACACACTGGATTTATAACCCGTAAAAATCTACTTTATTAGTTCTTACCCAGACCACTTATAAGCGAATCAGGAAGCTTCAATTTAGAAGAAAAAAATGCCAATGTATATGATAGCTTTCAAAGCTTTTGGTAACCATTGCTTGGCTAGGTTACCAAAAGGTAATTCTTACCCTTACCACATTCAAACGGATCAGAAGACTTAAATTTAGAAAAAAATATTGCCAATGAGAGCTTATCATGAAAGCTCTTGAGCCAGTGCTAAATTAGACGTTATTTTTAGAACTTCAGAAATTTCGGCCCACAAAATAATTATTTCGTTAACATTTCAATTTTGACATTTAAGCAGATCTTCACTATAATGACTCAAGCTACATGGTTTTCTTATTACCTATTATGGTACAATTTATTTAAAGTTGTATACCTATCTACGAAATAATCTTAAAACTTCATACCTATCTAAACAAGTTTTTATTTCTATCAATATTAATAAAAAATTTGAATAAAAACTGCAGCAACGGGAAATATATTTTTTTATAAAAATAGAAATTAGTTTTTATAATATACGAGTATGTCATAACAAACCTGTAAAAGATACTCTAAGGCAGACATGAAATTTTTAGTCAACTTTTTGATTGGACATTTGTGTGTGTGTGTGTGTGTGTTTATTTTAATGGGAAGTTCTATGTATTGTGCTTCCCCGTATATCTCAGAATTGTAGGTCTATGTCCTTGATAAACGCTATTATTGTTCTGATCTCAATTTCAGAATCAGAAATGTGTATTCCTGGAAATATTTATATATTTTGCAAGCTGGGGTGTGAAACAAATAGAATATGAGAGAAGGATATTCCTCCTCTTCTAAGCAGAATCTACGTCTGTCTGTGCTCGATATCTTGAATAGATGTTTGTTATATGGGTAATGACGTGTGATAAGCCATATCAACATTCTGACACTGGATATAGTCTCTCTATTATTATCTGATTCGGGCACATTTGTGTTCCCTTAGTTTATATAAAAGCGTGCACACATAAAACGAGTTGCAGATGTGGGTGTTGCCATATAAACTAATGAAACATAAAAAGGTAATCAAACAGTTGTAAAACTAAAAATGGAATGTCTGCGCCTAGCCTAAATCTTTTCTAATTGCAGCTGATTTAATATAGTTTTTTTAAATTGTCTCTATAATGTGAGATGGAGTATTTGAAACTGTTATAACTCAATAAAAAGCAAACTATCAAAATATTGTACTATTATTATTGAGTCTGGTATATAGCTATAACTATTTTTGCCATTGGGCCATCTTAGGTAGAGAGTGTGTCCTTTATTTCTAATTTGATATTTTATGAATTATAATTTTTTTTTGTGGATTATGCTTTTAACCGTTTTTCAGCGGCTTGCTGAGGACCCGTTCCGTTTTTCAGGACTCTTCCAAATAAAAGAACGTTTTTTTTGTTTTATCTCCAACAGATATTTTTTCGAGTTAAACCGGGGCTCATTCTCTGAAAACATGGTCGATGGATTCCGGTTGCGACGTCTTTATCCAGTTCAGGTAGGTAGGTAGAAATGACCATTCCTTTTGCCTCAGGGGAATCAATTGGCATCTAATTGTACCTTTTTGATGCCACGACTTGAGTGACCTGTTTGTTGCTATTAGTTGTTATATGGGATCATTCTCTCATTGTTGCTGTGTGATTGAGAATGTTGATAAGATCTCTTATTATTTCTTATCGATCCGTGATAAATCCTATATTGATGGGCAAAGCCACATCTAAAGTCCGGAATCTGACTCTAGCTATTAATGCTGGACAACAACAAAAGAAGTGTTCAAGATTTTCTGTTCATCTGTTCTGCAGAGGAAGTGTTCAAGATGATATAGAAAGCCAGTTCAGTATTTTACAATTCCAGTTACAAAACTTTTCCCTAAATCATAATACAATTTCAACAGTTTTAAATTAATCAATTTAACATGCATTCAAATTCAGTGTTTTTTGTTTTCTATCTTATCTCTTTTATTCATGTTTGCTATCCTGATTCTGTTCATAATTAATGCATTTTATCCAGGCGACAAAAAAAAAAATATTAATAATATTATATTTTTCTTTTTCCGGTTCTGATTGGATAATTGTACTTATCTTAATGTGAATAACTTTATTAAAAAGAAAAAAAAAATAAACAAAAACAAATGTGTCGTATTCTAGCGGGAGGGTATCTATATAACTACATTAAATATAAAAGAAAAAAAGATACATTTTGTTTTTTGTTTTGATGTCGCAAATAATGTATTTATTATTCTTTATAAAGGATCACTGATGACGATGTGAAGAGCTATAAAGAATGCATCAAAATAGAAAATAAATGTTTCGTCTGCCTGAATAAAAGATGAATACAGAATGTATGACATGAGAAATGAATGCATATTATATTTTTTTTAGAATGTTTTATTTTTGTTTATTGACAATAATTGTATATATATATATATATATATATATATAAAAGAATTTCAGGATACAGGAGCCAACAATATTAATAACTAACAATATACTTTAAGGTGAAAATAACGGTATAAAAGTTATAATAATTTTGGGTCAATCATATGAGTATGGGTTAGGTAGTTAAAATTCGCAAATAATTTCCTGATTTCACAATTAACCGTTATTATTGTATGAATATATAAAATGTTGAAATATACAACCAGATATTGAAGTCTGTCTGCATATATATGGTATACAAATGTGGGGTAAAAGTAAATAAAATAGTATGAAATATAATTTAGAGTTTGCAAATAAAGGAAATATGGTGAATCTTCATCTCATATTCTGAATAATTTCAATAATGGAACATTTAAGACAATGAAGTTCTATTATTTTTCCTCAGTTGATTAGAGAGAACCAAATACTTTTATTATACGTGACCAGAACACTCTTAGCTGAAGCAAATACCAAACAGAGTAACATAGAACGTAGTCGCAACTGAAGTTAGATTAGCAACAGATAAAAGACGATAGTAGGATTTTATTTCCATACTTTACCCCACTGATGGGGTTAAATGAAATGATGGTGATGATGGTGATGATGATAACAAATTGAAATATGAAACACCACATCATTATAGCAAAGTTCTATTTTATTTTAGTAATTGCCAAATTATATTTTTGCTAGTAGACAGCAGTCATACCGTAATCGTCTGTATGAAATATCGAAAAAAGAAATCTATGTGATAAATATTTGCTATAAGCTATGATAATCATTCTCATTGTAGTATATTTTAATCAGAATATTATAAAAAATAATCTTTACCCAGTACAAATTATTGGGGTGTAGAAATTTTAAATTGTTTGGCCACGAAATTTAGGGCATTTTTTTAATAAGCATTTTTTTTAGAAAAATTAATGGTGTTGCTCTAGTAATGATTACTTTGAAGTTAGACAGAGTTGTAGATTGTACATGACACTGCGGTATTACTATTTGGTAATAATATAAAGTGCAGCAACCAAACACCAAAATCTCCTTATGGTGCAAAAGAGACAAACGAGACAAGGTGCACACATGTTAAATTTACAAAAAAAAAAAAAAATTGAGTCGTCCATTCTAATTACCATGTAAACAGTGTCGTTATACCATATTAAAATTCTGCAAAATATTTTGGTAGTGCTTACCTGATGGAAAGCTCAGATGGAAAGAACATCATGCTAAGAAAAAAAAAACAAGATTTACAACTGAAATACAATCAGTTATATTGGCTTATTGGGGGGACACAATCAAGTTTTAAAACCAATCTGATGGACATACGATATTCAACAACCTGTAATAGAGTTGTGGATCTATAAATTTAATGAACAAATTCTCAGTTGAAATGAGCGCTTTTTCCATGATTTTTCTACCATGAAATCATGATTGTGGCAGTGTGTACCGACTGCGACTTTAATATAATATAATTGGGTTATAAGTGATTTATTATCTGAAACAGATATGTATGTTAACAACTCAGATGTAAAAATTATAACCGATTCATTTTGATTGTTAGAGAAAATTACATACCTACTATAATACTACTTATTTTCCTTAATAAAGAAAGTAATCAAAAGTTCAACGCAAATGAGTCAGTTATGATACAACCGTTATCTTGAGTCCATTTCAAAATAGTATTTACATCCTGCATATACAAATTGTTGGAGTATGAGATATTTATTCATTAAATTTGTATATCCACAAATCTATTACAGGTTGTTGAAGTTATTCTAATATGATAATGAAAGGATAAAGGTACAAGACCTTCCAATATATATGGGTATGTGAGCTCTATACGGCGATATGACAACTACTTTATAAAGTTGTATGATCAACTGCTAAGGTATGTGAACTCTATTCGGAAATGTAACAACCATTACAAAAAGCCAGAATGGTTATACTAATATGAATATTAGAACCATATACAGAGATGTATTACAACAACTGTATGAAGGTGTAGGAACAACTATTATGGGTATTTGAACTCTTTTCGAACTACATTTTTATTTTTATTATTAATTATTAGTATTAATGCCCAGTTTTTCTATATTATATACAATAAAAACCGAATTTGTTTTTATTATCCCATCAAGATGGATTTTAATGGTTTTATTGGAATGAAACGGTGGTTTTGTTGTTGGTCTAGTAAGTCGGTCACATCAGAATGGTGTTGTTGTTAACATTAAAAGTAATGTTTGTGTTCAAGTTAAAAAAAAATCATGATTGCGGTAGTGTGTGTACCGACTGCGACTTGTTGATATAATATAATCGGGTTATATGTAGCACGATGGGTGGCGCAGTAGAGCAATTAATGCTTTCTGGATTTTTCGACTTGGTCCAGTACCCTTTATCATTGGGATAAAATAAATGATAATTAGTTGAGAGTTTTGGTTATCACTAAAAATAAAATAGAACTATGCCATTATGAAGACGAAGTACAGTAGATATAGTTTTCCACATTTAAACTAGTCTATACCATAAAAATTGTACAGAAAAAGCTATTGTATGTGATTGTGTATTCTAAATCCCATAAACTTGGAATTATATAAAAAAATAAGTGATTTGTCATTTATCTGAAACAGATTTGAATGCTAACAACTCAGATACGAAAATTACAACCGATTCATTTTAATTGTTAGACTAAATTACATAGCACTACTTATTTTTCTGTTACTAAATAGCTAAATATATAGTTTAATATAGCTACAAGTCTGTGATAATGTTTTAGGATTAAATTTCGTAATGTGAATTCTATTGTTTTAACGTTTGCATTTTGTCATTGCAATATAAATGTTTTTGTGCGTGTTGTATTAGGCTTTATATTTCAAACTGAATATTTACTATAAATTTGTAAAGTACTATGGTAGGGGGATCGATACTACTTCTTTCATAGATACTAGGTTCAAATTTTAAATTGAACTATTTTATGAAAATTAAGAGTATGGCAACATGTTTGTTTTACTCTTAGGAAAATGACTGAGCCTTAAAATATATTTTACCAACATTGTGTCAATGTGTTATCTTCTGAATTGGGTCGGAGGAAGAGGAGAAGAAAAATTTGTATGACAATTAAAAATATAAAATCCATATCTTTTGAGACCAATTTTTTTTTTTTTTTTTTTTTTTTTTAATTCACTTATTATCCTACAAAAGCTTACCCTTTCAAATGTCAATTAAAAAATTTAATTGAAATGGGGATTGTCCTTAAAGTGCACAAGTAAAGAACAAAGTATACTGCATATCATGTATAAAAATTGTTGAATCGTGAATATGTGTAAATTTTTTTAGTTATTTTTGTTTTTTTTTTTTTTCAATGAAATAAAAATAATAAAAACAAAACAATAAAAAAAAAAAAA
The DNA here is from genome assembly GCA_963942445.1 of Argyra leucocephala. NCBI lineage: Eukaryota > Metazoa > Arthropoda > Insecta > Diptera > Dolichopodidae > Argyra > Argyra leucocephala. The sequence goes on from OZ012677.1 coordinate 187,057,966, forward strand.
CAAAAACATTTCAACTCACGTAATGAAAAGTTTTTGATGGTTTTTTGTAGTGTTTTTCTTTATTTTATTTAATTTTTTCCTTTCCTTTTGAAAAGTGCAACATGATTTCTGATTTATTTTTTCTGCTTGTTTGTTTGTGTTTTTGTTTTTTTCAAGTTTCAATTTCTGAATCTAGAATAAAATAAAGTAGGAATTTTGTAATTTTTATTTTTATTTTGTTTTTGTTCTATACTGCCATATTATATACCAGAAAATATCTCGAAAGATGTTATAAAATTGTTCTTTTACTTGTGACACCTAAAGGTAGGTTAGATAAAAAAAAAAAAAAAAAAAAAAAATTTGATTCTATTTGACATCTTTACAGTCCTATTGAAATTAATTATGTAGAGTTCTCCTTTTTTAAAAGTTATAATTCAAATCAAAAGAATGAATGAGTGGTATACACTATGGTCATAAAAACGTTATAGAATTGTTATTTTTGTTTTGTCTTTTGTTGTAGTGTCTAACAGTAGGTAATAAATGTTTTTAAGTATATGCACTTGACTATATTGTTATAAAATTTAAATAAGATAACTCAAGCTCAAAATACTATACATCATAATATCTGAGACATAAGAACTGATGAAACAAAAGCTCGTATCTAAAGACTTGAAGTGCTTTTCTTTAATATGAATTATATTATGACTTTGTAACAATAATTGTATACATATATACAAAATATTCTTCCTTTGACAATATATTCATCCTACAGTTGTGTAGAATAATTACATATTATTATTATGTCCCCATTCACCCATCATCATCCATGTTCCTTCTCAGTCATCTATGTTTTTGATACAATCACGTATTTATGTTCCACATAAGTATGTTTTTCAAATATAAAGGTTATAGGTGTACTTACACAGGTGTATACGGTTACTCTAGTTATTGTTCTTTAACAGTTGAAGTCTATGTTCTACAGAATGGCAGTATATATGAGTATATAATTTGCGTTTTTTTTTTACATGTTGTAAAAATATTTTTTTTTTGAAGGATTAAAAAAAAAAATTTCATATTGAAAATGAAACAAAAAAAATGTGAAACTGAAAAGTAAAAAAGAGAAAGAAAATGTATTTTTGTTTGTTTTTTTTTATATTGTGTGAATTCAGTGAAATGAGACAAATGTAAAGATTAAAGGTAATTAAAAGAGCATCCGTTTCATACTCCTTTTTTTAATTTGAACATTTTTCGTTCCTCTTTTTAAAAAAAATTTTTTTTTTTTTTTATAATTTTTTTTTTGTGAAATAAAAATGTTTATAATTTCTTAGAAAAAAGAATTTATTAAAAAATATTATGAATATGTATATACATATATGTTATACAAAACAAAGTTTCGAATTTGAAAGAGGAATAATTACTTAAGAAGAGAAAATGAGAGTTTAAAAAGTAAATTAGTTGTGTTGACATTTTAATAACCCCCCCTTTTTAAAGGATTTGTTATATTAATCAGAAATGAATTAAACTTTTTCTGAATTTTAATATTCTTGGGCAAATATTTTCGATGTTGTTACATAGATTTGGACTGGAACTTTTCTGATAGTCTTAGGCTATCTTGACTGTGTGATTTGTTGAATAGACAACATGAATGTCCTATTTTCTTTAATAGTATTTCTTTAATAATATAAAATCCTAATTATTTTTAATTTTGTTTAGATATCGTTTTGTAGTAGGGGTACTATAATTGCTTTATAGGTACTTTGTAAATGTTAACAAACACAAATTAGAAATCAAATCGATGCTTTTTTCTCCAAAACAATTGCAATGCGGAATATGAAAGTAGGTACACATTAGAAATTGTAACTGTGGCATAAAACAAGCTACAAAAATTCTTACATAGTCAGGCTCTCAAAAAGATGAATTTATGTCACATTCAAACATTATTTTGTCATATTATAATTTGCAGAAGTTCAAAATGAATAGTTATATTTTTGCATTGGGGAAACACGTTTGTTGGAATATGGTTCCACATTCGAGATAATTTGACTACAAACAAATTCCCATAGCTAGTTTTGAGTCACCTTGGAATTTGCACTGAGTAGGGGTGGACACTTGATGCCTTTCTTGTTCCTCGGCGGAAATGTTTGAGAGGTGGCATTAGGGCTGTAATTTCATCTGAACAAGTGCCTAAACCTACGAGATATCTATAAAATAGGGAAAGTGCTCCAACAACACGATGAATTTCAAGTGGTACAAGGGAGGATGTCACATTAAGGTTGTCAATAAGACGAATGGTACGCTTTTGAACTTTGTCAAGAAAATTTAGTGCAGTTCGTGATGAACCGGCCCATATATGTGAATTGTATTCCAACTTGGGTCGTATGTATGATTTATAGATATTTAGCATGTCCTGGGGAGAAAAATACGTTTTGCAGCGACTCAAAAAACCTAAACATCTCGCGGCATTTTTAGCAATGTCAAAGATATGGTCATACCATATCATTTTATTGTTGACCTTCATGCCCATGATATTAAAGTGTTCGGTTCGAACAAACGTTCTCCAGAATGAAATTTAATAAATCAAAAAACCGGTCAGTATATGAAACTCTTGTAGCAATTTTAAGAATTGGCACAAGTGCATTGCTCCCTAAATTTTGATGAAATGGTAAATAATTAAGAAAGTTTTCATTCATCTCATTATTTTAAAGTTAAAATTAAATTTTTGATTAATTTTAAAGCTAGGTTTAATTTTAAATTTCTATTTTCATTATAAGGAAATAATTTTTTTTTATTTTCGTTATACTTTTGTTTTATTGTAGTTTTGTACTAAAGAACAAATTGTTAAAATTTTTTTTGATAATCTAATTTTGTTTAGATATTAATTTTAATTCTTAATACATACTTAATGCAAAAATGGCAGATATAAAATATGTGTTGTATATACTGGTTGGTATATGCCTGTGGCTGGTACGCACTGATATGTGGGTTACATGAGGTATGGATTATTACTTTATACATATTATAATTATTATTATTTTATTTATTATTATTATTTATTATTATAATACATAACTAATGATCATATTTAAATACAAAGCATTTGACAAAACTTGTGTGTCCCTATTCTGGGCCTCGTCAGTACCAGAGTTATTTTTCTGTTAAATTATCTGCCTCATAAATCCTGTAGTAAGCGAACAAATTTATTTTGAACATATTTTACTTTGTTGTTTAACATTTTAATTGAATAAAGTTGCATTGTATATATTCAAAGCATTTTATTCATTATCTTTTTGTTTAAGAAAAAAACCAACAATCGATAAATTTAATAAAATGTTTTTTTTAGCTTTATATAATAATATTCAATTTTTTTTTATACTTTCTATATTATATAAAATAACTATTATTATAAAATTTCTATTAAAATAAATAAAATCAAATTTTATTAAATTAGAATTTCATTTTTTTTTTATTTATTTTTATTTCATTAAAGGTGTACCATTACCATGGGGTGGATTAAAAATTGCTTCACATTTACCACCAGTTTGTCCACAAAATTTACCAAATCCAAATTTAGCTAATGTCAAATTATCGAAAGGACGTAATGATCAAATTTTACGATTGCTGCCATATTTGAAAAATGAAAATGAGGATTGTCTATATTTAAATGTTTATGTTCCACAGAAAGGTATATAAAAAATGAAAAAACAAAAATAATAATATATAAAAAACATTTTTGGTTAATAACTGTAATATAATATAATATTCTAACAATACACATCCTCCATCATTAATATAGATGAATCAATATTTTATATATATCCTTATTTCTATACTATTAAAGGATATTCAAATATTATTATTTTTTTTTTTTTTTTGCAGATTCTGTTCTAGATTTTCATTTCCATTTTCATTTCTCATCAACAGTTCCCACAATCATTTATACCCACCTAAAAAGTATCCTTTTTTGTTGGATAATTTATTCAAAAAGCATAGAAAACCTTCATTTATATTAAAAGAAAAAAAAAATACTGTTTTGAAAAGTGATGATTGGAAGTAAGTGTATAGTAGAAAAATTGTTTGAATTTTTAAAATAAAAGGACTATACTGAAAAATAATGTCATCATGCCCTGAACAGAAAGTGGGAAAAAAATTATTAAACCTTTATTTCATACGAAGCCTAATTTGAAATAATCATCAATTTTTGGTATGTAATAATTTGACATAATCGTAACAAAACTTCATTTCAATGGGCCACGTATGAATTAAAGGGTTAAAAAACTTGCATTAAATTTAACTTAATATATTTAATAAATTTGTGAGCAAGACTCATCTTCAATTTAAGTATTTTCAGATTATTTCAATGTGAAAATGTCACATATTGCTTAATATTTGTCGTAAGCTCGTTGGTTCCAAAATTTTTTACAAATCTGAATATGATTATTAAAAAAAAATAAGTAATTTGTAAAACGTTGTGTTTCGGACCGAATCTTGTTAAATATTTTGATGGTTTAAATTTAGTGTTTAGACAATATTTTTCCGACCTTAAAATAATCTAAGCGATAAGATTATTTTATTGATTATATTTAAAAAAATATGAATTTTAGATATTTATTTAAATTGCTTTGTGTAATTGAATTACAACTCGAAAGAGCGACATATTATGTGATTTCTACAAAATTGTAATACAAATTCAGCTATTCTTCAACTTTTAATAATCACTGTCTTTATTAACGTATTAAAATATTTCTATATGTATGTGTATTCATATTGTAATTTCATCCTATTCATTTCTTGTATCGGATACTCTACTATTGAAAGAGAAAATGCCTATTCTCCTTTTTCAATTTATGATTTGAATTTTTTTTTTCTATTTTCCTTTTTTTTTTCTATTTTACTTTTTTATGCATACATCCTTCTTTATTATTTCAGATTTATTATTTTATTTTATTTTCGTTTTTTTATTTTCATTTTATTTCATGTCCTCGTTTACTGGATCGACAACGTATAACAATTGAAACTACAATAAAAACAACAACAAAAATAATTGAAAAAAAAAATATATATATATATATGTATATATATTAATATTGGTACTAATATGGATATTGTGTGGTCTGGTCAACAATAATAGATAGATATGATAAAGTTGAAAAATATCCTGTCATTGTATACATACATGGTGAATCGTATGAATGGAATAGTGGAAATCCATATGATGGTTCAGTTCTTGCCAGTTATGGTCAAGTAATTGTAGTGACAATCAATTATCGACTGGGAATTTTAGGTATAAAAATTTCAATTTTATTTTTTTTTATTTCATTTCTATTTTAATTGTTGGAATATTTTTTTTTTTCAATTTGTTTTTTTTTTTTTTTATGAAAATTATTATACATGAGCACATGCATAATGTGAATATTGAAATTAACTTATTAATGTCAATAAATTCTATAGATTGGAGATTTTTTTTTTTCTAGTTCAATCAATTTAGGATTAGACAATTATTATTATCTATGATAGATAGCTATATGGAGTTAAGAAGAAGAAAAATTGCAATTATTCAATAACTCAATATTATTTTGGCATTGATGGAAATATTTTAAAGCAATAAATTTAAATGAAAATATTATTTTAATTATATAGTTTTGTAAGTTAATTTTTAGATGTCACCATATCAGGTTACGTGTTTGGCTTATAGTTGGCTTATCCCCATGAAACACGAAATTAACAATTACTTATTTTTTACGAGCAAGCCCGTATAACTGTGTAGAAAATTTGTGAATATGTGTACTTGATTATTAATCCTAATCACCTGAGCCGAGTTCTTGCAAGTGGATAATATGCTTAATATTCTTCTGAGGGTCTACTTAACTATCATATATTATAGTTATCAGTATGTACTCATAAGCCTTAGACGAATTAGATTCATATAAAGTAACATGTTAGCAAACCCATAATTGTGTTTTACCTACAAATAATCATAATTTATTGTCTGTTGATTTTCAAACATACCGCCTTAGAAGTCTTACAAGACCTTAACTCGTAACTATCATAGTTCACTTGGCTTTTCATACCTCTATTAATATCGCTTTTAATCTCTTTAATAGTTATAAGGATAGTTACAGCATCTGAACTAATATAACCATCCATTATCTTTTTTGCTGTATGCTAGAGCGTCCGGAAATCCAGAGTATTTATTAACTGGTTTTAATATTTTAAAACTATAAAAAAAAATTGAAACATTGAAGAAAGGTGATATTCAAATCTGTTATGATCGAGATCGTCATAGAATTGTAAACTGCGGTTTAATTAGACCATCATATATCTGTATTATACAGGGTTATTTTGTATGAAAATATGGTCGCGTTTCAATAATAGAACCCTAGACTCATTATAACTTTTAAATACTAATTTGACTAAATATAAATTAATTTAGCCAATAAAATTTGATTTAATGCGTTATTGATTTTAATAAAATATTATATACTAGTATCTGTTTATTTTATACCGTTAATATCGATCTATATATTGTATACAGCTATATCTATGCAAAAAAATGTGCCGTAATATCATTATTAAAAACGATTCTAAAGACTAATAGAAATATTATAGAATTGGTAACCTTATAGATGTAGTCAAAAACTAGTATTAAATAGCTAGAAATTGAAATTAAATTTAAATTACGATAAAAAATACCAAAATTCAATTTTAATTGAAGCTGATTAGATTTTATAACATAGAAGAAAAACGAATTTAGAGTCATATTTTTCTGAGTAAAATTTTGTGTATTTTATCTTTTAATAAACAAAAAAGGATAAAAATAAAATTTTCATTTTTCTATTATGAAGGAAAAACAAAAAAATAATCAACAAAAAAAAAAATATTTACATAAACGCCCATTTCTATAACGAACTATCTGAGCCCGATAACATGTTATTATACTCGTACTGTGAATTGCATTAAACATTCGGGTTTTAGGTACCTATTTTAAATCATGCAAGATTTTATTTTTCGAGTAAAGGGTAATAGACCCCAACAAAAAGAAGTTAACTTTAAATAAAAATGTATTATAAATTCTTAAAACATTGCAACACTGTTTAGGTAACGGTCAATAATTTATTATATCATAACCGCTGAACATAAATTTATTAAAAATTAATTTTTTCTTACCTAATATTACAAATGCAAATATTATGATGATCCTAAATGAAAGGTTAAATATTAAATCAATTCTCATTCATATTTTATTATTTATTCTTTTTATTTAAAATAAAATTCTATTTAAAAATAACAAAAAAACAATAACAATAAAAAAAATCCAGTATTCATTTTAAAATTTCCAAATATTGATTTAAGAGTTTTGATATTATTTATTTCGTATTATTTATATTGAATATTGATTTATAAAGATTTATAATCATACATTTTTCCATATATATATATATATGTATGTATACGTTGTATTATTTGCATTAATGTTAATATTTGATGTCGCAATCAGAAACTGTGTATGTATTAATAAAAAAAAAAAAAAACGATTATATTCGTTTAATGTGTGATGGATTTGAATTTATTGATAAATATTATTCAAAAATTAATTATTCATGAAGTGCAAGGCGCGTTTTTTTTTTTATTTTTTTTTATTTTTTTTTTAAATTTATTTTAGAATATTTAGATACTAGTTTAAATATTGAATAAAGAAATTAAATTTTTTTTTTCATTTTATATAGATTTGTTTTTTTTATATATACTTACATATTATGTTTATTGTAGGATTCATGAAACCTGGGATCAGTCAAACAACAGTTAGTAATTTTGGTTTATTCGATCAAATTGCTGCATTAAAATGGATTAAAGATAATATTGAATCATTTGGTGGTGATGGAAATCGAGTAACATTAATGGGTCATAGTACAGGTGCAGCATGTATAAATTTACTTATGGTGTCACCGGTTGCAAATGGTTAGTTTAAATAAAATTTAATAATGGTATGAAAAATAAATTATAATTGTGATGGTGGTGGTAGAGTATATGATATGGGTTTATAATTTCAAATTATTTTGTTATTTTGATTTAATCATGTAGTTCAATATTGTTCATATTTGTGTATATTTTATTATATTTAAATCTAATATGTCACTTATGCATGAGTAGTTCAGAATTTGCAGATTAAGAAGTAAATTATTTATTGTAATGTGAATGTTTAATTGAATAAATGAATAATTATTGGGCTATAATTGATTGTGTGATTTGAATTAATGAGAGAAAGAAATTTTAGTAGAAATTATAAAATTTATTGTTAGGTAAAATTTTGAGATTGTAAGTGTTGAGAAATATTTTCGATTTTAATTTATTATTTTTTGTAAAATTTGATTTGGTTTTTACTTTAAAATATTATTGAAAATAGTCGAGTCGATTATTATGCAATAATTAAATAAATTTTTTTATTAACAATAAAGAATATATTTTTCTTTAAAAAATTGTTTTTGCGACAGAAATATACTTTGAATATATTATAGAAAATTTTAACAAACGTCTGAGTTGTTTGATAAAGACTGTAGGTACGAGTTCTCAAACTTATCAAGTACTGGTAAAATTTAATCATTCAAGTTATCATTCTATTTATTTTAGCTTTTTTTTTTTTTTTATTTTTATTTATATAGTGTTTTATTTCATTAACCACTACAGCTAACTTACATGCTAAATTCACAAAATGATATAACAAATTAATTAAAATTTCTTAGCCTAGTACTTTGATGAAATATATATATATATATATATATACAAATAAAATTTAAACTATACAGTAGTGAATGCATAGTCATTTTAGTCATTCTTAATTTTACTTAAATTTACTTTTCCAAGAAATTAATTGTGGGGCTCCAACAAAGATTAATACTAATTTAATAATAATTTTTAATCTAATGAAATACAATAGAAATTATGTAGTTATTTTTTTTTTTTTTTTTTTTTTGTTAATAAAATTTGTTTATTGCTAGAACATAAGTGGATAAGTTCAAAAAAATAAATAAGTAATAAGTACTACGGAAGACATATATTGTGCAAAATTAAAATAAATCGCTTTATGGAGTATCATTAATTTAATCAGAAGTTTAATAGTGTCCCTAAAAGCTATGTTATTCAATAATGTTATTTTAAATGTTGTGTTCCATTACATAACGGTTAATCTCTCACTTACCAGACGTTATGCTATGTTATATATAAATAAATAAATATAGGATGTTGAATGAAAAGTAGTTTTGAATAAGGGGCAGCATGTTTGTAGTTCATTGATAGGTATGAGGGCTAACTAAATTCGGTATTATTTAGTTTTAAGCTAACAAAATAGTTATTAGGAAGAAAGATAATTTTTATCGTTATTGAAACATTATTGCGTATCGATATGGTATGTAACATCTCTGCGTTAAATATGTTAGCAGAACAAAGAAATTCTTTAAATGTATTTTTCTCATTTCTTAGCTTATATTTAATGAGCTCTAAGAAAGCTTTATGTTATTGAAATGGGTTTTATTATACCTTGAACTAGTAATGATTATGGACAGAACAAGAAGACAAATTATAAGATACTTTCGCTTGATGAATGTTTAATAACAATTGTTTTTAACAATGAATTTAGCATTGCAGACCGAAGATAGTACATTTTAATGCTGAAGGTCTAAATAATGTATATTGTAAAGATTATTGATATATATCTTGGGTTTGAAATAGCATAGTCTCACATTTTTGAAAATTTCGAGCTAAAAAAATATTTTTTTTCAATTTCGATGTCATTTACCTACACAAGCCTGCTTTCGAAGACTTTTTCTATTGCAACATTTTCTTATATTCAGCAGCTGATACAGTTCGACCTTATACACTTTTATACAGATGTAATAGTCGTTTTTTAGGATCAATATATCTGTGGCAATAATAGATATAACCGTGAAAGACGGAATTTAAATCTTTTCAGTATAATCATTTTAAAATTATTCTGTTAAAAAATTGTCAGGTCATAAAAAGTCCAGTGTGTGTGCCTAATATTTATTTTCATTGAATTTAAATATATTTACTTGAATAATATTTGTAAATTATTGTAGTTAAAAATTAAAAAAAAAACAAAAATGAGCTGTTTTAATATAAAAGTAAAATGAAATTAAAAACGCTGACTAATTTTTATGTAAGATAAAATCACCAAAAAAATTTGAATACAATGGTCAAGTCAATTTAAGGAAAGCAGTAAAGCAGAAGAAAATTGATAAAACCGACAAACTTAATATTATATCTAAGCTGTTATATTTTTGTATAGAACATTTGGAATATAGTTAATAATTGATTATTGTATAACGACTTAAGTTGATTTAAGTTGTTATAATCTGATATTCAATATACAGTATAGCTGATTTAGGCAAATTAATTAATGCGATTTTCTAAGCTTTGAAAATTCATAAAAGCCTCGAGATTTTTGTGCAAGATAGATTTTTGTTTGAAGAATGCGATGGTAATGATATCTCATTTTTAAAATTATGCTGACTTAAGCGGTTACATTGCCACAGATATATTACTTATATACGGGGTGTTCCAGAGCATGCGTATTAGCTTTTTAAGAGGGGAAGGAGCCGTTATTTTAAAATTAGAAAAAAAATTTATGAACTAAATCGAGGGTGCTCTATCGATTGATGATATTTTAAATTTCCGAGAAATCGGGTTTTTAAGACCAAAAATCACCGAAATTGGCCGAAATCGAGATTTTCAAATGGGATTTTTTTAATTTTAAAATAACGGCTCCTTCCCTTCTTAAAAAGTTGATACGCATGCTCTGGTTCACCCGGTGTATTATTCCTATAGAATTAGGAGTATTCGAACGTTTTTGTGCATTGAACAAATTTGATATTTTGACAGAAAAGCTTATATGTGAACCAATAATTGTACATTCTTAAAGCCAATATATGTGAGGTTTTTAGTTTTCATTTATGCATCGACAATCTTTTTATTTTTAGCATTGTTTTTAATTTTATTTTGTTACTTATTAAGCTTAAAATGTCCCGCTTTTTCTTACAATTCGACCAAAGAAGTCCGACTAATTTTTATTATTTAATATTTTTTTGTATATTTTATTCTTAAATCAAAAATCAGTAAAATTTTATATGAATGTATTGTAATCATTAAAAGTATAAATATATATTTGCATTAATTATACATGTATATACACATTACATATGTATTATAATATTAATAATAAATATTTAAAACTAATTCAAAAATTAATATCCAAAACAACATTTTCTAAAATTTGATAATATCAATTGTTATACTAATAAACAGATAAGTCTAATAAACATACAAATTACATCTATATACAAGTATGTAATATATAAATAATTTAATATTATTAAATTGAAAATATCCTTAATGTCAATATAATAATAATAATAATACTATGTATCCGTTAGGTTTATTTCATCGTGCCATATTGATGTCTGGTTCAGCAATGGCTGATTGGGCAACATCAAATCATTCAATTCATTTGACAATGCAAATTGCAAATGGAGTCAATTGTTTAACAACAGATGATGATGAAAAGATGTTGAAGTGTTTAAGAAGTAAAAGGTAAGGGATAAACATACATTACATACATACAAGATTAATTTAAATATACTTAAATAGAATTAACAAGAAATGATTTAGATACAATATAGGTACAATAGTAATATTTTATGTTTTTTTTTTTTTTTATTTTTTTCTTTTTATTATATTGTTTTGGTCATTATTGTTTTTAGTACTTCCAATAAATCAATCCTGTTTAGTATTTTGAAATTATGCATGTCTCTAGTGTCAATTTACATAAACATTTCTATAGAATTTAAATGAAAATTTATTATTTGATTTTTCTTTTTTCTTTTTCTTATTTATTTCTTATGTACTCGTATATATATATATATAGATATAAAGATTTCTTAAGAGTTCAAACAGGATTATCACCATTTATTACAGCAATTGGACCGATTGTTGATGAAATTATTATACCAACACAACCGTATAAAATGATGAGTCAAATAACTGAAACATTTGGAAAGTAAGACAAATCTATTTAAATATATATATACACACAAACATACATATACATATATTAGAATATATAAAATAGAATTTTTAGAATATTGCTTTTGAAAATGAAATGGAAAATAATTTGAAGTGACAAATTCAATTGATAAAATTATTTTAAGTTAAATCATGTTACAGAAGATTTGAATTTATTTCAATTTGTGATGAAGAAGGATGTTTTTTGATAAGTCATTTTCTTTAGACTATCCTATTTATCTTTTTCTCAGTTTATTTCACATGATGGTATAATATAATATAAAGCATTTTCGTTGTTTTATTATTATTATTCCTATTTTGAAAAAATGGTTGAATGTTTTATGGTATACAAATCAAAGGCAAAATTTAAGTCATGCCTTGCAGAAATTTTTGAAATTAATTTTATATTTTAGTAAATTACTTTTATAGAATTGATAGGGTTGCAATCTGTTGTTGATTATATAGCCTTAATGTCCCTAAATTATTATAAATTATGTCAGTATAATAATTTCAAAGGTAGTTGATGTTACTATAGAAATTGTAACTATAATAATTAAAATGATAATTAGTATAGTTTTTTGCTTTAAGGATATTTATATGGAGTATACTATCTATACCTATGTAAATTGATTAAATATTTCAAGAATGAATATAAGTGATTTGTTAACAACTATAAAGAAGGATAATTACTAAGGATGTGAGATTTTTATGAAAAATAATGGTATAGAATTTGGTATAACTGAGACGTGAATTCAAATGCTGGAGTGAATCTTAAATGCATGTATATTCAAAATGTTTATAGTTTTGGGAAGAGCAAACTTGTTGATATCAGTGTTTTTTGTCAGACATAAGTGATGTGTCACATAAAAATATTCTAGTGGAAAGTGTTGAGCAATTTTGTTAATTTTCATACAAAGGGTTAGTTTCTCTCAGTAAATGCTTTCTTCGGAGTTGCACCGCTTCTTTATTTTATATAACACTGAAGGCATTTGCATGGAAGCAGGGACGGAGCGTTTTTAAAATTTTTTGTAGCAACTGTTCGCCTCGTTTCAGTGTTGTTACAAATTTAAAGTTATTGTGAAAAATTAGGTCTAATCAGAAATTATATATACATAGATGATTTAGGTAGCACAAAAAAATTGGACAGTTTTTGAATTGATCGTATTTTATTTTATGTTATATAATCTGAATTTTCATGAAAAAAGTACCTCTTCCCTTTTGAAAATCTCGATTTCGGCGAATTTTGGGCTTAAAAAACCATTTTCGGATCCTTCCCGGAAGTTTAAAATATCATCAATCGATAGACCACCCCCAATTTAGTTAATAAATGTTTGTGTTTAATTTTAAAATAGCGCCTCCTTCCCCTCTTAAAAAACTGATGCGCATGCTCTGGAAGACCCACTATAATCAAAGAAAATATAATAACAAGAAGTCTCATCTGGATATATTTCATTTTTTTAAACTTAGTTGCGTACTTAGAGTAACGACGAGTAATTATAATATTGTTAAAAAAAAAATACAACACTATCATTTAGCTATCCATGTAAATTAGATATATTTAAATATTTTTTCAAATCAAAGGTTCAAGATAAATATGGATTGAAAAGTATGCTGAAAAGTATAGTTATATTTTTAAATTTTCAGCAAAGAAATTTTTTGTTTTGTTGATTCAAGAACAAGGATTTATTTCATCTATTCTTATCATGAAATATGTACAAATTTGCATACAGCAATTTATATATGTACATCCAAAAAAAACAAAAATACTTTTTAAAAATAAATCGTACAAATTGTATAGAAATATATACACATGTATATACATATACATAACTGACAAGCAAACACAATTTGGAATTTACAAAACTAAAACTGCGGTCATATTTTTATAAAATGACCCCAAATACGATCTTGGTGTGATTTTATATCGACAAAATTGACTGAAATTTTTTTTTTATACGTGAATACTCTATGTATACTTTTTTGCAGTCAAATTCAACATTTTTTCAAACTAATTAAACATTTTTTCCAAAAAAATTAAACAATTTTTGTAAATATTGTTTGACGAAATGTTGAATTTGTTTAGAAAAATGTTGAATTTGACTAAAAAAAGTATATATAGTAGTATTTTATGGCCTAATGCAATTAATTAGTTACAAAACCAATCTTACCATACATAAAAAAATTAAAACAAAATCAGGGACCGTAAAATCTCAACTTTAAAATCTCTCCAAATTTAGAATCTGGCATACTTATATATTAGAGCTATGACCAATTATTGGGACTCATTACTTTAAGTCATATCTTCTAAGGGACTTATAACTCATTTTTTAGTCATAATTCCCAAAGTTATGGTCCTCTGGGAGCTATGACATGTCACCTTATGTGCACAAGTTGAACTTATTATGTTTCTTAATATAAAATGAAATACAAAATTTACAGTTATAAAAAAAAAATTATTAAAATTTTAATTTATTAAATTATTTTGTATTTTCAAAGTATAAAGCGAATTTCGTTTAAATTTAATAAAATTTAATAATTCCATTATAAGTCTTTAAAATTATTAATTTTTTATTGTTACATTTTCAAAAACTATTATTATTATTTATTCAAAACGGTATTTTCAATAATTACACTCTAATTGTAACACGTTTCTCTAAATTATTTATTTTGTTTTTTGTTGATCGCAGTTAATTTATAAATTCATCGTTAGTTTGAATTTCTCTAAATTCACTAATCGATAAATTTTTTTTTTTTTTTTGGATAATTTTCATTGGACATGATGAAATATAAAAATCAACAGTTGTTGTATAGTATGTGATTGAATTTTGTAAATTAGCCTGTTGATATTTTAATTAAGGGTGTAAATTTTTTGGTAATAGCATTTAAAACACACAAAAATAAACAAAAAAAAAAAATATATTGAAGCCTGTCAACTCTCTATCCTCTCTGCTTTGTTTTATTTTTTTTTTATTTTATTTTGTTTTGTTTTAAATCTAAAATCACTTTTGGTTTATTTTGCATGAAAAATTTCTTTACTATATAAAAATTTATTTGACCCAATTTTTATTTTAACAGCTACCAGTAAAAGTGATGCTCTACCATAATAAAAAAAAAAAAACAAAAAAAAACAAAATTAAAATAAAATAAAAAGAGAAAACGTGTCCTTTTTATCCAGACACGGCTATTCAATTTAGAATTGCATATTGAAGTTGACCTCCTTTGTTTCATTCAATTTTTACTAACAATTTGTTTTGTTATTTTTTTTTTTCATTTTATAATTTTTAGCCCCCCACAGATCCAACATTATGTTATAAATTTCAATTTTTATATCTCAATAAATTTACAATAATTTTTTTTTTTTTTTTTTATAGACTTTTCTTTGTTTTAGACTTGAGGCTAAAATAAATATTGAATATATTTGCAATTTACACCAGATATTGAATTGGTGTTGCATTTATTATGATGATAAATATAAGAAGGATTCCTTTTTGTTTGAACACTTGAGGATATTTATCAGAATATTTTCAATTTTAAAATTACTTTCGAGGAAATTATGTCATTGATCCTTTATAATTATGTAGCCTTGATGATGAAATTATTCGTGTATTGAATAATATATGTAGTTGAATATACAAAATGGTATTGAAAAATTTTTAAAATAGAAATCAAAGTGATTTTTAATAAAAAAATACGATTTTTTATTTATTTTATATATTTATTTTTAAAGTCTCGATAATAGCATTGCTACAGTGTAGTAGAGTGCGTTAATAATATAAATTACACAAACAATAGAAAAGTATGAAAATCAGAACAAAAGAATATCAATTAAAAATAATTGTAATATAAAAAAAAAAATATTAAAATAATTAAATGAAAATATGAGAAGTAAAAATCAGGAATTGAAAAACTGAAATTAATATGAAATTTGAAATTTAAAAATAAGCTTAAAATAATCCTTTTACTTTTGCATCCCTTTAACAACGTATAAGTATTTTTAATATAAAATTTTTCCATTGTGAAGTCGTTTAGATCCGCAATACAATTTATATGGTATAAACTTATGCCCGAATTCAAAACTGGTTCCGGAGTTCGGTGTGTTTTAGTACTATTTGGTTTGCATATCTTGTATCATATACTTCTTGATTAGTCATCAGATTCGTGTTATACATTACCATACTGCTTTATTTTTATATAATATTATGAATATGCAGAGTTGTGAATGAACAATAAAACAATTAAAACATTGTACTTCATGATACTGTGTTTTTTCCCCCCAAGAAAGATAGGAGGTAGGTAGCCTCTGAAAGACATCAGAGATCCAGATAACTATGCTTTATTTATTCCAATATTTTTAGCTAATCAAAAATGCATTATTGTAATGCAAATTCATGAACAATATTTTTTGTTTCTCCATCCTGTGTCCATCCTTTGTCCATCCATTCAATAATTGTCCATGAGCAAAACATGCATTCTCTCATCATCATCATCATCATCATCTTATAGCGCTACTGCTCTGGGTGAGCTTTGGCCTTCAGCACTAAGGTCGATCATGTGCCGCTTGTCTCCAATTTGGGATTTGTAGGGTTTGAGCATCGTTTTTCACGTTGTCTGCCCATCTGCTTCTTGGTCTTCTACCACGGCTGCTATCGGGCTTTCTATTCAGCACCAGTGCTTGACTTTCGTGTATTCGACTTTCTTGGCCAGCTCATCTTAGTCTTTGGTCCTTTGCAAACCGTGCAATGTCCTCACTATCAATCATACTATTGAGCTAGTTGTTGCACCTGATTATATATTCTCTATTCTGTAATCTAATCCTGTAGCATCTATTTCCGGCTTGAATTCTATTATGAATACAGCATTACATACTATTATCACTTCTTATTGTTGCTCCGAGGGTAATAAAGCTTGTAACTCGTTCAAAATTGTACTCTCCAATTGTTATATTCTGATTATTTCTTATTTGTTCATTTCTTGACATTTTTAAATATTTTGTTTTGTCTTCGTTGGTTTTTAAGCCTACTTTTTGTGTCTCCTCTTCTAGTTGTACAAATACTTCTGCCATGTATCTGTAATTGTTTGCCATGATTAAACACATGCATTCTCTAAATACATATATTTGCATAGATTGTTCGTGGGTTTTATTTGTTGTCATGGCAAATTCCAAACGAATAGGGGACTGTAATCATTTGAATTGGATTGGCGTATCTGTGAATATCATTGGTATGCGTGATATCAAAGCATTCTCTCCTGCTTTGTATTTGCCATTTATAATCTTAGCTTCGATAACATTACTCATTATGTTTTTGACAGCTAATTTTGCTTCGTTGCAAAGTTGTGGTTTATGTCTCAAAATAATTGATTTATGTAGATTTTTTTCTATTGAGTTAATTATATCGTAAAATTACTTGGAAACGATGGATACAATGTTAATATTGATTTTATACGTTACATATTCAATTTATTTTATTTTTATTAATAAAATTATTTATTTTATCTGTTATAATAAATTGAATTAAATTTTTTTGATGTTGAATTGTCGGGTCGATTATGGAAGTCAATTGGTTTTTAATTTTTTTCTAATTTAAAAAGTCAATTAAAAAAAGTCAAGCAATTATGAGAGTAAATTTTTTTTAATAGAATTGTCTTTTCCAATACTGCCAACACAAGAAAATATTTTAATGTCAAAAACATAAAATAAGTATATAAACCATGTTTGAATTTCAAAATTAAATTTTGTTTTTATTAAAAAAAAATTAATTCAGTTTCAAAAATAAAAACAACTTAAAGATAATATGCATGAACATAAGCCAGACTTATTATATTATGTATTTAAAGAATAAAAATAAAATTTTAACTTCTTTGCTTAAAAAGAAATAATAAAATAATTTTAAAGTTAAACTTTGTGGAATTATCAGTTATTTGTACTTTGTACTTCGTTTTTTTTTTTTAACTTTAAATTCAATTTTTTTCAAGATTATTTTAAAGTTAAGTCTCTTTCGATTGGTTTTTTATATATATATTTTGCATTGAAGCAATTGATTGATTCAGTTGGAATTGTTGATGATGCGGATGCATTTCAACCAATTTGCTATTTAACTTAAATTTTTCCTTCCTATTTCTTGCCCCAATCGCAAGTGTTTTTCATAGAGTTTTAATTTTTTTCTTTAATTCTTTAATAGCTTTACGCGACCTTAGAATCACGTGGTTCTATCTGTTCGAAGCATAGTTTCGAGAAAATCAACATCAAAATTTCAAACACTTGTAATTTATTTATTTTCTATCGCATTTCTTTTATATTTGGAATTTTATTTATTTATCAATAATAATAACGATAAATATATTTTATTTTGAAATACATTATAATTTTTAATTAGTTTTTAATCATTTTTAATTTGCAGATAGAACTTTCACTAAAATAAAAGCACTTGCAGAATGTAATACAGTTCTTAAGTGGTAGTTACATCCATCTACTACTTAAAATTTTGTATTTTTAAGTACTTACAGAGTTCTAACTAAACTTTTAGATAATTTAATGAGCCTAAAATAATGGATAATAAATTTAGTTCCTTATTATATTTTTTTTATTTAAACTTAAAATATAGTTAGTTGGAAAAGAGTATTACAAAATTTCAATAAATTTTTATTTTGAGGTACATTAGATTACGTAAATCTATATTTCCATATTTCACACCTGTGTTTATAATAAAAAAATCTTCTTTTGGAATAATAAAATAACAAAAATTCAGTATTTCATTTTAGAATAACAAAAATTTTAAACAACAAATTATTTTCAAAATTATTTCAATCTAAAAAAAAGTAACAGTTTCAAATATCTTATGTAGCATATGAATTTTTCAAAATAATATAAATTTTATAAGCACTTGGTTCGCTTTGCTTTTTTTGTAATAAATGTTTTTTTCAGGTTCTTTGTAGACTTAGTTGCACTTATAGATTTCGATGTTGGTAATACGGAAGAAGTTTCTGATCGATCTGAAATACATTTAAATTATTAAATATAATTTAAGAAATATTTTATTATATTATATATAATTTTACTTGTGTCGCTTGTGTAATAGTTTTGTAAAAAGTTTGATCTTCCTCACTCACATATTGGAACATTGATATTATATGTTTCTTCTTTACCGTCGATATTTCTCTTTTTTTCGCAATTATAGGTGGATCGATTAAGATGTTAGAATTTGAGTGAATAGAATTTCTCTTTTGTCTATTAGTTTTCCAGGAACGTAGATTAACTTCTATAAATTGATTTTCATCATAGGAAGTACTGTATTTTACTTTGTGTAAAACTTTACCAAAATTTATCATTTTTAATTTAGAAAATGGTACTGACTTATAATTATAAGATTTCGAGGCTATTTCAAAATTTTTAAAATCTTTTGGAGTCATTTGAATAATACTAAATGATCGCTTTCTGTTCACTTGCTTTAAAACTCGAAGCAATCTTGTAGATACAACTTTGTTTTACCAAATTATTGCACTTTTGTACGGCAGATACGACTAGGGAATTCTGAAATTTAAGAAACGGTTGAAGATACAACTTTGTAATTAATTTCATTGGAAAGATCATCCTAGAATTAGTAAATCTGCATATATAACTCATTTTCCAAAAAAATGTCAGTTAGAACCACGTGATTCTAAGGTTGCGTAGGCAAACAATTTTTTCTATTTGCTTTTTAGTACTAAAGCTTTTTCTAATAACATTTATTACATTATGTTATTAGACATTTTAAAATTTTTTTCTTAATTTACTTACTTCATTTCTTTATTTGTTATCATTTCTTTATTTATTTATACTATTCATTTCTTTATTTGTCATTTTAAACCAAAAAAACTACTGAAGTTAACAAGAAAAATACGGTTGACTTTGAAAGTCAAATTTTTTAACTTAAATCAACTTAATAAACTACCATAATAGCAAATTGTTAACTTTTTTTTTTAATAGAAAAAAGTCAAAAACCAATTGACTCCCATAATCGACCCGTCTATTTATTGTATTTGCAAAATTAAAACTATTATAAATTTATGCTTAAAATGGTATTATCAACTTAATTACTGCATTTATTTAATATAACCTATTATGTTTATAAGTTTGATAAATTATTATTATATACCTAATCAGAAAGGGCAGTTTTTGCTATATTAGTCAATTAACTTATTTCCGTTTTCAATCAAATATTTGAGGTACCATTTTTTTCTGCTGTCTCAGTTCAGTGATTTTATGACACAAAATTTATTCCAAATTATTTTGAAAAAAAAATTATATTGCATGCATTTAGGCAAAATATTGCAAACAAAAGAATAGAATAAACTAAAAAAAAAATCACATAAAATATGTTTTCTGTCTTGACAATTTGAAAAATTTACTTTTAAAGTGTTATAGCAAAAAAATTTATTTATATTCATAAATTTGCATTGCTTCATATTTAAATTTACATTTTGAAAATTTTGTGAATTTTGAAAAAACGTTTTTAATATTTTATTTAATCCTACATTCCTACGTTTATTTGAAATCATTAAGTTACCCTCCAATCATTAAATAATTTTACATCATAAGTTTATCAAATGACAAAATGTCTAATGATTTTTTTATTGTGTGCTTTGTTTCCAGCCAAGTTGTTTTTTCCTACCGATCTGCCAATTTAAAATTTTTTCTTAAATTTTTAATATGATAATAATTTCGTGTGTAACATAAAAAAACTTGTTATAACCTGTTAAAACATTTTATGGCTGTTTTAAGTAAAATTGCAGTACCGTACTTTATTAAGCACGAAAAGGTGATTCTACCTAAGTTACTGTATGAGTGTAAAAGAAAAAAACTTCAGTTTCGATTTTGCATGTTCATTAGAAAAAAACAAAATAACCAATATTATTCATTTTCTCATTAGAAAAATAGAAATCAAGTAAAGTAAAATATAAGAAAACATACACATAATATAAAACGTACCTACCTACTTTTTTTTTTAATTATGATTATGATAAAAATTCATGTATTAAAAAAAAATGATGTATAGTGAAGCTTAACTTGTGAAGCACTGATCGCCGTACAACCTTTCGACAATTTTTTTTTTGAAGCAAATTAAATTTTTTTAAATGTGTGAAAAAAAAAATGATTTTAGGACCTTCGGTATTGAACTATAAATAAAAATTCATGTATTAAAAAAAAATGATTTAAAATGAAGCATAAATTGTGAAGCACTGACCGCCGTATAGCCTTTCGAGGATTTTTTTTGAAGTAAATTAAATTTTTTTTAAATGTGTGAAAAAAAAAATGATTTTAGGACCTTTGCTATTGAATTATAAATAAAAATTCATGTATTAAAAAAATATGATGTATAGTGAAACATAACTTGTGAAGCACTGACCGCCGTATAGCCTTTCGAGGATTTTTTTTTGAAGTAAATTAAATTTTTTTTAAATTTGTGAAAAAAAAAATGATTTTAGGACCTTTGCTATTGAATTATAAATAAAAATTCATGTATTAAAAAAAAATGATTTAAAATGAAGCATAACTTGTGAAGCACTGACCGCCGTATAGCCTTTCGAGGATTTTTTTTTGAAGTAAATTACATTTTTTTTAAATTTTTGAAAAAAAAATGATTTTAGGACCTTCGCTATTGAATTATAAATTAGAAAAAAAAATATATAAAATGGTAGTAAAAAAACATTTTTTTTTTCCAATTTTGTGAATTGGTTTGCTTGTTTTCTACTACTCTGCTGTTAGTTTTGTTTCATGAATGAACGTTTCAAACTATCTATTTGCATTAAGATATTATGATTTACATACACTATATTTTATTTATAGTTAAATTTACATTATTGTATACTGCCTGATTTTGGCATCCAGTTTTCTATTCCAACAAAAAAAAATGTTTTTATATATTAGGTATCGACCTTGTTTCTACACCCTAAATTTCATTATCAAACACTATATCTTGTTTGGAATAAGAAGTTTTCTTTCAAAAATGACTGAAATCTGTCCTGTTAAAATCTCTATACAATTCAGAATTTTATTTATTCTGTTGGCAGGATATTCAACTTATACATACAGTTCCGCTTTGTAATTTTGAATTTTTTTTTGTTTTCCCAAATATAGTTTTTCTTTTCTGGTTATGATATTTTGATTAAAATAAATTATAGTTTTATAGGTTAACTAGCTCTACACAATAATATGTATGTATATCTATGGAATAATTTGGAATTGGAAGTAAATGCGAGTAAAAACTAAATGTGTGTTACCTATATATAGAGAGAATAAAATTCTTGAAATTAAATAAATTTCGGAAATAAACTTTGATTTTCAACAACAGATTTTTTTCATCTTAAAAATAAATTAAATTTTTATATTTCGATTGGAAGATATTTCATCAATTTTAAAGATATTTATAAATGTAAATACATTTTCGATAGACATGTAAAGGAAATTAAGGTTATAACTCAAATATCCTCAGATATATTATTGTCCTCTCATCCTTTTTATAATCTGTGTTCTTTTGATTTTTGTATATAAAATTTTGAATGAGACAAAAACAACATTATTATTCCTGGGGAGATGAAAAGACAAAAATAATTTGTATTTTTTTTTTTTTTTGTATTGTATTATTTTTTTTTTTATGTATGCAACAATCGAGACGATTACCATGATAGAAGGTCAAAGTATAGATTTGGATCCAATATATTGCGATACTGACAGTTTTTTTTATTTTTGTTTTTATTTTTTATTTGTTTTGTTTCTGATAAACGAGGGTTGACTGATGAATTGTAAGTAACTTGTAATATGTATGTATATGTAGGTACGAATGTGCATATGTAGGGTATTAGTTTTACAGATGAAAAATAAAATTGGAATTCATCACGTGTAGAAAAATGAATTTCCTTTAATTTTTTTGTTTTTTTTTTTTTTTTGTTTTTAAATTTCGGTTTGTTTTATGTATGAATGTTATTCGTTTTAATATCATATATTAAGGATCAGTAAATACAGTGTCTATTGTATGACATGCTGAGCTTTACATACTTAAAATTGTCAACTTATAAATATGAAAAAAAAAAAAAAAAAATTAAATGGAATGAAGGTTGTCTATTGTTTGATTATTTTTTACACTTGAATTTGTTTTTTGAATTCCTACGATTAAAGGTAATTTGCAGATGATGAAATAATATTGAGGAGATGAAATAATAAAAAAAAAATTTTTGTTATCAAAATTTGTATATCTGAAAAATCTGAAATTTTTTGCAATAATTTTATTATTGGTATATTTTTTTTTTTAAATTATTGTTATTGTGTTTTTCTTTGCACGTGTTTTGTAATGAAAATTTAATAAAAAATTTTGTAAGAAAAATTCAAATGCGTAATTCTGACTTATTATTGTTTTTTTTCCTGATGGTTTCCAATAACAAAAACAAATGAAATATTTTGGTGTATGTTTAAGTACTTGAGAATTGTCTGTTTTGTTTTTTTATAATTTTTTGAGTCTTAAAACTTTAACTAGAAAACGAACAACAGTTAAGACTTTAATTCTTTTAGAACTAACAAACAACAATTTGAAAAGAAAATTTTGTATGAACGTGGAGTCAAAGGTATAGAGCAGTGATGGTGGAACATTTTATCGATCGGGCCACATTAGAAAACTTATATTTGTGTGGGGGCCTTAAAATTTAATTCCGCTGAGATAAAACAAGTATAATTAATTAATTAAGTTGCCTATTATGTATTTCGATCGAAATTAATCGAATCGTTCATCGTTATCGTTAAAGTTATTTGATTGTGATCGTTAGTGTCATTATATACATAAGATGAAAATTTGATCGAAAGTGTTTAAAAATGCTGCCATTGTAAAATTCAAATCTTCGATGAAAATGACATATGTTTCATTCTTGAACTGTCAAATTCAAATTATTATACGAAAAAAAACAAAACAATAATGTTATATTTAAAATTTTTAAGTTCAAAATAAGTTGAAGTGTTTAAATCAAATATAAATTACAAAATTAGAAGTTCTTATAAATAAAATGATTTTAGCAGAGTTACATTTTTCAATTTCTGATAGTGCTGAAAAACGCTATCAAATTGCAGAATTAAAAAACAAGCGAACATATATTCGGGATTATTCTAATCCACTAGATTTGGAAAATTATATGTATATTATTTAAACATGAATTTGATGAATTATTATCTACATTATTAAAACTATTAAATTAGGACAAAAATTGAAATAGCCAATAAGTAATACGTCGATTCCAAATATAATTAAATTGGATAGTGTATTAAGATTCTGTGCGGTTTGTACCAAGCAAATGATTTTCAACGTAGGAAATGATTTTCATGTCGGACTAGCACAGCTACTGTTTTTTGGTTCTTAAGGAAGTTTTATATGTATTTGCAGTTTATAATTATGTGCAAAATGGATCAAATTCCATTACGCACTAGAAGAAAAAAGTCAGGCAAACATTATTTTTATGATTAAAGCAGAATTATTGAAATAATTGGAGCAGTAGATGGAAAGCTTATTCAAATTAAATCACCGAAGCAAAACGTACAACATTTATGTTATAGTAGAAAGGGATAGCATTTTTAGCATTAATACAATTCTGATAAGTTTATACTTTATTGTAATTAGTTTACATTATTATAACAGTTTTTGTTTTTAGATATGTGATCATAATCCAGGTAATTGGTTTTGTGAGTGCAAGATATCGTGGTACCTCTTTGGAAAATTTATAATGGTGTCTCATTATTTACACTATAACTTTTCATATTGCAGTCTATTTGTAACAGGCCTTTCATTCCTATTAAAATTTATTTCAATAAAAAATTATTATGTAGAATAAAGTAAAATACCTACTTTCATTTGAACTTTTAAATTTATTTTTATTTCAAAAAATATCATAAATATAAAACAAAACACCAAGTGTCCCATATTAATAAAATAATATAATGTCCAATATAAATAAAATATATTTGTATCTCTTTTATTTTATCCTTTCAATTCAAAATTGAAATAATTTGTACAAAATCTCTCTTTCGATGTCTCTTTCGTGATAATTTTACATCGATAAACTTTATCGATTTCGACGACAATTTCTGAACGATATCGAAATACATAATGGCAATTTTGCATTTTGACATTTCGTTCGATCAAATCGTAATCGTTATCGAAATACATAATAGGCACCTTAATTTAAGCGCAAATTTTTTTATTAAATTGATTAAATTGATTGTACACTTAACATCTATAATTATAATTGACAAGCATTTTAAATTTATATTATTTTTTCAATTTACCAAAAATATTCTTAATTTATAAATAAACACGGTTTTGGTTAATGAAAATATAGACCTAAATTCTATTAATTCTCTTGCAGAATTGTGAGCTTAATCTGTTTCAGAATTACATTCATACATAATCCATACATATTTATATACCTACAATTTTGACCAAAATTATTTTTTTTTACTTTTATGAAATTACGTATCTACATAAATCTACTTCACTCATATATAAATAAATAGTATATAGTATATGTACATTTGCAGTAGAAGAAACAGCATTGATTACATGTACAATAATAATGCATGTATGGAATTCTAAATTTTTTATATAAACTTTCAAATCAATTTATTTGTTTTTACGTACATAATATGTATATAGGTAACAGGCAATATTTTATTATTTTTGTTTGAATACATAACATTCATAACTAACCGCCAATTTTTATTGTACTATATGTTAATCATCTTTATATAATAGAATAGATGAGTAAATTATTTAAATGCATTTATATGAAAATATGACAGCTACATATATATAGGCATAGGTAATTATATTTCAAGTTTGTCTTTGCGGTGGTTATGAGTAAAAGTATCATCTATAATTATAATTGACAAGCATTTAAGGTCCTGCGCAGTAGACACCTTTTTATTTTATTTCGATTCTCCTACTCCTTAATGAACTTCTTATATATATAATATATAAGATTGTATATAAAACAAAAATGCGCACACAGTTGAAAATTTTTTACTCATATGATTTTATTATTCAGCAAATACATTATGTATAGTGAGTTCTTATTAAAATAAAAAACAGAAACAAACAAATCAGTTATTATAATTTACATATGGACTTGCAAATGAATCTATATACATATGCCAAAAAAAAAACAAAAAAGCAAATTCATCTAAAATAAAAAATAAAAAACAACAAAAAAACAAATCACTTGAATTTTTCATTTTTATCTTTTTAAGTAACTGTTTCTAAATTTTGGTTATTTGTAGTAATATTATAGTTTTTATTAAAATTATGTATTATGTAGGTATATATATATATATATCTTTAATGACAAAATTTTTTATTTTGAGTAATTTTATCATTAAATGCCACTTACTATAGGGAATATATCGGAAACGAAGCAGTATATGAGGGACGTGTATTTATGTGTCCTAAATAAAACTTACTAACCACAAAACTTTTTATTAAACACGAGTGGTTTCTGCTATATCGTGCGAAGTCTATGTCATTACTGTTTTTTTAAAGATTTTAAATTTGATTTCAACTTGAAATATAATTACTCAACAGGGGCCCCTAGTATATATATATTTGATAAAATTAAAAAAAAAAGAAATTAATACATTTTTCTGATGGCATTATAGAATCTGAAAATAATAGAAATAAATTTATATTTTATTTTAAAATATTAAAATCTTACAAAATACTAATATTATATTAGTCTGATTGTTTAGAAGAGGATGCAAAATTATATTGCGAATGCTTCTCTACGATTTCATCAAGATTAGGCTCCATTTGGGAGGAACTTATTCTTAATATTGAATCTAGATGACTATCAGTAAGTTTATTTCTGACTGCAGTTTGTCTGAGCTTCATTGTTGAAAATACTTGTTCGCATATGTATTATATGAACCAAATATTGCCATCATTTTTTGTGCATGCAAAATTAAATTCGGAAATAATTCTTTGTTCAATTTTTTATAAAATTCTAATTTTGGTACATTTATAAACATTTGCTTCAATTCGATGTTATTTTGAAGCTCAATTAATTCGATTTGATATTTGGGTTCGACTTCTTCGGCATTTACCATAAATGGGATTGAAAAAATGTTTATATCAGTTTCTAATTCTTTAAAATCTTAAAAACGTTTTTCAAATTCGTTGTATAATTTTGTAAGCTGTTCCGCATATAGTTGTAATTTATTATCAGTAGGATTTCTTGTCAAAAGCTTCGGAAAGTGAGTAAAATCTTTCTGAAGCAACTGGTTTTTGAAAAGTACTAGTTGGACTTTAAAGGACTTTATACTAGTCCACAGCACATCTATGAATTGATTTTTATGTGATTTTTAAATGACTGAAGAAATCGGTGAAGAAAGCAAAATCAGAAACCCAGTCATTATTTTCAAATATTGAAAATTTTTCTTTCTTGTTAAGTTTTTCAAGAAACATAATAATTTCATTTTTTAAGTTCCAAACCCTTTCGAATACTTTTCCTTTACCTAACCATCTTACTTTTGAATAATAAATTAAGTCGGAATATTCAGCATCTACAGATTGTAAAAAGTCTTGCAATTGTCTATGATGGAGTGCTCTGGAACGGATAAAATTGACAAGAGATACAATAACTTCAAGCACTTCTTTCACGTTAAGAGCTGCGTTGCACAAAGCATTTTGGTGAATCATGCAATGCAGAAAAACAACTGAAACTTCTTGGTATTCTTTCTTAAAGGTTCCTTTAAAACCAATATTTTCATAATTAATCATATTTGGTGCACCGTCAGTTGTAATATTAACTAATTTATTAATATTTAAATTTAAAGATGTTATGCTCTTTTTGAACTCTGTAAATATATCTAAACCTGTAGTAGTTCCCTTTATAGATTGCAAAGAAAGCAGCTCTTCTGTGATCTCGAAATTCTCATCTACACCTCTAATAAATATTAAAAGCTGAGCAGTATCACTGATGTCAGTACTTTTGTCCATTGTTATAGAAAAGAATGTAAAATTTTTAGATTTTGTTAACAAATTTGAGGTTAAGTTTTCATCAATTTTCTCAATTCTGTCGGTGATAACCCTTCGCGACAACGATACAGATTGAAAATCTTTTTTTCTTTCAGGGCAAATAATATCACACATTGTCAATACATAATTTTTTACAAATTGCCATCGGAAAATTTCTTGTTAGTTTGCGCTATTTTGAACGCCACAGCATAACTTGCTTTCATGGCTAATTTTTGTGAAGCTGTTGCTTTAATAAAGATATTACGTTGGGCATTAAGTGAGTTAAGTAGCTGATTAGCTCGTGCTTCTTTCTCAACTTTGGTCAGACTGACATAAGAAGAACTACCGTGCTTTGTATTGAAGTGCCTTGAAATGTTATATTCTTTCCATCCACTCCATTCATTATTAAAACTTCTATATTCTGAATCCTTCTTTCTTTTCTTACCTTCACTACTCATTTTGTGCAGACACACACACAATTACTTAATTTAAAATAAAATAAACACTACTTATCTTACCAAAACCTTTATTTCGAACACAATATTTCTGTCATGAAAAATTGTTTGTTCTTAAAAGGGGATTAACCGAATTCATTTACTAGGTATGCTCCAAAATTTAACTGAATTTTTCTGAATTTATTTTTATTTAGTTGGTTGGACAAATTACAGATTTTTACATATTGTTAAGAGTTTGATATACAAACCGCAATGATAGAATGTGAAAACGATTAAGGAGCTGTTATGTTATGTAGCAAAAATATCAAATTTTATATGTGTGAACAAAAAAAAACACGAAAGTTTTATTAAATATAAAAACTTTGGAATAAAGAACTTTATTAAATTTTTTACTGATTAAATTTTTTTTGTAACTAACATATTCTGGGTCAGAACGTAGGCCAAATTGATAGCTGTCGAGGGCCACTTTTGGCCCGCGGGCCATAGTTCCCTCATCACTGGTATAGAGCATAAATGGTTTATGAGTTATTTTGGTTGAGATAGCTCAATACACTGAATGTAAAGGCATTAAAAGTAAAAGTGAGTTAATAAACTTTGGTGTCATCCAGGGTAGTTTATAGGGTCCTACGTTATTCTCGTGCTAGTTTGCTAGACTTTGAACTAATTGGTAAGCCATATTTATTTGCAGACGACCTTGTAATATTCTATAATAATAACAGAGTTAAGGTTGATGAAGCTGCTGTTAATTCAGACCTGTTTTAAATCAATAAGTGGATGAAGTATCATAACCTAACGCTTAACATAAGCAAAACAAAATATATGCTATTTAAAACGCATGCAGATGAAAATTTCAACATCAATTTTAATGAACATAAGCTGCTAAGGGAGGAAAAGTATAAATATATAGGCGTAGTTATAGATGACAAATTAAAATGGCGCACCCAAATCAACGAACCATTAAAAAAAGCTAGAAGAGTTGTGGGTATTTTTCGTTTTATTAGAATAATTTAAAAGAATACCATTTGATGTGAAAAGATCTGTATATGTTAGCATGTTGAATAATACTATTATGTATGCAATTCAAATCTATATTTGGGTAATTTGTTTAATAAAGATTGGGATCTGATACAGAGGATACAAAATAAAGCAATAAAAAATTTATTTGGATACGATCAAAGAACACCAACCATTGAAATCCATAAGAAGCAAAAAATATTATCAATTGCACTTGTAATAAAGTACAAGCTGGTAGCTCATATCTATATGATGACCAAAAATAGACTAAACACAAACATAATACCCTCGTGGAATATGGATTGCCACAATTATTATACAAGAGCAAAAGGAAATCTAAGAATAATATCATCTATAAGGTTCAACGGGTATGACACACTATATAATTTAGGCTATAAATATTACAATGAGCTGTCCCCCGACCTGAAACAAATTGAGAACTTATCTTACTTTAAAGATAAATTAAGACAATATTTAGTAGACTATATTTAAAATAATACAAATATAGTATATTTAGTAGACTATATTTGTATTATAATTTTATTTTCTAGAACTTTTTTTCATTTTGGTTAGTGTAAATGTAATTAATTAGTTTGTAAGTATTGTAATGATAAGTATTTATAAATATTTTTACTCTAGGTTTAGTACAGTATGTATAGGTAAATTAAGTGTTGTTGAAATATTCAATTTTTTGTTTTTTTATTACTGATATTATTTTGCTGAAATTATTTTGTTGAATTATGACGGACTAGCCTTCTTTAGTATGGTTTTATATTAATTTCTATTACTATTTTTTTTGTGCACATATATACTCTGTACGATCGATTGGGCTCAATTGAGAAAAGAATGAAATTATTTCAACAAATAAAAAAATAGGTATAATCACTTTTTCATGCTTAATTAAGTACGGTACTGCAATTTTACACCAAAATATCCACAATATTTCGAGTATTTATTTTAACAAATTGCTGGGTTATCAACTCATTAAATGTGGCAAACTACTGCTATTGCCAGGAAGTAAGCCTTTTTTTTGTTGTTTTTCTTTAGTTCAATAAAAAATTTAAATATCCAAAATTTATATAAAAAAAAAAAATAAAAAAAGAAGTAATTACAACAAGATTATTTACAAAAATAACGAAAATTTAATTAGAGTTTGAAATAAAAATAAATAATTTTGTACAAATTTTGTGATAATTCAATTTTGTTGTAAGTAAATATAATAAATAAATTTTTACGACCTTTACATAAGCCCAAAACCTTATGATTTTACTTAAAGTTATCGTTTGACTTTTTTTTTTTCTTTTATTTCTTTATTTTATATTTTATCTTTTTGCATAGCCAAGTTTCAAATCTTACTAAGTTTGTCTATTAAAATTTTACATTGTTAAGAGAAGAAGTAAAATAAATTAAAATAAAATTATTCTTAAATTAATACAAAAACAAAAACAACTATAACGTAGTAGAAACTGGTTCAAAATTCAATTTAATATGTACTTCCAGACGAGTCAAACCTCTTTTTTATTCAAGATGTCTAACTTATTTAAATATATCAAGTGTGAACCGCTCCAAATTGGATTTAAGTACATCCATGTTAGATAAGCTGTGTACGAAGAATAAATGATAAATAGGACATTTTCTGAAAGGAAATTCCGAAGCCCTTTTAGAATAATTTAAGTGATTGAGATGTTTGTTCCACTTTAAACTTTTGTATATTACTAAACCTAAGTAATTGAATGTATCGACTATTTCTTTAGGTGCATTATTAAAATAAAAATTGGCATTATAATTTTTTTTGTTATTAAATAGTAATAATTTAGATTTCCTAATATTCAATAATAGCCTATGTTTTAACCCATTACTGTCTATTGGGTATTTAAATACCCAAAAATTTTAGTATATTAAAATAGCTATATCTGCCGTTGGGTAATTGGACTACTTGTGGTAGTGTTACTAGTGCTTCCACCACATTTACTCTGAAATCAAATATACCCATAGAAGTCACACCTTCATACCTTGCGCAGAAAACATGCAACTTCCATGTATTCACCATTGCGGCATCAAAGGCATTTGTGAGCAATGGCCAATACCATTTTGTACCACGAAGTTTGGTTCGATAATTGTTCATAGCAATATCAAACAGATCAACAGCATTCATCCGTTTATTATACTCATGAGTGACTCATGAATGACCAGTGGTCAATTGTTATCTTACGATTTTTTCGGTCGTACCGTTTTGTATGGAACATTGGGGTATGTCTCAAAAAGTTAGACATTATAGTAATTTAAACAGAATAATATAAATCTTAGCCTACTAATTAATTTTACATAACACTACATTTGAAACTTTATAACTTTATCAATTCACTTCTGAATTTCTAAAGCCTAAAAACACAACGGTCAAACTTCAAACCATGAGATAATGTGAAAAAGTTAAAAAACATGTATGTTACAATACACAACAATTATATATTTTGTCATATAAACCACTATCGATCAATAGATATCAGATCAATAGATATCAGATGGATCTATTATTTTCATGTAGATTATTTCTACTTAAAATAATAGATCCATGATAATTTTAATTTTTTTTCAAAAAAACTAAAAAACTTATATAAATTGTAGTAGCGCTAACGCCGATTTGGTATTTAAATATCCATTCTAAATTTCAGGCGTGGCAAAAGCTAGACGTCTAAGTTTTTTCAGGCTACTTCTATGACCTCTATGTCCATCCTTAGACAATTTCATAATGATTGTACGACGAGATATATGAGCCGGCTTTAATGGGTATATAACTATTCGTTAATTACATGGATGTCATTATTTATTGCATCTTTGAAATGAGTTTGATTGTGTGAAGCATATTTTAACACTGCATCATCAGAATAAATTTGTAAGGATTCTTATTATGCAAATGTCATTGATGATAAATTTGTAAGGATAGTTTGCAAATGTCATTGATGTAGCGTTTGAAGAGATCTGGTTCTAATATAGAACCTTGTGGAACGCCTGTAATCATAGTTTTTAAACTTTGCCAAAACTATTCGATCTTTTTGTTTACGATCAAACAGGTACGATCTAAAAAATTGAACTTGTTCTTGTTGTAAAATTTAGTTTTATAAACTTATGTACAAAAATACTTATAAAATCAAAATAGCCCACTTAATTGAAAGCTTTTTATAAGTTATCCAACATATTTTTTAGAGTCAATATGTTTACTTATAAAATCTGTTAAGTACAAGCTTCAGCAGTATTTGAATTTTTCTCAAAACAAAATTGATGTTCACTTAAAATATTGTTGGCTGTCATAAAAGTGTTTAAACGATTTTTTACAATTGCTTAAAAGTTTTTGGAAAAACTACTAAGAATTGAAATTGGCCTATAGTTGGATCGATCTGTAGCATTGCCACCTTTAAAAATGGGTTCAACTATATTACAGTTTTTAAGCAGTCTGGAAATTTATTTGTTTGAAAAAATAAATTAATAAATTTAACTACAATTAACTTAAAATTAGAGCGGATTTAATATTATTATTATAAACAGCTGTAGATTTTATTTTTTTTTATTGTTGTATTGCCTTCTTCTGTTGTGGTTGGATATAGATTAAAATTTGTTGAATTTACATTATATTGAAAATGGTCGAGATAATCATAATCAATACGTTCTTTTGAAGTGTTTATTTCTTTAGTCACATTAATAAAGAAGTCATTCATTGTATCAGCAATTTCCAGTTCTTTATTATTTTCATTCTTTGTTACTTTAATGCATTGGCAGTTCGAGGTTTGATCATTATCAAACAATATTTGCTTATATAATTTCCATAACTTTTTCCCATTAGTTGAGTCGTGCGAAATGACCAGTAATTTCTTTTTGCATCTACAATACCTACTTTGGACATGACTGTCGTTGTCGATATATTTTTTTTTTTTGATAAATAGAATAGCTCCATTTTATTCAAGTTCTTACCAGATTATATTCTCACTTTTCAGATTATATACTATATTCTCACTCTCACATTTATTTTATCCCAATGACAATAAAGGTACTACAAAAATACTGGACTAGGTTGAAAAACCCAAAGCATTTTATTAACCCATAAAGCATTTTATAGACCAGAATCGAATCTGACACCTTTATGTTGAACGGTAGGCCACCACCAAGCGTGTACGTGTACATTATAAATTATTAACAGATTCCAATGTCCATATATGAAAAAATTTGCGCAATATTTATAATAAGAAATATAAGAAAATTTCACTACAAACCATGTACAAAAAAAAATATAAGCTAAGTCATTTGGTTGCTAAAAACTAAACAACCAGCAAATTTAGCAAATTCAAGGTGTTTCTCGAAATATTCTAGCCATTCAAACACTTCTGAATTTATTATAATTCGACTGTTTAAAATTTTTTACTTAAATAAAAAAGTCCTTAAAATACCTACTTTGAAAATTTATGCTAAATCTTGAGTATTTTGTAAGAAAACAAAACTATGCTACGGTCATTTACGATCTACTGTAACTTTTATATATATTCAAAAACAGATAAATCTTAACTAAGTTGTATATTACATTGTAACACTCTACAATTATTATATCATAACAGTTGAACAGCCTGTAAATGTTTATAGTTTTTTAAAAAAATTATTTCATTTGATTAACATGAGTTTTTAAAACTTTGAAAAAAAATAAATTTTTTTTTTGTTTAGTTTTTCTGTTATTTTTTTTTTTTTTTGAAACACGAAGAAATTTTTTTTTTTTAATAAATAAAAAATGAAATAAAGAAGATAATGAAGAAGTGAAGTTAAAGTGGAATACATAAACAAAAAATATATAGATAGAGTCTGGTAATATTAATAGATATGTATGGTAGAGTACGGTAAATATGAACATTTTTCTTATGAAATCTGTTAAAGATTGAAAATTTGACAGTTATGCAAAACTACACACGCATAATATAAAGAAATAAAAGAAGCTATTCTATAAAACACGTTAAGGTAGTAATTGGCCTTTAATCGAGTTAAAAAAAACTATTCCAGTTTATTTATCTTGAATGTCTATTCTATTTGACATTTTCAAGAATTGTGTTCAGCTCTTTGTGTTCATTAAGTTGTGTACATTATTGAGGTTAAATTCAAAAACTGTTAAATCTGTTGCAGAAAATGTTTATTTCATTCTTGAATTGTAACATTAACAACGTAATGCTGATATACTTGTTGAAAATGTCCTGGAATAATATTGTCAGTTCCTACCTATCTAAATACAATACGATCGTTATCGGAAAATCAACAAATGACAATTATTTATTCTCTTTTACATAAAGTGATGGAGCGATAACAAGACTCTGTTTAAAAAAAATTTATATAATTTTTAATATCCTTGTGTAGTAGTTATGCTATTCATATCATTATATTATACGGAACAAATATCTGAACCATTTCACAATATATTGAAAAGCAGACGAGGCGAAATCAAATATTTTTTGAAATTTTTTTAATGTTCAATTAGAAATTTAACATTTAAAGCATTGCAAGCATTTTTAACATACAAAAATTTTAATTTTTTAAAATAAATTATTATACATACGCGGTTCTTATCTAAGCTAAATTAATAAAATAAAAATATAGTACTATCAAAGTTTAATTGAGATGATGGAAGACAATAATTCATAATGAAATTGAGCACGTTTTTATACCGAACTTTTTAAAATTTCAAGGAGCGATGGGTACTAGTATGTTCTTGAATCACAAACATAAAATATTACTAACATGAAGCCAAATTAGGTAATATGAAATGTCGTTTTATTTATTTATTTTATTTTATTTTCAACCATTAAATGCCTAAAGAGATTGTTCTCATTCTAAGGCTTTATATAAATTTAATTCTTTTATTTTTATTTATATCTATTATGTATATGTAAATGTTTTAACATATATAGTTTAATTTAGTTTCATAGCAAGTGTCGTTCATAAATGGATTAGATGCATTTTCGTATCATCCTCCTCTCTGGAGTTTCTACTGATCTGATTGAAATCATATGAATGAAATCGCATTCAATTTTAATTTTATGTTCCATATCTGTTACTCTCTGCACAATGTTTTATTAAAGCGCTGTGCTCAATACCAATTTCTTTACTTTAATTTAAATTTTATTCAAAAAAACAGATTTTAATGTTTTTAATGAATTGTTCTGGATATTTGGATGTTCTCCATCTCATAAATAAAGTCACCCGAATGTTGCTCTTACTTCTTTTAATATTTTTGTGTGATCTCCTCCGCTGACTGTTATTAAACCACCAATAATAACATCAATTTTTATATGTCGACTTTTCAGCTTTTTTATTGTTTACCGTTTACTCTTATCACTTTACTCTTGTTTTTATCTATTTTAATTGATGAATTTGATCAAAGTATTTTTAATATTATATAAGTTGAGAATATAATTTGCTAACCATTAATTGAATTATTCTAGATATTATAGATATTATCTAGATTTAAATTTAAAGCAACATCGCGAAATAATGTTTCCAAGTGAATGCCTATTGTATACGTCTCGGAAAAACCCAGAGAAACATAGTGAAAAACAGTATTAGCCGAGACAAGCACCCTATTGGGAGAACGTTGCCAAAACTGAAGTGATTTGTTCTAGATAGAACACCTTATTTCAATCGTATGTCTCACTGATGAGGTTACAGGATAATGATAACATTTAAAATAGTTAATGTATTTAAAATAATTCTCAACAGCGATATGTCAACACATAGATGCAAGGAACTACTATTTTGTTCATTCCATTATTTTGTCAATTGTAAAAATATCTATATTATATAATACTATCGACCGAAAGTAACTGTATATATATATCAATTTTTTTCAAACAATATAACATATTCAATAATAAGTGTCAAATACAACTATTAAATTTTATTTTAAGAACAACTTTTTACAATTATTTAATCTTTTTCTCTTTGAATCACGTATTTATATTGTTCCTTAATAAAACTTCACTCAAAACACACAATTAAATTTTAAGTATTTACATAATATATACGTATATATTATGTATACAATTTTTATTTGAATAATATACTATTCAATTAATTGTCATATATTTACATAATTGATTTTATATAATATAGTGTCAACTCTTGTCGTTAAGTTCAATTTGTCACTTACTTTAAATTGTTGTTTATTTTTTTCATTTATTTTTAGTTATTTTCTTTTGTTTTTTTTCTTTTCTATTATTATATTTTCATTTAATTTTGTTTTTGTTTCTTAACTACATTCATTCTTAGTTTTTCACCTTAATTTACAGGTATGATTTATTATTTGGTGTCACTGAACTGGAATCTTATCATATTATGGATTCTATAGGTATGTAACAAAAAAACAAAAACCATTTAGAATTATTTTCTATGTTAACAAAAATATTATATTTACGAGTATATATACTTAGGTATATTATTAAAATAGTGAAAGAATAATAAAAGAAAAGAACAATAAAAATAAATATAATAAAAAAAAAAAAAATAGAACAAAAACATATATTATTATTATAATATAGACTGAAGTATGAAATAACAAAAAACAACAGTAAAAAATAAACGAATAGACAATAAAATGTTCAGAGACACACAATATAAAAACAATAAAATGGTGAACAAAAAAAAAATAAAGAAAATCAATTATTTACTTCATTTTGTTTTCTTTTTTTTATTTATATTTTTTTATTTAATACATTTTTTTTCTCTCTATTTTATTTTCTAGCACTAGATGAAGGACTTACCGAGAATGAACGTGATCAGTTTTTACGACTTTATATGACTAGTCGTTATGAAATACGTCCTGATTTAGCCTTGGCCGCAACATTAAAACAGTTAAGTATAACAAAATGAACATGTTAATGTACATACATATATATATATATATATATATATAATTAAAATACTGTATATAAGGACAACAATAACAATATAATTATATAGCTATCTACATATTTACAGTTACAAGAATGTTATATTATTGATTCATTTTTCTTATATACGGTATTTGTGCTGCTGCCATTGTTGTTGTTTTAGGTACTACTGTTTTTGTTGGATGTTGATTTTTTTTTTTATGTAACTGTATTTATTTTGAAAATTATTTTATGTTTTGTTTGTTGTATTTTTAATCGTTGAATTTCTTTAAATCCTTTATATTTTGTATTTTTAATGAGATTTTTCTTCACGTTTTCAATAGATACAAAATTCTTTGTTATTATTTTTAATATTTTTTTTGTATTTTTAAACGTAGTTTTATTTTTGGGAAAACTTATTTTAAACATTTTAAATTATTTATGATTTGCAATGTGAACCAGAATTATTGTTTTACTTGTACAAAATATTGTTCTGTTATTAAGTTTTGAAAATAAATTATGATTTTGGAGTTTGATTTTAAATGAGAACAACAACCGTCTGGTCGGTACCACTTTAAAACGTTATAGTATAGAATTAGAATTTGTTAATTTGCACTTTATTTGCACACGTATACTTGGAAAAGTATTGTGACCTAGAAAAATATTTTTTTTATTAAAGTTGCAACTGGCAAGTGTAGTTCAACCGTCATGGTTAGTTACCCAGTAACAAAATAACATTAATACACAGGGAATAAAGTAGTACGAGGTTTAAGAAATATCCTGCCTTAGCTTAAGTGGTAATTTAAGAGGTTGGAACGTTTTATTGGGGTAGATCACTCTCTTAAAATTTTATGTTTATTAAAACTTTTGTCCGGTATCACGCAAGCTGTTGCAGAGCTTGTGCAAAATACCTTGTATGATAGAATTTTAATTTATTTCAGTTTACAATAATTAGTTAGTTTAGTTTTTTAGTTTTTAAAATTAATTTATTTATTATATCATGTTATATTATTATTACCTTAGTACATTATCATAAGTAAATTAAAAAATTTGTAAAACAGTAATGGTTAAATTCCTGAGAATATGTGATGAATGAAATAACAAGAGTAAAAATAATAAAATTATATAATAAAAAAAATATTAGATTGATATTTCAAAGGTAAATACAGTTAAAAGAATAAAAAAATAAAAAAATTCAATATTAATGTAATAAAATAAAGTAAAATGTGCAAAATGTAAAATTAAGTAAATGGAAAAAGTAACAAATTCATTAATTATAAAATTAAATACAAACTTATACCAAATGAATATCTTTATATACAATAGAAATAACTAAATGTATAATTAAACAAAAAAAGAAAAATAAAATAGGAAAAAAGAGAAAAATTAATATTCGAGATAAACGATACAACAAAATAATAGAATCATGAGAAATAACTAAAATAATCAAAAATTTAAATAACTCAAAATCCTATGACCAGTTCAATATGTCAACGCACATATTTAAAATGTATAAAGAAGAAGTAAGTGGGGCAATCTCAATAATTGTTAATAAATCCATTAGTGAATGTACTGTTCTAAATTTACTTAAAGTCGGAAAGGTAATCCCTATCTACAAAGGTAAAGCAAATTATAATAATTACAGATATAAAGAAAATTACAATAATTACAGACCAATATGTCTGGAACCTATTTTGGCCAAAATTATTGAAAAAGTAATTTATCAACAAGTGCATGCCTTTTTGATGAAACATAATGTATTAAGCGATAGACAATATGGTTTCAGAACCAAGTAAAGTACTGAAACTACAGTTATTGATATGGTTACACATGTTCAAAAACTTAAAGAAAATAAAAAAATGGTATCATTAATGTTTCTTGATTTGCCAAAAGCATTTGATACTGTTGATCATAAAATACTATTTAAAAAATTATACAGTTTTGGAATCAGAGGATCGCCTATAAGTGGTTTTTGTCATACTTGAGCAATCGCACACACTTTGTACAAATCAAAGATAATCAAAGTAACAAAGAAAGTATAAATTATGGGGTACCACAAGGTAGCATTCTTGGACCTCTCTTATTCACGCTATATATGGATAGTCTTCAAGAAATTAATTTAGATGTTGAAATATTTTTATTTGCAGATGATATATGCATAGTATTTGAAGATATAAACTATGTATTATTACAAAATAAAATGAATACAGAGATTAAAAAGATACAAAAATGGATGCAAACACATAAACTAACTATTAATACAATGAAAAGTAAATATATTATAATTGGTAGTAATACACCCGAATTCAAAGTCTGCATTTCTAATGATAAGTTAGAAAAAGTAGGAAAATATAAGTATCTTGGTGTATGGATTGATGATAGTTTAAAATGGAATACACATATAGAAGTACTAAGTGGAAAAATTATCATCAACTGCAGGAATATTTTATAAAATTTCTAAACTCTTACACAGTGAAATCAAACAGTCTGTTTATTATGCTTTATTTCATAGTCATCTTAGTTACGGTGTTAAACTGTGGGGTACTAATTCAAAAAATTATATTGAAAATATTCAAGTAATACAAAACAAAGCTATAAAAAATTTATATAATTATAAATGGAGAGAAGGAACAGATTTCATACACAAAGATAATAAACTTCTAAAACTCAGGGACTTTATTGAAATGAAACTAATTATGCATATACATGATATTGCTAATGATAATATCTATACAATGTCTGCTCTTACGCAGAGGAAGGATACACATAGTGCCAACACCAGAAGTAAACATCTTTTCCATTTGAATAAAATAAGAACTTTACAATTTGGATTTTCCACAACTCTATACACTGGTACCAAGTTATACAATAAACTAGATATACAATTAAAACAAGAAAATTCAACAAATCATCAATATTTAATTTCTCAATAACAAATTTTTTTATTCTAAATGTATAGGATAGACTTAAGACATAGCAATTATTGTGCAAAATTTTTCTTCTTCGCTTTTCATTTTTTATTCTTGCACTAAACAAATTTCAATTTCCCCAAATTTTTTGCAATTTTTTCGTTATGCCTGTTACATTCATTTTTTAAATTTTTATTTTTTATTTTTATAGTTTTATAATTATATATTTTTTGTAATAATATTTTTATAATTTTAATTATCTTATTGTAATATTAAAAACCTAAATGTAAACTTATATAGTCTGTAATGAGATAACTCTCTTTAGACATTGCTTTTGAAATAAATAAATAAATAAATAAATAAATAAATAAGTAAATAAATTAAAATAATAAAAGAGAAAGCATGGAAAATTTTGGGAACTAAATAATAACTATTTATAACAAAAGTAGCGAAAATGTGTTGTATATGCTCTAGGAATATTTATTAAAATTAGATTATTGACTCTCAGATTGTAGTGGAAACTAAATCGGTTAGCAAGGTAACTTAATCTAATAAAATAAATTTTTAGAGCTTTGAATAAATATAGCTGTCTAATAGGTAATATATCAAGCTTTCTAAATAGTGGAAAACATAATTACATAATTTTTTAAAGATGTCCAATATCTTCAATGATATCTAATATATAAAATACACAAGATGAGCGACGTGGGGAGTAAAACAGCAAGAATAAGTGATTAGTAAATTACACCACAAAAATATTAAAATTTTAGCAAGCCAAAAATAAAAATATACAAAAGCACCGTATACTTAAAACATTTAAATATAAACAACGGTTATTTCCGAGTAGAACTTCATCTATATTCTAAACTAAATTTCAATCTCATACAGTTTTTAAAAAGGCGAAAACAGAAATAAAAATTTAAAACAAAAATCAAATCATACTCTTCAAAAATGTGTATAATAAATGTTAGCTAATTTGCTTCTGCTGTTTAAAAAAATATATGTATACAGTAAAACACGGTAATAGTCATTCGCTAAATTTCAGTAATATTTCTTACTATAACCTTTTTGTGACTATAAGCGTAGTCAAAAAAAAATTGCATCTTTATAAACCAAATTCAATAAAATATCTTTCGTATAACAATTTTAAACTTTATTTTATTCATAAATAGCAATTCTGTTATATACATAATCACAAAATATACATATATGTAATAAAGAACAGAAAAGACAATATATAAATCAGTTTTTTAATAAAATAATTCACTTTTGACTTTTGACTTAATTTTTTTGTTTTATTAAAAACACTTAATGTGACTATAAACGACATTGATTGTATAAACTTATGAAGTTTACTACTTTCTTTCAAAAAAATTGTTAACTATAACAGAATTGTGACTACAAACGTTTTTGACTATAAACGAATTAAAATACATACAAAAATATAAAAAAAAATTATGACAGTAAAATTGTTGAGTAAAAGCGAATAATTGTACCTATAACCAGTAGTGACTATAACCGATCTTTACTGTAATTGATATCAAATTGATAGAGATAAGATTTCTTTTTCATGGTACATATTAAGATTATAGAGATATAAGGATAGGCTAATAGGACAAAAAAGTTAAGCAATTCCTATACTATGACAAAATACTAAAAATAGAAAAATACATTAATTTTTTACACTTTTATATTTTATTTAATATTTAAATCACTTTTTTTAAAGCTTTTAATTAATTTAAATTTAATTTTAATTTATTTTAATTAATTAATTTATATTTCTTAATTATTAATACAGAAACATAACCACAATTTAAATTATGTAAAAAAACATGTTTTCTGAGAGTAAGAATTCATTAGTCGATCTATCATGGATTTGTTATGTATGAAAAACATAAAAAAGCTGGTTTTAGTGGGTTTAAGGCCCTCACTACCGTTATTGGTTTGCGCAAGCGTAACTGAAACCACTTGTCGTCTTTCGAGGATTCCTACCTACCTACTTTCAAAAAAAATAAATAAGATTCA
This sequence comes from Argyra leucocephala, assembly GCA_963942445.1. Lineage (NCBI taxonomy): Eukaryota > Metazoa > Arthropoda > Insecta > Diptera > Dolichopodidae > Argyra > Argyra leucocephala. The sequence continues at coordinate 187,100,334 of OZ012677.1, forward strand.
TATAAATTGATATAAATCAATGATGATGTTGTTATCAAGGATTTTTTAAATAAAATTATTACTGTGCAATTGCACAGGGGCCCACCAGTACATATATTATAATTAATAACATTTTTGTTTAATTTTTACCTATATAGATATTTTTTTTACTGAATTATTTCATAATATCAGAATATATGTTAGAAAAATATGTTATCAGAATTAATTGTGAAACTAACCAATAGAGTTTAGTTAAAATAAATTTCTCGATCAATTGGTTGGTAGGTTGATAGAGTGGATATAAGAACTGTGATCTTAATTTACTTATATCCTACGCACTTAGGTCTATGGTATGTCATCGGTCATTTAATGTTCGATAATTAGAGAATAAAATATTTTCAAGTTCTTGTTTTTATTTATGCTAGTAAGCGGTAAGAGATTTCCGAATTTTCTACATGCTTACAATTAAGGTTAAGTCCAATAATAAAAAATTTACTTTGGCTAATAATTTGCTTTGAAATTTTTGTGATATTTTCTTTACAAATAGAGGTATACAAAACTGCAGTTCTTCATTTACAAAAGAATTTTAGAATTTTTTTTTTTAACAGTATCAGGTACAGTCGCAATAGATGATAATGATAAACATATTCAGGTCAATCGTGGTTTTCAGTTATCAATATTATTGATCAGTACTTATGACTAATTCCGATACTACTATCGTGGTTGTCAGAATTATCAGTTTTTCTGATCGATTGTGAATTTTATTAAACGTCACTTATAAATTGATATCGTGGAATTTAAAATTTGTCATATTTTCTGATATTTTTTATATTCTGCATCAGTTAAAATTTTTCAAGTGATATAAATAAATTTACAGAAAAATGCATATAGACATAATTTTAAAATTATCAAAAACAAAATTCAATTTAATTAAATTCTTTTTAATTTGATTTACTTGTATTTTGCACAACACTGGATCCTACAGATAAATCTACAGGTCAATTTTATAGGTTCTCTTCCCTTTGCCTTGTGTGCCTTTTTGTGTGCCAAATGTAAATTTATATTTCATTACACAAAACCTCCTTTTATTTACTAAAAAAAAAATTTCAAACTTATTTTATTTCACTTATTTTTATCTTTTAAGTGAAATTAGCTATTTTACTTTAAACTTTTTTTTTATTTTATTTAATATAAATTTATTTTATATTTTATTTCTCAAAACAAAACAAAAAAATTAATTTAAGCCTTCATTCAAAGAATCAGCTCATTTTTGAAATGTCTAACTATCGGAATTCACAATAGCAAATTTTGTCAGAAAATTGATCAATATCATTTCACGATTCACTTGCTGATAAATTCATTTGGTTATCAGATTTCTGACCAATTACAACCACGATAGACCTGATTGCCTTGCCTTTGAATTTTTTCATTGTATTGCTGTTTTTAATGCATTGCATTTTTTAACTGCATTGAATTTCTTATTTTCAATGTTAATGTTGATATCATTGCAATATTTTTCACTATCACGATCATTTTAATTTTTTTTTTTAAATACGCAGTTTTTCTATAAAATTAAAATTTTGATATATTGCATTGATCTCAGCATTATCATTAAAAATAAGAAATTCAATGGATTACAAAAATGTTTAATTCATTGTGTTTATTATATTAGCATCCATTTCAGTGCATTGTTTTTATCATAATAATTGAAAATGAAAATGCAATACAATAGTTTTTTCATTGGCATTGAACTTTTCAATTTAAATGCAAATTTAATGATAATATTTAAACACTCATCTGTCTGGATTTTGTCTATCTTTAAAGAAGATTTCCACATGTGCCGATTTACTGTCATTGTTACTTTTTTCTCTGACAGTTTTCTTTTGCAACTGATTGCAGTTACACATTAAAATATTTGACAAATTACAAATACATTCAAAATAAAAACGATTTTTATAATGGGGCTTATGATTGAAAACGAAACGGAAAATGAAACGAAACGATCATCACTATAACCTTCTTCACATTTTGATATGATTGAAGATGTGTGAATAAAAACATTTTCGAAAATTTTTGAAACTTAACTGACAGTTGTTGAAAACATATGTTTCAATTTTTTGTGGTTGTGGTTGTGTTTCTGTTTATTTTAATTTATATTTATTTATTTATAACTCCTTAGCACAAACAGTTTACAAAACAAAATTATATACCTATTTGCTACAAATCAAATTAAAATTAAAAATTTAACTAAAATTAAAATTTATTAATTACATACATTTTAATAAAACAACAAAACAAAAAAGAATAGCAAAATTCTAAAAATAGCGATTGTATAATTTTTGTGTTTGTGAATGTTTTAATAGTGTTGAGTCAATGATTTAAATAAATTGAATGAGGGTAGATGGTGCAAATTTGTAATAACGATATTGCTTGAAATTAAAGTTGTTTTTAAATTGTCTTTTACAATCTCTCTAATGAAAATAACATCAGAAACCTCACGCCTAAAGTTCAATGTATACCTATACAGATCAATTAGTTAGTCTTTGCTCATATGATGGTAAGTTAATAGGATTAGACCATCACAAGTGGCGTAAAGCGAATCTAAGAAATTTTGTATTTCATATCAATGTGTAGCATATATAAAACGGTGACTAAACTTGACTTGCATATTCAATATTCGTTCTTACCTTACTACAAGAGAAGTGTACAACGACTCAAGAACATAGGGATCTGAAAATTCATTTGATTTTTTAAAATTTTAATATAATGTATTTATTTCGTTTAGTAATATAATCCAATAAATCATTTATGTTAATTCTAACCAAATTAATTAATGATATAGACCCATGTATATAAAAATTTATATTTCTTCTATTCTCCATGACTGTATTGCAAGCCATACATACAAACTAAAACTTATCCAAAAATTATTATATGTATTAAATATTTTGGATTAACAAATTTATTTGATTGAATATATTTGATAATTATATATAGGTACTAGTTATATATTTGATTGATATTTCTAAATAAAATAAAAAAAAATACTGAAACTAATCAAAACAAATATAACTGGTAGCAACATTCTGGCAAGCATCATCAATTCAACTTTTTCAGTTATCAAACATGCGATTGCTATAGTACAGCCAAGTACTTCGAAGAGACGATGAAGAATTAGTAAATAGCCAGGGTAGCAAATATAAATGTTTTTCTTGTAATGTAAAGAAGAAGATATAAAATAAAGTTATGCATATTTATTTTTTAGTAATTTATTTTTAAAAAAAATCAATCTTAAATTGTAAAAGAATTTTTCTTTACATACATTACATGGTCAAATTTCATTTTTTTTTTGTTTTTATATATTTTGTATTCAGAAATTAAATGTTTCGTTTGACAAAAATAAACATAAAAAATAAGGAAAAAAAAAATTTTTTTTTAGAAATATTTGCCTTCAATTTAAGCGTACTAAAACTACAAAAATAAACTTTAGAATCGCAACTTGATATAATGTTTTCATAGCAAGTTATGATTGTAATTAGGGAAAAAGCAAATTAGCTGAAATTTTTACCAAATCTCTTAATCTCATCACAATACTTCCTAGAATTATGATAGAAAGACGGCTAGGAAAAATGGATATAATGAAGACATCATAGACCTAATGATAAGGAAGAAACTGCACCGCATCGAACGCAATAACATGACGAGTTTGTTTCAACAAAGTAAGGATACCGAAAAACCTAGAAGGATTTGCGTAACGCACTCAACATTCACCGATAAGTTTAAGAAAATGTTCAAGAAACACAATCTGGAACTAGTAACAACTAGCAGAAGTCAAAAAATGAGCAGTATACTTGGATCAGCAAAGGATAAAAAGAAGATGGAAGAAGTCAACGGCATCTATAAAATATCATGCCACAACTGTTCAAAAGTATATATAGGGCAATCAAAACGGTTAATTACGGTGAGATTCCAAGAACATTTAAGGGAAGCTGAATTAGCAAGAATAAGAGGTACTACGAATTTTAGGTCGGCAATTGCTAAACACATAATAGAGGAACACCATAAAATTGATAAAACCAATTTATCATCAATAAAGGAGATACACAAAACAAGCAAACTAGACACATATGAGAGTTTAGCAATTTCGAGGGTACAGGTAGATGACAGATTGAATAATGATTTAGGGAATGGATATTCACCGCTATTTAAATTAATAAAATAATTGGAAAAAGTACAGGTAAAATATATAGCTAGTATGGAGGGAATAGGATATAAGAAGGGAAAAAATAATGAATTAATGTATACAGTTAGTCACAAGCACTGATGAAGGAAGTATGTTGCTTCCGAAATATCGATATTTGCAATCAAATATTAAAAACTATTAGTGAACGGAAACCTGACAACAATTTAATTATTTAATTTAAATTATCACTAAAAATAAAAAGCCGATTAAAAAATATAAAAAGAAAAATAATATATTTTCAAAGAACAACACATATAATCAAATGGCACTAAAATTCACTCTAACGCAATTTGGTTATTATTGCTCATATTTCAAATGTGTAATTATATTTTATATTACTGTAACAAGTTTTATAAAAATATGTATATTTTTAAAATTTTTTTGGAGATTTTTGATTAGATACCTTTTAATTTTTTAATTTACGTATTAAAAAATTTTCACGAATAAAAAATTACGCACTTTATAAAAAGAAACCCTGTTAAATACAAAAAATATTTGACGTAAAATCGTAGATAAAATCTGAGAAAAAATCTGAAATGTAAACACTCATCCGACTTTATCTACGATAAAATTAGATTTTGTCCGACGTGTAAACGCTGCCTAAGCATAAATTGGTATATAAAAGTATTATATATACATGCATAAATCGAAATTAAACTTTTTTTACATTCGAGAAGAGTCATTTCTAACTGAGTGATAGATAACTGATAGGTTCAAATTTTGTTTTCTTCCATAATGTTAGCATTTTATTTTCAATTAAACTAAGCCATATGATTATGTATGTAACAAATGCAAGCCCTATATGACACATGTACGTACATTTACATATACTTAGTGAGAGAAAGAGAAATAATAAAAGAAAGAGATTAATAAAAGAAACCAAATTAAAAACACAAAAAAAATATAATGAAAATGATGATTGAAAATAATTGAAATTGAATAATAATAGAAAATGATTGAAATATAATGATAATGATTTGTATTGCACACTATTTTGTACATATTCCTTTTTTGTTTTTCTTTTTTTGCTTCTTTACACCATAGAAATGACAATAAATATAGTGAATTTAAAGAGAAACCAAATTTTAACTTTATCAAATATCCATATTCCATTATTAGTACACACACATATGTAAATTTCACCTTAATTGAATGCAAAGATTATCTATAATCTATATTAACAAGAATATACACTCCCATTTTATGTAAACCTAATTTTTAAGAAATATCAAACCGAGCAAAATATCATTAGTTAAAAGAGTTAAAATTTACATTTACTTATCGTACATCAAATTTATTATGAGAGAGAAAAGGTACAAAACAGATGTTTGTCTTTTCCTTTATACTGTAAAATATTTTTGCGTTCTCATTATTCTCCTTTGGATTTGTTTACGTTCCCTCCCATTATTTATATGAGGCAGGCTGGCAAAAAATGTTAGTTCTAATTTAGTTTGTTCCCTTATACGAGGATTAATTCTGATCTTTTATTATTTTAATATTTTCGTTTTAAACATTATTATTTTCGTATATACCTATTAAAAATATTAAATTATAATTACATTACAACAATATAAAATATTATTAATATTTTTGTCAGTAATAATTTGAAGCTAGAAACATTATTATTTTTTATTAATTATATTAAATTATAGTAAACCTAAATATTTATTATATTGGTATACGATTATAAAATAATACTGAGGACAACATCTTTTTACAAATCACAGAATTTAAAGAATATGATAACGCTGTTTTAGTTAGGTCTCCTAAAAATCTTATTCATAGTTGATACAATTTAGAAAATAATATTGTTAAATATTTCGACGAAATTTTTGTCGTAAATTATAAACTTTATTTATTTAATTTCAGCCAATTTTTTTTGTTACTCTCTTTTGTTTACTATATTTTTTCTTTTTCTTACACGTAAAATTCTTATTATCGTCTATTTCTGACAATGTTTATCAAATTTGCATATGAATTTGTATGCAAACAAATGAATACATACATGAGTTCATACTCTTTTTATGGATATAATTTGGTTGAGTAGTTATTGAAATGGGTATTTTGTTGAATTGAAACAAGTTGAAACAAACATATAAAGTCCAAGGCAAGTTAATTAAGGCAAATATAATAAAAGAATAGTTTCTAAGTATATATGCTAAATTTTTAATTCAAAAATACAAATAGTTACAAACACCCAAATTAGTTAAAGTTTTTTTATTGTTTGTTAACTTTTTTTACACAAACGTTAAGAACAACTGAACGTTTGATTTTTGCACTTACAAACGTTTACCGATCGTTTTCAATCATATGAAAAATTATTTTCGAAATTAACGTTTTTCGTTTTCGTTTTCTGTCATACCAAATGACAAACGCGAGTGATATTCGGAAAACGATTGAACGTTTTCGTTTTCAATCATAAGCCCCAATATTATAATATTTTAAATATTCAATTAATATTTGATTTACTTTTATTTATAATATAATTTATAATAAATTATTTACATTTTTAGATTAATTATATTCACATCATAATTATTATATTTACAAATACAATATAAAATTATTTTCTGGTCATTGAATTTAATGCCTGTCATAAAATTTAATTTCCTTGTATGTGTGTGACCACCGATTAGTTATTTAGCTGTCAAAATCGGCACATCTGGATTAATCATAATATAATAAAATGAAAAATTCTAGATATAAACAGGATATATCTAGAATTTTTCATATTCACCACATTTTCATTTCGATTTAAACAAAATTGTGAAAATATTCAAAATTTATTGCTGGAACAGCTCAATTAAAACACTGTTAAATTTAAAATAGTTAACTTAGTTGAAGATTGTTTAAATATTTTTTACTTTAGTTTTCTTTATTCTATAATTTTCATATACTTTTTTTTTTATCTAAAATAAAATGGGAATCCTGAAGGTGATACCTTCATATTTTACAATAACAATTTTTTTATTGTTCTATTTTTGTTTTTATTTTTTATTTAATTATTAAATGGTCTTTGGCTCGAAACAAGCAAAGACAAAAGAATAAAAAAAGGATTTAAATACAAAATAAAAATATGAAAATGAAAGAGAGAGAGAGAGAAAGAAAAAACGACATCCATTAGTAAAACGAGGTGATAAAGCACGTTTTTCCTTTTGCGATATTTTATTTAAACTGAAAACAATTTAACAACAAATAAAAACCCACTTACTTATTTACTCACTAACGATACACACACCAACATATACACATATTAAAAATATATATTCGCATATTATGTCCTTCTTATACCATTGAATTAAAAACAAAAAAACTTTTGTTAATAATAAATAAAAAAAAAAAAACAAAAGACCATCCACCAATTTTTTTTAACAAAAAAAAAAAAAAAATGTTTGTAATTTTTTGTCTTGCAGGTACATGGATGTTTACAATAATCCTTCAAAGGCAACGAAACACGAACATCGTGATGTGGTTTTAGATATCCTTTCGGATGCTAGAATTGTTGGACCATTATTACAAACAGGTCTGTTTCATGCTGATGTTAATCCTAGAAATTATATGTATGTTTTTGGACATAATAGTGAAGCTGGACCATATTCAAGTGTAAGTGAAAGTTTTTCGTTTTTCTTCTTTTTGTTTTGACTTTTTTTGTATTATTTTTTTTTTAAACTTTGTTTCGATATTTAGTTTTTTATGGTAGCAAAATTATACAGGATGTTTTGTAAAAAAAAAATTAAATAAAAGCTTAATGTGTTATTTCGTTTCGTGAATGGTTTTGAATGTGTCAGAATATAGAAAAAATAAATTTTCGAAGTCTGGGTTCAATTGATTTTGTTTTTTTTTCGATTTTATTGTCACTTTTGGTTATAAAAAGGTAAAAATGTGAATGTGAGGAAGAAAATATAAAAATGGATCGATTTTGTTTTATATTTTATGCAAATTTCATAACTGGCCATGTTTGTATAAATTAAAAAAAAAAAACAATATTTTTGACAATTAAAAGTTGCCACAATTAAAAACACAAAAAAAAAAACATTTTTGGATTAATTTTTTTTTTGAAATTTATACAAATAAATAGCGGAACAAAATTTGAGTGATCGCTATTGTCTTTCATTGAATTTTCCATCAACGATATTGCCGTTGTAAAATTTGCTGTTTCTGTCATTAAATCGAGGTGACCGAAATTTGTCGAAGTCAATTTGAAAGACTTATCATATAGGATTTTGGTTCACTACTTGCAGATCTCATTAATGTTTTGTACTCGATTAAGGAAAGAAAAAAAATCGTCTTACATATCGCTTTCCTGAACAGGGAGCAATTTAATTTTTGCCCAGTATTCTTTACAATCGAATAGCGTAGTTCTCAAGACGTTGGAATAACATATAGGGGTAGTTTTATTGGTTATATTACGGTTTTCTATAAATTTAAGCAATAAAGCAAAAATTTAAGCAATATTTAACCAATTGCTTTGGTTTTTATACAGAACTGAGTAATTTTTCGTCTTAAATATTTCGATGCTTTTAGCTGGGTCTAGTTTCTTCAAATCTCTGTTATAAATCAAATGCTATGACTCTCTTTAATGATGTAGCAAAATACTTTGGATCTGAATTCATTGAAGTTTTTTTCATAGCTATTTGGGCTTGTTTCAAGTGCTCCTTGAGTATCAATTTTTTCTTCAAGTTTGTCTCCTGTATAAAGTTTGTTGCAATGACAACAACTGACCTTGCATATTCCAGATTTTGAAATTTGATCAATTGTATCCTTTGTTGATCTTAGAAGAGTTTTGAGCTGATTGATTCTGTTTCTATATAATACGTCTAACCCGTGTTTCTTTGGCCTTGCTCTGAGGGGGAGGGAAATTTCACAAAATAATGCTACTCTTCTTATGTGCTATGGATCAGTGAAAAGGTTGGTGAGAGTAAAATTTTCCGGTGCAAAATTTTTTTTGCATTTGCAGGATATTGGTTTAATTTCGCAATTTCAAATATATGTTTAGTTTCTTTAGTAAATATTTGTGGAAGATGGAAAGGGTTAACATTTGATGTCTTATGTAGCTGAAAGATGCCATCTTATGTTGATAGGAGTGGTTTGAGGTGTTAAGGATGGCTCTGTCAGTATCCGTATAGGCTTCTTGTAGAAGTAACAAAAAATAATTATACTAGGTTGAGACTACTCAATTCTTAATTATAAAATTCTGTGTAACAAAATTTAAAATTTCAAAAGTTGAATTGGAAGGGTTAGAAAGTTCGTATTTTTTAATTTTCTGGAAAAATGCAAAAATAAATTTTCTAAAAATTCAGAATTTCACTACTTAAAATTTTGTTAACCTCAACTTGTGCAAAATAGAATTAAAAAAAAAAAATCCAATTAAATTATTTCAATTGTATTGTCATTTGGTTGCTGTTCAATTTAAGCGCAATGTCACCTGTTTTAAGCCTGGTAATGCTGGTAATGTTGTTCCTCACGATCATGGTGTTTGGACAGGATTAATTTTTGATATCGAAATTTCGTTATGTGATTTGTTTGATATTCATTAAAGCTTGACAATTTAGAAGTCAAAACAAGATTTCCATATTTGATATGTTTGATGTCCACTACAGCTTAACAGCGTGTAAGTCAAAATAGGCTTACAACGATATTTGATGTGTTGATGTTCACTACAGTTTGACAAATTATAAGTCAAAACCGGATTTCGATATTGGATGTGTTTGATGACAGCGTATAAGTCAAAACAGCCTTGCAACGATACTTGATGTGTTATTTGATATGTTTGTAGCTCACTGCAATGTTTGATGTTCACTACAGTTTGACAACGACAAAATCAACACCGGATTTCGATATTTGATGTGTTTGATGACAGCGTATAAGTCAAAACAGCCTTACGATGATACTTGATGTGTTATTTGATATGTTTGATGCTCACTGCAGTGTTTGATGTTCGCTACAGTTTGACGACGAAAAAGTCAACAGCGGATTTCGATATTTGATGTGTTTGATGACAGCGTATAAGTCAAAACAGCCTTACGACGATATTTGATGTGTTATTTGATATGTTTGATGCTCACTGCAGTGTTTGGTGTTCGCTACAGTTTGACGACGAAAAAGTCAACAGCGGATTACGATATTTGATGTGTTTGATGACAGCGTATAAGTCAAAACAGCCTTACGATGATACTTGATGTGTTATTTGATATGTTTGATGCTCACTGCAGTGTTTGATGTTCGCTACAGTTTGACGACGAAAAAGTCAACAGCGGATTTCGATATTTGATGTGTTTGATGACAGCGTATAAGTCAAAACAGCCTTACGACGATACTTGATGTGTTATTTGATATGTTTGATGTTCACTACAGGGTGACACCATATAAGATAAAACACGATTACGACTATATTTGATGTGTTTCACGCGACATATGTTTTTTATATAAATTTTTATTTATTAATTATTGAAAAAAAAGTAAAAATGATAAAACAACTTAATTGTTTGCGAGATGTTGAAAAACTGAATTCATTATTTTTTCTTCTTATTATCTATTCTTAAAATTAACAATTTTATATATCAAAAAAATGACTGTACCAATTATACTTGAATCCTATGATTTAGCGGTATTTATCTAAATATTTTGTTATTGTCATTTGTTGATGGAAAGTTTTTAATATGTATTTATGTGTAGTCCGAGAGAGGTAATTTAAAAATAACTATTAAGAAGCTCTTCATATACATAACCCGCGCACTACAATTTGACAGTGTTTAAGTCAAAACAGGACTTCGATATTTGATGTGTTTGATATTCAGTTTCGCCTTTGATAACAACACCTAACAACAAAAATCATATTTAACAAGTATATTTTGTATATCAAAAACTTTATTTTTTAGAAATATTTATGACTTACAACCAATATTTTGTCAAATACATTTTGGTGAATTTTACTCTTAATTATTTGATTTTATTTATTATATTATATTTGGTTAAGTTAATTTATTATTACTCTGAAAATTATTTCAATTGGATGTTATTTCATATGTTTGTGGTAAATTAAATAATTTTGTATGCCTTTTAAAATATATATGCATTTTATTAATGCTTAGAAAACCATGAGTATATTTTCGATAGGTAAATCCATTTTGATTGCTCTATCAGCCACAAAAACTTAACAATTGACAAAAAAAAAAAAAATAAAATGGACAATTTTCAGAATAGAGGACGTGTTGGTTGATTTAAGTTACTATATGGAATTTTATAAAATAAATAATGAAAAAAAATATACATGAAAATTAAAATTATCAAAATTTATACACATACAATGATGAAAAATTTTCCAATGGTTATTTTTCATTTTGTTTAGATTAAAATTTCAAGTTTTTATTTCCTTTTATTTTTCAGTTTGGAAATTATATTAAAAATTATTTTATTTTTTTGTAGCCTTTTTAATGGATTTTAGTTTTATTTAAAATGTATGTGTATGCATACATATTGTATTGTGTATTACGTAGAAAGGATTTAGTTGAAAAAAAGAACAACAGTGACTTTAATTGGAAATATTCTGTTTTTTGTTTTTTTTTTTCAATTGAAAGGATTTAGTTATTTTTTGTGCGAATTTTCAAAATATTTTGATTTTATTGTACAGCAGGGATTTAATTTTATTTATTTTTTTTTTTCCAAAGTTTAATATTTAATTAATGAGAAAATTATTGGTATACCTACTGAGCTATAAAAGGCATCAGAGGTATTTCAGAAATTTAGAATTAATGTGTAAATAAATGAAGAAATTATTGAATTGTTTTTTTATGATTTAATGAATGGGGTGGAGGTGGCTGTTATAAAAAGCTGTACAATATAAACAAAAGGATTAGTAGAAAAGTATTTTAAATTTGAAAAAAAAAAAAAAAAAAAACAATGGAATGAGTTGGAAAAGTAATATTTAATTATACATTATTCAATTTTAAATATAGAATTAGTAATTCTCCTGATTTAATCGCTCTTCCTAAGCTATTTTTTTCCCCTCCTATTACAAATAGTTTGATAGAAAAACATTTTCATTAGAATACTGGAATTTGAAAAAAGTCAAAAGTTTTTATGTATAAATTCACCTTCAAATTGTTTAATAGAATTTTCATGGTTGTTAATGAATTTTTGATTTTAGTGTGTAGGTGGTAAATTTAATGTTCAGAATTAGTTAAACATCATCGGATCAGCTATTCGAAAATTTTTTTAAATTACTTTAATTTGATTTTGAAAATTCATTTTTTGCTCCTTTGCATTAACAGTTTTATGCAAAATAACAAACTTAATTATTAGTTTTTAATATATTAGAAAATTGACATTTTGGCAACATTTTGTATTTAAATTGTGTGAGGTAACTACAATATAACATAACTGGTAGTTATTACTGAGATAGTATGCGTATTACTTAGGGACTATGCTTATATAAGTATGTACTTATTAGAGGCTATTATTATCAATTAAAAATATTTTTGTAAATTTTGTATTTAATAAAAGTTTTATTTTTTACTTTGACACAAAATTTGAGACTTTATAGACAATTTTTAGAGCAAGTTGGAAAAGTAACAGCTGTCAACTGTCTTGACAGATAACAAATTAACAACTATACAATAAATTGCTATTAATATTAGAAAAAATAATTATATCTTCATTGGATTGTGCTGTGTATCAACTTCAAAATGTGGTGAATCATAATAACAACATATTTAATCAGGGATTGGCATTGATAGTAAATGACTGATTTCAAAATATTACTTTATTAGTTTTATAACGTTTATTTTTTAATCAAAGTGTATGTAGTTGAAGGAAAAATGTTCCATTAAGATTTGAAGTATATTTTATTTATTTCGGAAATAATTCAATGTACAGGAATAACTTTACAGATTTTATTTACAAATTACAGTTTAAAACTAATAATTATTAATAAATAGCAAATTCAATTTAAATTGTAATATTTTCATTTGATAAGAAAAATATGGTAAAATTTTATGGGCTATAATCAAAATCTATTATAGAAGAGACACAAACACAAAAGTGGCGTTTGTCCGAAAATAGAAATTTACCGACGAACTGCATTATACATGGCTGACTTATAATCATTTGATTTTTGTTTATAACGGTCACAATATAATAATTTATGGACGTTTATGAACACGCATTTTAAAATTTGTTTTCATTGGTTTTGACTTTGTTTACAATTTCAAATTGTTTTTGTTGTAAAAATAAATAAATAATACCTACAATAAAAATGGAGCAATTTATTTTGATAATTCCTTGTCCTTCACCCTCAGTCGTTTTCAAAATTTAAACAAATCTATCTATAAAAAAATAAGCTGTAAAAAACAAAACTGACAAAAGAAAAATTTTTGTGTAGTATGAAATTGCATAAAGCTTAGCTGACTTTGTTTTGTGTCACATTCACATGATTGCTGCAATGTAATTTATGTCTCACATGACGAGATTAATGTATTGTATCATGCGTTTGTGAAAAGGCCTTTATTATATAAATCTGAAATAATAGGAAAGATTATTTTAGCTGACAAAACATCATAATTACGAAAGAATTACAGCAACAACATTTCGTCCAGCTAGGTTTATAAATTGACATTTAGTTAAAAACATCGTTGTATAGAGCTTCCAAATGAACTTACGAAGACAGAATTTAATCATATTCTTTTGAACTGATTCAATCCTTTTTATCTGAGCCGGTATTTTTATTGAAAATAAAAAAAAATGTTTAACAAAAAAATGTCGGATTTCAATATTTGGAAAAAAATGTCGAATAGGAAAAAATATTGAAAAAAATAGGGGTGAAAATCCAGTTCTAAAATAAAAAATTTTTCGACATTTTTTTTAAAGTAGTACAAATCAGCTTATATCATTGACGAAATATTGTTTTCTTTTTTTAATTTATTTATTTAACTTTACAATCTATCTTATTTTTATCTAATAATAGTATGTCACTATTAGACGGTATTAAGTAATTTGTTTTGGCTTCTTTTATTTAGCAGGTGGTGAGTGAGCCCATTAGCTCATTTCCAAAGTTTTATATTTCTGGTCAAGCTAGTGGGGTTGACGAAATATGTACATAAACAATATAAGAAATTCAATAATAATGTTTAACGAGGGTTTGGGGTGACAAAACCGTTACTGTTATAAGTGATTTTTTGTGGAGAGGTATAAATGTAATAAAAATAACTACAGGGATCCAAATATTATAGGGTATTCCCTATTTCCAGAATATTTATTCAAGCGTACATGCAAGATCCTGAACTAGAACAGACATTATTGTTAGATTCAAAGTAAGGGCATTCTCTTTTTCCAGAAAATGTAGCAAAAAATGTGGGAAAAAATGTTGGAAGTTTGGAAAAAAATGTTAAAAGTTTGGATTTTGACCCATTTGGGTTAGAAGAGTTTGGATTTTGCTGCTTTTGAATTTCGAAACTTTGGATATTAAAAGTTGGATTTTAAGATTTGGGTTTTCACTCAAATATGCAGATCGTAAAATTTCTGAACTTTTATAAAATATTTTTAAAATTTGCTGTGTCCGAATTAATAATGGTTAAGGTCGTAATCATATAAGTAGAGTATTCACATAGAACAAAATTTGCTGGTCACTTTTTCAAATATCAAAATTCTGTGTTCACTCAAAATAATATTACTCAATTTTTAACTGATTATAATTTGAGCGCAATGTATTTTGTACTCATAAATAAAAAAAATTTGTGTACCTACCAACTGCCTATGAACATATTTATTTGTAATTAGGCTGCCAACAGTGTCAACGATATAAAAGTTGTATGTATAGGTACTCAAAAATGTATATATACGAATGTTCATGCTACAGAGTATATACATACTTCTTTATTTTACTGCTCGCATTTCTACTTTAGAAGTTTGTGATTTCAAACTTTATAGAAGAAAGGGACAAAAAAATTAATGTTGGTTTTGTAAAGTAGGTACCTACATGTATTTTTAAATTTTCAGCAATTTTAGTTTTGTTAATTTTGTCTGTTTCTTACCGTATATAATAATATGAATAGCATATATATGAATACATAATATAATTATGAATACAAACAAACAAACAAGCTATCAAAATTTAAAAAAGTAAGTAAAAAAAGTAAAACTGGATATTTTATTCTTTATATGGATTGTTGGCCTTTTTTAATTTCTTCAAAAATTATTTCATCTGAAATAGAAATACGATTTTTAACCAAGTTCTGAGAAAAGAAAACAAAACGGTATTCCGTACAAAGTTCACGATTTGTAATGCATAACTAATAAATTTTATTCCTTTATTACCATTATTTTTAAAAAATTTTTCTGGATTATGTGATTCTATCATTATTGTATGTATACAATTTCATTTATTATCTTTGCGATTTATTGTATTTTTTTGTTTACATTTTTCTATATATATTTTTTATATTGAATTAAATATGTAAATATATGGTGAACACATATACGATTTACACTCTTCATGTAAATCAAAAGTATATACGTATTTGCATACTCTTCAAATTATCAAACAATGCCTCTATACTCCTAGCCTAGTCACTGGGAGAGCAAAACTTTATACACAAAACTAAAACAAAACTTAAAACGAAATCGTAATTCGATAAAATTCCAGAAAAATCATTCTGCGAATAGGCTAGAAGTATAGAGGCATTGTATGAAATATTCTGTTCAATAAATAAAATTTTTTGTGTAAAAATAATTGAGTTTCGAAAATTATATTTGAATGTTTTGGGGTATTGAGTGAAAATGGAACGGCATTTTTGTGTTTTGAGTAAAAATGTGATGGGATTTTTAGAAGAAAATGATTAACAAATATTGTTCTACGTGAATATTCTACTTATATGATTACTCTATGCCCACACCCCATTTTTATATGCCTAGATGTAAAACAGCATTCAATTAGGAAAGGCATATTCAAGGTGAGGGCGATATTGTTGAAAGCTACCTAGTTGAATAAAAAATTGAGAGTAGAGTAACTACAGCACCTATATTTATTTTCAAATTTAAATAATTTGATTATATCCATCTTAAATCTTATTTTCATATATAAAATTGCCATTACAATGTATTTTATTTCTATCTAGTAACGAGTGCTTGAACAGTATATTATAATATATTATAAGAAATTATTATTATTAATAATATTTACATAATAATTTATCTGGTCATTTATATTATATTAAATTTTAGTTCAGAAATCCATTTTATGAAAAATTTTTAATGCTTTTGAAATTACATCTAAAATCATTACCTAAATCGTAGAAGTTAAAATAAAAAAAAAAAATATACAAGTCGATACTATAATTAATTATAATAATAATTAAAGTTATTAATTAAATTTCTAATCTTAATTTACCATACATATCCATTCATTTGAATTTTCTTCCTTGTTGGAAAATTTTGTGTCATTATTTTCTTTTCTTTGGTGCTTTTTTTCTTAAATAAATATTTGTATACTGAGTGTGACGTGAAGAAAGACTTTGTGTATATATAAAACAAGGTGTGTTAATCTTGAGATATTTATGAAAATTATAAATTTTTGTTTTCCTAAATTATTTTAGTATTCCTATGTGTTTTCGTTTGTTTTGATTTCATTAAAATTTCACTCTTCAAGGATAAATTATTATTGCATTGTTGCATTATATTAGAAGCGTTGTTAAATACATGACGAAATACACACTGATATACAAAAATATAATAATGTTTATATTGAATTTGTTATATAAGTAGAGATTGGGCTGATTTAAAAACTAAAAACAATAAAAGAAAATTATAATCTTACTTGAAAAACCAAAAACTTATGTATTCATTTAATTAGTGTTAATTTGCATTTAAATAAAAATTTTATTTAGATTAGATTTAGCTTAAAGTAGAAATTTGGAATATAAATTAAAAATTTTCCGAAGTTCTACCAAAAATCAGTTTTAAAGCAAAAAAAAAAATGACTTTAAATATTTTGACTTTTAAATTTGTCATTTTGATAAAATGATAAAAAACAAAATTCAGTATTTTCAGAATACTCGTATTTTATGTTAAAGTTTAGAAGAAGAGTTTCTCTTTAGAATATCACAAAGAATTAATTTACCAAAGGAGCTATAAATCACTAGAAGAAAATTTTACAAGACCAGACATGTATCGGTTATACTAAAATTCTAGTCAACTTTTCTGATAACATTTGTAATTTCGGAATGTGCATACAGGATGATATGAAAAATGACTTCCAAATTAGAAGGTGAACAAAATTTTGATTGTATTGAAGAAATTTGATAATTTTTTTTTTTTTATAACTTTCTTTAAGTGGCCTTTGAACACAATATAGGTTTTTTCAAGCCAAGTTTTTTTTTTTTTATTTTCTAATTACATATTCAATTATTCTAATACGTTTTTAATTTTTTGTTTTTGTTTCTATATAAAAATATTCAATACTTCAATACATATTAATTTGTCATATGAAGTTGTTATATAACTAAATATTTTCTATTTTATTCCATTTTTTTTAACATTTAATATTTTTCATTTAACAAATTTTATTGATTTTGTTTCATTTTTTGTTTTAAATTGTTTTGTATAGTTCAATAGCTTTTGGGAAATTTATTATTTTTCTATAATTGGTTTTATCATCGCTCTTTAAAATATCTAGACTATTACTTTTTAAATATCTATCTCTATCTCTTGAATATCTAATACAAGTTTTGAATTTGATAATTAATTCAGGGTTATGGATTAATAGGCCATAAGAGGTTTCAAAAGAAATATGAAATTGTAGTGAATTACAATTTGATAAAATATTTATAATATTTTCAATGAAAATGGCAGCTTCAATGTGAATACAATGGTGTTTATTTTTTTGGACGTTTAGTTGGTGACTCCAGTGTCCATGTAATCTTTTTTTATCATAATAAGCGTTCGATCGTCCAAATCCTACTCATTTTTAGATATTTTGTTGGAAATGATATTTATAAAATTAATAATGCCCACCTTCAAACAATTCAAGCACAACATTCAGGAGGGTTTAAGTGTTCAACTCTAGAACGTGGGAGTCCCGAGTTGATTCAAAACTGGTTCTGGAAAATCAGGAAAATTATAAGAACTGTTAGAAAATCTATCTACTGTGTTGCGTTAAGGTAAAAATGCTCCATTTTACAATTTGCATACTTTTAGGTTCGTTTCCTACTACCCATTCAATAATCGCATATTTTCTATAAAATTTTCTCATTTCTTTATTCCTCATTATCCAAAATCGACTATAATTTTGTTTAAAGGAATTATTTTTCAGTTTGGATAGTGTGTAAAAGAAAACCAAAGCTGATTAAAATGGAAAATTCTGTTCGGTGTACTACTACGAAGGAACGGAAAAGCTAATTCGAACTGTTTAAGAGTTAAAATCTTTAATTTTTCAAAATACATCAGTTTTAGTTCATTGAGCTGCATTAACGAATGTAATCAATGTTTGATGCTGATCAAAAAAAATTAGTTGATTATCGTGTGTGAGAGATAGAAAGCAGATTTTAGTGGTTTAGAGTTCCATGTCGTATTCAAAAAGCTGTTCTATCAAAATTTTAGACCAGTTTCTATGTTGTTTGCAGCGATTTTATCTAGGTCGAAAAAATGGTTCGGTTTCTATTGGTGGATAATAAGCTGATTGCTTGACGAATGTATGTTAAAAGACAGTATGTAGGAGACGATTTGTTTTAGATTATCTAATTAAATTCTATTGTTTATTACCTTTGCTACGTAAATTAAAAACTCTCTTCATTGTTTTACTGTAAATCTATTGGCGTAGGTTGACTATTGTCCCAACTTTCAAATAAAAAAAAAATATTAGGAATATGCTCTAACTTTTTAAATCTATCAATTATTTATAGATATTTTCAGATTTCTCGAATATTTAAAATATTTTCAGACATCAAACCGTACCATTATTAGAGTCTAGATAGATATCAAGTAAAGTCTAACAATCTTTACAACAATATAGGTGATACATTGAAGAAGCTAATATATCAACAACGAAACTAGCCCGTTAGTATGATACAATAGCACGATATATACTATACAACATCAAACCATATCATACCAGAACTAGCTACACAATATTATAACAAATTATATCATACCATTCTTTTATACATTTATATTATACACAAGAGTCCGATTAGTGAAGGCGTTTCGTGGTTTTTCGTGTGCTTCGTTTTTTTTTTTCATTCAATCAATCGGCGATGATGCAGGCCGTGGCGATCAAAATCAATTTTTATTTTATGTGTATATTTTGGATAAACAATTTTTATAAGATATTAGCTGAGTTGGTTAAGTCATCATTTAATATCAGAAATATTTGTCGATTGTCTATTGAGTCAAATTCTTTTTATTTAGTATTTTTATTATAATACACAAGATGAATGACGTGGTGAGTAAAAAAACAAGAATAATTGAAAAGTAAATTATTTACACCACAAAAATATTAAAATTTTAGCAAATTCTTGGTGCTGAATACTTAAAACATTTCAAATATTTACACCAAATAGTGACGGTTATTTCCAACTTGAGCGTCATCTATACTCTAAAAGTAATTTCAATTACAGGAAATTTTTAAAAAGGCTTCATAAAAATTTTGTCATTTAAAATAGTACAAAACCAAAACACAAACAAAAATTGAAAACAAAACAGAAAAACAAAAATCAGATCAGATCATACTCTTAAAAAATATTTATAATAAAAGTTAGTTCATTTGTTTCTGCTATCATTAAAAAAAATATATACAGTAAAATACGGTTATAGTCATTCGCTAAATTTCAGTAATATTTCTGACTATAACCGTTTTGTGACTATAGGTGTAGTCAAAAAAAAATTGCATCTTTATAAACAAAATCAAATTCAATAAAATATCTTTCGTATAACAATTTTAAACTTTATTTTATTCATAAATAGCAATTCTGTTATGTAATCACAAAATATACATATTTGTAATATAGAACAGAAAAAAACTATAATAAATCAGTGTTTTAATAAAACTGTTCACTGCTGCTATAACAGAATTGTGACTACAAACGTTTTTGACTATAAACGAATTAAAATACATCGATCTACTACTTTGATAGTAATGAGATTTTATTGTGTTAAGTTATATTGAAATTAGTGTTAATTTCGTCATAAAGTATTAGGTATTATACTTTAATTTCATTATATATATATATATTCAATAATCAAGGGATTCAGAAAACAACTAAAATTATACCAAAACAAATATTTCTTTTTACATAAAATTGTTTTTCAAAGAACTACCTCTGTACAATTGCACAGTGGATCCACTAGTAATATTATAATACTGTTATTGTCATACTGAACGATACATGGACTAGTTGTTTTATATCGTACTATTCTTAAAAATTTCATAACACTGTATCATACTAAACCACACAATATCATTTGTCGCAACAAAAATTTGACGTGCAAACCAAAATGTCAACAAAATTAATTTTTGAACTGTACAAAATCAGAATGTATAGGATTGAAAAAACATTTATGAAAACAAACAAAATCCGAAATGTTCAGCAGGCTAATTCGCTTCTATTCGGTCATAAACATCTTATGCAAAATATAATTAAACATCCAGGATATACACACTAAAACATACATCAACATACAACAACTTTGTTTACTTCGAATTTGACTTCAAATATTTTTTTACTTTTCTGCCATTATACAAAACTTCTTTGATTTCCATTACTTAAAAACCAAATATTTTATGACCACCATGTATTTTATTTACCTTTTAAAAAATTTACAATCCACTAAGAACAAAAAAAAAATAATACAAAACAAAAAAAAAACAAACTTTAGACATTGTATGATGATATGGGTTGTTTTATACAATATTGTCTGGTTATGTCTGTTGCAAAGTAAACAAAATATAAATTTTTGTTCCCTTAAAAATCCCTAAGGTGTTCTAGTAGCGATAACATGAATACAAAGTCACTTAAAATTATTACCATTTAGTAGGGACTTTTACTAACGCATCATATCATTTATATATATACATATATATATATATATAAAACAAACAAAAACACCAATACAATTGTACAAGAATTTGGTTGCATATGTAAACATAAACAATGTGTGGTTATTTACGAATATTACTATTCATTCTTCAACCTAAAACACAACTAAAACTGTTGTTCATAAGCTTTATATTATGTTTGTATATATTTGTTTTTCTTTTTGGTACACAGGTGACAGTTTTTAGGTTAGCTTCTAAAGTTAAAACAAAAAAACAAACAAAAAAAAAGAGTAAAAAAAAAAATATCAATGAACCAATGAAAACTGTTTATAGGTCGTTACACAGGTTAATGAAAAAAGCTAAAAATGTATTTAGAATAAAAACAAAAATGTTAGACCCCAATACAAGATAGAATAAAAGAGTTTTACAGAATGTGAGTTAAATAAATTAGTTGTCTTGATGTCTCAACAATAGCTATGTAACAAAAAAATGTGAAAAAGAATATGAAGGAGATATGAAATAACTGAATATGATGAAAATTGGTTAGAAAAGTTGTTAGAATACATAGTGTAGAGATGTTACATCAATTGGGTGTATTTAAAATTAATTTTGAAATAGAAAACCTAAACCAGTATATATAATAAAAGAGAAGTCTAAAATAAAGTGTTAAATGTTGGATAAACTTATAAATACGAATAGGTACTACAGAAAAGCAAGTACAAATAGTTTTATCAACCTTTGACTTGAAATGTGCATTTTTTATTCGACTATGGCAAACTCAGTCTCAACCAACTTGGAAAATCTAGTTGTGTACATGAGAATAAGTAGAATATCGTTTTCAAGACTCGCTAACACAATTTTTCAATTACAAAAACTATATTTTTTAGATATCTTGTTGGAAATGACACTTTGTTCTATTCATGTAAAATCAATAATGCCACACTTCAAATGATTCCAGCTTAATAATAGGAACACTTGAAAAATAATACTTAAAATCACAATCTTTGATTCACCAGCTGTGCTATAATATAGTTATACTATAATATACCTGTACTATAATATAGTATCATATTATGCAAAGTTATATATTTATAAAAACCGTTTACTGATATTATGCAAATCTTATAATGTCTATAGTATCTGTAGTAAAATGAAATTAGACTGTTGAAATGAAATTATTTTTAATCTAAAATGACACAAACGTTAGTTTCTTCTCATTGATATGATTTCATTATTAGTCAGATCAATCAATTTTGATATCATTTCTATCTGTAAAATTTTATGTAACCTTATACTGTATCATAGTCGTAGTGGATTATGAAAATAATTATTTTTGCAAATCGGTTTTACCAACACTATAGTTTCGATGGTAGATTTTGTTTTTGTAATAATATTACATCTATTATCGATTTTAATTTCTCAAAGGATATTTTATTAACGGTCATATACCACTGTTTACCGTTATTTTAATGATATTTTCATAGGTTTATATTTTTTGATTCCAATGGCATACTCTATATATATTATATTGTGTATTCGGTCGTGTTTGATAACAGATATAAGAACTTAATTTTATATCCATTATATTGCAACAATATTGAGTTTAAGTTAGAAATAAGTTCTAAGTTTTCAAATAAGCTTGACGTCATATAATTATGCAGTAGTTAAAAAAATTGAATATTAAAATTTTGTTTGCTTTAATTTCATTGATTTTGGATGGAAAGAAATTCATGGCTTAGATTTAATAGGCTATTTATATTGTTCATGGTATAGAAATTTTATGTTTAAAATGTTTAGGTTGGGACGCGAAGTGTAGATAAAAATATAAAAATTGACAAAAACGTGCAGAAATTTTTGTGCTAAAAATAGATATTATCTTTTTTCTAACACTAGTTAGTTAGCTTAAATGGAATTTATATGCAAAACTAGCTATCGCTTATACAAAACCAGGCGTGGCATGCAGTCTCATATTTAATTTATCAATACGCTAATAATGCCTGTAAAACTTTCTACCTTGGTGAATTAAAGAAAAACTAAACAGGGTACCATAAAATTTTAAATGTGATTTTTTTTTCAAAATATTACCGCAAAAAATTACCGATTGAGAAATACAAAAAATTAAAAGGTACATACGAAGTTTTGTGCCCGTATTTATACATGGAAAAATATATCCAAGTTCTAAACCGTGCGTTGTTGAGAAAGGGTAGTAAAATCAAAAAGAAAAAAAATGTTGTATATTAGGTCTAAATGTTTTAGGTTGTTTATTCGTGATTTCGTAAATTAGAGAACCCCATTTTAGATATTATTTAGAATAGCAATTACTTTACAAGATCATACATCAAACGTGAAATAAAGTCTCTAACACATTATTATTTTAGTATATACTTCACATCGACAAAATAAATTTTTTATGCTAAAGTTAGCAATCCCTCTCATTGTGAAGGTTCCCAATAAATGTGACTTGGTTTAAATAGTTCTCCTACGTACATTACATTTTTAATGGGTTTGTGTTAACGCTGTTTCTTAGTTTAGTTTTAATCAGGTTAAGTCGTGAAAACGGTCTTTCTGCCGGTGCAATGCTATGTGGTAGTGAACGTAGTACTAGCATATACTTAAAGGCTGCGTTTATTATTATACATGGGATGTAGGGTTTATTAATAAAAATAGTCGTGGTGCGTTTATCAAATATCGTCACAATTATTTTTTAAGTATTTTCTACTATCAGAAATTGACAAACAAATGAAAATATTTTTTTTGAATCAGGATTTTTCAATTGTGTGTAAACTGTAGTAAATTGGGTTTACAATGTTGTAGATTTTTAAAATGAACAAAATGTAGTAGATCTGCTACAATTTGAGTAAAGGGACAGCTCTAACTATAATACAACAACCAAATAAAATCATCTGAGTAATTGCAAGATATCATAAAATCAATAAAATATTAAGCTTAAATTATGGTAATTAGTATATTTTTTAAAGTTATTGAAACAATTGAAATTATCTAAAAAATATAGGTAATATTAAAATTTTGTAAATTTCACTGGTTTGTGTCTTTGAATTAGCCATTAGCTTGAAATGTTACTAATTGACCAATACAGGCACACAGAACTGAAAATTCAAATGAATGTTCATTTTGCAAAACAAAATATTAACAAGCAGAAAAAAAATATTCCTATTGTTGCTATGGTGGTAAATCTTACTTTGCCACATTTAAACGGGAACTAGATTTGTTGAAAATCCATTTTTTTGTGCATGAGGAAAAACACAAGAACTCGGATATTATAGAGACATACATATCAAGGATAATATTGACTATTTTTTCAATTGGTTCTGAAATTAGAAAACTATCCATCTCCACATAGTGTCTCCGTTGTATGGTAAAAGAAAATTTTATACCAGGGGGACTAGTGAAAGGAAAAAAAGCTATATAACAAAAATGTTAGTGTTAAATTGGACTAAAAAAATTAATTGTTTTGCGGAAATAGAAAACTTTGTTATAAGTTAAATATTTAAATGAAGAGGAAAGCAATAATTTTTTAATGCTGGACCGGTGAATATTACACCGGTAATAGCTAGTACATATTGTTTCTCTTAAATGCTATTAAATCATGTGTGATTGGGCTCAATTGAGAAAAGAATGAAATAAATAAATAAATAAATTCAATGAATAAACTACACATTTAGTGAGTCAATAGATATCTAAAAATCTATTTGTATCACTACTAGTACGTAGCTAGTACGTATTGATTCTCTTAAATACAATGTCAACCGTACCTAATTCAATTGAGCGATTGGGCTCAATTGAGAAAAGTATGAAATAAATAAATTCAATTGAACAAACTCACAGACATTTAGTGAGTCTATAGATATTTAAAAATTTATTTGCATCACTATACTACCTGTAGCTTTCTAATGAATTTCAAACAAACTTCTAATTGCTTATAAGTCTTGGATAACATTTTGTTTAGTCTGTATACATATCATAAACTATTAATAATTATAAGTATAATAAAAAAATTAAAATAAAAATTCCTGATTTAATTTATTTACTTTTATTTTTCTTATAGCTTCCTCATAGTATTGTTGGTGAGGAATTGGCATTTGTTTTTGGTGCACCACTTGCTCCAGTTGGTCCTTTTCAACAAAAGTATAGTACTTCAGAAAAATTACTTGCTGAAGCTGTAATGACTTATTGGACAAATTTTGTAAAAACTGGGTAATGATTAGAATTTCTCAATTAAGTGAATAAATATTTTTTTTAATTAATTAAATTTAAAATTTATAGAAATCCAAAAGCACCATGGAAAGGTGGTTTTATAAATTCACATAAAATGGAATGGGCACATTATGATATCGATTGGCCTGAATTTAATAAAAGAAATCAATGTTATGTTAATATTGGTAAATATTATCTTAATATTAATTCTATGTATTATGTACCTACATTGTATTTTATTTAATTATTTATTATATATATATATTGTAGGTATTCCGCCAGCTTTAGAAATGAAATATCGTAACATTTATATGAATTTTTGGAATAAAGAATTACCAAATGAATTGAATGAAATTGCAGCAATGCAAACAAAACCAAAAATTCAATTTTATCCACCAAGTAATAATGGAGTCACACATAGAAATAATAATAATAATAATAATAATAATAATAATAATAATTATAATCGAAATGATGAAATAATTGCTGGTCATATACAAAAATTTCCATCAAATAATGCTAATGGTGTTGTTGGTACATCAAAATCAGATAATCCAATACATGAATTGAAAATGTTAATGAAAGAAGAACAAAATCATTTGGGTTATGGTGGTGAGGGTAGTATTGGAAGTAATAATAATGGTAATAATTATAATAATAACAATAATAATAATAATGGTTATTCACCAATTGATAATATGTTAAATGCTCAACCAACTTTTGGTATTACACATTACAAACCTGGTACTGGTGGTGGTGGTGATTCATTAAAAGATATAAGTGCAACAATACCAATTGTTAATAATGCTAATGAAGCTGAAGAAATACCTAGAGATATTCTTCGATCAGAAAGTGCTTTACATATTTTAATTGGTTTAATTGTATTATTTTTAATATTAAATATAATTATTTACTCAACATTTTTATTTAAAAGAAAAAAGAAAAATTCAAATCAATTAAATCGTAAATTAGGTGGATTTATTTCATATGATGGAACAAATGATGATGATTTGAAACGTTCTAAAACAAATGATGGTGAAGATAGTTATATTCTTGATATGGTTAAAAGACCAAATGGTTATGATTATGTTAAAACAAAAAGTTTATCAATTAATGGTTTTAAAATTACTCGTCAATTGAGTACAAGTACAATGGATGCACATACCAAAGTATCAGATTGGATGTCAAATGATATTGATAAGAATAGTTCGGTAACAAAAAGTTCAATAAAAACATCACCATCATTTTCACTTAAAGGTAGAAGTTTTTTAAGACGTCCACATAAAATTAGTGTTGCTATTGATGCAACACCACAAGGTCGTAGTGATAGCATTCTGAGACAAGAACCAATTGAAGTAACAAAATACAAAGGAATGGATAATACCAGAAGTATTATTATTTGTCAAGAAATTGATGTTGATGCTGAAATGTTAGAACCAGATTCATATAATAATAATCAAGATATAGTTGGATATGGTTATGCTACCGGAATACGTAATAGTGATCCAAAAGATCAAGATAGACGTTGTATGATGGGTGAACCACAATATATAACAGCTTTTAATCCATCACAAACTTTTACTGATGAACAAATTACCAGTTTTATTGATGATAATCGAAGTGATGTTAATATAACAGTTCCAAAACAAAATGATAAAGAAAAATATATGTATAATGGTCAATTACCAACTTTATTAGAAGGTAGAAGTTATCAAAATGTAATTTTACCAAATATATCAAATGGAAATGATGATATAAAACGTCAATCATTACCATTAAATTCATATGGTTCATTTTTAAATAAAATGCCACCAGCACCACCACCCCGTACAATATCAACATTAGGAAGAAATCCATCATCATCACGTTACAGAGAAAGTTCAGCTGATATTACAACATCACCATTAGCAATAGCAAAGGAATCTAATTCAGATGAAATTGTAGAAGCACCAATTGAACAAAATACATTAATTGTTGGTCCATTATTACCAAAAAGTCAAGAAAATATTTATTCAACATTAAAAAAGAAATCACAACAACAACAACAACAACAGCAGCAGCAACAGCAACAGCAATATGAAATTCAAAATTATCAAAGTAAAGAGACTGAAATGAAAATAAATAGAAATGATAATGATAATATTGCAACAATTGAAATTTGTAGAGAAAATTTGGATGATAAAAAAATTAAACCATCTGGTATAAAACCACCTACAATTTATCCTTTAAAAACTGCTGCCGAACTTAAAGAACAAAAAAATCTAATTCAATCACAAAATGGTCATAATAATATTACACGTATGTCACTTTTGGGTATGGCTAAAGCTAATAAAATATTACAAGAAAAATCAAAAATACCACAACTTAAAACAATTGAAAGTAAACAGCATAAATACAGAGATAAAAGTCGTAGTATTGATTCATCATCATCTGAATCAAGTTCTAGTACAGAAACTGTTAAAACAGAATTGAAACAAACAAAATAATAGTTAAAATCATATATAGTTAAAAAAAATTAATAACAGTAACCATTATAGTATTTTCATAAATTCATAATATAGAAGAGTATACCTTCTCTTTACACAAATATTTTATTAATTTAATTTTAATTTTAAATTATTACTTATAATTATAATTATTATTATATGTATTCATTTTCTAAGAAAATGACTGAATGTAAATATTTATATTAGAAAAATAAAATTAATAAATAAGACTAGTAGACACCAATATAAAATGGTACAATTTATTTGAATTAATTTAATTTGTATAATTTAGAATTTTTAAATAAGTTCTATTTAATGCCAAATATGAATGTAAAAAAGGATGTACAAGAAATAATTAAAAAAAAAAATATAATATTTAATTAAAATTTAATTATTATTTTAATTAATATTTATTATTCTATTTTTATTTATTTTTATAATATAAATAAGTAAAAATTTAATTAATAAATTAATATATTGGAAATTTTTAAAATAAAAAATAATTTAAAAAATACTTAACAAACAATAATATTTTTTTTAATTTCTTTAATCATATCTGTTTGAATGTTTTGCAGTGTCTTCTATTTTTAGATTATCTTTAAAATAATTGAAATAAAATTAAAATTTTTAAAATGAATTTAAAATTGCAAATCTATATATTCCTTTATAAAATTTTCATAATATCTTTGACTCGTTGAAAATATATAAAGCTTTAATGCGACCTAAAGTAGAATACAATTTTCATGTATGAACTGGCACTTTTAATGCATTTAAATTTTGTAAAAAGTCCAAAAACAGGCTATTCCACTTATAAATGACCCAAATGTAACTGCTCATATTGCTACTCTTGATTACTGCCGTATAGTTGGATCTCTCTCCCTTTTTATAGATATCTCGTAGGCACAGGCACATTCTCAGTGAAAATTAGATCTGTATTATCTCCACTTTATCATCTCCTTCTTTATAAAATACGAGCGGCAAGCTGTGCTCATCTCTGCTTTATACAAATCCCTAGATGGCAAAAAACAAGTTATGAAAATTAGTTTACAACCTAAACATACCGAATGTGGACTCGAATTCCATCTTATGTTCGGCAACTATGATAAATTCTATATTTATGACTTATATAACGCCTGTAATAACACCTTCGTTCGTAATTGTCCTATTTCTTTTCTAACTTTCTTTTTCCTCTCTAGCCAAATGTACCAATCAGTATAAAAGGTCTCCATCAAGTATTTTGGTGATGTATAAAAAAAAATAATGTACAATTTATAAGGGTGCATATGTCTTTGTTTTTATGTTAGGCAAGAAATATGATATGTAAAAAAATAGCCTTCAACAAAGAATTTTCAAACTAGACAATATTATTTAATAGAACAAGAGGCAGATCAGAAACAAAGCGGAAATACAACATCGAGAATGAATGAATAATGGTTTACAAAATTGGCGCGGGGCAATCTACCTACCTTTTACGAAGAAAACTTTAGCTCATTTCGATGTGCAACGCTAAATGAAGAAGAAGTGCAATAACTACTCTATATTCTAAACTTACCGAATTCATACTGATTGTAATCACAGTGACTTAATTAACCGTTCAAGTTATAACGACTTTTTTAGTTAGATCTTAATTTTTAATTATTTGCTCGAACATAATTGGAGTGGTTGCGTTTAGAATAGAGCAAAATTGTGTCGTGCTTAGAAGACAAATATGTAGAAAAAGATGCCAAAGAAGCTAAAATAAGTCTTATGTTCATGGGGTCAGCGAAAATAGTATTTATAAGTAAATAAATATTACGATTTTAATAATAAGATTTTTAATCCAAGCCTCCTTATAAAAAACGACTTTATAAATGGTATCAACAAATGATTGAGCATTTTTTGATGTTAATTGATTCTCATTTTGGTTGAAATCTCACTCAATTTGATATATTTGAGTTTTGTAATAACAAAAATATTTTTTTTTTGTTTCTAATTTAATGGTACTCGCTGGTTTTGAAAACAATAAAATAAAAACAATTATTGTAGGTCTACAGATAGCTACAGAACGCGGTTTTAAGAAGTAACATACAAGCTAATTAATCGAAAAATTAATCGGCCTCTCCAAAGAACCATGGACTCATCAATACACAAGTCCTGCTTTGGATGGTAAATGTGATCCATTGTATCATTGAAATGTTGTAGGATTGGCTTTATTTTAAATAAACGGTCGGCGGTTTGATGCTCGTTGTTTGAAAAATGAAGAAATCGAAGAAGCATTTGAAACCCATTTCTTGATATTCTGTTACGGAAATATTTCAGACCATAGAGTTTACTTGTGTTCCAATAATGTGATATACTTGGTAAAGTGATAGGCCCCATGTGTAATAATAATCCAAAAAACACTCTAAGCTCTTCATTGCTTGTATCTTTCCAATTTTTTAAACGAGATGATCTCAGCAATGATGCTTTACTAATTTCTTGATTGGCATAAAGGTTGGTTTGTTCAACCAAGTAAGTTAAAAAGTTTTCTGTTAAAAATAAATCAAAATAATCTCCAGGTGCTATACAATTTTCAGAAACATTTATAAATGGTATCCCTTTAAATGGAAACTGAGGAGGATCTTGTTTTATTTCACTCCAATCATTATCTGAAGATGTTATATTCTCACCAACGCGAATTCGTTTAGGTGCGATATTTTCAATATCACTGTCAGACTCAGAACTTTGACTGTCAGAACTGCTACTTTCATCAGCATTATCATCTAACAAATATTCATCTTCATCAGCAGAAAAATTGTTGTCACTAGATACTTATAAACTATCTAAATATTTTTCTATGTCTTCATCCTCCATTTCAACACGATAAAAATTTTATTTAAAAACAAATACTATTTAAGAAAATCAAAAACAACCTTTAATCTAAAAAATCTAAGCACGACTAAATTTTATATGTATAAAAATTCAATTTCAATAAAGCATTACTTTTTGGGGAATTCCCAATTTGATAAAACCGTTACTGTTTGTTTTTTTTGAAAAAAGCACTTTTTCCATGTGCCAAAATGAAATAATAAAGTTAATTCAATAAACCATATCGAAATTATGTTCAATATAATCGCAAAGTTCTTGCTACGAGTTATCTCGTAGTTGGCCTGTTGAGTAAGGTTTGCTACTACGAGATAACTCGTAGTTGGCAGTGAATGCGTTAACTAAAGTATTATTGCTAAAATATTATTGATGGCGGCATTTTTGATTTTGATAATTTATAATGTAGTACAACCTAGAATGCTATAATTTTGATTTTTCACTATATATAATGGTAGCAAAAAGTTACGTAGTAACGAGTATTTAACTAGTATCTCCTAATTGGTGAAAGATTATTATTATTATTGTTAATTAACAGAATAATTATTATAGAACAGGTGTTACTTCAATTAATTTATCTATAAAATTGATTTGAGTACCAAATAATAACAATAACACTTTCTTCAAGAGTGTTGTATAATTTTGTATACTATATTTAAATAAACTCAGCCACGAAAACATATTTTTATTTTTTCTCCTAAAGCATTGTAGTATACTCTTTACCTTTTAAATTATTCTCTTTTAAAAACCAATAGAAAACACTTCTGGAACATATTTCTATTTAAAACTTCAATACAATATACTTTAAATATAAAAATTATTCAATTTCTTTAAATTATTCAGTTAATCCTTGGAAATATTTCAAAAAAATTATTTTATTTTTTTTTTTTTTTTTTCAAAAAGGAACATGAATGATGAAGATTAAAATGCAAATAAAGTATCATAAAATCTAAATATTGGCACTATAAAAACTTAAAAAAAAAAAAAAAAACTCCCTACCCCCCACTTCTAAATTCCAATCGCATGAATCTTATCCAAATTCTTGTATTACAATTACAATCAAAATAGATTCATAACCTAGTTGAATTTTTAATTTTAAATATTTACAATTTGTGAAGAGGTTCATTCTTTTTACTCTTAAACTTTACTATGAGAGTTGGTTTGGGATATATAGAAAAAAGAATGGTAGTAGTTATAACGTATAGCTTTCGCTGTAAGTTAAAAATATTCTATATGTGTATTAAATATTCTTAAATATCCTTTTTCTAGTAAAATATATTGAATTATTTTTGTTATATTTTCAGAATTTTGTATGCCAAAAAAAAAAAATAAAATAAAATAAAAATAAACAAAAAATCAGAAAACTTTACAATTTTGCAATAAAAAAATGTAGTTTTAGTAAAAATGCAATTCATCGACGGAATCATTGAAGGATTGAAGTGATCAATGAAGATTTACATTAAAATGTATATGTATAATATTGGTGTTTTTATTTTATTTTTTTTTTTTATTTACTTGTGTGTAGTTTAGTGATAATTTGTACAAAGTATTCTGAGTGGAGCTTAAAGTGTTTTTAAGTGGAATGATATTTATATCTGAATCTGAATGAATTTTTCTTGTATACTAGTAGATAATACATTATGTGTATAGAAAATGAAAATGCAAAATAATTGTGTTTGATTAAAGGTATATGAAGTATATGAAAATAGAGTGGTGACCACAATATGGTATGTGATTAGTGAATTTGAACTATGACTTTGGAGGAGTGAATTGGGTTAATGACATAGAAACCCATACACTTCTGTCCTGATATTGTACATGTAGTGTTGATTGAGTGATGACGAATTCTGAATTGATGTGATTTCAAAAATGTTTAATAAATTTTTATTTGTACACGCATGCATGTCCATAGTATATTGTCGAATTGATCAGTTTTAAAATATTTGACAGTACAGTTTATTTTTTTTTTAGTCTAGATTGATTATATATAAAACTAATTCTATTTTAACAAATTAT
Source organism: Argyra leucocephala (assembly GCA_963942445.1). Lineage (NCBI taxonomy): Eukaryota > Metazoa > Arthropoda > Insecta > Diptera > Dolichopodidae > Argyra > Argyra leucocephala. The sequence goes on from OZ012677.1 coordinate 187,133,137, forward strand.
ATTAGATTTTAGATATTCATTGAATTACTTGAATTTATAGAGTGTTTTTTAATGTAATAATTAATAGATTAAAATTAAGACCTAGCTAAATGGTGTCTGGTCGTATAGAGTTATATGATAATTTTTCAGTATTCCCTTTGCTTGCATCGAGAAAACTTCTAAAGTTATTAAAAGAAATTATTTTGTTCATACAACATATTATAGAAAAATAATTGTAATTTACAACATTAAAATTAATTATTTGAATTCCAAATCTCAAAATTATTCGAAAAAGGAAAAGAATTTCAAATGAAATTAATGTGGCTTTTTTGCAAAAAGACACAAACATGGCGAAAAGTTTTAAAATAAATAATAACAGTGATTTTGACAATTCACAAAAAAAAAAGAAAACTTCTGAGAGTAATTACTACTTACCTCTACAAACTATTGATGATGACAATGAAAGCACGTGTATGGAGGACGCATGCGAAAATAATGTTGAAAACACTGATTCTAAGAAAAATGGTCCACCACCAATAACTATAATAAAACAAAAAATTTCAACAATTCACGAATTTATGAAAAAAATTGGTGTAAATGATTATTATGTCAGATCCATTTCAATTGGTATAAAACTGTATTGTAACACAAATGAATCTTACACAAAAGCACTCGACGAACTAAAAATAAACAATCTAGAGTTTTTTACATATGAATCGAAAAGCACTAAGCCACTAAAATTTGTATTATCTGGATTGGACAACTACAATTGCACTGATTTGAAGAATAACTTATTGGAAAAAGTTTTAAAATGTTTGGATATCAAATCAATAAATAAAAACACTAATTTATATAATGATTTACAACTATATATTGTATATTTAGAAAAAAATTCAATTAAGTTAAACGAATTACGTAATAAGTTTACTTATATATTCAACACTAAAGTTAGATGGGAACGTAAAACCACCAATAAAAAAATCACACAATGTTACAATTGCCAGATGTTTGGCCACGGATCACGTAACTGTAGCGTAAATACAAAATGTGCTTTCTGCGCTGGCAGTCATTCAACTACTGACTGTACAAACAAAGAAATTAAACAATGTGCTAATTGTCACGGTGAACATCATTCCACTGATAGTATTTGTGATAATAAGAAAACATATATCTCTCTTTTGGGTCGCAACAATAAAGTAAGACAAAATACCTCAGTGTCAAACAACAACAACAATGCAACTATGAGTAAAAGTAATTACAATGTACTTTTTCCAAACACTCTTTACTACAAGACAAACAGCAATAGTAACAGCAATAGTAACAACAACAACAACAATAATAGAAGCACTTTTTTCAATTCATTACCTTACAATGTTGTATGTAGATCAAACTCTTTTTGGGAGAACAACAATAGTAACACTGCTGCAAGTCTAAGCTGTCATAACAATAAAATTCCAGCAGGTAGTATTAGTAGTAATAGTAATAATAATTTCAATAGTAATAGTAGTAATAATATAAGAAATAATTCAGATCTTTTTTCTGTTGATGAAATATTAAATTTAACTAATGAATTATTAAATAAATTAAGTAATTGCAAAAATAAGGCTGAACAATTTTCGGTTATAACTGAACTTTCGGTTAAATACTTATATTCAAAATGAATGTTAGTAATAAACTAAATATTTTAACATGGAATGCTAGATCTATTCAGAACAAAAACCATGAATTGTTCAATTTTATGTTACAAAATGGTATTCATGTTGGCTTGATATGTGAAACATGGCTTAACAATAATATTATCCTAAAAAACTCGAACTTTAATATATATAGGAAAGATCGTCTTACAACAAGTGGTGGGGGTGTAGCAATAATTATTAGAAAAGATATTAAGCATAAACTAATTGAACCTTTAAAGTTGGATTTAATAGAAAATATTGGTATAGAGGTAACATTAAATGATAACAAGAAAATTAAACTTTTTTCTGTCTATTTTTCCGGCACTAAAAATTACATAAGTAGCCTGAACGTAAGAAATCTAAATAAAAATGACTTCAAAAAAGATCTACTAAAAATTTCAAGAACTACAGGTGACTTCATTATAGGAGGCGATATAAATTGCAGGCACAGAATGTGGAGATGTGCCCGGGCTAATAGTTGGGGAAATATTTTATATCAGTTATTACTAAGTGATAGGTTCACATTATTATATCCTTTTGACCATACCTATATTCCTTATAATAGTAATTCACTACCTTCTACACTAGATATATTTTTAACTAACATACCAGAATATTGCTCCCAACCTATTACAATTAATGATCTGTCATCTGACCACTTGCCGGTTACTTTAAACGTTAGCAAACAAACTATATCACATGATCGTACTTATTTGGATTTTAACAATGCAAATTGGTATCTGTATCAGAAGTTTCTTAAAATGGAACTAAATACCAATAATAATGATTCTGTTGACTATTGTTACCAAGTAGACAATATGATATCTAATTTAAACAACAAAATTAAAAGAGCAACTGAATTGGCTGTACCCATGAAAATAGTCAAGCAATACACCGAAAAATTACCTGACTATATAATAAATATAATCAGGCATAGAAACACTGTTAGGAGAAAGTGGATGCGTAGTCGTAATGTAATTTTTTATGCTCAATTACAACACTTCAACAATTTTTTAAAACATAAAATAAGTGAGTTTCGAAATATGAAATGGTCTAATACTCTTAAGCACTTGAAAAAATCGTCAAAATCTTTTTGGAAAATTTCAAAAGTTTTAAAAAATAAAAATAAATTTATAGGTACTCTAAAGGATGACAGTAACACATTTTACACGAATATTGATAAAGCAAATGCATTAGCTAAAAATTTTTATAACAAACACGCCGTGAACAACAACACAAGCGACCATGATACAAATCTTATGGTGGAGGAATCTGTAAGCAAAATTGATCAAGCTGAAATAGAATCCTTTGAACAAATTGAACTGAAATCTGTCAATGAAATATTTGCCCAATTAAAGACTAAAAAATCTGCAGGTTCAGATCACATATCTAATCTATGTATCAAAAAATTACCATTAAACGCAAAAAGATATCTAATTTTGATTTACAATTCTTGTTTAAAACTAGGTTATTTCCCGAATATATGGAAAGAAGCTCATATTATTCCGATTCTTAAGCCTGGAAAACGGATGGAGGAATTAAGTAGTTTTCGGCCTATCAGCTTACTATGCAGTTTCTCAAAAATATTTGAAAAACTCATAAAAATTAGACTGGAAAAGTTTATTTCAGCTAAAAAAATTCTTCCAAATGAACAGTTTGGATTTAGGGTAAAGCATAGTACCATTCACCCTCTTCTACGTGTCAAAAATTACATTAAATCCAACTTAGAAGAACGCAAATCTATTGGTCTAGTGGCGCTTGACATAAATTCCGCCTTTGACACTGTGTGGCACTCTGGCTTGCTTCATAAATTAGAAGTGTATAAATTTCCTATATATTTAATTAAAATCATACAAAACTTTCTTCATCAAAGAGTATTTCGTGTGATATTGAATAAAACATGCTCCAATTTGTATGAAATTAAAGCAGGAGTTCCACAAGGCTCGGTACTTGGCCCAATTTTGTACAACACTTACACTGCAGATATCCCTAGGCTAGAGTTTACAAAAATATCAGTATTTGCTGATGACACTGCAATTTACTCTGCTGGCACTAATCCCAATCACATATTAACAAACCTACAAAATTCACTCAATAAGCTCTCTAGTTATTATGCAAAATGGAGAGTAAAAATTAATGCTTCCAAAACAGTATCAATTTATTTTACGAAAAAAAGGAAAGCCTCTCTTTTACCTTCTATACCATTAAAACTGCAAAATGACGAAATTAACTGGGCCGATACTATTAAATACCTAGGCATTACCTTAGATAAAAGGCTAACCTTTCAAAAGCAAACTTCTAACACTATTGATAAAATTAACAAATGTACTCGCATGTTGTATCCCCTTATTAACCGAAAATCAATCTTATCCACAGAAAACAAATTGATACTTATTAAGGTAATTTTTCAACCAATAATGTTATATGCGGCACCAGTCTGGGGAGATTGTGCAGCTAGTCATACCAAAAAATTGCAAATTGCGCAAAATAAACTTTTGAAACTTGTATTCAATCTTCCCAGATGGTATTCAACCAAAAAGCTGCATGATAAAGCCAGCATGAATACAATTTTAGAAAAAATAAGTTATTTAACTGTAAAGTTCCACTCGGAACTGTTCATGTCAGAAAATCCTCTGATCAGAAATTTAAATTAAGTTAAAAAAAATTAGGCTAGTTTAGTTCGTACGTATAGATTTTATTATAGATAGGTTTTACTGTTTAAGTTAGCGTTAAGTTTTACAAAACAAAAATTCAAAAAGGTTTTTCATCTCCAATTTTCCTTTAAATTTATAGTATTAAACTCGAAAACTTCTAAATAAAAATAAAAAAATACAAATCAACTGTAGTAAAGATAATTATATATCTGTATCTAAGTAAATAGTTTTAAAAGAATTAATTGTACAATATATGGAGCATAATAAATAAATAAATAAATAAATAAATGATAATTTTTTGCTTATAATAATATAACGAATTAATACAACGTTTTTAAAAGTAAAATTAAAATTGATGAAAAATTTAAAATTAACAAAAAATTAGTAAAATGTTAAGCAAAACAAAATTTTTCAAAAGAGGTGATGAGCGTATTATCTGTTAGAAATGAATCCTGTTTGTTTGTCAATGATAAAAAATCGTTCTGTTTTTTGTATAAATGTAGTTTCAAATGATTTAATATTGTCTGTAACTTTAAAAATTTAGGAGTTAACTTAGACTTCCAGCTTAACTGGGTTGTAGGAATGTGCATGTTCAATACTTTCCAGTAATCATTACTACTCGATACTTTCATCATCAATACTCAATATTTTCTATTCGATACTTTTTAATCGATTATTCTAGATTCGTTAACTGAAAATTTTATTAAGGAAAAATGAAAAGCAATTTATTTGTATAGTGTATGCATTTTTTTAGTTTTTTTCGTTACTTCAATTCATTTAGTTTTTTGTTTGTTTATTTTGGGTTTTTTTTTGTATGAATAAAATAGTTTTTATATTAAATAATGAATAAAAATATTAAATTATGAAAAAAATAACATTATAATGTTTTATTATTCATAATAATTATTTTAGTTTAAAAAATTAATATCTTTGGTGTTATATTATATTTCAGTTTTTTTCTTTATCTCAGTTCAGTTTGTTTAATTAACAAAAATCAATTAACTTAAAAAACTGATATTTAATTTTTCCTAACGAACTCGATATCTATCAATCTCGAGTACCACTAAAGTATTGATCAACGAACATGGTATCGAGTATCCACTACACTATCAATCTCGATTACCATTAAAGTGTTGATCAACGAACACAATAAAAACATTAATACAATATTAACCATTTGTATTTGTTTTGATATTCAGCAGCAGTGTATACATATTTTTATATTTGCCTTAATTAACTTGCCTTGGACTTTATATGTTTGTTTCAATTTGCTTCAATTCAACAAAATACCCATTTCAATAACTACTCAACCAAATTATATCCATAAAAAGAGTATGAACTCATGTATGCATTCATTTGTTTGCACACAACAATGCATTCATATGCAAATTTGATAAACATTGTCAGAAATAGACGATAATAAGAATTTTACGTGTAAGAAAAAGAAAAAATATAGTAAACAAAAGAGAGTAACAAAAAAAGTTGGCTGAATTAAATAAATAAAGTTTATAATTTTGAAAAAAATTTTCGACAAAAATTTCGTCGAAATATTTAACAATATTATTTTCTAAATTGTATCAACTATGAATAAGATTTTTAGGTGACCTAACTACAACAGCGTTATCATATTCTTTAAATTCTGTGATTTGTAAATAGATGTTGTCCTCAGTATTATTTTATAATCGTATACCATTATAATAAATATTTAGGTTTACTAATTACTAACTCCAAATTATTACTTACAAAAATATTAATAATATTTTATATTGTTGTAATGTAATTATAATTTAATATTTTTAATAGGTATATACGAAAATAATAATGTTTAAAATGCAAATATTGAAATAATAAAAGATCAGAATTAATCATCGTATAAGGGAACAAACTAAATTAGAACTAACATTTTTTGCCACCCTTGCCTGCCTCATATAAATAATGGGAGGGAACGTAAACAAATCCAAAGGAGAATAATGAGAACGCAAAATTATTTTACAGTATAAAGCAAAAGGCAAACATCTGTTTTGTTCCTTTTCTCTCTCATAACAAATTTGGTATACGATAAGTAAATGTAAATTTTACCTCTTTTAACTAATGATATTTTGCGCGGTTTGGTATTTCTTAAAAATTAGGTTTACGTAAAATGGGAGTGTATATTCTTGTTAATATAGATTATAGATAATCTTTGCATTCAACTAAGGTGAAATTTACATATGTGTGTGTACTAATAATGGAATATGGATATTTGATAAAGTTAAAATTTGGTTTCTCTTTAAATTAACTATATATTTATTGACATTTCTATGGTGTAAAGAAGCAAAAAAAAAAAAACAAAAAAGGAATATGTACAAAATAGTGTGCAATACAAATCATTATCATTATATTTCAATCATTTTCTATTATTATTCAATTTCAATTATTTTCAATCATCATTTTCATTATATATTTTTTGTGTTTTTAATTTGGTTTCTTTTATTAATCTCTTTCTTTTATTATTTCGCTTTCTCTGACTAAGTATATGTAAATGTACGTACATGTGTCATATAGGGCTTGCATTTGTTACATACATAATCATATGGCTTAGTTTAATTGAAAATAAAATGCAAACATTATGGAAGAAAACAAAATTTGAACCTATCAGTTATCTACCACTCAGTTAGAAATTACTCTTCTCGAATGTAAAAAAAGTTTAATTTCGATTTATGCATGTATATATAATACTTTTATATGCCAATTTATGCTTAGGCAGCGTTTACACGTCGGAAGTTGGATGAGTGTTTACATTTCAGACTTTTTCTCAGATTTTATCTACGATTTTACGTCAAATATTTTTTATTTAACAGGGTTTCTTTTTATAAAGTGCGTAATTTTTTATTGGTGAAAATTTTTTAATACGTACCTAAATTAAAAAATTCAAAGGTATCTAATCAAAAATCTCCAAAAAATTTTTAAAAATATACATATTTTTATAAAATTTGTTACAGTAATATAAAATATAATTACACATTTTAAGTATGAGCAATAATAACCAAATTGCGTTAGAGTGAATTTTAGTGCCATTTGATTATATGTGTGGTTCTTTGAAAATATATTATTTTTCATTAAAAAAATATTTTCCCTAAAAAGTCGAAAATAAAATAAGGAAAAAAAAACTTTTTTTTTTAGAAATATTTGCCTTTAATTTAAGCGTACTAAAACTACAAAAATAAACTTTAGAATCGCAACTTGATATAATGTTTTCATAGCAAGTTATGATTGTAATTACGGAAAAAGCAAATTAGCCGAAATTCTAGGAAGTCTTGAGATGAGATTAAGAGATTTGGTAAAAAGTTCGGCTAATTTGCTTTTTACGTAATTACAATCATAACTTGCTATGAAAACATTAACATTTAACATTGTAAACATTTTTTCTCCTTATTTTATTATATCTTTATTTTTTAGTCTATTCTACATGTGGTGTAGTCACCTTAATATGTATACATACACTATACACATTTTTAGTTTTTCAATTCTGTTTTGTTCCCTATTCTCTTTTTTGAACAAGAAAATTTTTTTTTATTGTTAGTACTCTTATCGATACTTCGAGTTGAAACAATACCAATACACAATAGTAACAGTAGAGATTTTTATTCTTGATCAATATTCAATACTCGATATTTTTACAGAAAAGTAACCGATACTTTTATTCTTGGTCAATACTCGATACTAAGTATCGAGCAGATACTTTTCGCACATTCCTACTGGGTTGATCACTGTGTAAATGTAGCAAACTATTGTAGGTCTACTCTGAGAGTAATTTATGAATTGAAAAAACTATGTTCTGTACAAACTATTAAAACATTATACTATAGGCTATTTCAATCCAAAATTCAATACGGCTTAATTTGTTGGGGTAGTTGTACATATATAATAAATTACACCCAATACTTATTGTTCAGAAATACATACTTTATTGACATACACATACATTTTATGTAACAAAAATAGATTTGAAAACTGTTTATCGATTTAAATATCCTTCCGCTAAGGTACTTTTATTCACAGAGCGGAAAACCTTAGTAAATTTAACTTTTTTATGTGTGAAAAAAACAATAAACACAGGTATTTTTCATCCAACAGTTCGAACTGTCGAAACGACTATTTGAAAATTGTCAATTTTACGATATGCAGTTACAATTTAAATTTGGTTCAATTGAATACGTATATGGTTAACAGTTAACAGTTTTATTGTTGTTTGCTAAAGGTTATTTTTTTTACATTAAATTTTTAAATTATTAAAATGGAATCAGTTTTAAGTTAAGACAAATGCAAATTTGGTTAATTTAAATGTCCTTGCTGTTGAAATAACTTTTATTATGGTTGTTTAACAACTGTAAATATGGTTAACATAGCTTTTAACATAGATTGTTTTCTACAAATGTAGAAATTGTTAAGATTACTACAAGTTTCACTTTTTTTATAGCTGAAATAACAATACATTACAGAGTGTGCCCAAAATCCTATATAACAAATAAAGAACAAAGAACTAAAGATTCGGTTTAATTTATATTTGTTTATTATGTTAACAAAAAGTTCACAAAGATTCTTAAAAATAATATCTAAAAATAGAATTCATTGCATTTATTAATATTTGTAAACCTTTATATAATTTTAATTATTATTATTAATACATTTTTTATTTAGTAGTATTCTATTGATAAGTTTTCCACCTTTTAGGGTTTACTTTAAATAAAATATAAATAATTCACAAATTAAAATTAAATCAAAAAACAAATTCACAGCTCCACAGCCTTAAATAAATAAGTAAAGTATTAATAAATAGTATAAAATTAAAAAATTAAAAATAAAATTATGAATTACATCTATGTTTTTAAAAACACAAGCACTTAATATTTGTTTACATTTTAATACTCTTTTAATAAAAATAATAATTCACAGCTTTATCAAATGAAATTAAAAATCAAATGAAGCACATTGAATCGTGATCTATTTATGAAGTTCAAATTACACAACATAGATAAATTTAACATCATTCATAGTGTTTTTGAACATAAATGCAGTCGATTTTACATTTTTAAGCGAAAGAAACTATTTTTGTTGTTATTTTTACAGTCGAACATGTTGGTCTAACAATTTGTTTATTAGATTGATGTTGTTTGATGTGGATGTTGTTCAATACTGTTTAACAACATTATGAATGTACATTGTGTGCATTTACATTGTTTATTTTAGTTTGTTAATTGTTATATTAACAATTTCTTACTGTAACATTTTACAATATCAGAATTGTTATACTGAAAACATAACTGTTGAAATTAATTTGAAGAAATTGTCATATATGGAAAAAACTGTAACAAACAAATTTTTAAGTCCTTTTATGGTAATTTTGAAAAAATACATGAATTGTACAGTTTGTGCAGTTTACTGTCAAAATTACAGTGCACTTTTCGCTCAGTGTTGTTACAAAGTTCTAAAATTTTTTTTTTATTAGATTCGGCTATTTGAATTTTAGAAACCTAGACCAATACAATATACGCAATAACAAGAATACAATGTGCCTTGTACCATAGTTTAGAACTGTGGTATCTTGCGTAATTTTCATTTTATATTTTCATGTCGTTTGTTTAATAAATTGCCGCTTAACATAAGAAAACTCAGATTACTAAATATTTTTTGTATAAAAGTAAAATCATGGTTATTATGTTTAGAATATTCTAGCGTTGAATCCCTTTTTGATGTACTTAGTTAAAGTTCTTAATTCCTGTTATAATACTTTATTTGTTTATATATATACTTTGCTCCTATCTTCTTAATTTCCCTTTTCCCTCATTATTTACCAAGCTCAGATCAAGGAGTTTTTTTCTCTCAAAAGTATGAATTGTTAAATTTTTTACCTAATTTTAACCTAATTTTGCCATTGCTAACATTGTTTGTGATTAAAAAAACTAGGGGCCCCTGTTGAGTAATTATATTTCAAGTTGAAGTCAAATTTAAAGTTTTTAAAAAACAGTAATTTACGTACGGACATAGACTTCGCACGATATAGCTAAAACCACTCGTGTTTAATAAAAAGTTTTGTGGTTAGTAAGTTTTATTTAAGACACATAAATACACGTCCCTCATATACTGCTTCGTTTCCGATATATTCTCTATAGTAAGAAGCATTTAGTGATAAAATTACTAAAAATAAAAAGTTTTGTTATTAAAGTACGTATATATATACCTAGATAATACATAATTTTAATAAAAACTATATTATTACTACAAATATCCAAAATTTAGAGACAGTTACTTAAAAACATAAAAATGAAGAATTCAAGTGACCTACTATATCAAAATGAAGTACTCTAAGTCTACTATATAAAAATGAATTTGCTAGTCATATGAACAATTCAACTGATTTTTTTTGTTTTTGCTTTTTTATATTTTTTATTTGAGATGAATCTTTTTCTTTGTTTTTTTTGGCATATGTACATAGATTCATTCGCAAGTACATAATGTAAAATATAATAACTGATTTGTTTGCCTTTGTTTATTATTTTAATAAGATCTCACATATGCATAATGTATTTGCTGAATAATAAAATCATATGAGTACAAAATTTTCAACTGTGTGCGCATTTTTGTTTTATATACAATATTATATATTATATATATTAGAAGTTCAATAAGGAGTAGGAGAATCGAAATAAAATAAAAAGGTGTCTACTGCGCAAGACCTTAAATGCTTGACAATTATAATTATAGATTATTTTGTTTTTGTAATATAAATTTAAATTAGTTTTTTTAATGTAGTATATTTATTTGTGATTACCTCACATAATAGAAAATAGCATTTTATTTGTAAGCAAAATTAACTTTTAAAAAAATAACAAGGTAACTCGATTCTATTTGTTAAATTAACTAAGTCTAGTCTTCCTACATTTTTGTCTTAAGTATGTAATTTGTAAATTTAATGTAATTTATTTTTATTGTAAAGCGTAAAATATGAAATGTAAAATAATAAATAAAAATAAAAATAAATATCTGTATATACTTACAGACAGCTGGACTGCAATTAAAGCACTAGAATCGGTAACCATCAACTCAAAGATCGTAATGAACTGCTGCAGTTTTTTCAACGATCTTGCGAAACAGTTTAACATACGGTTATGTTGGGTGCCAGGATACAGTGAAATTCTGGAACATTGAAAGGCAGATCAACTTGCTACAGAGATAATAAAGAAAATATGAATAGAATAAAAAATAATGGTAAAAACAAAAGAAAATATAGCCGAGTGGTAAAGCACACGAATGTAGTAATGTAGCGGCCGAGAAGTACAACCTTATAAATCCGTGAGAGCCGACACATTTTTAAATTGCCAACAATGAATCAACCATATTTATTTATTTATTTATTTTCGAGCTTAAATCAAGCAAGTTACAATATATACTAATAATTACAATTTTGGTTAAATTACATATAAAATTATAATTTAAGAAAAAAAAAATAACAATATCGGATCTAATATAATATAATAATTTAATAAATATATACATAATAATTAATAAACAATAAAAAAAATAAAATATACAATATGTATACAAAAATATATACCAAATAATTACTATATTACTCCAAAAAGGGTCTGTCAGTTGGCCTGCAGACTTATCTGCAAATCCACTATTGTATAAATAAATAAAAAAATTAAACAAAATTACACAATTTAACTTTGAAGTTTTTTTGTTTTTTTTAGATAGAAGCAAATCATCAAAATAGTCTTCTACTTCTGTTCTTGAACCGGGGAAGAAGGGCGTGAAGGACTGTGTGCCGACTTTAACGCACTAAAAACTACCATCCTTTTGTTAAAATTAAAACTAGTCTTTAAGACTAACCATTAATACAATTTTGACTCTATTATTTCAGATATCTTTGATCAAACAAAATTCCATTAGGAATTATTGTAAGATAAAAATTTTTATCCACAGTTCGAACGGTTTCGTTCGTTTAAGTCTTCTAACAAAATTTTGATAGTCGGGTAAACGTGAAACTTCGACATTGACATGTTGAAAAAGACGACTTTTATGTCGTGCCAATTTTTTTATTTCGTCTTTTATGAGAGGAACCCCGATTTCCCTATGAATATCAGAATCGCGAACAAACTATGTGCCATTGAAAATGTTTCGCAATACTTTATTTTGGAATGTTTGAATACGTAGTTGTTTAGCACAACCCCATATTTGAATCCCATATGCCCAGACTGGCTTTAATAGCTGATTGTAAATCAAAACTTTGTTATACGTCGAAAGTGTAGATGTTCGCCCATTTAGCCAATACAAATGTTTGCATTTTAGATCCAGTTCTAGTATTTTTTTCTTAACATGTTCTTTCCATCTAAGCTTTGCGTCATGCAAAGATATTTTACAGAATTTTGATATGGTATGATGACATTGTTTAATCTTACTGCAATCAAATTTTTTATTTTTAAAGTTAACGTGCGTGGATTTTGCTGCATTCAATTTAATTCTCCACTCTTTGCACCAAATGGAAATTTTGTTATTGGCTTTTGCAATTTATTTGTACCTTCATTTATATTTTACCGACTGTTAATATAACTGTGTCATCTGCAAAAGTAGCTATCGTCGCATTTTCTATCTCTGGAATATCACAAGTGTATAGTAAATATAGTATGGGGCCTAGTGTACTACCTTTTGGTACTCCTGCGTTAATATTTTGTATAGCAGAGTAATCTTCTGCTTGTTTAATTTGAAATAATCGCTTTGATAAATCGAGATGAGATCAGTTCGACATGTGTTTGAGCAAGCGACGCAGATAAGCCCTTCATACCATACTTTGTCAAAGGCTTGCGCAACATAAAGACAATTTTCGATAACGTCAGTTATTCTATGGACTTGTTCTTTGAAGTAAGATTTAAAAATAAATATGGATAACGGAAATTTTCTACAAGGTACAAAAAGCAGATAAATTAAGTAAAATTAGTGATAAATAAGAGATTAAATCAGGTAATTAGGAAAAGTAGATCTAATGTCAGAACACTAACATGGTTTATCGCTGAAGACGGTCCCATTTCAATAAATATCGGTTGGTCAGATTGGTAAGTGCAGCACACACAAATGCAGATTTTTTTCGCAGGATGAGGAAGCCTCCTATTATCTTTAATTTGAATGCGATAATATAGATCGAGAAATATATAAATATTTCCAGGTGCAACGTGTATGCATAATTCAGAGATTGGCATTAGACAAAAACATTACATTACTAAATAAGTAATAAAGCAATATAGATAGGAAATGGAAAAAATCAAATTTTTATACCTACAGTTCTAATTTGTAAATAAAAACATATTTTTATAACTATATAGATTTTAACTCATATATTTTGCCATCTAAATTATATGAGTATTCCAAATTTTCCTCATGAGATTCGTTTTCTATAAATAAATATTTTTGTTTTCGGGTTATAAAAAATAAAAACAAACTCAAAGAAAAAATACATTCACTAAAAGAACAAAGTATCTTGAGTACTTTATTGGAATTTATTTCTACTTGTTTTATATTTTTTTTTTATTTTTATTTTATTTTATATTTTACAAATAGCGTACCCATGAATAACAAATGAAAATTCCAATGCGGTAAAAAGATTTTTCCAATTAAAGAATATATAGAATCATCAATATTTTAAGTTATTTTAGTTATTTAAAATTATTTTTAAGAGCAAACAACTTACCCAACTTCTAGTATAGATTATTATGTATGTATCTATATATATATAAATGTTCGCTAACAACACATTGTTTGATTGGTGGTAGCTGTATTAGTACAGTAAGTATAGTTTTAAGTAAAATTTTGTAATGAAAATTCGAGTTCAAACTCATTGTATATTTATGACCGAAAAACATTATGTTCTTTTATTTTAAATGTGGAGAATTAGAAATTTGGTTATTTTTTGTTTTATAAGTACAGTCAGTGTCAAAATTTGATTTATTTGATGTAAAGGAGTAGGAAAATGGAATCGTATAGAATATGAATGTAACTTTGTAGATAGTTTAGTGTGACTAAATAACTATCTTCTGTCACGAAATAGCATTGAGTATGTGAAAATAGCCTCTTTAGATCAGTAGTTATCAAGAGCAACATGGAGCAGTTTTGAATATGTAAAAAAAATCATAGAGAAATTTCTTTAAATTATGATACTGAATAATAATAATATTGCATTTGTTGATCATCCTAAAAATTTGGGTGTTGTATTTAATAAAACATTAGGTTGGTCCGATCACATTATTCGAATGTTGGACTATATGCTTCGAGTATTTTAAGAGTTTATAGATATTGAAATCATATATAATTTGTTTTGACAGGTTGAATTTCATCCTCATAGTTAAGTATTTAGCATTTTATTTTAGTTCTAGTTTTATTATAATTTGTAAATTTAGTTTGTTTTGCTTTTATTTTTGGATTTTATTAGTTTTAGTATTATTGTCATATTCTATACACTTACTTAGATTATACAAATTGTAGAGACTAGTCGTCTCATTGTATATCGAACACATACAATATAAATAATTAAATAGAATTAATCAAAGCTGAACTAATAGAAATTAAGTCAATATATCGTAGGCTGCATTCCTATATATCTAATCGACCAAAAGCAAAATGTTTAGAAAAGTGATTTTTTAAGTTTGACGGAAATTTTGACTGGAAAAAGCAAAAAATAATCAAACAAAATTTGGATTTTAGACATAGTTTTATAATTTTACTATTTTGAAATATCAAAATAATATATTTAAAAAAATGTTAGTATGTATAGTGTAAAGTTTCATATGTGTTTGGACATTTGGGAATAAAATGGGTCGGTTAGGTACTTAGGAATACAAAATTTGTACGACTTATCAGTACAAACTGTAGTTTGGATAAATAGGTACAACTTGAAGGCCTAAAAAGCAGCAAAATACAGGTTGTTTGAATAAATCAGAAAAAAATATTTCGAAAGCTATTAGAGATACCTTTATTTTGACTACAAATAGAGCATGGTAAAAACGGTATAGTACATTGAAAAGTCCATTTCAGAAAAAAGGAATGCAGCCGACGATATTTAATAAATAATGAAAAGTAGCATTTAAATAATTTGAAAAATGTCACACTTATTTGAATCAAATATTGCGGAAGTTCTAAACCGAAAAATTCCGAATATTATAGGTTTATATGACGCATTTGAATAGGACGTATATCTTAATAAAATTATTCCCGATTATTTGATTTTAACCCATCCATCCAAATGGCTCATATAGCTATTATAGATGGTTATAGGTTGATAACTAGAAGTTACTATTTCAAATCCTGCTGTACAAGTCAATCATTAATTTTATTGTGATTTTGTAGTTAGTGTTTTGATTTTATCCAGTTGATTCTGTCGTTTTGCAATCACTATTTGAATAATCATCAAATATCATATATTGTTATTTTTATATTTTACATTATTATTTTTAAATATTACAAGAACTAATGAGACGATTAATTTGATTTACAATTTTATTTCTCTACATGATATTATTGTCCATTAATGATATATAATATATCTAGTATGAAGGGCTTTTCATAAATGCATAAGGCAATACATTAATCTCGTCATGAGTTCATAAATGTTTTATACATTTGTTTACAGTTCATAAATTACATTGCAACAATCATATGACACAAAATTCATTAGCAAAACAAAATCAGCTACGTATTGTGAAATTTAATACTGAATTTGGTACAAAAATTTCTCTCTTGTCAGTTTTGTTTCTTAGATTTTGTTTTTAGAGATATATTTGTTATTTTTAATGCATGAAGGACAAGATAATATCAAAATAAATTGTTCAATTTTTAGGTATTATTTATATAGGTATTTTTCTTAACTTTTTTAGGTATTTTAAATCTTCACCCAAAATTAATTTGAAATTATAAACAAAATTGAAATCAATGAAAACTAAATTTTAAAATTCGTTTTCATAAACACCAATAAATTATTGTACTGTGAGCGTTATTAACTAAAATCATATAATTATAAGTCAGCCATGTGTGTATAATGCAAATTGTCACGTCATACTGCGTTTATGAAAAAGCCTTAGTTTATCAATCACATAAATTTTTTCCTAAAATTGCTTCCCCCTTGTTCGAACTGCTTTTTTTTTATTCATATCAGCTTTTGTTATAATTGCATACTTGTGGGCGGAATACGTTAATTGTTGTTTTTAGATCTGTCCTTAATTTCAGAATATATTTAATGTTTTATTTTTTCGGACAACATGTTTTTTTTCTTATATTCGACCAATTTTTTTGATTCATATCAGCTTTTGTTATAATTGCATACTTCTGGGCAAAATATGTTAATTGTTGTGTTTAGATCTGTCCTTAATTTCAGAATATGTTTAATGTTTTATTTTTTCGGACAACATGTTTTTTTTCTTACATTCGACCAATTTTTTTGATTCATATCAGCTTTTGTTATAATTGCATACTTCTGGGCGAAATACGCTAATTGTTGTTTTTAGATCTGTCCTTAATTTCAGAATATGTATAGTGCTTTATTTTTTCTAACAACATGTTTGTTTTGTTATATTCGACCAAAATATTTTCTTCAGAATGAGTCGAAGGCATATTAATTATTATGCGCCGAAGACTGAAAAAAGCTTAGATGCATGGACATTCACATATATAATCGTGTTTTGCCATCAGTCCAATATGGTATAGAAATTATTTCATCTGGCTATAGTAATCAGTAGAACCTGGGCCCAAACCACGTTCAAGATATGGATGTTGTTGAATCTAGATATGGATGTTGGATCTAAAAGGTTTTTAGAATTATTCTTTTTAAATTAATTTTGAATAGAATTTAGTTATAACTTAAAATAAATGAAAATATGCTATGAAGACGAAGTTACTCTGCAATTGATGTAGTTTTTCTCATATAAATAAGCTTGATATATCAAAAATTCAATAAAAAGAAAAAACAACATATTTTTTGTGATTGTATAATATGCCGAACCTCTGTGTAAAACTAATTACTAATTAGACTGTTCGTCCTACAGTATTGGAATTATTAAAATAAAAAAAGCATGACATTTCATCCAATAAGACAAATTTCGACGGCGTAGAATTTTTTATATTCGAATTAGAATTCATATATCAGAATGAAACTTATATCGAATTTTTATATGAACTTGAAATACGATGGTATTCTATTCTTATTTTTTTCATACTGTCAAATTTGATTCTTAGAACAAACACACAACACAAGACGTTTATTAGAGACTAAATCTTGCTATTTTCTTCTTGAAATCACATCAGAATTCAAAATGTCATATAAATTGTCATATTTAGTAGCTTTTAGATATATTTCTCATTCTAATCTCTCTTATTTAATCATGTCAGGTTTTTGCTGTAATTGCCGACTTCTAGGCAGAATAGAAGTTGACATACGGAAATACAGAATGTGCACTAGTATTTTACTGTACCCAGTTATTGCAGTTGCTATACTCATTGTTAGTTTCTTTTTTAAGACTGAACCTATTGAATATGGATTAATAGTATGAATACATGGACGAATGATGAACCAAACTGTTTATAATATTATAGACGCATTATTCGATCAAAGATTCTGAACTATCATTCAGTTGAAAACAGAACTAATTCAAATATTCTGTATATGGAACATGGAATGTACGAACATTCTTGTAAAATATTTTAAAATTAGTTATTTGTGTTTTTTTCCCGTTTTGTTTCAATTCGAATTTTCAACATGAAAATGTTAAAAGATTGAATATATATTCTACTGATATTTTTTTGATATTTGTGTGTGTGTTTGCATGCAATGTTGTGAATAAATTTGCGTGAATTGTCAAATAAATTTATTGAATTGTAAATAATAACATGATATCACTATATAGGATGTATGGCGTTATATGATAATGGTAAGTGTAATATACTGATTGAAGAACATTTTCGTAATATTGATGATGATGACACTATATTGATATTGATTGTTATTTATATTACTCTAGGTATATAATATTCTGTTTTTTGATTTAAAGTATGGATGAATGATATGAGTACATTTGGAATTGATAGAAACAATTTCTATATTAATTTAAATATTTTTGTTTTATTCATTAAGATGTTGTACTGAAAGTGACATTCACAGTTTTTTGAAAGAGTGAAAAAATTAAATTAATAAAAACAAAATAATAAAAATGTTGTTTCATTGTAGTAAGTATGAGATATTCGAATGTAATATATGTAAGGTTATTTTTATTTAATTATTTAGTGTGTTCACTGTTTCAAATTTAAAATTTGGCGAACCATTTTGTTAGTATTGGGAGGTAAGGGTGGGATTGACTAAGTTGAGTAGTGATCAAGGGTCTAGCATGACTATCTGGTAGCATTATAGTGTACAGTTTTTAAACACGAATTTCATGGTATTTCTTATTTTTTAATTTGTATTTTGAAATACTCTGCTTGTGTGTTTTATCTGTTGCGCTTGTTAACTACTACGATTTCAATTTTGACTTTATCAGTTGCAGTTTAAAGCAAACATTTGGTGATTTTATTGAAAATATTGGAAATAATTACAATGTGGAAAACTACATATATTTAAAGTAATCTGGCCTGTTTTAGATAGGTTCGTTTTTTTTATATTGTGTTGATAAATCATTCTCAATCGAAAAATCAAAGTTATGCGAACAAACATAACCAACTTCTTAAATCTACCTAAACAAATCTTCAAAATTTAGATAACATAGAGCAGCTGTAGTTATGCATTACTGTAGTAACAAGAAATTTCTAAATTCAAATTGCACTTAAAAGTATTCATGTTCTGAAGTTTCATTACTTTAGACATTATGAAGTTAAATTAAAGTTAGTGAAAAAAGCATGAACTGAAACAGATACATGTAAAATAATAAAGTATAGTTATACGCATGAAAATAGATTTATTGCTGTAGTAGTTTTGATTCCGAATCAAAAGTGTCTAAACTGAACTTGAAATGAAAAATCCATAATTTCTTCAAATTGTTAGCTCGATTTATTCATCATCATATTATTATTAATCATTGATCCTGTCGCTCCGCGTTGGTCCATCAACAAGCTTTATCCACCGAACTCGGTTTTGGGCTTCAAGTGACTTCATTTCATTCCAAATTTTTCCACATGTGCTTGCTTTATTCATTACTGTTCGGCGACACGTTGTTTTTGGACGATCACGCTTTCTTTAGTCCTGTAGATTTCATTCAAGAGCTGCTTTTGCAAAGTCTCCTGTAAGTCGACGAAATGTGTAGCCGATCGATTTTCATTTCCTACATTCTGGTTCCTTCACTTGTTGTTCGTTCCCACGAGTTCCTTGTTGGAAATTTTCTCTGGCCAGTATGTTCAGAAAGTCCATGTCAGACATTTGTTAACAAATATGCGACATGATTCTTTCTTGTGTTTTCCATATTTCGCATATATATATAACAACTGAGAGAACGTTAGACTTGAAGAATTAAAGTTACAGATTTTGTGAGATGTTTGAAGATCTCCAAAATAGTTTTTCAAAACACCACATACTGAGCATGCCTTTCGGATACGGCTTTCCACATCCACGTCGCCATCAATAGTAATAAAACTGCCAATATAGTAGAATGACACCTCTCAGATAGCAGAATGATCACCTCTTCTACATTTTCATCACCAATCTGTAAGTTGCAAGGAACTGCTGTGTTGATTCACATCAGGTTTTATTTTATTTATCAACAATCCTACTTTCTCCGCATATTTGATTAGTAACTGGTTTGTTTGCCATGTTGGTTTTGGTGGTAGTGAGCAAGCAGATATCATCTGCAAAATCGTGAAGATCTCTTGTAAGAGTCCATCTAAATTTTTTTGCCACCACGATTTATTTTCTTCAACACCCAATCAAAATTAAAACAAAAGAGTAGGAGGGATAAAATACACATTTTTTTCTACCCCGGTGTGAACATTGAAAGTGTCCCCAGTTTTTCTTCTATGCAACAGACTTCACTTAGCACGCTGTTGACTATTTTAATGGGTACTTCATAGTTAATGATAATGGTCCACATAAAATCACGCTTGTTTGTAGTTGACAAATAGAATATATAATGGTGGCTGCCATTTCACGGCCTGTTTAACGATGAGTTTTAAGGTTTGGTGTGATCTATCTTCCTGGCCTGAAACTTGCTTGATCATTCCTAAGTTGCAGCTCAAGGTCTTTAGATAATCGCTTTTAGATCATAATGGACATTATTTTATTGATGACATTGAGCAACGTGATCAGACAGTGAGATCTAATTTTTTGTAGGTATTTTAATGACTAAACCATCTTTCCAATTTTTTGGAATATTTTCTGATATTTAAGCTTCTTCCATAATTGCTGACAGGGTCTCAGCAAACAAATTCGGTGTAGTTAAGTTCAATTTATTAAACATTGATAAAAACTTAAGAATTAGTTTTGTACTAAAAAGTGATTTCTGTGGAAAAGTCAATGGAGAATTTTTGTCAATTTTTGCTTTGCAAAAATTTTAATTAAGATACTTTTGTTCCAAAAAATGTCGTTCATTTTAGTTAATTAAAAATTATGTTATGTCCCATGTCCCAGGCATGCGAGTATTGATTTAGTATGGCCTGTATTAGAATATTTTGTTATGTCAAATTATGTCAATATATTTCGCTGTCACAAATTGATATTGTTTGTGCTTTTAATTCAAATTATTTAATTCTTTTAACCCCTTAATATTCGTATTAAGATGCAGGTAAGATAAAAATGTTTTCTATTTCAATTCTCAGAGTTAGTACGTTTTAAAATTAACTCCCACCAGCAACTAAAATCATCAGATAAATCATCATTAGAAACTATAACTTTGATTTCGAATATTTAACGTAGTATTTTGTATTTACATATCATATCAAACTTACATATTTAGCTAGTCTAAGAAATCTAAGGAGTCAGGCAGTCTAACTATTTATACCCCTGTCTCTAAATAGGAAAGTTCGCGTCTTCCTGAACTGCTTACGAAACTGAAATAAAAATTTCATAAAATGTATTTTGTAACGTAAAAAGCAAATTTATCTTTTCATACTCATATAACAATAATGGGCATTAAAGGGTTAATTAAAATTTTAACATGAAGTGAATCACCAAAACATCTGAATTTGATTAGATTATTCAAAAAGTGTTTACATACCTCATATTTGACTGTGCTTGGTTAAAATATACACTTAAATCTCATCATGCTGTACTTACAACACAATTCACTACTATTCCAAGTCACTATTTACTGGTGTCGGGACAAAATTACACAAGATAGAATTACATATGGGCAAAATTTCACATTTAAAAAAATTACATATTTAAATTTGAATAAAAATTTAAAATTAGTTTGTTTTGTTATGAAGGTGCTTATAATTTTAAATTTATTAAAATCGCCATATGAGCTATAATTTGCATATTGTTTTTTTCCTATATATTTTCTGCGCTTACCTACCTGTTTTGTCCATATATAATTTTGTTATAACTCAAACACCATAGTCTTGCAGAAAATGCAATTTAAGTTTTTGCAAATTTAAGTTATTTAAAACAATGATTTTTTTACCAAATTCGATAAAATTTGAGCATACATTAGATTTTTGTGCCAAATTTATATAAGCATACATTAATAGTGGTTAATATAATAATATTATGGAGATTTAGGCAAAAACAACTTTTTGCAGAAATTTGCTTGATAACTTGAATTATCAACATAATGCTTAGATTTTTCTTTGCTAATATGATTGACAAAGAGAGTTAATAACTTATTGCACAAACTTTTACGATATTGTTTTGGTTTTAAGTGTAGTTATACATCTATTACATGGAAAATGCATTCATATAAAAATTAGCAATTTTTAATTTCCTATAAATATAACCTTTTCAGAATTTCATGGAACAAATAAAAAATACGATAAGTTTATATTATTATAATTTATTTCATATGGGAATATTGAATATGGGAACTAAACATTTCTTCATATACATAATAAAATTATAAGAAAATAACAATAACTTCAGTCATAATAATTCAGAGTTAATCAAATTAGTTTTTATTACACAAATTCATATCACATAAATTATAAATTATTCCGATTCATCATCAGAATTGTCCTCAACCGTAAGAATTATGATAAAACCTAGGAATGTAATTTTCCTTGCATAAAGTAATCAAATCCTTCTTTTTTTTTGTAGAAATTGGCAAAGACGATTTATAAAGTAAATTCAACTCGGTTTCATATAGATTAATTTTTAATATTTCCGTACTTATATTTGATTCATGCAATAAATGGATCTGCAGCGTCGACTCTAACTTCTTTAATTTTACCGTAAATATAGCTTTAATTTTTTTACTGTGTTCTTGGAAAATGTTAAAATTATAAAAAATCTAACTGAACCATTTCTATAATTTGATAAGGTGCTCCCTTAATTTTAGCATTTCTAATTAGTGCGTACCAATCACTAATCTTTCACTAATCTCATTTTCTATTCTGGCATGAACGTTATCCCCTTCATTTTGGATATGCCCTTTATCTAAAAATCTGTGTATAATGGAAATTTTGAATTTGTAAGAAAAGTATGAATATGCTTTCAACCTTTAATTTGAAAAGGCTTTGTTTAACAAAGTCCAAATGTTCAAGGTGTCTAACAATATTTTCTTTTTTTTTCTTCATCGTTCATATTTTCAAAGGAAGTACAATCATTCCACTGGTCAGATTTAGGAACAAAAAATCCAATATTCTGAATTATTTTCAGTATTGAAAATATTCCTATATTGGCGAAGGGTGGCTCTTTGTTATGTTTTATGCGGAACATTTACGAATTTTCTCATTGTCTCTTCATCTTTATCAAAAACAACAGCTGTTTGGTTAATAAGTTGCTTGCTGCTGGGTTGAAATGCTGGTTGATACAAAGAAATAAGTTTGTTGATTTAAATTTTATTTCTAATTTGAAACATGTAACAATATGTTTTGAATAAAGTTAACAAAATTTAATTAAAACTTACACTTTTTAAGATTTAAATTGGCTCTAGCAAACTTTAAAATTTTTTGTGCTCGCGATGACAAATTGATTCGAAAACATTATGACAGAGCACAAAAAACTCCAGAAAATGGTTTAATATCGCATATATTCTACCACAACGAGGAGTACATTAAAAAGACAATGCTCACAGGCTTTATAGCCCCTGAGCACTTTATCTTTTTGGATAAAAATGGTTATATTCAGAACCAAAATCATGTCCCTACACTATATCACTATAGTAGACGGGCCACATGTAAAACTATAGAGTATAACCTGGGCAACATTAATGGAGAAAATTTGAGATATGACATGTCTATACCGAACAAAGATAAATTTATAAAAAGAGACTATTGGTGGTTGGAAAACACGTATAATTAGCACAAAGTACTACAAATACATATTTTTTTTATCGTTTTAACTAGGTTTAAGCAGTTTTAGTTAGGTTTAGTTAGGTTAGTAGGATTAGTTAGGTTAAGTTTTATCTTAAATAATACGAGAATATATTAGTTTTTACATCCCAGGTTTTTTCTAACAGATTTATATAAGAACTTAAGTAAATTAAAACTAAATAATAAGAATAATAATAAGAATAACTATATAACATAAATTAACATAAAAAGCAAACTATTATTTTACATGTTAATAATATTATCACAAAAGCTGTTTTTTGTAAACTTTATCTAGGCTAAGTAATTATAAGATTGTACAATGGGTAAAATAAAGTTTAATAAAAAAAAAAAAAAAAAAAAAAGATGACATTATTTATTTTATTAAAATCTTCGAAAAACACTATTTTCAAATAATATGTAATTACAAAACAAATGATTATCGTTTCGCGCTTTTTTTTGACAAGCAATATTAATAAAAAAAGTTCCATGTCTAACGTTGCTAAACACACTTATTACCAATATTGACAATATGTTTTTGCAAATTATGTTGATAAATTAAGTTAGCAACTGAATGCAAATTTTTATTGGATGTAAGAAGTTGTTAACTCTATTTATAATAATATATTATCGGGAAAATTTCAAATACGGCGTCAAACTGAATATGTTGTTTTTTGTTCTCAAAGTCGTAAATTTTACGATATCAGCACGGGGATTTTTTTATTCAATAGATTAACTTACGGCTAGTTTATTTATAAGTATACCGTAATAAGTTCACATTTCGAGTTATCAACATATTCCTTGGATGGGTCGATGTGTAATTTTGTCTTATGTAATTTTGTCATGTAACCCTATTTACTATTTAAAAACTTCTATTTTCGGTGTCAGCTTTTGCTGGTGATATCAGTAATTGTATTTAAAATTATAAATTAAAAAATATTAAATTTAAAAAATCTCCTACATACAAAATTTGCCTATTTTATTATAAAAATCAATTTTGTATTCTCTCATTTAACAAACCTAGTTAAATGGATGGAAATGACTGAATTACGACTAGACATATCGGAATAACTAAATTGATTTCTTTTTATAAATAAATTTCAAAATTAAATTTTCATATTATTTTGTTTATTAATATGCATTATGAAAATATTCATGACACAATTGTAAAATTTTCCATATAATCTGCACATAGGAAAAAAAAATTAAAAACAACATATAAAGGTACCTACAGGAAATGAAAATGAAATAAAAAAAAAAAAATGTTCATCATAATCATTAGAGTTACTATTTAAATACTGAATTTTGGGTTTGAAATTTGTAAAGAAATTATGACGACGTGTCGTATATCGTTGAATAACACAACATCAGAATAATAAATATTAACAAATACATATATACAAAGGTTGGGTAGGTAGGTATACCTATCATATTTACAATTTCATCGTGATGATTTGAGAAAATATCAAAGTGTTAAGATTTATTTGCATTGTGCTGTGAATGTGAATGATGTGTGTACAATTGAATGACGATAAATGCGAAATTAAATCAAATTATGATACTTTAAAATATTCGTTGTTGTTGTTGTTGCTGTTGAAAATAATGTCAATATTCGATTAAAAGTATATTTGTTAATACAAAATTAAATTTTTATACCTAATTTAATTTATAATATTTTGGGATATTACAAATATTATTTTTAAACTAAGTACATATATATTCAAATATGTCGTTACACTAAGTCTAATACATTAGTTTTAATATTTTTTTTAAATTGAAATTATTTAATAATGATGTAATATGCATGCAAGATATTATGATGAATTAATAAAACATATGGTTTTTTCTTTATTTATTTCTAAAATTCTAAATGTGCAATAATCAGTTTATTATTAACTTTGATAAGTGATGTTGACTGTTGTTATGATTGTGTTAGTGCAAATGACGTAAATATTTCTTGAATAAGTCAAATAAATTCAAATAATTATAAAATAATATATTGTATCACTGTGCTAAATGTAGAAGATTTCCTCTTCCTCATAATAATTCTCTTCATACTCAGAAATTATGTAATTTTAACGAAATGTATAACTGTTCCGCAGGTTGTTTTAAAGTTGATTGTGTTGATTCCTTCAAATATTCAGGTGTTATAACAGATTCTAAGTTAGATTGGTCAATTCATACACGAATTTTGAGTAAGTATTTTCATTTAGTTGTTAGACAGTTTTATCACCTTAAGCAGTTCTGTTCTTCTAAGCTGCTTACGTCTGTATACTATGGTTTATTTAATTTTAAATTACAATATGGAATTGTTAATTGGGGTGGTACTTTTAATAATTATCTTAAACCTTTGTTAATACAACAAAAGTGTGTTATCAGACTAATTTTAAAAAAACATCGTAGGGAAAGCAGCTTCCCTTTATTTCAATGTTTGAATATTTTACCTCTGAAGCATCTTTTTTACTTCCGAGTCCTCAAAATATTCTTTAATAGAAGTGGTTCCTTACGAAGTAGGTATTCTGAAATATATAATCTGAGAATCAACAGCAGAAGATTAGCTATCATACCTCCTCATAATGTACATAATTTTTTAAGCTCATTTTTAGCAATTGCACCTCGGCTTTATAATTTATTAACCCCACCTTTAACTAACAATTGTTATGGTTCTAAATTACTCAGTTTGGTTAAACTCTAGCTTTTTAATTTCAATCATGATCAAGTAAATGACTTAGTACGCATAGTTACGTAAATTTTTTGTATTTAATTAAACTTAATTGTTTTTTTTTTAAGATATTGGTTTTTATTTTTAGATTTTTTTTAATAGGGCTATAAGCTCTTATTATCGGTTTTTATTCGTTATTATTGTTCTATTTTTATTTTGGTCAAATATTTTTTTTTTTTGTAACTACACTCGCTACTGCATGCTTTTTGCATAGAGTGTTTTTAGCTTTTATTTTTATTGTTTGCTTAATTTAGTATATAATATTTTGCTTTTGTAGAACACTTTTCTTTTCATTATTTTATAATTCTTAATATATAATTATAAGTTTAATTTGATATTTTACTATCTAACTTTATTTTTGAATACAATTTTATAAGTTTCTTTTTTCCTTTTGTTCTTATGATTATATTAAAATAATTACTTACTTAAATTTGTTAATTTTGTTAATTGTGTAGTTTATAAATTATGTTTGAAATTATTTTGTATTTTTTTATTTATTCTCTTAAATTTTTTTTTTTAAATTAAAAAAATTTTTTTTATATTAAAAACCGCTTGTCTATAGAACAGTTATATATTAGTTAAACAATGAAATAAAAATAAAATAAAAAAAAATAAAAAAAAAAAATTAATTTGCGTGAATATAAATTTTTAATTATTTTATAAAAATTGCATTTTACATTGAAATTTTGATCGATTTTTATAACTCACACAGATGTACTATTGACATCTTCTAATAAGTTATAAAATCAAACCACCCCCATGGACAAAAGATGGCAGCATATCATACAATGATTAACAGACTACTGACCACACCTTTATCAGAAGAAAACTTCAAAAAGGAAAAATTATATATTGAGGACACAGCAGAAGTAAATGGATTTATGAAAGAAAATGTTGAGAAAATAATAAAGAAGAAGATCCATAGAACTGAAATGGAAAATCTCTCAACTTTATTCGAACAAAACAAAAATATGGAGAAGCTAAAACGAATCTGTGTAGAATATTCCGCATACACAAAAAAATTTAGCAATATATTTAAGAAATACAACTTAAATGTAGTCACTACTAGCAGAAATCTCAAATTAGGTAATCTGTTAGGATCTGCTAAAGATAAGAAAAGCATAGAAGAAGTAAGTGGTATATACAAAATATCATGCCAAGATTGCACAAAAACTTACATAGGACAATCCAAGAGGTTAATTACAGTTAGATTCCAGGAACATATGAGGGAAGCACAATTGGCGAGGAAAAGAAACTACACGAATTTTAGGTCAGCTGTAGCGCAACATATAGTTGAAGAAGAACATCATATAAATAAGAATAGATTAAAATTAATAAAAGAGGTAAACAAAAATAATAAACTAGATATGTATGAAAGCCTGGCAATATCTAGAGAACCTGTTAACAACAGACTTAATAATGATTTAGGTAGTGGATTCTCGCCATTATTTAGATTACTTTAAAATTAAAAATCAGGTTCAGGTAGAATTAAGATCATAAATACTAGAATAAGGGTTATTGCGTAAGACTAGTTTAAATGCAATAAATAATAATTATACAAAAAAAAAAAAATTTAATAAATAAAACACTATAGATTAGGTAGCACTATTAAGGAATTACTACTGTTAACAAAATGAGCATATTATTGAGGGTTCAAATTATATAATTATATGTAAGGATTAGTGTAAATATTAATAAGTCGCAAAGCACTGATGAAGGAAGTAAGTTGCTTCCGAAATATCGATATTTGCAAAATAAATACAAATGATTAGTGAAAGGAAACTCGACTTTTATTCCATAAATCTAAACATATCACTAAAAACAAATCTGATTATCAAAAACAATCAAAAACAATATAAAATCAATCAAAATGAAAATTGGTAGTTGAAAGTGAAAGTTGGTAGGTAGGTAGTCTAACACTCAAAATACCTACTGATGAGTTCTAATAGTGTTATGATGAACGAAACAATTTCCTAAACATATATATATATTTTTTTTTTATACTGTCAGATTTAGGCTTAGAGCAAGCACATCAGACGTCTATTACTACACGAAGGCTTGCTTTATTTAAATGTGCAATAACTCATCATCCAGTAGGGTTAGTAAATCACCGCCACCTTTGAATAAAATAGAAGGGTAAAAAGTCATAAACTAATACCTATGTTAATAGCTATACATTTAATAAAAACACTTCAAAAAGTTAGGCCGAAAGTATCAAAGAACAACAGTTGTTAGTTAGTCTCAGTTGAATGTACATTAAGACGTAATCGTTTTTTAATAGTTAAAACACTTAGTTGACGATCGAAAGAACTAGAGTTAGAATTTACTTCACGGAGCATTCTAGTCATTGGCTCGAATCTACCATATTCAGTAGGGTGGAAGGGAATGTGGAACAACTCAACGGTTCTGAGATTATTCCGATTGGATCTTGCAACCAAATAATTTGAAATTTCAGGGGCTAGCATTACACCCGAAAGGATCTGGTGAATAAAAGAGATATCTGCAATTATTCGACGATCAGACAACGACTGTAAGTCAATGAGTTTAAGATGGTGGTAATAAGGTGGAAGCCGCAATGGATCATTCCACGAATAGGTACTCAAAGCGAAACGTAAAAACTTTCCTTTGAACCGATTCAATTCGGTTAATGTTAGTCAAATAATGTGGAGACCACACTTGACTGGCATATTCAAGGGTAGGCCTTACATATGTAACATAAAGATGTTTAGTGAGGTGTTTGTTAATTCAAATAATTATTTTAAATTTAATTTTTTATTCTATCCATTATCAATTTATTGTAAGTAAACCCGTAATAATACAGTCGTTACATTTTTTGATATAAAATTGACTTTGGAACACTAATTTCACAGTAAATATTAACTCTTTCCCGCCGGCTATCTTTTCTCGTTGTCCGAATAATATTTTGAGGTCGGCTAAATAAGAGAAAAATCAAGTTTAGTGCTTCTTCTAACCCTTGTAGATTACGATTTATGGCCTGTCCTATAAAGAAGCCAACCAGCAGATGCAGATACATAATTTTAAGACAAAAAGTTTAAATAAATAAAAATATTATTTTGGTTTATTACATTTTTAGTGTTTGCTAATACAAAAAGCAATTACATTGCAACAAATTTATGAATCTACATAAATATAATAACTTCAATATACTTGTATCAAAACTTCACACATTTTTTTATTATTCAACATCATATTTCCGAAATAGAATAAAAACAATTAAAAATAAATAAGCAAATCAATTCAATGATTAAAATGAATATTTAATTATAGTACTTTATAAAGCATACGTGATTAGTGCATAAAGTAATTTAATTTTACATCTTGTGCCAAATAAATCAGCGAATCTGTGCTTTAATTTTCGCAGCAATATGATTTTTTATTTCACCGTCTACTGTGGAGGATGATTTTTTGATTGATAGATCTAGCTATGTAGCGAAATGATTCGTCTGATGATACCAAGATATAATTTCTAAGCGTTTACAACTACCAAACCAATTAGATAACTAAAAATCATGCACCACTATTTGTTATCTTTTATCACGATTCTGTATTTATTAATATTTCGATAAATTTTATCACCACCAATATGAGCGTCAAAATTTGGAAAAATTTAGAGTTTTTTAATTGTCACTTTTTTACCCGTTTCTTTATTTCAACGTGTAAAACGTTACATGGGGTTAATAAAGTCAAAATTAGTTAGCATTGCATTAATGTTATTATCCACACAATATCTAACAAACTATATTCACCACTGCCAATTATTGATCAGAAATATTTTTATCTTGAGTTAACAAATAAAACGAATTATCATTAGTATCTTCGATTTTCATTATATTTTCGTTCCTAATTTCCACTTCTATTGCACTTTCAATATTTCTTGGCAATTCGGTTTTCAAAGAGATTTAGATCTTCACATCCGTCAATTTATCTAATTTTAGTCAGAAAATGTTTACTTTTATGTTATTGTTCAACAAAGCTTGAATAGCTTCCTAAAGAGGGTTCAAATCATTTTTTCCCAAATGCTTTTACTTGTCGCATAATTACGATTTGACATGTTCGAAAATAAAAGTGAAATGAAATAAAAATTTGTTACATACTTGTGCCGGTTAAACTATATATGGGACATCAATTTTTAAATAAAAAAATACATAATATTTTCAACTAAACCCCAATTATATATATTATTTTCTGCATTTATCTGGATGTTTGTAAGTTCGACGGAATACTCCAACTCTTATACAAATTACAATATATATACAAATTGTAATATCCTGTAATTGTCATAAACATAGTATCTGTTTTTTATTGCTTATATATGTCATATGTCATTTGTCATCTGTAATTTGTCATCTGTCATTTGTCATCTGTCATTTGTCATCTGTCATCTGTTATATGTGTCTGCCCATCATTTCATAATGATTGTCATGTCATTCAAATGTTAAATTTAGATGGCGCCATAGAACTTTTTTATAGGGAATTGAAAATTTTGCACCTTATTACAAATATTCTGTTTATATTCTAATAATTCTAATAAAGGTATGATATTGATAAATTAGTAAGCAAATACATATTTTTTTAAACTTGAAATGAAAACTCTAATTAGGAAGAAAGAAATGCTAGAATTTATTTTGCTTCCGTCATTTATGGCGGGTTACAAAACTAGTATTTAATACTTACCGTACCTTCTTTAATGCTTAAACAAATAAAATTTGGTAGTTTGAACAAAATTAAAAATTTTTAAGGGTTTATTGTTTAACACTTTATATATTCACCTCTAACTTTTCGAACTCTCTTTTTAACTCTTTTTTTAACTTTTCGAAAAAATTACATTTTCAATTAAGTTTAAATGTCATTTATGAATAATTGACAAGTTGATCTTGCTATCACAAGTCTATCTTAATAAATGTTCCTTTATAATTTAGCTTCAAAATAAGCTACATTTAATTGTGTTAAGTTAATTTTAATGAAAGTTATACATATTTTTATGACCTCTTACTTGCTGTCCTATATATAGACCAACAGGCGGGAATGGGTTAATTTTTCTTTATAATTCCATACTTACCAAAACCCCTTATTGACATGCAGGTTACTTGCTGAAGAAAAATTTAAATATTTTACGCTATGCATATTTTGCTATATTTTATTTAACACTTTCTGAACTATAATCACCACCGGCATAATTTTTTGTTCAAGCTACGAAACCTGTAAGTAATTTGACATTTCGTATAAAACAAATATGAATGAAAATGAAGTTACAAAATTGTTCTTGAATTTGAAGTTTTTTTGTTTTGTTGTTATTTTTGATTTCATTAAAAAATAAAATGAATTCTCAAATTAATTTTCAAATCATTTTAAAAATAATTAATTTGTATTAAATCGTATATAATATTTTATATTTATATTTACAATGACTTATTTCGCTATTTCAAAATGTTGAGTGTGTTGCAAGCTTTCATGCAAGTCTCACCTACTTAACAAATATTAAAAACAAAATTTTTTTGACAATCTATATGTGTACTCTACTTGCAGCAAGCAACTTGCATTTCGACCTAAAAGGTTTATTTTTTTTTTTTTTTTTTTTTTCTCCTATTACTCCGCGTGGTAGCATAGGGCTTCGATAGTGAACCTCCATTCGTCTTGTTGAGTACTACTTCCTTAATATCGTCCCAGGTATAATTGTTGACTGTTAATTCTTGATCGATTGTGCGTCTCCATGTGTTGTATGGTCTGCCGGGTCTCCTTTGTCCTTGTGGATTCCACTCTAGAGCTCTTCTTGCTATATCACTTTCTGATTTCCTTAGTGTATGACCTATCCATTTCCATTTTTTCCTATTTATCTGCCTGTTGATCGGTTCTTCTCCATTTATAATCCATAAATCCTCGTTGCTAATTCTTGTCGGCCAGAATATTCTGCATATAATTCTCAAGCACTTGTTGATGAATACTTGTAGCTTCTGTTTGAATTCTGACCGAAGTGAGCCATGTTTCACTGCCATGTATTAATGTTGACTTAACACATGCTCTGAATATTGTTAGCTTTGTTGTTCTCGATATTTGGTTGCTCCGCCATATCTTCATTAGGCTCCCAAATGTTCTTCTTGCCTTATTTATACGGCTGTTGACATCTTCTGTTGCACCTCCTCTTGATGTTATAATGCTCCCCAGGTAGTTGAATTCTTCTACGTATTCTATCTGTTGTCCACTCACTGTTATTGGCTCACTATAACTATTGCTTGTCCTCATTGCTTTGGTTTTCTCGATATTTAATTCCAGTCCCGATTTCTTTGCTTCTTCCTGTGATCTGTTGACTTTGTTCTGTTGGTCCCTTTGATTTTTTGATATGAGGCATACATCATCTGCGTAATCTAAGTCTTCTAAGTTTCCGAAGAGATCCCATTCTATTCCGTTTATTCCAGTGCAAGCTTCTCTTAGAATGTCGTCTAGTATTGTGTTGAAGAGAAGTGGAGATAGTGGACATCCTTGTCTAACTCCTATATTGGTGTAGAATGGATCACTGATCTTACCTCTGTGTTGAACTGTTGTCTCTGCATCTTCATACATCGCTTTGATGATGTTGATGATTTTTTCAGGAACTCCCTTCTTTGTAAGTGTTCTCCATATTGTGCATCTCTTGACTGTGTCGAATGCTTTCTTAAAATCTATGAATAGTAGATATAGTGGGGCATTCCATTCTACTGATTGTTCAACTATGACCCGTAAAGTATTTGCCTGGTCTACACAGCTTCGGTTTGGTCTGAAACCTGCCTGCTCTTTCCATAGTATTGGTTCTAGTACTTCTTCTAATCTTTTCTTTATAATAATTGCTATTATCTTATGAATAGTATTTAGAACCGTGATTCTGAATTAAATTATTGAAAATATCGAAATATTTTGTTGTTAAATATTTTCTTTTTAACTGAATGGCAATTTATGCGGAATGCTAATTTATAAGTTAAAAATATCGAAATTTTACAATTTTTTTTTTAAATTATATTTTCAATTAAAAAATGGCTAGTATTCGTCCGCCCAACGAAATTCGAAAAAGTTTAAAAAAAAGCGATGCCAATTTCCATCATTTCAATTTATACTTTGTAATATATTTTATTTTTTGATTAATTTATCTTAGACAACAACCACATACATAATAATTTATTTAGATAAAAAAAAAAATTAAATTTAAATTTAATTCTGGCGATGGATGAATGGCTGTAATTTGATAAATTAAGATGTTTGTATATTAAAATGATTTATAAATGGGTAAAAATTTTAAATTGAAATTTTTAATTAATAAATAAACAATTTTTTTTTAAAGAAATATTTAATTTCGCTACGTCTCCTTTTAAATATTTATCATTTAATTGAATAATAATGAAAAACGGTTGCAAAATGGTTCAGATATTTGTACCGTACTTCTTTTTCAATTTAAAGATTAAAATATAATGACAGTATGTGTATGTTGATATCCGGCAGGGGCACAATGTATTGTGTAAATCAATACATTAGTTTTATGTACTAGAAAAATTCAATGCCAATGAAAAAGATACTACAATGACATTGCAAAAATTTTTTTGATACATTACATTTTTTAATTACATTACATTTCTTATTTGCAATAACATATCAACATTATCAGTGCAATATTTTTCATTATCATTTTACTCTGTTCTGTATTTATAAAAGTTTTTCTATAACATCATAAAATTTAAAATTCACTGCAATTATTAAGAAATGTAATGGTTTAAAAAATTAAATGCTTTATTAAATTTTTTTATCATTATAATCGAATTCAATACATTATTTTTATCATTATCATTAGAAATGCGAAATCAATGCAACATTTTTTTTCCAATAGCATTACAAATTTAAAATTAATGCAATACATTTTTTATCAGCATTGAATTTTTCAATTCTATTATATTACCCAAACGCCCATGTCTGGTTGACATACCACATTTTTTTGCAAGTTAATATTGACTAAAATTCCAAAATTTTTTGAACTAATAAATCTAGTCGGCACAGCCTTGGTATACATATATATATATATAATACATTCTCTTAAAATTGTACAATCATAAGGCACAATATTCGAAATGTTAACACTGATAATAAATACACATAGATAACGAGCAAAATATCAAGATCGTTTTTAAATTTTGCGACATATTTATGATTATTAACAATGTCAGAAAGCTAAAATAAATTTATAATCAACATAAAATAATTTTACATTATTATTATTTTGATTGTAACACAACATTAATAAAAAATGTTCATAAATTTAAAATTATAATCCAAATAAATTTATATACACCATATAATATTTAACATTTAGGTATCTACCTCGCAAAACCTTATTTAAAATTCTGAAAATTCATATTTTTCAAGACCTCGAAAACCTCTAAACTCTTGTATGATTTAAAACAAAACAAAAAAAAAAAACAAAAACAAAAATTTGTTTTCATTTTTGGTTCATTTAAAATTAATCAAGCAGTAAAAAAATTTTTCAAACAATAAAGATAATATGTTTATTTAAGAAATTACATACACATAACCATATGCTTAAATAAATTTTAACATATATATATATTATATAAAGCTACATAATAGAATTTTATTAAAAAAATACATAATAAAAATATAAGAAAACATTAAAAAAATTCCTTTCTTAATTCAATTAACTCTTTCTACACACACACATACACACCCACATTAGTAAGCATTGTTTTCCACCTTCCACATAAGATTTTTGTAACATCAAAATAAATGTCGAATAATTCTTTAATCTTTTATACATCAGTGCTATTCAATTTAAACATATACTTACACACACACACACACACACGCACAACATACTACAAATCTAAATAATATACAGTTTTACATTTCATAAATTAATTTTCTTATTTTTCATCGGATTTACAACTTTCTTTTTATTTCATTTATTCGACGGCGAGATTTTCTTCAACAACCGTTATATGTAAATATATATATATATATATATAATATGTATATATTTAAATGTTTAACAATGGGAAAAAATCGAAAATTCATGATAAAAAAATTTTACAGAGTAGAGGAAAAAAAAGAAAATAAATAAATAAAATTTGTTTAGTTTTTGAAAATTATGAGTTAGTATAAGAAGCGAAAAATTTTGTAAAAAAAAAACAAGAAAGGAAAAATGAATGTTTAAGGTTAATATTACAGGAGTTTTAGAAGAATGTGTGTAATATAAATAATCTTATAAATGTAAAGAGAAACATTTACGATTTGCAATCAAAAGGAAAACTTTTTCAGTTATTTGATTTTTATTTTTGTTTGTTTTTTTTTTATATTTTGTATTTTATACCGTTTTAATATTATGTATTGTTATTTATTTAATTTTTTTATTATTTTTGTTTCTCTTTCTTTTGATTTTCATAATATTTAGGTTTTTCCTTTGTTTTTTACATTTCCTTTTCTTAGTGTTATCCTTATATTTTTAATCGTGTTTAGTGAGATTTAAGTGTGTACTGGGACTGTACTGTTATATATAGGACCAGTATAAAATTGATTAGTTGTATAGTTTTGAGCATGGTATGAAGAATATTGAACTTTGACGTTTATATATTTTTTGAACTTCCTCAGTGATACATCCGTATTCTCATGCTTTGTGTTTTGTTTTTGTTCAATTTAGAAATTTTCAATTGAAAATTTGTTTAATAAAATAAAAGTCGGAAATTGAACTTAAATGTAATTTTCTTGTTAGTAGTCAAAGTCATAATTTTGTAATTTGTTTTGCGATAAATTCGTAAGCATTAAATCTTTAAATTTCTTAATTTTTCGGCATTGTAAATTCTTCTTTTTCTTTAATTAGGCATTAAGACCACCTGTTTTATTCAATATGTATATATAATTTTCTATTTAATTTTGTGTTGACGATGTCCAGCATTCATACCATTTTTTTGAAGGTCTTTCAGGGAGAGTATCCTGGTGTCAAACGTCTGACATTGATTTGGCCATTCATTTCCGTTGTAACTGAATAAATAAATAAACAACAAAAGCCAGAAATAAAACAATGTAAGTATAATATTAGGGGTTAGTTGGCTATATTAAAGCTGTCTTGACTATTTTGACTAACATATTGTAAGTAAACAGTTTTAATACGAAGAAGTTGAATTTTTATTCTATATTCTTTCTTTTGTTGGTAGGTAGGTAGAAGTGGCCATTCCAGTTACTTCTGAAAACCAATTAGCACTTAATTGTGCCTTTTTGATACCACGACTCGAGTGACCTATTTCATGTTGTCAGTTGTTATAGGTGGGCGTTCTCTTATCTACACTCTCCCCAGGGACTCAGTACTAGAGTCACCCTGTGAGATTAAGAAGGCTGATCAGATCTCCTATTTTGCTTTCCGCAATAAAACCTATATTGTTGGGGAAAGCTTCACCTAAAGTCCGGAGTCTGACTCTAGCTAATGTTGGACATCTGCAAAGGAAGTGTTGAAGAGTTTCTGCCTCATTCTCATCCTTGCAACTGCGACAGTGGGGATTGAAAGGAATACCTAGCTTGACAGACTATTGGCCAGTGACCCGTACTGATGGCTACTACTCTTGCTATATCTGTGCGGGATCTGGTTAAGAGTTGTTTGGTTTTATTAATATTATACGCGGGTTACGTTTTCCTCGAGGTCGCACAGGTATGCCACCTTTCAGTCGCTCTGGCCCGAAAGTATGAATGGAGGAGCTCCTTGACGACTCTCATTGGACAGTGAATGTCTTCCTCAAGGGACCTGTCGAGATTGGAACTTTGCCTCGCCAGTTCATCGGCTCTCTCATTTCCATCTATGTTACTGTGACCAGGAACCCATAGTAGAGAGATCGAGAACCGGTTATCTAAGTTTCCAATTTCATTTCGGCTTTGTTCCACCAGCTTAGAACAGATAGTGTCCGCCACAAAAGCTTTGATAGAGGCTTGACTATCCGTGAAAATGGTGACTTTTGTTTTGGTCGTATGAATGTTATTAAGGGTTTTAAGCGCTTCCCTAATTGCAAGCAGCTCTGCTTGAAAGACACTAGCGTATTTAGGGAGACCATAAGATTTTGATATTTCTAGATCTTCTGAGAAAATTCCTGCACCTACTCCGCAGTTCATTTTAGACCCATCAGTGAAAATTCCCATATCATTTTCCCTTTTCTTTAAACTACGCTTCCAATCGGCCCTGGCAGGAAAACCTACTTTAGGCTTTTTGTTGAAGTTCAGTTTAGGGGTGATATAATCGGTTGTGCTTGGCAGCGGTTCATTTGGAAACTGACCTATGATATTCCCGTGGCCATATGGTCTGGAATACCAGAAGCCAGTTTCTCTTAGTCTGACTGCACTGCAGGATGCAACGTATTTTATGTACAAGTCGGGAGGAAGGAGATTAAGGATCATATTTAGAGCGTCAGTAGGGCATGAGCGTAAAGCACCCTACCTACCTACCTACCCTTCTTTTGTTGTACAGAATTTCTGCAATATATATATATATATATATTTTTAAATATTTTCAATATCGACAAACTGTTTAAATTCAATGAGTGTGTAAAATTTGATAAACTTTTTTTTTACTGATAAGTGTGAATTACAGCTCTTTACTTATATTTTATATTTTGTTTTTGTTATTTAGACAAAATGGAGTTTATAGACATGTTAGGAATAATTTTATTCCTGTCAATGTTACTGTAATTCTTTAAGTTCACTTATTTTGCTTAATAAATGAATTCCGTTAAATTAAATCAACAGTTATAGTTTAGTGGTTGTTTGGCCTGATTACTAATATGAATGTATTGAGTTTGAATATGGCTTTTGTGACATATCCTTTTTTAAACGATGTTTTTGTTATTTTTTGATCACTAAATAAAAATGAATTTTGTTGCCACGACATTGAAGTCACTCTAAAATTGATGAATAGTAATCTTATAAATAATTAGAATTAGTTAATACAAGAATTCACAACAATAAAAATGTTCTAAAGGACAAACTTATCGTGTGCGATTGATATGATAACATTTTATGCTGGGGACGGACATTCTATCTATATGACATTTTACAATAGGGATGGACTGACGAGTTTATTTCGTTTGTCTAAACAAGCGTTTGGCAAATTTGAAAAGAAAATAATATAAGAGTTTTGAATGAAAATTTATAAATATAGATACCCTCATGTGTAATGGATGGGAAATATGGATGGGTCACAAAAACAGACAAAGGAAGAAAATTTTTTAGTTAAAAAAATTTTTAAATTACAAGAGATTATAGATCAAAAAAAAAATATTGTAGATAAAAAATATAGATCTGTATTTGTATTCATCTATCTACACTTATCAAATGTTGATCACAGAAGATGAACAGTCGACCAAGTGGTTCCGCACATCTAAACACTAATCATGATATCTCGATTAAGAATCTCGTTCAAGACATGTATGTATATTAAAATGTTTTCTATAATTTATAGAACAGTTGATGAAATTTAATAAAATTTTTTAATATTTAAATCAGTAATAGAGACATAATTTGGCCGTACTTCGGAATAAAAATAGATATATGCCATTTAAAAAGTCCTAGTTCTTGATAATAAGTCATTATTTTCCTGAATTAGTTATTATATATCAGAAAATTGATTAGTATTAGAAGTATTTTAAACAAAATATGGTAATAAATATTTTTACAATGTCTTTAGTTTGTAGTATAAATTGACAAATATTAGTATATATTCAGAAATTTATATACAAGGTCATGGTTTATTTATTCTACAATAAATAAATACACGAAAAACATTACTTGTTCCCACTCTATACATGTAAAATGAAAACTGCAATACCGAACTTAATGTGCGAAAAGAAATTTCTACCTAAATTGACATACTGACAAAATTCTAAAAGTATTGCGTCAAGCTCAAAATTTTCAAGGTTTGTAGGGGGCCAAGAAAAAAATAAGTATACTATCATTGAAATTTATTTCTTTTTAAATTATATAATGATGGTTTTTGGTATGTAATACATGATAACAATATAAATTACAAAAATTAGTCATAAAATTATAAGAGCAAAACAGGAAAAAACAAAAAAAAAATAATATAAAAAACAATTAAAGGACACAAAATAAAAAGAAAAGTAATATAATAAAAATGTTTTTTTTTATTTTTTTTTATTCTATTTATGTTTTTTTATTCTTTGTGACACTATCAACTGTAATATTAAAATATATCATGAGATATTTTCTATCATTACATATTAATAATATTTTCAGTTTGTACAGATATGTTATGTATTTTGTTTTTATTTTTTTTTTTTTATAAAATTATGTATGTTTGTATTCTCTGTTATTAAAATGTATGCGAAATATTATTTCATTTTTTTTTCATCTTTTCTTTATAACTTACCTATTTACATAAAAGTATGGTCCATTCTTATTTTATGCTAATATATCGTACATATATATATATATATATATAACATAATATACATACCATAAAACATAAAAAAGTTTATAATTTTATAAAAATATAAGGATAATATTTTTATATAACTATATTTTATACACATACATGTACCTACATTAAAACTGATATAATAATAACGATACTTGGTCCTAATAAATTTAAAGAAAAATGTCTCATTTTCATTTTGGTTTTACAAAGTCTGATACACGATTGGGTGTGTGTGTGTGTATGTAATTTCGAAACCAAAAAAAAAAAAAATCAAGTAAAAGAAAAGTAATATAAAAACAACAAAAAAAAAAAAAAGACTCGAAAATCATAATAATAACAGTGACAGACAACAATAGTAACCAAAATAAAAAATAAACACTTAATATGTATATGGAGGATGCAATGTAAGGCAAAGAGAGTTTATTATAATAATGCTCTAAATATAATTTTAGAATAATAATATAAAAAACAGAGAGAGAGCAAATTAAAGTGGAAAACTTTTATCAAGAGAATATTAAAAATAACCGTAAGCAGGATAATTTAGAAAATCCATATAGAAATTTTGCGCATGAGTCAAATGTTTCAAAAATTTTCCGTTAATATTTTTTTGGCGCTGTTATTGATTAGATTATTTTGTTTTTCTATATATATTTTTTTAAGTTTTAAATAT
This sequence comes from Argyra leucocephala, assembly GCA_963942445.1. Classification (NCBI taxonomy): domain Eukaryota; kingdom Metazoa; phylum Arthropoda; class Insecta; order Diptera; family Dolichopodidae; genus Argyra; species Argyra leucocephala. The sequence goes on from OZ012677.1 coordinate 187,173,767, forward strand.
TAAATTTTTAATTTAAAAATTAAATGACTTTTTTTTTTTTTTTAAACCAAAAATAAATTTTTTATCGATTTTACAATATGAAACTGATTGTATGAGATATTTTTAAAAATGATCGTATAACAAATAAAAATATTTATTTTGTATAACTTAACATTATGAAAACATATACTAAATAATACATAATTTTTGAGCCTGGTCAGGGATTTTCTTTCTCTTAAGTTTTGGTTTTTATGAATAGTATTTTAGTTTTGTTTTTGTTTTGATACATTTTATTCTCTTTCGAAAATAATTTTAAAAATAAAATGTGTTCATTTCGCTAAATTGGTATCTACAACATATATACATATATATATATATATTATATTCTAACGAATATTTTTCTATATATATATGTAGATGATTTGTTTTTGTAATATATTTCTACATTTAATCAATTATATTTAATATAAGATTTTGACGTCAGTCGATTTCCGAAATTCGTTACGACTAGTTCTCGGATTGAACGATATCTATTAAATTCGCGCTACTAAAATAAATTATCTTTAAAAAAGAAAAGTAAAATAAAATAAAAATATTAAATTAATAAAATTAAATAAACAAACAAAAAAAAAAAAAAAAAATTAAACGGATATAAGTAAAAAAAAAAAAAACATTTTTTTCCTATCGTTTAACGAAATATTTACAAAAATAGGATATTATTCTACTACCAGAAATAAAAGGATATTCTTTCAGGTTCAATTCTAAAAGGATAATTATATTCTAATAAAAGTATATTAATTTGTCAATATATTCTACAACCTTTCTAATATTTAAAATATTATAAAATTATTTAGAAAAACGAAAAACAACAACAACAAATTTTGTGAATTTTTTTTTTTTTTTCGTTTTGTAAAATTTAATATTGTGAAAAATATTGAAATAAAAATGAAAATTTATAATAATAAAAAATTTATTAATTCTGTATTTTATGAAAAAGAAAAATATAGCACATGTATTTTGTATATGTAACATACATATTATGTATAAATATAAATAAATCATAAATATCATCGATATGATATTATGTTTTATTTCTACTACATATGCTCATTAATAAATTATTATAAATCAAAGTGATGTGATTTATCATTTACATCTGTTCAATGTTAAGTTTTTTGCCAACTAAAACACATATTTAACCTATATATATATAATATATATAGTCTATATATAGATGTAAATAATAAAGGATAATCTAAAAGGATATAATCTAATTTATCTATAGTGTACATTGTAATGTATAGAAAAATTGTTTCTAATTATATATATGAATATCTTGAATTTCTTAAATTAGTGGTTAACTTTATTCTATAATTAAATAAAAGTGAAAAATTATTTAAATTTAAAATTTGCAAAATAAAATGCAAATGTTAATAAATGTAGTTTACACCAGTTATTGAATAATATTTATATCTAATTGAGTATTTTCATTTTTACAAGAAATAAAGTGAAATTTTCATTTTGGTTTTTTATTGTTGTTTTTTGTTATTGTGTTTTTTACATTTTTTTTTTCAAGCAAATTGAATTTAATATTAAAGTGTATATTTTGAAATTAAAAATAAATTAAACGTTAAAATTTCAATGAATTCATTTGAAAAATAACAAAAAAAAAAAAAGAAGTATAATAATTTAAAATTAAAGAGTGAAAAGTAACAAAAAAAGGAGTAAAAAAAAAGTTAAAAAATTTCAGATGTGCATTTTACACTTAAAGGAAATAAGTAGGTTTTACTGTTTTTTTTTTGTTTTTATAATTTATAATCTTTTATAAATTAAATGAAAAAAAAAAATAATAAAAGAAAAAAGAAGAGAAAATAAAATTTCATGGAAAGTAATTATATGGAATAATATAATATTATACAAAGGATATCAAGGATATCTGTTACAAAATTAGTTTCTCTTTGAAAGAAAATAAATGGAATAATTCATTGTTAATGTGTATATATATATATATGTACATTTATTATTTTTATGATTCTAGCAGAAGTGTGTATACATATCTGTATATGTATATATATATATACAAATTTCTATATCAAAATAAGAAATAAAAAATGTTTGTAATGTAAAAATGAACCATAACTGAAGTCAGTAATAAGAAAAATTAAAGAATAAAAAAAAAAAGTATCATCAACAAAAATTATTCTTTCAAAAAAAAAAGCAAAAACAAAACAAGAAAAATAAAACCAAACAAAAAAATATTCATTTTTATAGCGCTACTTAATGAAATAGAATATTATTCTTGTTGCCTCCTTCCCAATTGTTATTTAATAATAATTATTATATATATACATAATAATATTCGTATCCTATTTCTAGATGTTACTTTGTTCTGCTATTTAATCATAAAAACTTAAATTTTTGTTCATATTTTCCCTTAGAGTATTATACTTATAATAATAATCTATCTAGGATATATTGGAGAGAGGGGGATACGAAAGAGAGAAAAATAACACAAAAAAAAAAAAAAAACAAAAAAAAAATATAATGTTGGTGAACTAAATGTTCTGGTAGTGGATTTCCAGTTAGGATAAAATGTAATTTCTTTTTACTAATACCTATTTCTTATTACTTTTTATACGGCTAGCTGCTACATTATAATAATCCTAAGATATTTAGATATTATTTTTGTTTTTTCTTACTTTTAATTTAATATTATATACCTTAATTTGTTTTTTTATACCATGGATTTAATTTCTATGATTGTTTTTTATTTTTATCCAACATCAGAATAATATTTAGTTTCTAGTAATGAATATATAGCTTACGAAATAAATGTACATATATATTATATATATATATATATATATATATATATGTATTTATTAAAATATGAATTTTTATAATAAGTTGTTTAGGTTTAGTGGAAATTATTTTTGACATTTTTGTTTTTTATTAAATGGAATAGAATTTGTTTGTATATATTTAAATAATATTGTTATGAGATTTCGTTCGTGTTAGATTTAATAATTTGTTTTTGGTAAAATGGCTTTATATTCAATTTTGTTATTTTTTTTATTTAAGATTTAAGATAAAATTTACTGATTTTATTCTGGTTGAATAAAATTTATTTTGTTTGTTTATTTGGATATGTCAGAATATTACAAGTTTTGTGTAAAAATCTATGATAAATTATTTTATATATATATATTTTTTTTTATTATTAATGGGGAGTTCTATATAAGCGCGAACTTTTAATATTTATTGTGCTTCCCAGTTTAACTTAGAACTATATATAGGTTTATGTCCTTGATGAACTTTGATATCAATTTTAGAATCGGGCAATGTGTATTCTTGGAAATATTTATGAATTTTATATATTTTAGATTATAGCTAAATATTTTTTTGCTGAATGAATTACATTTAATTTTAATTATTTATTTTAAAAACAAAAACAAAAATTGAATACCTAAATTTTTTTAATTGTGATCACAAGACACTGTGATCAAATTTTTTCGTGCTGGTTATTTATCCAACCTATTAAAAATGACAATCGGATTCAGTTTTATTAACTAGGTTTTACTTTTTTTTATTTATTTACATTGAAGGTCAACGGACATATAAATAATAAGTGTTGTAAACTGAATTTAATTTCTGAAAAGCGTTCCATTCACTTAATCGACTGTAATATTTTTCGTTTTTCTTCACTTGAAAATTATTGTACTTACCCTTTTTTTTTTATAGATATTTCGTGAGTATAGGTATTTCGATAAAAATAATTCAACTTAAAACAATTTGATTTCAAATACTTGTGGATTTATTTGTGGATAAAATGCACTCGATTTAGGAACCATAATTCAAGGAACATGTTCCTAGAATGCAACAATTTACCAATGAAAAATCTGCATATATTCAAGGAGAATTTTGATTGTCAACTTAGAATTCAAGGTTTTTGATATCATCATCTTCCTTTAAAATTAGCTTATAGAGAAATTAATTATTTTGATATTTTTAAGTCATTTATTGGCCTCAATATCAAACCCAGTTTTCAGATGATGCTTATATTAAAGTTTAAAGTTATTTTAAAATTTCTCTATTTGTTTCAGTAGTGACGTAAATGTATCTATAACTCCTCTTCGACATTGACGTATAGTTGTAGTATTTACTCTATTGTACAGACACTTCGTACACTCAGGGAAAAATCCTATAAAATTAAAATTATTTCCTATTAATTCAATTGGATTTTACTATTAAATTCATCAATGGGATATACAGTTTTAAAATAACAATTTGAACCTTATTAAATCAATAGTTGAAATGTACTATTATTTTAATAATATTGTCTTGTAAATATTATAGTCTATCACATTATAATTTAATAGTATATCCTATTATAATAATAGTTTCACTAATATTAATTTAATAAATTTAATAGTATGCATACTATAATTTTAATAGCATTATCGAAGTGGTATACTTTTTTTTATAATAGGAGTATCACATTAAATTAATATTGAATACATATTACTTTTATAGTTTTATACTTCATATTAATTTAATAAATAAATTCTATTTTTTCAGTACCTATATTTGTTACGTAAGGTTAAAGCAGTCCAAAATAAATGAAACACTATTAATTATTTATTAAATCATTTTATTCCATAAACATTATTTATTTTACTTGTACTTTTTCACAGACTTATATAATATAGCTTAAATGTATCAAAATCACTAATAACAATAATAACTAACTAATATTAAACATATAAATATATTAAAATTAGATTTAACAAAAATAATGAATTAACAATGTGTCATTATTAAAAAAGCGCGGCAAATACAGGACACTAGTGACAGTATTATAGTTTAAAACCATAAAAACAGTCGTATGCGTACAATATTTTATAGTACATGTGGTTAACCATACCATTAAATTAATTCTGGCAATGTTATTAAAAACTAACTATTTTGTAACATTGAAGTAATAGTATAATATAATAAATTCAATGAGTAGAACAGTTTTAAATCTATAGTATTTCTAATTACATTAATGCGGTCTACTATTAATATAATAGTATATTATAATATTATAATAATAGTATGCATCTTATTAAATCAAAACTAGAAAACATATTGGTTTTAAACAGAAAACTATTCTTTTTATAGTAAAAACCTATTGATACCCGTCCTATTGAATTAATAACTGTACTATTAAACATTTAATAGCATGTTTTTCCCTGAGTGTAAGTTTGAACATCTTCTCAGTTTAAAACAAAAGCACAACTTTCTCTATGTAAAGAAAGTTCTTCTAACTTGAAACAAGAAGACCTGCAAGGACTCTCCCCTATGCTGTATAAGTCTCTAAATGGCATAAAACTGGTTATGCAAATTTTATTGTAGTTTGAACTACTGAAATGTGTTATCATATGTTCTTTATGATGTACTTACGATTTGCAAAAATGTTATTAACATCTTTGTTCTTCAACTTTCTCTTAATCTATTTCATATCTTTATTCCTATTTTTATTATTCTGTCTTATTCCAAGCTGTACGTACGCTCTGGTTGAATATAAAATCTAAGCTACACTTTCATCTATAAATGTTTCTATACAAATGATAAATTTTACTTACTTTTTGTAGTTATCTAGCGCTACATATCGTATAGATATATGAAAACCTAATTTTTTTTATTTGTTTTTTTTTCCATAGCATATTTTAAGAAATTGTGCCAATGTAATCTTGTCAACATAGTTTTTAAACTTCTAAAAATAACCTAAGTATTTATTTACATTATATCTATTTGTAATATTCTATGGGGCTTCATGAAATAATGCTAATAATTACAAAAAATTATTTTGAACGAAAATTTTGGTAAAGTTGTTAATTTTTATTTACTTAATTAAAAATGTTTTTGAGAATTTTGAATTCTTGCATTTATGCAGCACTCATCTTCTATTTAGTATTAATTGTATAAGTTGTATAATTTTTTTATTTTTTCAATTTGTTAATACAAATTTTCTCAACTTAATAACATATTATTTAAATATTAATGTAAATTGAGAATAACTAAATACAGTAGCGGAGATCCACTTACAACACCAGTATTTCAGAATACCCAGTTTCTAGATTGACAATTATGAATAGATTGTATGTATTACATATTTTTATATTTTCAACTTCAATAATTTACGTTTTAAGGTACCTTAAAATAAAATACCAGTAATTGTACTATAGTAATTGTGTCTGTACTTGTACTAACCGATTTAATATTATAAAATACAAGGTCTATGTTATCTAATATTGTTTTCAAGGATAATTACATTTTCTTTTTAAGGTTATTTTCATAATTAAATTTTTAAATTTGAACATTTTAGTTTTCATTTCCAAAATATTTACATTTTGTTGTAAGGCAGCGTTTACATTTATTTATTTATTTATTTATTTATACTATTTAGTTCAAACAGTTTACAATTTAGTATTACATTTCATATATTAATTAAAAATACAATTAAATTTACTTGGTATACATTCAAAACTAACAAAATTCAATATACAAAAATAGTAATATTATTTTTTTAATATAAATTAAAAAGTCATGTTAACAAAATATTCAATTAATTTCATATAATTTTCGTCTTAAAGTATCTTTAGATATTGAAAAATTTATACTATTCTTATATTTATTACTAATTATTAACATTCTATTAATAGGTTCATATTTACCATAATTTGTTCTATGTAATGTTATATATACCAAATTTTGTTTGTGAAATTTGTTTAATATGATGAAAGTATGATGAAAATCTGACATGTAAGCGATGTTCAACCAAGTTTGACATCAGACTTTGTTTGATGAAAAAATAAAATATTATCCTATTTTCATCAAACGTTGTTGAAATTAAAAATGGTGAAAATTAAATTTTTTTTTGAATTAAATCAAAATCGACTCTTGTTAGTGGCCTTTTATTTTTTTTTATTTATTCATTTATTTACTCAAATGAGCTCCATTGCTCGTACAGATTGTTTTTAGTTTTTTACAATTTTACTTATAATTATAACTAATTAAGTTTTAATTCAGTGTAATTTTAATTTTAAAATAAGGAATGTTTTGTTTTTTATAGAAGATATTTAAATATGATTTTTTTTTATATAATATTAAGTATTATTACTATTATTTAATTGATGAAAATAATCACTAATTTTACTTTTGAATTTAGATATTTGAGCAGTTTCTTTGATCTCAACTGGTAATTCATTATACGTTTTGTATGCTGTATTGTATATTGTGTCATGTTTGTTAAATCTTTTTGTTGAAGATGTTACCCTTATTTGAGCTGCATTTCTAGTTGAGTATGTATGAACTTCATTATTCAACATCGGCTTAATATTTGTATTAATATTCTTAGTAAGTATGAGATGTATTTGTGTGGCCTGTTTGCATTTTATAACATGATTCAATTGTAATATTTTGTGCTTTCTATGAATTTCCTGTGTTGAAGTTTGCCTTTTATATCCAAACACATTCTTTATCGGTTTATTATGCAGTTTCTGTAATGTGTTTTTTAAAATTTTTATTCACAGTGTTTCCCCATATTTGAATTCCGTACATAATTGCGCTATGAAATAAACTGTAATAAATTGATCTCTTATTTTTTAGTGGTACTCTTTTGTTTATTAGTTTGAATAGTCCTGCAATTTTTCTTCCTTTTTTTATTAATTCTTTTATATGCTGTTCCCACTTTAAGTTCTCATCTAATAATATTCCCAAATATTTGTAACTGTGTTGCACACTACGAATGTATAATATGTTATGGACATATAACACCTTGCATAACTAGTTGATCGCTTATAACATGTTATAGAGCGTAGTGTAGTTATAGACTGTAGTGTTAGAGTATTTGAAATTTTTGAAATGAAATCTAATGTGTAAACGTTGCCATACTTATATATATATATATATATATATATATATATATATTTATTTAATTACATTATATTTTAAATTACATCATTTTATATATAATTATACATTTTAAATTTTCTATTACAATGTTCTAATTTAATTTTTTTTTTGTTTTGCGTTTTTTCGTTATAAAATTTCATTTTTAACTTTTTAATTCTAGATTTGGGCTTAAATGTTTTACAGTTTTTGTTTTGATTATACTTTTGGATTTGATGTGATTTATTTTTGGTAGTAAAACTGTTTATTTCCGTATACGTATTTTAAAAATGATAAATACTACTTACATTAGTCAATTATCTAATGTTACAACCTATGCTAGGCTTTAATACCGTGTTTTGTTTTTAATTACATTGATTCAATTGATTTTTGGTTGCAAAATTTTCCAGTTGGATAACCAAAGTGATTGTTTGCTGATATTTATTTTCTGCAACAAAAATTTTTGTTAAGTTCATAGTATACTCAAATACTGCACTTATCCGAAGTTAAAAACATATATTAGAAAGTCTGTATTATTCAATTAAAGCAAATTTGAAATGAAAAATATACCCCAACTAATGTTACAAGTCCTTTGAAATTACCTGTGTATTACAAATATGAATTTAATAGAATTAAATGAATGCAAATGAAGTCTCATCATTGTCCTGTAACCTCGTCTGTGGACTATAGGGTGGAAAAGATGTCTATATGTCAAATATAATATTTTCACTATATTTCAGAATTGGAAAAGCTATTCATTAGTATTATTGAATTTTATAACAGTCAACAGGATAATGTTGAAAATTTTCAGTTTCAACAAAGTGTTTTGAACTAACGAAATTTTTTTTAGTTATACATTATTAGTAAAAATAATATATATATTATGTGTATATATATATATATATATATATATATTATTAGTAAAAGATTTAGTAACCAACTAGTATTCACCGGCCAACTACTATTTTAATAACAACTAGTGCTCAATTTCAATATTTCAATATTTAAGATTTTGTTCAGAAAAATTTATGATTTATTTTCATACAATTTCAATTAAACCATGTTATATGTAATTTTTGTTATTGATTTATCTTAGACAACAACCACATATGTAATAATTAAAAAAAAATTAAATTTAAAAAAGAATAATCTTGAAAAAGTACTTTGATGAATCGATTTGGTGAACTCTGCACTGAATTCTGCATCTGATAAACTCTGATGAATTTGATAAATGTGTGAGATGAAATTTTAAATTGAAATTTCTAATTGAAAAAAATATTTAATATCGCTACATCTCCTTTTAAATATCTATCCTTTAAAAGAATAATAATATAAATCGGTTTAAATATTTCCAGATTACAGATTAAATATAATGATTCCAATTGTAGAAATTAAAAAATTAAGTTCTTAAAAACAACCGTGACATGTGTGACATTTGTGCCAATTAAGTACGTAATAGATAAGATCTAATATTACTTAATGGTAATAATTATATCCTCAAAAAATTTAGTAGACTAAGTCTAATATTCCTTTGTTCATTAAATATTCAAAATGTTCTTAAAATTGATATTATTAAAAAATGTTCATAAATAAACAAAAAGTTAGTCAATGAACATCAAAGAGACCTTCACTACACTCTTTAGCTATTATTCTAGTTAAATATTAATATGATAATTTTAATAATATGTTTTTTTTGCTAGTTTTTAGTTTCGGGCATTATTTCTTAGAGTCATATTTACATAAAAAATTTTCAACTTTAACAATACTTATTCCAGAAAGGTATTTCCCAGAATATATTTGACCTTGGACCTATTAAAGAATATAAACAACATAGCAATAAAATAAAAAAATATACTCGTATATTATACATCAGCAATACTTATAGCTGAAAAATTCTTCTATTTCCTTAAATCATTTTTGCAAGTAGTAAAGTAGTGATGATGGTGCTACTACTGCTGACATAAGCTATTTTCATGTTATGATTATAGAAGTCATGTAGGTACTTTAGTTTGTTTTAGAAGACAATATACTCATATATTGCATATTTCTAAAGATTTAAATTTTTTATTATTTATATTTTCTTTACTTAAATGTACATAAACACACATACACATATTTATATGAACATTTACAAATGTATAAAATTAAATATTCATTTATATAATATAGTACACTATTATATAGATATATATTACATAAATATGTATACAATATAAAAAGTCATTTTATAGATTGAAATAGAAGAAAAATAGGAACAAAAAAAAAAAAACATTTTCTTTTCTATATTAGAAAAAAAAGTCAGGAAAAACAAAAATATGAAAAATGAGTTATGTTTCAGTTGTTTTCTTGTATATTTTTTTGTATCATTAATTTTTTATGTTCACAATGTTATTACATTGTATACATATACATATATTGTATAGGTCTTTATGTATATACCTATAAAAATGAAAATATAAAAAATGTTTGTAGAATAGTAGAATGCGTACGGGTGAATAGGCGGGATGTAATTGTGAAAAGTTTGTTTTTAAGGCTAATAGCCCTGTCAACTCAGATAATTTAGTATATTTAAGATTTTATTCAGAAAAAAATTTATTTTTAATGTCCTTAAATATCCTGAATGTTAGTTACAATAAATAAAATATTTTCTTTATTCAATACGAGTAGGTGTATTGAAAATTCTTTGTAAATTTTTCTTGTTTTGACATTTAATTTTTTTACTGAATATTGGATTGAATTAAGATGATGGGAAAATTATTGGAATTCAAATTTTCAAATCAAATTTGAAATATTTTTTAAGGATTCTATTCTATAAAGTAAAATATTATAATGTAGCTATACGTATGTATGTATGTCCCCAAAAGTTTTTTAGAATTCAATTTAAATATTTAAATTACCTTAAAATTATTATGTATATATGTACATATATGTATTTAAATTTAAGAGAATTTTCAATATTTTTTTGTGACACTAGATATGAAGAAAGAATATTGATACAATTTTTTTTTTGTAATTGTCAATTGTCAGACGCTTTAATTTGTTTTTATTATAGTCTAGAATCGATTTGAATCAAAATAAACAAAAATGAAGTAAAAATAAATTTTTGATATAGGTAGCTCAATATGGTGGGGGCCTATTGAATGAAAACAATATTGATTGTGTTTGAATCAACTTGAAGTTCTTATCGAATCATGCATCAGGTCGATTTATGTATTTGATGGTTGTATTTTTGTATTAATTAACAACAAATTAGTACTGTCAGTGTTTAGAGCAAGCACCTTAGATGTTAAAAAGCTTCTTATAATTGACTGTGCAATATATCATCATCCAGTAAGGCCAGTTAAATACCACCACCGTTGATAAGAAAAATGTTAACTAAATAAACTAAACAGATGGTTGGTTGTATCTTCAAATAATACCAATAGAACTTGTGGTAACGTAAGCAAGGAAAATAGAGATGGGATAATAATCATTTTACATAGCTTTCTACAATCTATGTTTTTTTCACAAAATTAAACAAACTAGTTATTAAACAAACAAATATATGTACTTACAATTAGTCATTTGGGGAATAATTAAATTTCTAATCTCCTGTAGGTTACTTTATATTAGGATTGTTAAGAATCTATTGTGATTTAATTGTAGTCTATAAAAGTATATGCTTCGTCCTTATTACTTTTTTTTACCGAAAATATGTTTTAGTCCCGTTTCATTTTGTTATGCTGGTCCCACCATAGTGTGGTAACTACCGATGTACTATACCATGGATTGTTTCCTACAATAATTTCTATGGGAAAATGCTTCAAATAAATATCAAAATTTTACCGAACCAAGTTATGTAAACAAATTTTCATCAGGATTAGAAAATAATTTGAAAATGTTACGAATTGATGTGGCTGTCACTTTTCTTTTAAACTAAAATTAACTCAACTAATTTGCAAATATAATGTACAAAAAAGGCCTACATTTTTAAAAGAAAAATAATTTAAAGTTGGTTTGCACATTTATCTGCAGGTCCACTGACAAATAAATAAATAAATAAAAATAATGTAAAGGTATATAAATAATAAAGTTAAGAAAACCTAATTGGTATATATTTTCTGTTAAATTAAAAAAAATAGTTCTTTTTTCGAAAATTCTAATTTTTTTAATTGACCGAAGTCAGAAATTGTAATTTTTATCTATCAAAGAAATTCTTTTAAAATAATTTTGAACTAATGATTGAGGTATGATTTTCATGTCTAAAAATTTATTTTACAAAAATAGGTATAAAGTAATCATTATGTAAAATCTGTTATTTTACTATACTATATTTATACTGTAGAATAGAATATAAAATTTGCATAACCAGATATATTTTGAGATATGTTGAATGTTCGAATAAAAAATTGTAAATGAAAATATATTGTTTTTGTATAGAAGATCTGATGCACTTTTAATGAAAATCACAACATTGCAACAGTCTTATTTTACAATTTTATGCTAATATTTTTGTATATTTTATAAAATTTTAAAGAATTTTTGAAAAAGTATTTGAAAATTAAAATCATTTTCTAAAATTAATACAGAGTGTCGCTGTACTATGTAGTAACATATATTCAATTTATTGGCTATATTCGATCGATTGATTTGATTGAAACAAACAAAAAGTGTATATACAATAACGATTACAGGAGTAATTTCGTTCAACATAAAACTACTTGAACTGCTCAGTAGCTTTTTATATAGTTTCAAACTACTTATACAACTCATAATTTTTAATTTGATTGATTTTGTAACTTTAGAGTATTACAGGATTTTTATAAATACATCTGTGAGTTATAGATCATCTGCATACAAAAACGTCTTTCCTCACAATTGTGTGTTATCAAAGCTACTATATAACATAAGAACATGGTTGGTCCTAACGAGATTCCTTGTATCACACCATACTCAATTTTTTCTACTTGACTTTTTATATCCTCGCATTCCGAGTATTGTTTTATACTGGTGAAGTAACTTTCAAACCATCAGTATTCTTTGCCCATTATTCCACATTCAAAGATAATTAGTAGTATCGATTTCGGTAATTGTGCCATCATCAAAAGACTGATCTCAGTTTGGGTAATAACCGAAATCGATCAATTAAAGTAAACATAATATGCTTAGACTTTTAATCTTTATTATTACAAATATTTCACATAGAGCCTTCAACATATTCTATAAAATGTATGTATACATATATTTAATTGGAATATCCACAAATATTTCGATAATTCTTTAATTACTGATGACTTAGCATACAATTATTCTATACTTAAAAATAATTAAACTCGTTTTCAATAATTTTTTAACGTGAAAGCCTTATTTCTATTTTTTCTACTGCAATCCTATTTCGGATGCTTATAATCAACACATTCGTTATGTTTGGTACTATACGTATTTCTCTTTCTGGCTTTATTTCTATCCTGTTGCGATTTGATTAATAATTGCAAAATGACAATAGTACAAAAATAAAATTTAATACACAAAACATACGAATGAACTACAATAATGGAAAAACGATACCATTTTAGGTCTAATATCCTCCTTTAATAACAATTAAAATTGTCATCACCTACAATATTTCCATGATTTAAGTAGATTTTTATATTTTCTTTATTTTAAGGCAGTTTTTCATGTTGCTTAGGACTTTTTTTTATACCATCAATCAACGTTCCCTCTAATTTTTTTTTTAGCTGAACAAAAGAAAAATAAATTGCGCTATGTTTAAAAAATTAAACAAAAACTTCGTAAATTAGATATTTTATTTAAAAAAAAATTTTTTGATTGCAGTTTTTTATTGTTTTTGAATTTTTTAATTAATTACATATTACATTATTTTTTTTTTCTCCTGTCTTTGTTTTTCTTCCAGTCAATAATATGTTCCGCCATTAAGTATTTATTCTTATTAAGTTACCCAAGGGATTTACTTCCAACCTATTTTTAAGTTTTAATCAAATTCATCAGGCTAAATCCTCTTTCACAATCAGCACTCGACACTTGAAAGGTTTCACAAATGTCAAACAAAATTCTTACATTTTGAAAACTATCTTCAAATTTCGACTATTATTTTTGAATTTTTCCGTAAATAAATATTTTAAATCTTTATACTCATCCATTATTATTTTACTATTCATGTTTGGGATGAGATTCCCATATTTCAAAATTAATTTTATTGTCATATTTAAAATCATGTTAATAATAGTGTTTTGATCATTCCAAATGTTCATTTCAGCATCAGGAAATCTTTTATCCAAATGGTAGTAGAACTTTTCAACAAATAAAAATAAATCCCAGATGACATTTTCATATTAGTCTTACTTTCATCTTCAAGAATTTCAATAAATTATATCACCAATATACTGACTTCTTTTAATTTTGTAATGATCGATTTAGAATATTGTTGCGCTTCTATAGGTGAGAGTAAATATTTTGATGATTTCGTTAATTCGATAAAAACATCATTTAATGCTGATTGCATCGATGTTATACGATTTGCATTATTTTCTAAAGCTGTTAAGCAATATTTTGCGATTGGATCAACTGAATTGAACTATCAATTTTTTCTTTGTAATATTCTATTTAGACATCATAATTCCAAATAAACAGAATAACTGCAAAATGACGAGAAAGCTAGAGTATTGCATTAAGAGGGCGGAACATCAAAACTTCTAATTTGGTAAAATATCAAAACTTGGTATATACTTTTCGCAATAATGTTACTACTTGGGAAATAAGAGCTATACCCTTTCGACATAATGCGTGATAATTTGCGAAATTAAGTGAATAATTTCTTGTGTTAATATAGTGCTTTACATCCATTATATTCTCCCAGCGACACTGCAGCCCCACAAGATCTTAACATTACCATCTTTTGCATATCCAGATTAATAGTTTTATAAAAACATTTTATGTACTCCACAATTGATTTTCCATCCCATGCATTTAATTGTATTATATTATGTTCCAGCGAAAACAGTTTTTTAATTAAAATTAAAGCGGTATTTTATATAAATAATTAATATGTTGTGTACGGAAACATCAGTGCTTTCATCCACCATTAAGCAATGGAATTGTGCCATTCTTATTTCATTATAATTTTCTCATTTTATCATTCTCATTTTCACATTAATATTTCTTGTTGGATAACGTGGTTGATGCACTCAACAAATTCAAAAGCATAATTTGCATAATACATTATAATGTATTTTGACTTATTTCGGTACTATAATCACCTTGTGAGATTGAAAAAGTTAATCAGACCACTAACTTTGCTTCTCGCAATAATTATAAAACTGACTTCAGATATATGCTGGCACATAAATAAAAAAGAGGGTGTGGGCGCCTGTTTTGAGTTGATCTTGAAAAGGCATTTAATAACGTTTGGATAGACGGTTTAGTTTATAAATTACTAAATTATGACTTTCCCAGACAGTTAGTCAACTTAATACAAGATATGTTGTCAGAGGGTGTATTCGTTATGGCGAATAACAATTTCACCGCGAATAAAATACTTAACATCGAAAATGAATTACAACAAGGAGGGGTAAATTCACCAGTTCTGTTTTCAATATACCTAATAGACCTGATAGAGTTATTAAAACGCATACAAGGTAGTAGTTATGTTTTAGCTTTTGTAAACGATATTATTCTGTATTCTGCAAATAAATCAGTAAGAGAAATCCAAAAATAAAACTGCAAAGATGTTTAATATTTTGATAAAATACTGCAAAATCTGGTGTTTAAGAATAAACTTTAATAAATGCGAAACAATTTTATTCGGAGATGTTAAAGGCCACAAGTAAACCACAATTTAAAAAAGGATTGGAGGAAATTCAATATCAAAACTCCAAATAATGAAAACATTGTGAACAGGAAACAAGTCAAGTACTTGGGAATTTTGTTAAGTGACAACCCTGAATTTAACTAATCAAGTTGATAACGCAATTTCGAAAAGCATTAAAGCTCTAATGGCAGCCAAAGAGTTGTTTTACAATAAAACAATCAAGCCCAGAGTAAAATTGATAGCCTATCAAACTTATAAGGCCAGTGCTGGCATATGGAGCACCTATTTGGTATAATATAAGTGCTAGTAATATGGAAAAAATTAGGAAAATGGAACGGAAATGCATTAGAGTTTGTCGGTGGAAAAATAAAAAATATTATTCCAACAAGTTTATATATAAATTAGCTAATATAAACAGATTCGATAATTTTTTTTATCAATCTGATTCGTAGACATTTCGATAGAGAAATACAGCAAATGACTTAATATCACATGTATATTATCATAATGATGAATACATAAAAATTAGCCTACAGAAAGGTTTTGTGTCCCCAGAGTCCTTTATTTATCTAGATAAGAATGGTTATATACAAAATCAAAACTATGTCCCAATATTATTTCATTATAATAGAGTAAAATTATCAATTTTGATCCTCAAAATTTAATTCAGGATCAATTGAAATTTGATATATTCATCCCGGATAAGGACAAAAGATATAAAGTTGATTACTGGTGGGTGGTTGGAGGAAGCTCCATTAAATAGATTCGCAAAGTTGAACTATATAAAGTAGTCTTGAATTTAGGTTAGGATATGTTATAAGTTTTATTTAGTTTATAAGATTTTTTTGAGAATTAATTTGGGTTTTAGTAAAATTTTACAATATAAATACAAAAATAAATAGTTAGTAAAGATTAAAAATACATAAGTTAAGTTGTAACTTGGTGTAGAGTATAGGAAAAATATTAAAATCAGAAAGAAAATTAATAAAAAATTTATTTAAAATTAAGTTAGTTAAATAAGGAAATAGCCACCGTTTTTGTAAATAATTTTTTTTTTCGGTGTAATATTTGATGTTAAAAATAAATAGAAAAAAAAGCTTCTCGCAGTAATTTCTATATTGTTATGGAAGACCTCACCTAAATATTTAATATTAATTTTAATTTAATATTAATAATTTAAGTACTATAAGTAAAATTTTAATACATTATAAGACCAATATCAGACTAAGGGAGCAAAATTAAGGATCTGATTAACCTTCTCAGTGGCACAAACTGTCTCTAGTGAGTTTATTGTGGAGTGATAATGGGAGATGGATCCCCTAAAACAACCAACAAAAACAAATAAGTCAACTTGAGTCGTGATATAAAAAATGACTCAATTACGTGTAAATTGGTTTGCCAGAAGCAACAGCAAGTAAAGTATTTTTAATTACAAGTTGGGAAATCTTAAAATCAAATATCATTAATTTTCTGCCAATAGAATATTATATCTAGTCTTTTAACGGAAAGAAATGTCAGTATTTGAATACAATTTTGTAATATTAATTATTTATTTTTTAGTTTTCTAAATTTTGAGTATAAACGAACACCCAGGGGTTCTAGTTGTAAATGTACATAAATTATGACAGAGAAACAGTTTGATAATATTTACGTTGGAAATATTAGAGATACTGCCAAGAAAATGGGTATATGTCAAATGCCAATTCTCCTACAAAATACTCAAAATATTGTATATATTTAAATTTTGATCAATTTTTATAACTCACAGACGTATTTATAATTATCCTGTAATACTCGAAAGTTACAAAATCAATAAAATTAAAAATTATGAGTTGTATAAGTAGTGTAAAATTGCAGTACCGTACTTATTAACCACAAAAAGTTGATTCTACCTAAGTTACTGTCAAGAACGTAAAAAAAAAAACATGTCCTAACAATTTTTCAATACAAATTCAGGAGTTATAAAATTGTGATGTCATTTTCAAATGTTAGGTGATTTGTCACAATTGTTAGTAGTTTGGTTATTTATTTTAAGAGTTTGGTCATTTCTGTTAAAATTCTGTTTTGTTATGTTAAGAGTTTTGTCATTTTTCTTAAAAACGTAAAATTTTTTAATCTTTGAAACTTTTCGAAATGACTTTGATAAAGTGAAACTGCTTCTGATTTCAAAGTGATTCCAACTGAATGCTTTATAATCAACCATTAAGAATTAAAGTGAAATATTTTGAACGTTAAGTTTGAAAAATATACGTTTTTCTACGCCACTCATATTTTCATACTGAGTTGCAAAATTTGAAGTTTGTGCAGCTATTATTCAAAAACGGTAAGTCTGATACTCATCCAACACATACCAGTAGTTAGGTGTATTAATTTAAAAAAAAGTTAGGAAAAAGTTGTTGCTGTAGTTTCAATTCCTTCGGAGCCGTAGTGGATTTTGTTTAGACATAATTTTTCTAATCCGATTTTCTTTAACCTTCTGAACCAATGTTAAAGTTAAAGATAGGCCCCTCGTCTAGAATTCTTAAAATTTTTTCCTTAAATTCTTAAATTTTTTTAGAATTCTAGGATTTTTTCCTGAAAAACTCCAGAGAAAGACCCTTAAAATTTGTTTGCTCTAAATGGGACCATCCTGTGTTAAATCAGTGTTATATCGCTTTTCATTCGAATATATTACATTTATATTACAATTTGCGGGAGAGGGTATCCTTTTTTTATTTAACTTTTAGGAGTTTTTCGCTAATATGTGTTATAAATTATATTATTGTTAACAATTTTGTAATTTTTGTTACTAATTTTGTCATTTCTAAAAATTAGGTCTTTTGTCATTGATAAAAATATATTAAAATACACTTTTAGGAGTTTTGACATTTAGGGGATTTGACGTAGATTATAAGAAAATATTTCAATTCAAGTAGATTTGAAACAAAGTTTTCTAAAACATGTTCTACAAGAAATTGATAACATTCGAAAAGCATATTTTTAATGTGTCATAGCCGGTTACACGCTGATGATGCTGATAATACTCATACTTTCATATAATATTTTTTCGTTTCGATCTATTCATCACGCTTTGCCTAATGACATATAAACCCTGGAATACTCACTATATTTAATACAATGATGCTGTAGGACGTAGGTGATATCATTTTAATATGAAAATTTATAAAATTTCATTTAAAAATCATTTCTCTTTAAAATATTATTTATTGAGACTGAATCGACATTAAAAAAAAAAGAGATGATTTTCAATGGGTATAGTGAAATAAATTTTTAAAATTATTTAAATTAAGAAATTTGACTAAGCTTTGAATCATACTGTATTGAATATAATTTTCTTCATTTTTATTTTTATATTACGTACTAACTTACTTAACATATTTACTTACTAGTACTCAAAAATATAATTTTATACAGAGAAAAATATTTCAAATAAAATTTAATTTGAATTTTTTTTATATAAATCGTACTTCTACAACACTACTCTCTCAATCTCTCATTTATTTAAATTTCAATAAATTAAATTTAATTTTATATTAGAAATGTAGATATTTTTTAAAATTAGATTTAATATCAAATTTCTTATATTACAAAATATATTTCTTATCTTTATTATTTTATTTTATTTAATTCAGTTGTCAATGTTGTCATGTTAGAAATCAATAAATGAGAATAAATTTATATTAAAAATTTCAGTAATTTAATTTCTTTAAGGGCTACTTTAAGTTATTTAAAAAAAAAAAATAAACATTTTTATTGAAATAAAAATATTTTTTGATTTTATTTTTAAAGTAGGCTTATATTGTGTGTGTTTCGTTTAAGTGAAATGAGTAGTTTAAAATAGTTGGCGGTATAGTTGGTAAAATATAAATATAATTTTTGGTTGTTGGCGTATTTACTTCTGTTAACTACTCTTTTTCAAGAGTGAATGTAGTTGAGATATAAGTAGTTTAGTGCGATATTTATCGGGTTCTCGATATAATCGGTATTTTACTTACATCAAATAAAAGGTTTTTAAATTCGACATTTTTTTAACGATATTTGAGTATACATCGATATTATTTGGCTGCATCGATCTTTTATTTTCGATATTCGCTGTAAAAATTTTTTGACACTTTGATAGCAAAATAAATGTACATGAGGTTGTATTTTGTATTGTATTTGATGTTTTAAAATTTTAGGGGGTTGTACTGAAAACGTATTTATAAATGTCAAGCAGTATTATAATGTAGTAGGAATTTAGTAAAGAAACTCTTCTTGTTCTACATGGCCCTTATTTGGGGTCGGCTCTCCTTGATCTGAGATGCCAAGAACATCTGTCTTGGGCTGTCGTCCTTTTAGTTTTTGTTGACTGTTCCAAGCCATGTAGTTGATGGTCTCCTAGGTATTGATATGTTAAGAGCTTTTTGACAGCATTTTCTTCGTCCCTTCGCAAGATGTGTGCGTAGCATTTCAGTACAATTTTTGTCTTTGATGTTGGCAACCTTGAAAATGCCTCTGATGTGTTCGTTTCGCACTTTATTCAGTTTCAGCGACGTGGCTTATGTTTCTTATTTGCTGCCCAACACTCTGTTCCATACATTAGAGCTGATTTGACTGTTGTCTTATAGATTGTTTCCTTCAGTTTAACTGAAAACTTCCCGTTACATGGGACACCCGTTACCGATTTCCACTTCATCCAGCCATCATTTGCACGACTTGTAACATCATCATCTAGTTTTCCGTTTGATGTTATAATTGAAGCAAGATATTTAAAAGATTCGTTATCGGTATTGGTAAATTTTTTATTTTTGCTGTATAATTTTTTTAAATTTAAAAAAAGATAAATTTAAATACAAAAAAAAAAGAAGTATTAAAAAAAAAAAAATGATAAATTTAAATAAAAAAAAAAAAATAAAAAAAAAGAAGTATAAAAAAACAGTCAGACAATTTGCTGGGCCTATAAATTTTAAGTAATTTAATACATTATTTAATATTTTCTAATATTTATAAATAAAAGTAATTAATTTTAAAATTTATATGTAAAAATTAATTTACGTTAGTAAAGTTTATTGGGTTTATTTCACTATTGGCATTTTCATAAAATTGCCTCACTCTTAAAAAAAAAAAATCTAGAACTTTTATTTTCCCGTATCGATCTATATGTCGATTTGTTTTTTTGGATATGATATCGCACATCACTAATCTGTTCATTATATTCTACTTTTATTTAACTATAATATATACATACAATATCAGGTTCGAGAATATAAAATTTCACATGAAATATCCTAAAATGCTTTTTTCTGCTTTCTTCTTGTAGAATTAGTTTGTGTTGGATTGAGATTACAAATTAGTAGTGGTAAAACATAGGATATATTTTGTTATTATTTTATCATTTCTGGATTTTTGAAATATTTCTAACATAGATCAGAATAGGTGAAATAGGTTTTTAATAGCATTGGTTGAAACGAGAATCAATAAGAGTCGATCAGAATCTATGATATTATGTATGTTCAATATTTATGTATATGTGAACTTAGAATTGTCAGAAGTCTAAACATGTAATTTTTTTCTATAGATAATTGGATTGTGTAATATTTAAAATAAATGGTTTAGCTAAATAAAAATAAATAGAAAAACATGTTGTTTTTCATAAGAAATATATTTCAATAAAAAGCATAAGAAAAGTTTTAATTGTGAAACATGTCCTTGATGTAAAACATTGTATTGTAGAAAAAAAATGAATATCTGATCTGATTCAGGATAACTATTGAGCCGTTCATTTTTATACATTTAAAAATTAAAAATTACACAATGTGTATAAAAATATATACATGCATTTAAAGTCCTTTCAATAGACCACAAATAATATTACAAATCAAAGTATTGCATTTTTTAGAAATTGAAAGAATTCAAGATTATTGCTGGATTTGTTGTTATTTTGCTTTAATTTTTAAAATTTGAAGAATTAATATTTTTATTTGGACTTGGTCAATGTGATTTATGAAATTTGTGATTTCAAATTTTATAGAAGAAAGGGACAAAAAAATTAATGTTGGTTTTGTAAAATTAAAAATAATTCAAATTAATTTTTATTGAAAAGTATACTGAAAAGTAGGTACCTACATGTAAAATTTTCAGCAATTTTGATTTTGTTAATTTTGTCTGTTTCTTACCATAGATAATAATATGAATAGCATATATATGAATACATAATATAATTATGAGTACAAACAAACAAACAAGCTATCAAAATTTAAAAAAGTAAGTAAAAAAAGTAAAACTGGATATTTTATTCTTTATATATGGATTGTTGGCCTTTTTTAATTTCTTCAAAAATTATTTCATCTGAAATAGAAATACGATTTTTAACCAAGTTCTGAGAAAAGAAAACAAAACGGTATTCCGTACAAAGTTCACGATTTGTAATGCATAACTAATAAATTTTATTCGTTTATTACCATTATTTTAAAAAAAAAAATTTCTGGATTATGTGATGCTATCATTTTATGGATACAATTTCATTCATTATCTTTGCGATTAATTGTGTTTTTTTGTTTACATTTTTCTATATACATATATTTTTTGTATTGAATTAGATATGTAAATGTATGGTGAACACATATACGATATTACGATATACACTCTTCATATAAATCAAAAGTACATACGTATGTAAATACTTTTCAAATTATCAAACAATGCCTCTATACTCCTAGCCTAGTCACTGGGAGAGCAAAACTTTATACACAAAACTAAAACAAAACTTAAAACGAAATCGTAATTCGATAAAATTCCAGAAAAATCATTCTGCGAATAGGCTAGAAGTATAGAGGCATTGTATGAAATATTCTTCTCAATAAAAAAAAATTTTGAGTAAAAATAATTGAGTTTCGAAAATTATATTTGAGTGTTTTGAGGTATTGAGTAAAAATGGGAAGGCATTTTCGTGTTTTGAGTAAAAATGGGACTGCATTTTTAGAAGCAAATGATTAACAAATATTGTTCTACGTGAATACTCTACTTATATGATTACTCTATGCTAAAAATAAAAAAAAATGAAGGTTTATTTAATTTATGTAAAAACATTGTTTTTTTTTACCATAGAGTGAATATTAACATGTTGAGATAGTAGGAAAGATAGTATAGTAAAAAACCAATACTAAAATCATGCTAAATAATATAATAAAATAAATATAAAAAATATAATATAAAAAAAAAAAAATAAAACAAGAAATATATTACAAAAAAATATGGTCCTGAAAGCAAGAGGGAATTGTAATTTACTCGTAATTAAATTTAAAGTTCTAAATCGCAATTTAACCAATCGATCGTAATGTAATTTAAATTAGTATAAGTAATTTATTTTGACTTTATTTTGATTTATAAGTAGCTGATCGTAATTTAATTTAAGCTAGATCGTAATTTAATTCATCGTAATAATAATTAATTCTAGATCGTAATAAAAATAGTAAACTAGCATATAGCTATATTGAAATCACAAACAAGCATAATAGATAATTACTTATCCATTGTCATTGCTAAATACGGTAATTTTATTTTAAAAAAAAAATAATTTTTATATAAAATTTAAAAACAAAATTTAATCAATCTAAAAACAAATCAATAATTTTTGATATTTTTGTTATTATTGTTATATTCAAAATGTTTTAAAGTCATTGATTTCTAAGAAAAATATTTTCATTTTCTTTCACTTGCAATTGGTAGACATATTTTGTGGTTTATAAATTTAAATTAATTTTTTAACTTTATCTACTTGATTTAATTTAAGTATTTTTTTTTTTTTTGGGTATCTACTTGTTATTTGTGTAAAAGGATATTAAATTGAAAAGTTGTAATGAAATTGAATGAAATTGCAAAGAAAAACAAAAAAAAAAGTTGGTTAAAAGATTTAAAATTTTATTTTAATTTTTTCAATATTCAAGATTTAAATAAACTTTTTGGAGATTTATTTTAATCTCTGATAATATCTTGAAGCTCATGAATTGTGTACTAACTAATAATAAAAAACATAACAATTCACTCATAAAATTATAATTTTGTGTTTGTTTTGTTTATGTAGGTTCTGGTGTTTTAAATGTATCGAGGAAGTATGTAGTATTTTAACAGTTTTATTTTGCATTATGTTTAATATAAGTAAAATTGATTTTCTACTGTTTTATCATAATAATACCAATAGTTCGCTTAACGCTTCGCTCTAATGGTTTGTGAATTGAACGATTTGATTTAAATTATGATCTAGTTTATATTAAATTACGATTAACTATTTATACTAGTGTAAAGTACTTACTTATGCTTATGTAAATTTAATTACGATCGATAAATTAAGTTGAGTGCATTCGACACATATTATTTTCAATTTCAGAATGCACTTACTTATTCCTATGTATTTTCGAGTTATATGACATTTCACTTAACATTAATCGCTTTATAGAATTTTTTATATACCTATATGATAACATTTTATTATCTATTATTATTTTTGTTTTGTTTTAGTATGTAAATTGTTTTTTTTTAAATAATTTATAATTATTTTATAGGTTGTAAAAAATATTTGAAAATAAATTTTATTTGAAATTGAAAAAATAAAAATTGATTTGATGATATCATTCTATCTTACCTCTATAGTTCATCATATACCTCATTTTATATCTCTATAAATCGTTTCAAATTGTGACCTGCTACAATATATTGTTCCAATTTTTTTTATCTTACAAACACTGATTTCAAAGTTCTAACTTATAGTATCTTACATATCTTTATTACACATTATATCAGTCTAAATTATAACTCTATTTTATTTGTCCATTTTTACTGTTATTTTGTACTGGGTCTTGTACATGATATAATTTTAAATTAAAAATTTCACGCTAAGCTCAATTTTTATTCAGCCTTACTCTATGTCAGACCTTAATAAAACAAGCTATATTCATACTTATAATAATTAATTTGTTTTGTTTTGTGTCTTTTAATTTCTATCTATCAAATTTCCAAACCTTTTCTACAAAAGTGAACTTAATATGTAATTCAAATTATTTAATTTAATTTATATTTCCCATATATATGTACGTAAATGAATAATAAAAACTTGTGGGTCCATAATCGGAATCGGAATCGAACAGCTATCTATCTAGCTATTTCTTTACATATATTTTAAAGCGAGTACAAAGATAGTCTTTTGATTGAGTTCGCTATTAAAAGATTCTTGTCGAATCGAATTAAAAATGTTGAGTAATTTTATATTGAGTCAAATTCGCTAAAATGCTTGAATATTTTTTTAACTGACCCATCTTTATTAGATTTATCAAATTCATATTTTAGTTTTAAACACAAGCAAATGGAGACAATATAGATTATTACAACAGTGGTGTTCTTATGTAATAATTTGATTTATATTTAATATTTATTTATTACAATATATAGCAAAATATAAAATAAATTTAACGAATTTAACAAGCAGATAAAACTTTAAATAATATTATCAATTACAAATTAAATAATATGTCTAGAAGTTTAACTCAACTCAATATATTTTTTGTGGGTTGGGAATGTTTGAAATATTTTTCTGTTGAATATTTTGCAGACTTATACGTCACTATCAGGCGCGTAACAATTTTACACATTGTATATTTTGTTTTGTTTGTCTGGCTGCCAATTTTGATCTTAAACGGTCTTTATTTATGTAATAAGAAATATATAAAAAAAAACATAAAAGAAAGTATTAATTAATTTTAATTATGTGTTATGACGAAGTGATTGATTGATGTATTTATTAAAATGTATTGATTGAATTACCTAGAATAATAATTTCTTCATAATAAGTTTATATATATGAAATATTTTCAGATGCATTAAAGTGCTCTGATAAGTACAAATCAATCAATGTTTTATTGGAAAATATATAACATAGACCTAATCGTTCCAACTTTTGTAAGAACTTTGCACTATTTATTTATTGACTGATATTATATATCAGTTAATTTGGATCCTAATATACAGGTAAACATTCAAATCATTTTTTTCTTCCGAGATGTGGTCCAATTATTTATTTTTTGTCATTTATTTTATCTCAATGATAATGAGTACTGGACCCGCTCGATAAACTAATCAAAACACTTTACTTTTATGGGGAATTGAATCTGGAAAGTTCAGCTTGAAAGCCAAGTACACTATTGTAATTGTATCACCCATCATGTATTTACCTTCATAAAACTAATAATTTTTCATTTACGTGATTGTAATTGTGTCACCCAGCATGTATCTTGTATTAATTTTGCATACAATTTCTTTGAATTATTTAATCTCTGATAATTCAAAATAATAAAATTTAAAATTACTACTCTTTATATATTCAACACCATCCCTATTTGGTTTTCTATAATTAATTTAACAAATTTAAAAATTATTTATTTACTTTAATTGCGATAGATTAATGCCACTCAGTAAATAATAAAAATAATAATGTAGAATTACCCAAATTTTAAATAAAAAAAAAATTACCTTTATTTTGTAAATGCTATATTTTAATAAATTTTAATTTTAAAAATTATTTTTGTTTTTGTTTAAATTCTATAAAATGTACTTAATAAAATTTAAATATTAAAATTTAAATAAATTTAATAATACAATAGATGTATACATTATGTAATTCAATTAATCTTGTAAATATAATGCTTTTCCAATCATTCATAATTCATTTTTACCACACATATATAAACAACATTAATTGAAAAATACAAAATAGGAAAAAAAAAAATAAACCAAAAAAGGATTTAATTTTGTTTTAATTTTTGTGGTTTAAAAATTTTACAAATTTTCAATAGAATTTCACTACATTCTTATTAAATACATAAAATAGCAATCAATTTTATTTTTGTTTTAGAGGCAAAAAAACAAAAAAAAAATTATATTATTTAAAAACAAAAATAAATAAATAAAAAAAAACAATATCCTTAAAGCCACGATAACTGCATAAATCAGTATAATTTTTCATCCTTAATTAATAATATATTATGTATATGTGTGTGTGTATGCATTTTTATATTAGAATCTCCTTTAAACATCCTAGCTATTAACAACACATAAAAAACAACAACAACAACAACATAATATATATTATTTATATTGACTCAATCTATATATTATTTCTAAATATATATCCATATACCTACATGTATATATTCACACTGGTAAATTTTATTCATCAAGATAAATCCTATTACAATGGCGATCTATTTGAATTCATTATTAGCCAAAATTGTATAAAATTAATAGAAAATAACAATAAAAAAAAAATAATAAGAATAAAAAACTAATTGTTCTAATCGTTCGTCATTTTTCACGTAACCCATATTTACAAATACATAAATAATTCTATATAACATAATAATATTTGTGAATATGTACCAGGAGTGAACTGATCATTTTGTGCGAATATAAATGTTTGACTAGTTTATGAATTGAAATTTCGGTTATTTGATTGAGGCATATTGAACACAAGGGTGGTGTAATTTGAAGTTTAAATAATGAATATTGTTACATTTTTGAATTTACAATATTTCATAACGTTATTTATCAACACTTAATTTTATTAATAATTTTGTAAATTTTCGAATTGAACAAAATTATTTAAAACAGTTATATTGAAAAAATTAATTATAGGTATTTGGCTATTTGAACTATAATTTTTATGTGGTCAATTATAAAATATATTCCGTCAGTGTTCGTTAACCGATTTTCTCCATAGAAAATATGGTAGTTAACAATATTCGTAAGTTGTTCAAAGAAAAGCTATTCAAGTCGTAATATTTCTTGGAAGAAATATGTGAATTGTTAAAGAAATATATTATTTTTCGAATTCTTTAAATTTTTTCTGAAATAATGTTTGAAATAAAATTAAACAAAGAAGAAATAATAATATTAAATTTGCAGTTGAATATAGAACCAGAAATATTTTCTGTTCCGGCAACCTGACGAAATCTCAAATTGTTGTGGGTGCGTTACCATAACATTCTCAGTATATTATTCAATGCAAATTATTTTTTGTTTATTGTAGTTATTAAACTAAATTGGGCTACAATAAGTCTACAAAACATCCGTAAAGACTATTAAGACCTACAACATAGAATGCAGCCAGAACAAATACATTAGTCATTGAGCAGTAAAAAATGACAATAATTGAAATGAGATGTTATAGAATACAAATAGTAAATAAAAGTAGAACCCAATAAACAATATTCAGAGTGATAATATTAGAAAAATATGTGATATTCATATATTTTGAATATAGCGATCGATGGAGTTCAATCTGTGGAAAAAACAGGATTGAAAGACAGCATGAACAGAATGATGGGTATATAAACGTGATTACAAAAATTATCTTCAACGATTCGTTAAATTGGTATGAACTTCCAGAATAACCTTTGAAATTAGGTTCATTGAATCCATCTGGATGCAGTGCTGTAGTTCGCAATCTAATAAAGTGACGTTGTAAATCAGTCGGACTTATCTCATTTTTTATATTCTTGACAGTAATTTAGGTAGAATCACCTTTTCGGGCTCAATTGAGCACATTTTATTTCATTTATATTACAATATCTAAAATGTGTTTCGAGCATTTATTTATCAAATTACTGGGTTGTCCCCTCATTAAATGTGAAAAAACTACTGGTATAGTACAAAGAAGAAAATAAACAGGCAAAACAAAGTTTAGTATTTTTTCAATTATTCTGAACTTAATAAAATGGTTTTGATATCATCATACTTTTTCCTCCATTATTATTATAATTTACAAATTGAACTATTTCAATGTTGATATACTGAAACAACTTACTTTCCTGTATCTCTGTATTTAAATTTTCGACTCATATTTTGCCTTAAACATAGTGAATTATATTTCGGAGTCACGGAAAACAATTACTAATTGTACAAAAAAGTAGAACTAATTGTCCAATGTTGGTGTACAAAGACCAATCAATTCGTAACCAGTCGGGCGGCCAAAGTATAGACAACTACAATTACATTTTCTTAATTATTTAGTATAAAACGAAATATCAAATTAAATTTTTTGTGTGACGTAGGTGGTGAAATTTTTGTTATTAAGATACCGAAAAAAATGTACTTTAAACAAAATTTTCGTGTAGCAAGCCATCCAAGCCATCTGACATCCTTCTTTGCACAATTGGCATTCTGTTGCATTGCTTCGTCATCTCATTTTATTTACAAATTATGCTGAATCTCTTTATGAATTGATTAACAAGTAGTTTTTAATAACAACCGTTAGAAAGCATAATCTTGCCTTTCTATCGTTCTATTTGCCTGCCTGCCTTGCCTTGCCTGTATTTTATTTGCCCGCTTAATAAATTCCCATATTTGGTTATCATTTTGTCTAAATACAAAATTGATTATTGTTTGGAAAATAAGTATTTTTATATCAGAGTTAATTTTTTTTTGATAATCAGGTTTGATTTTTTAAATGAAAATGAAATTTTTTGAACTACAAGAATTGGAATTTCCGTGCGACTAATTTTTATAGTCGATTAGCAGCAAGCAATGATAAAGAAAGTAAATTTCATTATTTCGAAAGCATTTATTTCCTTTATCATTGCTTGGGGTTAATATTTATAGTTGATTAGTTGCAAGTACACTGGTGAAAAAAAAAATTTCCCCTATTACGAAAACAACTTACTTCTTTCATCAGTAGAAGTGCGACTAATCTTTATAGCCGATTAGTAGCAAGGACTGATGAAAAACATAAAATTCAATATTTTGGAATCAACTGAATTTTTTAATCCGTGTTTGCGGCGGATAATTTTTAAAGTCTATTTCTATTTTAAAGTCTAGTCCGCAAACACTGATGAAGAAAGTAGTTTTTGATATTTCAGAGCCAACTTTTCTTCAGTAGTGCTTGCGATTGATCTTTATAATCGATTAGTCACAAGCATTGAAGATATTAGCAAGGTTTGATATTTCGGAAGCAACTTACTTCTTTCATCAGTGCTTCGGCCTAATTTTTATAGTCGATTAGTCGCAAGTACTGATGAAAAAAATAATTTTCGCTATTTCGGAATTAATTTTCTCCTTTCATAAGTTCTTGCCACTTATCTTTATAGTCGATTATGAGCAAGTGCAGATGCAAAAAGTAAAATTCGATATTGGAAATGCTGATGAATGCTGATGAAGAAAGTGGTTTTCGATATTTCAGAGTCAACTTTTCTTCATTAGTGCTTGCGATTAATCTTTATAGTCGATTAGTAGCAACTACTGAAGAAAAAATTCTATATTTTCGGATTAGCTTAATTTTTTTATCAGTGTGTGCGGTCTAATATATAAAGTGTAATCTTTAAAGTCGATTGGTCGCAAGCACTGACGAAGAGAGTAGATTTTAATATTTCGCAAGTAACTTACTTCATTCATGGGTGCTTGTGACTGATACTTCGAGTCGATTAGTAGCAAACATTGATAGTGTAAGCTATTTTAGACATTTCTGAAGCAATTTACTTTTTTTATCAATACTTGCACCTAATCTTTATAGTCGATTAGTTGCAAGTACCGATGAAAAAAGTAAAATGCGATATTTTCGACTCAACTTATTTTTTTTATCAGTGCATGTGGCCAATTTTCGAAGTCGATTACAGTGATGAAGAAAGTAATTTTTGATATATGCTAACCAAAATTTCTTCATTAGAGTTTGTTATTGATAATTATAGATTAGTAACAAACATTGATAGTGTTAGCAAGTTTAGATATTTCGAAAGCAATTTACTTAGTTCATCAGTGCCTGCGCTTAATCTTTATAATCGATTTATGTATCATCTTTATAGTCGAATGGCCACACAAGTACTGATGGTGAAAATAAATTTCGATATTTCGGAATAGACTTATTTCCTTCATCAGTGTTTTCGGTTAATTTTTATAGTCAGTTTATTGCAAGCACTGATAAAGGTAGTAATTTACTGCTGAAATGTCGGTATTTACCAAATAAAAATTAATTAATGAAAGAAAATTCGACATTTAATTACAAAATTTAATTGAGTTGAAGTTTAAAATATCTTCCCAATACCGAATACATTTTATTCCATATTGTATGCATTTATTTAATTAAATGATAAATCAAAGCGAATCAAATTAGTTCAACTCTGTACCATACAAATTATTCTAAATAAACGAAAATCCTTTAATTTCTTTTTCCATTTTTTATTATTGTTTTTTTTTTATTATTTCATCTATAACATTTTTGTTCAAATAAAAATTAAACTTATCTAAACCTAGTCCTCGTACATTTTTTTTTTTAAAATTATAAAATGGTTTATTGCAAACGAATCAACGAATAACGTGATAATTTTTAGTAGTTGAAGTTGACTCTATACAATTATATTTGAAGTTACGGTATAGAAATTCATTTATTTTCTATGTGATGTTCTAGATCAGGTATAATTCACTTATATAGAAAAAAAAATATCAAAAAGTCAATAGAAAATTAATGGAAAATTCATTCATTATAAATTAATCTCTTTATCTTTAAAAATTCTTAATTATTGTAGACACTAATTTGATTTGAATTAAATAAGAATCACTTTTGATCCCAAAACGTACTCGTATATGCAATTTCGCGTAATTTTTTTTTTGCTTGCTACAATTAATAAAAATTTTTTTTTTTACTGTAACCCTAACAGACCTTTATCAGACATATTTATTTAACGATGCGTTTATAAAGAGTATATTTACCACAATAAATATATATATAGAGATAGAAAGAGGGAGATAAATTACAAAAAAAAAAAAAAATAAAATAAAAAAATAAGTACAAAGAAAATTCTTTGCAGTGAAAACAATATTCTTAGGTAGGTACGAGTATATTAGAATAGATAAAAACAAAAAAAAAAATACTTGAGATCTTTCATATCTTTTATAAAAGTTTACCCTTCTGGAAAAATAAATTCAAAAAAAAAAAAAAAATTAAATAAAAAAAAAAATTTATTTTTCTTCTCTTTTATTTTTACTTTTTTTTTTTTTATATTAACACCCTAAACGCATAAATTCACATGTATAGAGTTTGAGCTTTTATATGTTTTCTTTAAGAATTGAAGTTAATTGACAGGGGGTGTCACAGAAAAAAAAAACCCAAAAAAAAAGGTTGAAAATTAAACAGAATTTTTTTTTTAGGATTGAAAAAAAAGATAACGGAATTTTTGAGATTATTTTAAGGTTAATTAACAAATAACAAAAAAATATATTAAAACAACAACAAATATAAATTTGAGTAAATTGTTTAATAAAATTCTAGGCTTTAATAAAAAAAAGAAGAAAATTTATTTTAAGGTTTTTAAGGTTTAAGACTCATTACATATATATACATTTTAATTATTAATATATATATATATATATGTATATATATTTTAATAAGAGCTGTCAGTATCTTTTAAAACGAAAATTATCACGTTTTGTATTCTGAATTATTCTAACTGTCAAATTTATGCTTAAAATAAACACGTCAGAAGACGTATTAGTTAGGGAATAGAAAGTGTTTAAATGTTTTTGACCAGCATATTATATTTTTATTTCATTGACGATTAGTCTTTTAAGCATAAATATATAATTTTTAAAACTAACAAAACTAAACAAATTAAAAAAAGAGAGAAAAAAAAATAACAAAAGAAAATGTAAAAATATAAAGTCCTTAAATTATAACTAGATTAAATTAATAAATTAATAAAACATAAATAGAGATACAAAAACACAATAATCAATGCTATATACAAAAATTGACATACTTAACAAATAATATATGTATATATTATGAATATATATAGCTATTGAACTGGAATAATACATTTGCACGCCTCTATTCATGATTTCTAAAATGCTCTCTGCTGAGCTCAAGAGAGTAAGATGCTAATATTATTAATATATATATTGAGTTTGGCATGGAGTTTAAAAAAATAGTAGGCCTCACAATATAAGATAGGTGTCTTATAATCGACTTCTAATGTGACGAGAAACTATGAAATAATAAAAAATGGGGTTAGAAGAACAACGTCATGGTTATTAATAAATGTTAGTAAATCAAACCAATTAAACCAGTTAAAGCAAATGGAAGAAAACAGAGTCACTATTATGTGTATACTTCTGGACATGAGAGAATACAAGATAATGAAAAAGTAGATATATTGTAAGTTTATAGGACGAAAGCCAAGTATTGCTTGCTCAAATGAGTATCTACCAACAATTTAATTCTTTAGTATCATGAAAATTTGAGCACGGATACTAACAACTTTAATATAATACAATAATCCAAAATTGAGCAATTTTTGAATCAAAGCTCGCTTATAGTGGTTATAAAAGCTGAATAAAGCTAGCAGAAGAAAACAGAGTCACTAAATGTGCGTTCCTGAACAAGAGGAAATGCAAGGTAACAATTAAAATTGATATCCTTGCAAAAACCGGTGCGATGAGTCAGCTCTTAATACCAGAGTATTGCTCGCTAAAACGACTGTCTGCATAGAATTGCTTCCAAGTGGGCAATTATTATAGAAACGATAATAACATGTGGAATTTTATCAATTAATAATACGGTAATCAGGAAGAATAGATCCAATTGCAGAACATTACCATGGTTTATCACAGGTCCTAATCCATTCAATAAACGTTTGTTCAAGATTAGTAAATTCAACACTGGCATATACAGGTTAGCTCGTTTAGAAGAAGAGTAATCCCCCACTCACATTCTATGCATAAATGAGACATCATAGCTCGCAGAAAACATAAATATTTTCAGATATAAACATTTTTTAATTCTGAAATTGACATTGGCGTAATAATATAGCGTTCAGCGATGAAACGAAATTTTAAATAATCAATTGGGGAAGTACAATTAGATTTGAAAACGTTGCGTTCGGATAGAATTCTTCACCGCCAAAAAACTTAAGCATGTAGTTATGCTGGTAGCAATGCTGTCGAACAAAAAAACCGTCTCCTAAAGGCGGTTAAGCTTGCGGAAAATATGAGTTATAAATATAGGTTTATGTACCTACTACCAGTTACGGTTTTATGTTCTAGAAACAAAAAATCAAATGTAGACTGACTGATACAGTAGATTCGTCCGGATAGAATTCTTAACCGCCAAAAAACTTAAGCATGTAGTTATGGTGATGCTGTGAGCAATGCTGTCGAACAAAAAAACCGTCTCCTAAAGGCGGTTAAGCTTGCGGAAAATATGAGTTATAAATATAGGTTTGTGTACCTACTACCAGGTACGGTTTTAGGTTCTAGAAACAAAAAATCAAATGTAAACTGACTGATACAATAGATTGAGGTGTTAAAGTGTATATTAAAAAAAAAAAAAATTTTCTTTGAAACGCTTGTATTGTCGATTGAACGAAATGTTTACATAGGGCTAATAAATCTAATGGATAAATTCATAACTTCCAAATACATGAACATATAAATTGTAAATGTGAAGGAAAAGCGCATACTACTAAAAATATTTTTTGTGTAAAATCCAGGTTTCAAAAATAAATTTCATAACTTCCACCTTCAAAAAATTTTAAAGCTCTTCTGGTAGCAAAATAATACAATTATATCGATAAAAATTGTAATTGTATTGTAAATAATATTTATAATGTGGTTTGTAGTTGAATATTCTGTTCTAAAGGAGGAATTGTTTAAAAAAATAAAATCATTAGCAGATCGATGTAAAATGTAATAAGAATACGATCTGAGAGCCATTAACACTTCATATATCAAATATCAAACATATTCAAATACCTCAAGACTAAAACGAATTACATACGTTTATAGAAAACCATAAAGTGACACAGAATAAATCCTGCAAAATTTTTTTTTCACAAAATGCCAAATTATGAATGTTTTAGACAGAATAGTAAAATTGTAAACAGTAGTGGTACAGTAAAATTGCTTGATTTAAATTTAATTTTATGTTAATCAATTTGTATGGCCTCTTCGAAATTCTATAGTGTCTAAAACATTTAAAGATCTTATATAATAGTTTTATTACATCTTAGAGTTCAAAAAAGCTGTAAATAATAGTATTAGAGATTATGTTAGAAGTTACATTTTAACATACACACCTAATATGAATATTACTTTTCGCTTTTGAGTGTCTGGTATTAGTAGCTGTGAGCTATCACTAGATAAACTATTAATTTTAGTTTTGATGGTGAGCTTCTGGTTGATCTTTGGATGCTTAATTATCTTAACCATTTATTATCTTAATTATCATAACTATTTTTAGCTACACATTATACTACAGATATTAGTTTAGTTTTCAATAGAGTAACCCATATCTCTCGAGATGTAAATTGAATTATTTCTCAGTGTTTTCTGGTTGAAATAGCAATTTTTGAGAGTTTATTAAAATTTATTAGGACTGAAAATGTTCTGATCATCATGCCATTAGAACTGTAGTTTTGGCAAACAAACATAATTTTCTAGTGTAATACCGTATTGTTTCTATACTCCAACACCCCCCAGACTCATATAATAGATTTTCTTTATTAGAGCAAATAAATTATTTATCTGATATCTTGGTTTCGATTAAACATTTAAAAATACACTTAAATATAAAACTGTAATTAATTTATATATGATGTGAAAGCATAAAAGAAACCCTGAAGGTAAAATAACCTTTGTTAATAATTGATTTTTTTTCTCTTTGAAGATGAAAATCTTTGAAAAGACCCTACCAGGACGTACCACAGTCTGATGAAGTGTGAGATTTTTAATCAATAAAGACAAATTGAAAATTGTATTCCCCTCTTTAAACTATTCTGTAGCAGACTAACCACATTCTTGAAATGGTAAAGATGAATGTAAAATAGGGAAGAGAAAAATATTGATTGGATCTTTAATTAAACGTAGGGCTTATATGTTCAAGACTATTTCTAGCAAAATATTTTTTACATTAAATTAAAATTTTTTACACAAATAATTCTGTACTTTATGAAATATGAACTAGGTCTGCATTGCTCCATCGCGATATCTATTATATTCTCACTGGGTAACAATGCGTACTAGAACAACTTAGTAATTCATGTTGATGATCTATGCTATCCAAAGGATAATGTGATCCGAACATGATGATATATTTTAGAACCATCAAAGTAATACGTAGTTATAATCCAATGATCATCACTAAATATACTTTTCGTTTAGTACACCATCTCTATATTCTCTTCTATCAAAGAAAATGCATAAAAACAAAAAACCAATTAAAAAAACATATATTTTTTTCCTTTCCCTCCAAATAACAAAGTGGTGTCTATATATTTTTGATAATAAACACATATCGTGTTTATACATATCGTTTATACTTAGGTATATAAAATAGAAATGGCTCGCATAATATCCTTCAATAGAAATTTTTTTTATAATAAATATAAATATATGTATTTGTGTGTGAATAATAAATATGTGGTATATAAAATAAACTGTCTGTAAATAATGTTAAAAGGATAATTAATTGAAAAAAAGAAGAAGAAAAAAAAAAATAGAAAAACAAAAAAAAAATTAGAACAAAAAATTAAAGCTTTTAAAATGATTTACGTTAATAATTTTCTACTTTGAATGAGCATGCATGTCTGAAATGTGTGTATGTATGCTACACACTTCTAGACATATTGGTTTTTTTTTTTTTATTTTTTAGAAAAATAATTTTAAATTTTAAATGATACCAGCTCTACAGCTTAATCTGGGTAACACATTATAGCATAATATTAATATTTCTATATAATAATCTAAAAATTTATGACAATAATGTCGAAAAAATAAAGATGGTGGTTAAGAGTACTAAAATGTCATATGTGATTTGTATCTGCAAAGTGATTTGATATTTTTTTAAGAATTCAACAATGTAATAAACTTGGCTCTTTTTTACAGTTTAGGAGATTAGACTGATGATAATTAAATTATGTATACACAATCTTAAGATTGCCATTTGAAGACTTGAAGGTCAAAAATTATGAATTTCTTAGTTTTGAATTTTTTGTTATAACAATTTTATAGTTATGTTGTTGTTTGTGCAAAAATCAACAGGTTCGAGAGTTTTATTTTCTAAATCGATCAATTCACAAAAATGGTACTAAGATATTGTGATGTCTAGTTTTTTAATAATAAGTGTGAAATAATAAAAATATAAACAGTGTTGTAAAAAAATCAAATTTTGATTCAACAAAATTTTAGTTAGCTCATAGTTTAATATAACTCAAACTTTGTAAATATCGAGCTAATTCGGTTTAGCTCTTATTAAGAGCTAATTCAAGCTTAGATTAATTAACATTTTAAGTTAGTTCGTAGATTGAGTTTATAGTGTTTAGTTTAATTGTAAGTTAGCTCAACATTTGAAGTGAGCTTCGAATTGAGCTGTGGGGCATTTGAGTGAGTATTTATACAGCCCTGAATATAAGTATTTATTTATGAATGCCATTTTTTCAGTTGTGTGAAATTACTTCAGAATGGAATAGTTAAATACTTAAATAGTCAAAAATTAAATAATTTTTTTAAATATGAGGTGAACTTCCTTAAAAAATAATATTTTATTTTTTGTCATTTTTATTTTGGTTGTATTAACAGACATATAAGTCCTATACAATATCAATTATCAAAATTATTTTATTTACATTTTTAGTTTAGGCAATTATTGATATTGAGATTGTAAGGTAGTACGAAATTAGCTTCGAAATCGTAAATGTTTTATCACCAAAAAGTCATAATTTGAATTATACATTATATATTATGTAATGGTGGTGTGAAATGAGTTCGATTGAAATAACTTCGATAATTTAAAAGTCGACATTATTTCCTAGTTAATTTAATTTCATAATGAAATAACTTCGATAGATTAGAAATCAAATACAATATGAAATAAGATCGATTTTTTTTAAATTTCTCGATATTATTTCATAGTGAAATAAGTTAAATAAATTAAAAATTAAAGAAATTCGATAAATCTAAATTTTCAATCTTATTGCATTTTATCATAATTAAATAAGTTCCATAAGTTTATTTAATTTATTATTAAAAGTAAAATAACTTTGACAAAATATTGTTAATTTTTTATTGAAGTTGTTTCAATTTTAATATCAAAGTTATTTCATTCGGTCTTATTTAGTTATTCGGTCTCACAGTGCCATTATTTAATATACATATATTTTTTTATTGTATAAAATTAAAAATATTTGAAAATGCAATCAGATATTTCTAAAGCGCTTATTATATACTAGCTTAATTTATTTGAAACTGATTATAATTTTGACTAAATATCGGTGACATTAAAAAAAAACTAAGTTGTCAATGTTATCCGTAAAATAGGTTTGCAACATTGTGTCATAATAACTTTCTGAAACATATTGTGTTTTAATTCATTTGTGATTAAGCAAAATGAACAGAAAATTTTCATTAACACTGTACAACATTGGTTTTAAAAAAATTTGTGTAAACCCAAATACAAGACAAACCGATCGTGGCGACATTGTCAACAACAATTGTGATTATGAAGTCAATGTGTGAAGTTTTTGTGATTTTTTGTAGACATTTAAGATCATGTGGACGTTATTGACACATTTATGATATCAAGGTATATTTATTAATCAAATCATTGCTCTTTAATTATGATAAATGCTAGACTGCTGATCAAGCAAAATGAACAGAACATTGTTATTAACACTGCACAACATTGGATTTTTAAAAATGTGTGTAAACCCAAATACAAGACAAACCGATCGTGGAGACATTGTCAACAACAATTGTTATATTGGGGTCAATGTGTGAGCTTTTGTGAGCTTTTGTAGACATTTAAGATCATGTGGACGTCATTGAGACATTTATGATATCAAGGTATATTTATTAATAATTCTAATCATCGTTCTTTATTTAGCCAGATAAATGCCAGACTGAATTGCAGTATAAATTTACAGCTTTTTCTCATAGCCAAAATAAACTCCCAAGTTTTATTTACAAATCAATAGGATTTAATGGTAAATTAGTAAATTAGCAAATTTCAAATCAATTCAATTCCCCTTATTGTTTGTGTGCTTTGGCCGAGCGTTATGGTCATGAACTATAATGTACACTGCATCGCTACACGCCCGAAATAATGATTTTGTAGTGTTATGGAGCTACTGGCAGCACCATGCTCAAACTACAATATACTTGTTTCTAATACTTGGTTCTCAAAATGTTGCTTTTACTTTTCATCTAATTTGTGTGATTTTTAAAAATCTTAAAAAAATTATTTATATTGAGTCTCATTTTTAAAATTTTCGAAACTGAATAAAAATTAAATTTTTCTGAAATTTTTGTAACATTTTACGACTTATTTATTTAATGATAAATTGTTACATTTTGTAAAGGTAGTCAGTCGTCAGTGAAAGTTAAATTTTATTTCGTTAATAAATATAAATGTTTTATTTTAGCAGTGATCGAAAAAAAAATGTGCACAACAATAAATTCGAATCTGACATATCGATATTTTGTAAATGAAATTTCAAATCTCCATGCTTTCTGGTATATTTATTTATTTCAAACATATCTCAAAAAGTGCTAGGTAGCTCGTACATAGTTTATAATTTATAAAATAGTTTTTAACAATGCAAATGGACAGAAATAAATTGAATGTCAGTGAGAAAAAAAAAATATAAATAAAAACAAGGTAAATATAAGCAGATACAAAATCAAAAATTAGTATAAAGTATTTATGTTTATACAATGGTAAAAAAAAAAAACAGTATAAAGCTCACAATGACAATTAATTAACAATAAATATAAAAGAAAAAAAAAATGAAAAAAAATGTTTAGTCATCTGAGTTATACTTAGATAACATTAATTTTCTAAATGTAGTTTAATGTTTTTAATCTCTAGGTACATTTCAGTTAAGCATTGCTCAAACATTGCGTTTTTCAGAACACATAGTCTTAATTTCAGTTCTACACCAGGGTATTTTGGCGATGTTTGAGTAGATTTTGGCTTCCCTGGCTCTTATATAAATTTACAGCTGCAATTTTATCAAATGATATTTTTCTCATGCTTCATATATCCGTATTTATTATTGCATTATTTTAAATTTTGTCTTTTAACTGATTTTCATAAATTATTTTTTCAATATTATTTATAATATAAAATTATATAATATATCTGTATTTTTTTTTTTTGTATTTATACGACCTATGCCCCACGGATGGTATTGCAGGACATTGATGATGATGATTTATTTTTTTGCTATATTCTAGAGTTTTCTGCTATGAATATTAAACTGGTTTCATTAACTTTGCATATAATTTCAAATTCATAAATCAGAATTTTGATTAGCTAATGTCAACGTTGGGATCTATTATTATTATTGTGTTACTATACAACTATTATTCAACTTGTCATTTCATAAACAATCGCTGATGTTTTAACAAGCTCCATCATTTATATTTCTCTCACGAATTGTGTTCAAATATCAAAAAAATGTATTGTTTATTTTTAGTATAGATATTCTAAAGATCTATACTAAATTTGCCATTTATAATTACTAAAGTAGATCTTCTAGAGTTGCCATTTTCGTTTGATATTGTTCTAATTTTTTAATTATATTTAATTTTAATTTACAATTTTACTGGGTCATTATTTTATTCTATTTAGTGTACTATTACCA
The DNA here is from genome assembly GCA_963942445.1 of Argyra leucocephala. NCBI lineage: Eukaryota > Metazoa > Arthropoda > Insecta > Diptera > Dolichopodidae > Argyra > Argyra leucocephala. The sequence continues at coordinate 187,214,141 of OZ012677.1, forward strand.
ATTGGTGATAAAATTTACTTCCATATACAGTGTTTTTGAACCAACAGAATTGACCTTAAAATTTAATATAAAGATAATAAAATTAAATCCGATTATCAAAAACGTTAATAAATATTATATTATTTACATATTTATATCTTTTGTCATATTAAGTTATTTAATTGGGTAGTTATTTCATGCAGTTCTTCGGTTATTTTTTGCCATTTATTCAAAAATTAAATTCCAGAATCAAAATTAAAGTTTTTTAGCTGAATTAAAGTGTGAAATTATATTTATTCAACTTTAAAAACAAATAATTTTTTGATTTACATTGAATCGAACCAACTACAACTCAATTTAATAGCTCAATACGTTTTCGTTTTAAAACAAAATAATAATCTTCTTCTTCTTCTTCTTTAGTTAAGCATTTAGTGCCTGTTTTTGTTTTTTAAATATATCTTATCTTCGATTTTGTTATGACGATTTCCAGCATTCATGCCATTGTTTCGGAGGTCTTGCTGGTAGATGTCTGACATTAATTTAGAGATTCGCTAGACGAACTTCTGCAGTTCTATTTACGCAGTCTTCTCAGTTTCTTTGTCTATTTTAACTCCAAAGTACAATATTTTGTTTGTTTGCATGCGTTGCTGATTTTGTTGCTACGTTTTAAGCTAATAATTGATTGTACATTTATGTAAATTTCCCATGTTAGGATATTGTAGGTAAAAAATACCATTGCAATTGATTTTGGCAAACCAGTTAGTCCACAATTTGCTTTTTTGATTAAATATATTGAAGGAATTGACTTTTAGACATTCAACTGAAGAGCTAATAATTCTATCAAAACTATATTAACTCTTTACAAAAAAGATTCTGATATTTTGTTTTAGGCCAATTTTCGCAATAAATCATATAATTTTTCAAAAGCTAGAAAGCCATGAAAATATACAACTTTCATGTATTCTGTAAATTTCCTCAAACGTTAAAATCCTCTACTCCCACAAAATTTCATTTTGAACTTACAATATATTAGCATTTGAAAGTAGTCACATACAATTGACGCACCATTCATGCAAAATGTGCGTTTGCTTATTTATATTATTGTTAAAAATATTATTTTTATATTTCTAATATAAAAAAAAAATCATAAGTAAAGTAAAAAAAAAAAGTCTTTGAGCATGTTTTTTTTTTGCTTGTTTTTAATTTTTTAATATTTTCATTTTCACAATAACTTTATTCGAGATTCAAAAATTTATACTAAAATTACCTCATATCTCACTGTATTACCAAATAAAGGACGATATCTTTTCAAAATAAAAATATATATATATATATATATATACATATATTTTTAACTCATATTAAGTTATTTTTATTCGTTTGTTTTAATACTCTATTTAATCCTCTCTTTTCATGCATCACCTTGTATTAAATTCAAATAAAAATACAAAAATTTTTTTTTAGTATAATAAATCCGTCATATTTTCATAAATTTTATTTCCTAGAAAAATAATCCAAATAATATTATTTTTGTGATTTTCATTTTATTTTATTTTATTTGTTTTTGTGTGTTTTGTTTTGTTATTTTATTTTTTTTGGTACGCGCTAGATTTTTTCAAGCGTAAATTATTTGTCAGTATTTTTGTATTAAAGCACGTGCAAATTAAACGATTTTTCATTTTAATTACTTCTACTAGATGTCGTTTTATAATCGACATGAAGGTAAAATCATAATGTTTTGCGTGTTTTATATCAATCTAATGTTGTACAAATTAGAACGATCATAAACCTCAGAAACTAAGTATGCATGTATGTACATATATTATAAAGTTATAAAAATATATATAAAGAAATTTATTCGAATATATGATGTGTAAGGGTGTATGTATAAAGTGTGATTTTATTATACCCTGAATAAAATCTCATAGCCCCACTATGTACCAATTTTCTATTTTTTTTTTTTTTTTTTTTTTTTTTAATATTCTCAAATAGAAATTTACTTATGTATATTTTAATATCGAGTTTATGGCGTGTCATAGATGTGCTTTGAATTTGAAATGTCCTTGGTCTTTGTGCTAGTTTTATATTATTTTATTTATTTTTGTTGTTGTTGTTATTTTAGTGTGTAGGTTTGGTGTTATTTTTTTGCTTTTTAATTTTTGAATTTTCCTAATAAGTTATATGGAAATGAAGCTATAAAGCCTAAAAATGTGAATTTATATGATTTCTGTTATGCTGGAAAATTTTGTTTAATGTATGTTTAGTTTTGGGGCAATCCATATGGGAATATACAAAATAATTTTTAATTTAAATTAATATGTTTTCGTTTTCCGCAAATTAATTTTTTTGTTTGTTTAATTTTTCTTTTTTTCGTTTTTTGATTGAATGTGGTTGTTTTGTTTGTTTTTGACGATCTGACGATAAGGGATTAACTATTAAATAGTACAATTTGATTAGATTGAATTCGTAGAATATAAATTATGATGTAGTATTTAAAAAATTATATTGTAGAAGATTATTAATATTTTCATTATATGCAAACTGGCAAAAGGGCTATCTTAGATGAATGCGTCTCAATTATATTGATTGAAATTTTGTAATTAGCTTAAAAAGAATCGTATTGAGTCTCTCATTGAGGTAGGGATGTACAATTAATCGGATGGAAATGTACATTTGATGGTCTATGATCGACGCTGAATAATAAGATCAGATAAGGATAATTAAATTACAGTTAAAATATCGATTTAACCATTTACAATTAATTTTTGTAATGGACTAAATCTTGTCATTATGCTATTATTTAATAAGTTTGCTTTGGAAGCATATTTGGGCGTTCTTTGAACCTATTTTTATATTTTTTTGGTTTGCTGAAAACAAGTTAATTTTTATTAGAATAATTTTTTATAAATGTTTATATGCTTTATGTATCACAGGGAAGGTAGCCAGGTAGGCCTACTTATCATAGGGAAACAATTATAGTTGTTAGTCCTCTTTTTTATTTGTATGACGCTATAAACTATTTTAGATCATTAGAGCTTCTTTAACCGCTCTCCAGAAACCACAAACATTATTTAAATACTAAAATAAATATGTTAGAGAAATAAATTATATACTTTGAAAGATTTTTTACACATTTTATGGAATGTCAAATACATAAGTAAGTCCTTTTACTAAAGTTTGTTTAGTACAGATTTAGAACAGAATCGGACAGAACTGTTTCGGACAATTACATTAAATTGCAAACACTTTAGGATTACTTAGAACAAAAAAATCTAATGAACACTATTTCTACCTTTTTTGAACTTTTTTGTTCTAATTTTAGTTTGCTCTGAAATTTCTTTGTTCAACTGTCAAAGTTTGAAGAAAATAATAACAACAAAAACTCAAACAGAAAAGACCATTTTAGAACTGTTTTGTGCAATCTACTGAACACTGATCAGATAACTTTTGGACAAAAAATTTCAATTACCGGAAAATACTGAAAACCAAAAAGTAATTTACACTAACATCGTCCAAGAACAATTTGCAATTAATAATAAGATTATCCATTATGGAAAACCAACATAATTTTTGCCTAGTATATGTATTTTCTATTTGACATTCACTGTAATGTGATGAAAATTTTTACAAAATTACTGTAAATTATAAAGTATACCTAGAGTTTATATAATTCATTTTTTATTGTGTTTGGGTATGATTAAGTAAAAATTATAACAAAAAAAAAAAATAGAAAAATTAAAAAATTAAAATATTTTTAATTAACCCATTAAGAGGCATTTTAAATTTTAGCAATGAAAATGATTAATGAGTGAAATTATGTCAAAAAAATATAATGAAAAACACATTATGATAATAGATTGGAATTGTTTTGATTTAAATAGAAAAATATTTAATAGTAAAATTTAAAAATTTACATTTAAAAAGGTATCTAGATTTTGAGAAAATTTACATATATTGAAACTAGTTTTGTAACCCGCCATAATTGACGGAAGCAAAATAAATTCTAGCATTTCTTCTTTCATTAGAGTTTTCATTTCAAGTTTAAGAAAAATATGTATTTGCTTACTAATTTGTCAATATCAATATCATACCTTTATTAGAATTATTAGAATGCTTTTAATTACCATATAAACAGAATATTTGTAGTAAGGTGCAAAATTTTCAATTCCCTAAGGGTTATTTACTCGATCATTTTAACGACATCTTATTTGTCATCATTGGAAATTTAAACATATATTATCTTAAGACCTCAGTAATTCTAAATAATCAATATTCTTAGACATTCTATTGTATTCAATTAGTTATAGCGTAAGTTAGTCAAACAAAAGCAGCGTTCTACTGTAAAATTCAAATTGTAAAATGAAATTAATTTAAGACATAATCTAAATTTAACACTTGAATAACACAGATAACAGATGACAGATGACAGATGACAAATGACAAATGACAAATGACAAATGACAAATGACAAATGACAAATGACAAATGACAAATGACAAATGACAAATGACAAATGACAAATGACAAATGACAAATGACAAATGACAAATGACAAATGACAAATGCCAAATGACAAATGACAAATGACAAATGACAAATGACAAATGACAAATGACAAATGACAAATGACAAATGACAAATGACAAATGACAAATGACAAATGACAAGTGACAAATGACAAATGACAAATGACAAATGACAAATGACAAATGACAAATGACAAATGACAAATGACAAATGACAAATGACAAATGACAAATGACAAATGACAAATGACAAATGACAAATGACAAATGACAAATGACAAATGACAAATGACAAATGACAAATGACAAATGACAAATGACAAATGACAAATGACAAATGACAAATGACAAATGACAAATGACAAATGACAAATGACAAATGACAAATGACAAATGATAGATGACAAATGATAAATGACAGATGACAGATGGCAAATGACAGATCGCAAATGACAGATGGCATATATAAGCAATAAAAAACAGATACTATGTTTATGACAATTACATGATGTTACAATTTGTATATATATTTCATTTGTGTATTTGTTGGAGTATTCCGTCTGAGCTTACAAACATCCAGATAAATGCAGAAAATTATATATATATAATTATTTAATGCATAATTTTATTCCATCTTTTTTGTTAAATAATAATAGAAAACGATAGGAAATAATAGAAAATTTATTAAAAATTACCAGTAGAAATGAAATTCCAAAAATAATCAATGAAGTATTGTGAGTTTATCCTTTTTTGCCTACTGGCAAAAAATAGAAATCTCATTAATTGGTGATATTATGTTGCAGTTGGCCAGTTGAATGGGTTAATAGGCTTTGTTTTATCACAGCTTTCCAAATTCTAAATAATTATTTAAAACACAACTTTATTCTGAATCACTGTTTAGAACAAACAATAGAAATAACAATTATTGCATATATATAGGTGTCTTCAACAGTCAAATGAATTACCTTAGGAAATAAATTCAATTCGTATATTTAAAAAACAAATTAAAAGATATATTTTGAATACCCAATAAGAATAATAACAATAATAATGAAAAGCATGTATTAATAATAATAATAATAAAAATAATAATTAAAATAATAATAATAATAATAATAATAATAATAATAATAATAATAATAACAATAAAGATAAGTTTTATATTATAAGTAGCTAATATATAATTAAGTTTATAAAATTTATGTTATAAATATACTCATTTTATACAATCTTATACAAAAACAAAAGAAAAAAAAAACCTGTAAATCTTGTAAACCTAGTAAATTGATAGCACACCAAACGCTAAGATCAATGAATTTAATTTTATTTTTTATATGATTTGAATACATAACAATTTGAATACACATTTGAAATTAATACAAAAGAAAAAAAATGCTGATTTTTGTTTGAATTGATAATTAACAACTTCAAAATAGAAATAAATATTTCCAAATTAAATATTTTAAAAATAAACAACTCGAAATTTAATAATTTAAAAATTAAAAAAAAACCACAAAATATTTGTGCTTAAAACTTTATTAGTATGTATATACTAAATTAAAAAACAAATTGCAACAGATATATTTTGTAAATTCCGTTATATAATATTTTTAAGCCCTTGTAGGCGAAATTCGGTTTGGGTCAAATTTATCCAATTTTCACCTGCTAAAATCTGTAGCATTTCACTTGATAAATCTCGTTTAATAGAAGCCTAAAAAACTGTACAAGCAAGTTCTATTGGATTTAACATTGGACTGTACGGGCCTACTCTTAATAACCGATTTTTGATAAATTCACTCTGATGAAACACATTTTATGACGTATGACACGGAGTATTACCAATTACCATTACGACTGGTGATTGATATTTAGTTTGAGCATTGCGTAGACAATTGCGTATAAACTCTTTCGCTTGAGGGGTTTTAAATGCTCCTCTTTTTACTTCATGATGAATAAGACCCACATTACCAATGCATGGACATTAGCGCAATGGCAGCCTGCTGCAATTTATCGACAACGGCTTCCTTTTTTGGATCGTCCTTTTGTTCTTGATATAAAAAGTTGAAATTTGCTACATCCATATATACGATTGGTTTATTTTCTGATTGATATGATAGAAGTTGTTCAACATATCGACATCTATTGTTTATTTCCAATTTGAAGTTGTAAAGGTGTAGTATGTAATTATAACCCTCGAGAATGATATAAAGGGTGTCAATATTGCAGTGACTTTACTGAGACGCTATACTTACAGTGTAAAACGAAACATTTGCTTACGAAGGCTATTCAACTACTTAGGAGTTGTTTACGACACTGCATCAGGCTGGCAAGATGAAAAATGTTCTAGTAATTATAATTCGGAAGACTTAATAGTTATAATATTAATTAAAACTCGTCTTATTGTTTGGTTTCACATATATTTTATTCCTTAAAATAATTATAATTGTTTTATTTCTTTTATTTACACAAATTATTATTAGTTTTGTCATACTTTTTATCTTATAACCATTTTAAGAGTTTACTAATTAGATCATCATCATCATCATTGTCGTGTAACATAATCCGTGGGCGAAATATATATATTTTGCTCTATGCACTTCAATGGTTCGTGGAAGTAGTTTTAATTTTATAATGGTGTCTGTCAATCATTTTCGTACGTGCACAACAATAGGATATAGGGTTTATATGACGGTTTGTGTACTGCCTGTCATAGATTAGAGACCCCATCTATTAGCATTCTTACATAACTATATATACTATTCTTAGTGTAAAATGAAGGAAAATAATTTTATTTTACAAACCAGTTTTAAATACCATATTGTTTCTAATCATACTTTTAATAAAACAGAATTCAAGTTCATAAAGTTTTCAAAAAGTAAATGCACCTTCTCTAATTTTTTTACTTTATTTTTTTAAGTCTACAACTAAAAAGTAAATATTCTAATTTCAACAAACAACTTGAATTAAAGCTTTGTCATATAATGTGTTAAATAAATTATTAAATTTAAATGTGTTAATGGATGAATAATGATGGGTGTTGTCCGACCCCCTTGAAAATTACAGTAATTTTTAATTTTTTTTATTTTTTGATTTAATTAAGAGAACAATTAACGTAAAATGTGATTACTAAGGACTGATGGCAGATTTAATAACTTTTAATATGACCTAATTTTGTCGGATTAACACGAAATTGTGTTAAAAACGCAAAAACAGATAAAATCAAGTCCTTTTTTCTTGGATATTAATTAAATTTTTAATAAAAAAAAAAAAAAATATATAATTTTTTTTAATTGTAAATTGTAACAAATTTAATTTATTGCGTACATTTTTTTTTATAGAGGTTGATAATCCAAAAAGGTTTTTTGTAAGTTAAAAAATAAACAAAATGTTTAGAATTATGAACTGAGTTAATTTTTTAGTAATTAATCATTTTAAATTGTAGACCAATATCTAGAGAGATTTAACAAAAAAAAAAAAATATTATAAAATATTTCGTTTTTATGATCCTACGTTTTTTAGACTTAAGATTTCGTGAATTTTAAAATTTATCACATTTTTTTTTTAATATTCCATTAGGAAATTTTTATTAAGATTTTCTTTAATTATTAAAAGTTATTAAAAATTTTTACTAACACAAATATTTTGGTGTAATAATTTTAATGCTTGACTATTAAGCGGAAATAAAATGAGTTTGTGAAACTTCAATGTGTCGAAAAAATGTTATTTTCTTTGAGCATATCTTGAAAATGTGATTGTGATAATTTTTGTCACAAGTTAAATTTGAATAGAAATTGTAAAAATTTGTCATCATTCTTATTGTCCTGAAATCTAACCGAATTTCCCATTATCATCACTGTCTTGTATGCGGAAAAGTGTTGAAATATGTAGCTCCCAAACAGATGCAAAATTAAACTTTTCGAATGTCTTTTTGTAGGGCATTTTGAACTTAGATATGGGTGTAATTTTTGCTAAACAATTTTTACACGTTGTTTTCAAGCTTCTACGCTCAATACAAGTTCAACGACAAAAAACTTGTATGTAGCGTGTATTAAGGGTATTTTCGTTGTATTTTTAGTCTCTTAACATTTAATTACAGCTCCGGGAAATAAAACCTTAAGTCTTATTACCTCAAAATAATCGTGCCAGATTTGAGCTCTAATAAAACCCCCAAAACAATTTAATTCTTGAGCCCAAAAAAAAAATGGCGTTTTATTTAATACTAGTATTCGTACGCTCCTCAATATTCGAGCAAGTTTGATAAAAAGATCGTACTCAATTTTAATTTCAGTATTTCAATTTATTTATACTTGACAATATCCAAAACTCGCTCATATTCATTCATAGCTACATCGGGCTTCCATCAACGTACCCACATATATCTCTTACTTTTTAATTGTTAGATTTATGAATGAATGTGATTATAATATTCAAAGTTGTATTTTGCCATTTGTGGATGTCACAAAAATATTCACTGTTATAAAAACATCAGATGATTGTCTTACATTTCAAAAAGACCTTAAGAAATTCTATTATTGGTGTTCAACAAATGTTTTTATTTTAAATATTAATAAATGTAAGGTTATGAGATTTGTTAAGACCAGTAACTTTATTTAGTTTAATTATTATCTTAGTAATTCTAGAATTGTTGTTATACTTTTGAAAAATTGTTTTTAAATTATTTTGTAAAATCTGGACTAACTAATTTTATTTCATACATACTTAAAAAGAGAGAGCCATCGTCCTTATTTTATTTAAGTAAATAAAGATATGATATTGAATAATTTAAGTAGATTAGTAGGTAAATATATGATATTGAATGAATTGGTTGGTATGGTATTGTAATATAACATATATACATATATATACATAATTTGTATGCTTGGACTTATTCTAAACGATTTCGTGTTTTGTTGAAATAATTGAGAAGAGAATAATAATTAAAAATTACTTTTTTTTATTAAAAAAATATTTTTTCTTGTTTATAAAAATTAATATTATAAATTTTATAATATAATTATTCTGCATTTGTCTGGATGTTTGTAGGTTCGACGGAATACTCCAACACATATACAAATTGCAATATGTATACAAATTGCTTTGGTACTCTTTTTTTAACCCCTGTCTACCATGATGAACCTTTGCAGAAAAAAATATCATTGCATGAAATATATTTTTTTAGTTTAATGTTATGCTTCTTCGCAAATAATAACGAAAAATAAAAAATAATAATAATAATATAAATAAAGCAAACAATTTTTTTGATTTATAATAAGAAGGACTAATAGAAATTTTATCAATAGTTTAATATGGTATAATAACCAAAAATCAAACAGCATTTAACACAAAAAAAAACATAATGCACTCAAAGGTTATTCTTATTATTTAAAATTATACACAATATACATATGTGTCTACATATTTTTTTTTGTTGTTATGATAATAATCATATTATCATAGTTTTGCTACCGTATGAATAGCCTGTATAGTACTATAGGTATATATATATATATACTTTAGCCAGAAATGTGATGCGATGATGAGTTAAAATTGTCATTTATTTTTACTTTTTTTGTTTTTTGTTTTTTGTTGTTGTTATGATAATGATCATAGCATCATAGTATTGCCATACCGTATGCATAGCCTGTATAGTACTATATAGGTATATATATAATCTCTAGCCAGAAGTGTGATGCGATGATAAGTAAAAATAGTTATTTATTTTTATTTTTAGTGTTTTTTTTAAATATATATATATATATATATATATCTCTATATGATATATAAATTTATGATCGTTTATAATATTTAGTATATATTATACGATTACGTTTTACTTCTGCTGATTTACACATAAAAACAATAACAACCTATACATTTTTAAAGAAATTAAATGAACTTTTGTACTATTATTTTCCATTTCTTAACTTTGTAAATTTATAATTTTTAGGTATATATATTTGTTTTCTTCAAGTGTGTAGAAATGTATGTTGTAGAGAGTGATGTATTTTTTTAACATAGTAGGTAGGTTAAGCCATATTGATTGTTGTTCTTCTTTTTAATGTATGTTATAAATAATAATTATGTTTGAATTTTAACATGAACAGTTCGATAATGAATTTTTTTAAATGAAATGAAATTTCAAATAACCGATCAATGGTTCACAAGTTATGAACAGTTTTGTAAATACCTATTTATTTGCAGTAAATTTTTTTATTTTAATTTTTTCTCCAACACGAGTTCTTATTTAATTCATCAAAATAAATATTATGTGTACCTACAATATTATTGTTTTTTTATATTTACAATTTTATTTATTTTTGTTTTTAAAATTGTTTTCGTTCAAAGTTGTGGCTCATTATAAAATATTATTTGTTCGATATAAACTTTGATGCTAAGCTTACGCAGCGATTGATATTGAATGTTAACAGGATTAACTTGATTTTGAATTATATGATAAATTTTCAATGTTGGAAAAAAATTATGTCGCTAAAATTATCGAGTAAATGACCCTTAGGGAATTAAAAATTTTGCACCTTACTACAAAATTCTGTTTATAGGGTAATTAAAAGCGTTATAATACAAAAATAAAGGTATGATAAATTAGTAAGCAAATACTAATGAAGGAAAGAAATGCTAGAATTGATCTTATTTTCGTCATTTATGGCGGACTACAAAGGCAGTTTTATAATATAATAACAAAAAAAAAAAATATTGTTTTAATAAAGAAAAGAAAAATATTTTTTTAATAAAGAAAAAAAAAATTGATTAAACAGAGAATTGAACTTACACAAAATTTGCGATATTAAAATGACGCTTTAACCAACTGAGCTAACAACTGATTAAATTTATTTCATTAAAATGCAAACATAAAATAAAAATTTATTTTGACCCACACAAATTGCAATAAAATAAAATAAGTATCTATACCCAAATGGGATATGTACAATACAAACGCATACAATCAGAGTACTTGTAAAAAGGAAATTGTATATGTATATATATAATATGAATAGGTACTCAGAGAATGCGCGTATTCTACTCTAATATTATTATTGAGTGTTGTGTAAATCAACTCATGCAGGCTCTTTGAAAGCAATTTATATAAATAGTTATAAACCATTTAAAAAACAACTTAATTTTTGCAATGTAATTTTAAATAGCCAACGGGAGATTTTTGTTTATTTATTTTGCTCACTAGAGATTTTTCATGTGTACGGTCGTCTAAAATTTTGTGTACGAATTTTTTTAAAAATAAACGTATTAAATTTATGAGGGTATGAGAATAATGAAATTTTGAATGATTGATTTTTTACATTTACCTACATAACATAATATTGGTTTCAAAAATATATGTTATTTCTTAAACATCATATTATTTTCTTTTATTGTCTTATAAGGGAAGTACACATTTTTTTATTACATTTTTTCATTACATTTTTGTTTTATTCCAAACAGATTATCATTCATGTATTTTCAATAATGCAATTTTTTTTAGGTATTGAAACCGGTAGTCAAAAAGATTACCAAGCGTTTTTTTTTATGAATGACTCCATGCATTTTTATTTCCTTAAATATTAAATGTTGCCTTTTAATAATCAATGAAATAATTCACAATGATTATAAGTAATATAATGCGTTTTGGTAATTTTATAAATAGACAAAAAATTTGAACATTAATAATATCAATATTTCAAATTTGAATAAATAATATTGTTTTTATTGCTATGCATTTTTAAGTGTAACACATCTGCAAATTTTGATAACTAAGAATAATTACAACAATATTTCTTTGATAGAAAAAAAATCGTTCGATAATTTTTTTCTCACTTTATGTTTTGAATATTTATCTCTCTCTCACAAATAAAATTCTTATTACTATCTATTTCTTACAATTTTGGAAATCGACTGGAATAATGGTAACCAACACATTGACAAATTATAAAATTATTAAAAAAAAATTTATTCTAGCGAACCTTCTTATTAATAGATTAATAGATTTCTTATTAATAAAACATCAAAACAACAAAGATACTTTCAAATGTCCTTTTCGTCCTTAAAAGATAAGATGCGCCCGCCATTAAAGATGTATATATTTTTGGAAATCTAGGAACGTTAGGTATCCTTGGGATATAATCATTAGGTCCTACGTGTATAAAAAATCTCCTCAGAAGAGCCCTAAATACATCTCCTAAAATAACTTTCATTTATCTCCTAAATACAGATTATTCAAAGAATGTAGCAAATCGTGTGTGATAAGCAAAGAAAGTTCGTTAAGAGCATAAAAAAATATTAAATTTCATACAGTAAAAAAAAATTTAAATTGTGGTCAGGAAAAAAAAAAATATTATTTCCCATTGTTGTTAACTGATTTAAAATAATAGATTTTAAAATACAATATTTAAATATTTCTTTTATTGAAAATTGAAATGGGATCTACATTATTATATCTACGTATGAATTTATTCAATTTTCAATTTGATTTCAATTTTTTAAATTAAGTTTTTTTTTTTCCATTTAATTTTTCAATTTATATTAAAATTCTACATTACATCTTTACTAACAAACACACATAATATAATATTGACCAATATTATACATTTATTTTGAATCAATTCAAGTTGTATCCTATCTTTTTATTTTATAAAATTATTTTATAAACCAAAATTTTTTTTGTATTAAAATAAATAATTTTTTTTTTTTTTTTTGCTATTAAAATTCTAAATAGATACCATATCAATGGATGTATATTCTATTTATTTATTTTTTAAGAAGAATATTATAAGTATTTAAATTTTATATTTAACGAAAAATAAAATAATATATAAAATGTACATAAGAGAATATTTTCTACAATTTGAAATCTGAAACTAAATAAGCTGGAAGAAAGTTCTTTAAGATAAAAAAAAAAAAAAAAAAAAAATTAAAAATTTTAAAGTGTTCTTCAATTTAATAGAAAATTTCAGATTTTCAAACATGATCGAATTGTAATTTCATGTAAGATATATAATCAAATAAAAATATCTATTTCTAAGGGAAGGGAAGGTAAAAAAAATTTCAATTTAAAATATCTTAAAGTTTATACAAAAAAAAAAAAACCAATATTATGAACACAACATCCTTAAAATCCTTAAAAATATACAAAAAATTTATATTCTTAATAAAATCATCAGTTCTTGGAAGAAGTTATTTTGATAAATTAAATTTTTTTAAAAGTATTTATTATTAAAGTTTAATAGAAATTTTTCATGTTTAATTATTTGAAATAATTTCAATATAATATAATTAAAAATAAATAACTCAAATTAGGATAATTTTTAAATTTTGTATGAAGACATTGATGAAATGTTATTAAGATTAACTTCCTTTTTGGGATTAAAAAATCTTTTAACTAAAGTTCAAAGTTAAAATATTTTTATGTAGCAATAAAAATATTTGTTAAAAAGTTAAATTTGATATGGGGAAAATTATTACAAATTTGACCTCAATTAATCAAATTGGATCAAGCTCTGGTGCAATAGAATTCAGAAGGTATATTATGTGGTGAAAAGACCTGATTTTTTAGATTTGATTTTTCTTTCAAGGCAATTAAAATTTATAGAATTAATTTTAATAAATATTCACTTACAGTGGTAGGCAAAATTAATTACACACTCAATAAATTTTAACATTTTTTTTTGTTTTTTTTTCTAAGGCTGGAATTTACAAATGTGTTAAAAAAAACTTTGGGAATCAATTTCACAATGTGTTCTTAAGTTAAATTTAAATTTTCGGTTGAAAAAAATCTCAAAATACTCATGTAGTAACAGGTTTCTCTTGCTATGTCATCCGGTAAAAGTAATTACACATTTGGTTTCATACGGCATAATTAATTACACATTATTGCATTTTGATTTATTGAAGTGAATAAGTGCATTTTTTGATAGCGTTTAATTAATTTTTCTTTTTGAATTTTTATTCTAATATTTAAAAGTGACGAAGTGCAGCTCTTAATAGTGTTTCAAATAATTTTATTCTGTTAAAATTGCTGATTCATTTCTCATCCATAATATACGTAAAACAAACGAATTAAATATTGAAAATCGATTGCTAGCACAAATTTATGGAATATCATTTAAAGCTGTTTAGAATCTTGTAAAGAAAAAAGAGGAATACGGTAGCTTGAAAAACAGGGAAAGATCTAGTAGGAATGAAGTTGTTACTAAGAGACCGAAAGAAGGCTATTACAAATTGTTAAGTAATTAAAAAGAAAATCCTGATATAAGCCCAGTTAAAATTATTTTTGGGTCAGCAAAATTGATTGGAAAAAAAGTGGGAGTAAACGAACGATACGAAAAATATGTAAATATTCTAATATTCAAACTTATGGGGTACGTAAAGTAGTAAATATTTTACCATCAAATTTTTCAAAACGTGAGACTTTTGCTCAAGAATATGTTAATGAGTCATTGGAGTACTGATATAACGTATTGTGGACAGAGGAAAGTTAATTTACATTCCACGGAAGCTCTTGGAAAAAAAATACATTCATCTTCCAAAAGAATTAAGGTATAAAGTGGTTTAATCATTTGATTCCTATGGCGATGGAAGTGTTATGTCTTGGGGATGCATTTACTACTATGGCGGTGGAGCTTTGTTTCTAACAGATGCAACATTATTTCAATGTGGATATATTAAAATATTAAATAAACATGCTTTCACTTAAGGAAGCAGAATATTTTCTGATGATAACTGCTGTTTCCAGCAAGATAATGCTTCATTTAGTAGAGGTTGCATTGTAAAACGATTTCCTGAAGGTGTCGGACTGAACATTCTAACTGGGTCACCGCAGAGCCCTGACTTAAATGTTATAGAGAACATCTGCGCATTTATGAAACAAATCGCATTTATGAAACAATGAAACGGAAACATATCGATAAAAGCAGAAAAAAGCTTAAAGGATTGAGGAAATACTGAATATTTAGATAAAAATACCCATGGAATTAATTAAAAATTTAAGAACTTCAATATGAAAGTAATTGTAAGCTGTTATTGATGCACAGAGTGGAATAACTAAACATTAATAATGTAAAAATACTAAAACAAAACTATTTAACTGTAAACAACTATTTTATTCAAAAATCAGCAATAGTTCTTTAGTTTTACCTGATGTGTAATCAATTATGCCGTATGAAACTAAATTAAGTAATTACTTTTGCCGGATGACATAGCAAAAGAAACCTGTTAATACCTGAGTCATTTGAGATTTTTTTAAGCCGAAAATTTATATTTAAATTAAAAACACTTTGTGAAATTGATTCCCAAAGCTTTTTTTAACACATTTGTAAATTCCGTCTTAAGAAAAGAAAAACAAAAAAAAAATGTTAAAATTTATTGAGTGTGTAATTAATTTTGCCTACCACTGTAGAATTCATTCAGAGGTTTGTTTTTTTCTAGAAGTTTATTGTAATATAAGTTAAGTTGAATCAAAATTCAAGAATGTGTGTGTTTAAAGTTATATCGAAATGGCAAACTGAGCAAATTTTATCTTTAAAAAAATTCAGAAATCTTCCAAACCAATTCTTCAATGTTTTTTTTTTTACCATTTGAACCTCATGTACTACTAAATTCTTTTATAACCAGTATACGCTTTAGAGTTAGATTCAAATCATATATAAAAACATGAAATCAATGCCGACGTACCACAAAGTATTTTACTAGGACCACTTTTATACCTAATATATACATCTCATCTACCGGAAAACAGAAAAACATTAACATTTACCTTCGTAGACGATACTACAATTTTAAGCTACCATCCAAATTCACATACAACATCTACAAATCTGAAAGAACATTAGCAGCAGATACAGCAACGGCTCTATAAGTAGAAAATGAAGATCAATGGGAATAAAAGTGTAACTTTCTCGTTAAAGAATGGATTATGCCCCCATAAATGGGATAGCTATCCCGCAAGCTAACAAAGTTAAATACCTGAGAGTACACCTAGATAAAAGGCTAACTTGGAAGATGCACGTCACCGTAAAAAAAGAGCAACAAAAACTCAAGACAAAAAGCATTTATTGACTATTGGGAATCCTGGAACACAAAGTGTTGCTATATATTTTGAAACCAATCTGGTCCTATGGATGTCAGTTATGGAGAGCTGCTTTTAATAGTAACATCAAAATAATTATATCGAGTAAAAAAGGATAGAATCAAAAATTTTACGTACCATAATCCAGTCCCCCATTTTTTTTTTTTTTTTATACGCAGCCTGGTGGGAATCTTTAAAAGACACAATGAGCCCCGTAGCTTGACATTGTGTGTGGAATTCTTACCCACTAAACCACACCCTTCCTATATTGCGATCTAGTCCTATAGGACTAATGATCAATTTTTTCTTGGCTTTATTTAATTTTCAATGTAGACTACATCCAGCGATGTCTATCTAACTTTTTCTTTAAAGCATTCATCCATAACCTTGAAGACCCATCGCATCAGCGACGAAAAGCCAACCAGCTCTCCGAAGGAATTTAAAATTATGGAAGACTTGTGAAAAACCTCGTTTCGTCAATATAACGAAATTCTTCACCAAACCCGTAAAAACAAATCTATGTAAACGTGGGAGCGGGTCAACCTCCGATCAACAGCGCGACGAGTCCTCATGAATGTGGGTGATTATTGCTGCACTAACTCAAAAGGTTTTACTCTTTTAAGTCGTCTGGCTATATTTCTATTATCCAGGAGCTCGACTACCTCCACATTTACATGGTGCTGAAGCCTTTTTTCGTGACTTCTTGCAAATTTCTGTATTTCCTTATCGACAGATTCTATTTGCATATCTCTATGTAGGTCATAGTTTCTTATGAACCAGGGCGCGTTCACAATGTTTCTTAGGACCTTATTCTGGAACCTCTGAATAATATCTCTATTACTTTTTTTGCTGCATCCCCATAGCTGGATGCCATATGACCATACTGGTTTCAGTATTTGTTTATAGAGCAGAAGTTTGTTTTGTATTGTTAAGGTAGAATTCTTAGCTTCATTTAATTTTTGTCTCCATCTTTTTGTATAATCTTGGATTTTTGTTATAGCTCTCTGCAGCTTTTCTATAGATTCTTTATTATTTTCCCCAACAGCCAGAACCGCTGTATCATCTCCAAACGTTGCAATAATATTATTTTGTAGTCCCCTTTGAACATTAAAAAATATTAATCTACATAAAGATTTAAATATACCCATGATGGTTACAGAAGAACTGGCAAAAGGTAATAACAGATATGTAAACAGACTGATTCAACACTCTAACCCTTTGTCGAGAGATCTACAACTCATTCAAATAACCAGCAGGTTGAAAAAAAACCGCCTAGCAGTCATGTAAGGCAGGAAATTGGAATGAACGAGCAAATATTAATATTATAAATATTTTATAGAAAAATATTATTTCATGATTCTTGATATTTGACAACAAATATCTTTGTCGGTATTTACATACATTTCCCACAACAAACTTCTAATAATAATTGCACAGAAAATGTATAATGTGTTCGCTTTCATATGGAACACAAATGTGCAATCAAGCATTTTCAAAGCTAAAAATTGCATGGTTGCTCCTCCCCTAAATGATTAGGTGTAGAAAATGAAATTAAATCAACGATATAATTCAGGTTGATGAATCAAGCATGTTCGAATTGAATTACAAAAAACATGACGCATATTATGAGTGGTTTTTTTTCCTTCTTACTCCTCTTGGCAGCATAGGGTTGCTTCTTTATATTTCCAACGTACTCGATTTCTAACTCCTGCTTTCATTTGTCTCCGTTCTTGTTTTATGGTTCTCCATCATATCGGTTATAATCTCCGAAATGTTGCTCGTCCTGGCTTTAATCTATTTTCTACATTTTCTTGAGCCCCACCACTAATTGCTATGATACTTGGCAATTTGCAGAAGTTGTTCACAAATGCTATTTGTTCTTCTTTCAACATTAGATGTTCTATTGTGGTGGTGTTATTTATTCTTATAGTTTTGGTTTTCTCCAGGTTGATTTCTAGTCCGACATGTTTGACAAATTGTTCCAGATGTTCTAATTTGTTCTGCATGTCGCTGAATTTGTACAAAATTCCAAAATATTTCTCTCTTTATTGAGCAAAACTTTTCTGGTCTATTTTTCTAGGACGTTTGTGAAAAGGAGTGGTGAGAACAGACATCATTGTTTGACTTCTGATGTGGTGGTGAAGGAAGCATTTTTTTGCATATTGTGTGTAATAACAGTTTTAGTGAAACAGACAAGGTTTAGGGAAATTGGGGTGAACTCAAGGCTTTCCACAAAGTCAAATTAATTGATTGAAGATTGTTGATGCCCACTGCGTCCACAACGACTTCTTGTGTATTATCTACTGTATATTATTGTATAGTAAAAATGACGAATCTTGTGTTTGATTAAATGGATTTTAAGACCATTTATATTTGCTTTACGTTTGCCTAAATATTGTATTCCAATTTAATTGCTGTACTTTTACCGACTAACATATTAAAAAATCGAGTTTAATTACGTTGTAGATAGATTGTTAGTAACATAGTAAATAATTTCTGAATTATCAATTGTAAAATGTTACTTAATAAAATTTTAAAGACAGATTTATGAATTGAAACATTTTATTACTTAGTACTTGCAAATTTGATAAGCCGGAATCATGCTGGTGAAAGCATTATCATATTTGGAAGAAGAAAAATATTATTTTTTTTAAAGAAAACTGGATTTTTTTTATTATTATTTCTAAAGTAAGAAGTTATCATTCTTCTTCTACTGCTATTTCCATTTCTGGAAACCAAGCGATCCCTTCAGATTGTTTTTTTTTAATACGATATGAATTGACTACAATTTAAGAAAGCTGTTTACGGTCTGTGGCTGTGTGAACCAATTATCCAATTGGTCTTAATCCAGTTTAAGCTATAAATTATCCCTAACACTTATAGGGTTACATGACATTAAAGGAAAATTACTTAGGACAAAATTTCATAAGATAAAATGTAGATAAATTGAATGTTTTAGTCCAATGTTGTTACACAACTTATATAGACATAGACTAACATCAATTTTGTAATAATCTTATATATTAATACGCTTAAACGTCTGTTAAACTTTTCACAAAGCTTTTTTCAACTAGATTAGACAACTTTATTATAACTATTACGAATTACAATAGTGTGCAAAATTTAATTTAAAGACATAAACCACAAAACAATAAAACAATAAAACTAAATAAAACCAAAAACAAATTAAAATTAATCTAAAAACAATTCTCCTATTGAGCAATAGCATTGATTATATCTGATTATGTGAATTAATTAAAAAAAAAAACAAAGTAGCAAAGACAAAAACCGAATTATCAGAATATTATTATTAGATCGATTTATAAATAATAAAATAGCTTTGTTAAAATATTACGATATTACGATATTACAGCAAAAAAACTTACCGGTAAAACAAATAGTAAATTTAGAAAATATATATTTTTTACCTCACCCATGCTCAGAAATTCCAATAATTGAAATTAATTTATTTTATTAACAAATAATTCAAAAGTATAAATTCAAATGCGCAGTAGCATTGAGTAAATATAATATTGTACATGGAGAATCATAAACCGAAATTTACGATCTGCTAAGAACAAGAAAAACAAAATATGTTATGACATTATTATCAAGTTCCAATTCAATCCACGGCAAATTTAGTATACATAAAAATTAAAAAAACTTTAAAAAGAAAAATCACAGACTACCCTTACCTACATCAGAGACCCTAGCGGAATAACAATATAACAATAAAAACTGAAGTATAAGAGAAAAAGCATAATTATTGGCTTTACCCCTAACTATAATAGTCACTTAATTTCATATCTATACTGCCAGCGACATCTCTGTTCGCCACATTTTGTTGAAATGTACCACTCTATTAATAGTATTTGTTAGGGAGCGTTTAGACATCAGATTTTGTTTCATGAAAGTTTTGTTTTACTTATTTTTATTACATTTACAAATTTTATTGCAACTACATCAAATTTTATTTCAAAAGTTTTAATTACATATCTCAAAGATAAACAAATATAGTTGCAAAGTATACTATATTTCTTTATAGTATATCAATTATTCTAAGTATTTGTATTGATAAATAATAATAATATTTAATACACATTTTTTGTATTTTTTAATGTATATCGTTCAATATATTGGCATAACACAATTAGAAGTTTATAAATACCTTTTCTCGCAAAATTCACTTTTTCAACTTACCAAAAATACAAAAATGCGTGTCGAACACTATTATTTAAAAAAAAAAGTAATGATTGTCTATAACAAAGTCGGATGTCAAACTTTAATGAACATCATTTATACGTTATAAGCACAATTCAAAAACGTATAAACGCTGCCTTATATAAAAGTTTTCTTCAAAACTATTAGCGGTCAAAATTAATTTATAATAAATAAATAAATACCTAAATAAAAAATATAAAAAAAATAGTTATAGATAGATCAAACAATATTGTAAATTACTAGGTATTCCCGGCGTAATATTCGCCGATCTAGCATTAGCATTATAAATGAAACAATTTATTTTATTTTCTTAAAAAAAATCAATGTTTTACAATTATAGTTTTAAGTTTTTCAATTTAACTTATTTATTATGTAATAAAAAAATGAGTAAAACATTGATTTTTTAAGAAAATAAAAAAAATAAATAAATAAAATAAATTGTTTCATTTATAATGCTAATGCTAGATCGGCAAATGTTACGACGGGAATAGCTAGTTAATATTAATTAATATAAATTTCTGTTTGTTAAAATTGAAATTATTCGTAGATATGCAGTTTTTGAAGACAGTTCACAGTAGTTAAATAAATATACCCTGTTCAAATATCAGATACATTAATGGAGTCAGAAGAGCGATTCTTTGAATTGTGATTAATATTAACCATCTCACAATGCAATAGTAGTAGTATCAATTTCTTGTGAAAAATACAAAATATTAACAAAAATAGGAATTGATTAGTTAGGTTTAGAAGAAATGTTGAACGTCCCTGACCTACTTATTACGATGACAATAACACAAAAAAAAAAATTAATTCTAACTGATAATTTACTTTGGGGAAAAGTGATCAGTGAAATAAATTTTCATTTCTTGTGGAAATGAAAATGTTGTCCTTTTTGGTTATATTTTTTATTTTTATTTTTATTTTTTTTGTATAAATATTTTAAAAAGTTTACAAGTCAAGGTATCTTTTTTTTTTTTTGTTTTTCATTAAAATTTATTTTTATGGTTGCTCTTCATTTCAATTGTATTGGAAGGATCCTTTTAACAAAATTATGTTTTTTTTTCATTTCTTTGAATTTTTTTTTTTGTTATTTTTATTTTTGTTTATTTTCTATCTTTGTAGTGAAGTATGATATTATTTTGTATCAAAAAATTTAACTGGAAAATTGCTTTCAATGGAATTTGATTTTTTATTTGTTTTTAAAATATTAAATGTGTATGCATGTGTGTTTGTGTTTGCTTAATATGTGTTCATTTTTTTTTGTTAAATGTTTGTTTAGGTTATATTTTTGTTTTTTTTTATTTTGGTTTTTTAATTTTTTTTCTTTGAAATTTTTTTTTTGTTAGAAGAAGAAAAATCTATGCATATTATTCGTATTTGACTTTAAAAGTAAAGAACATATTTCTGGGTTGAAATGATTTTTTGAATTCTTAAAACTATTTTAGTTGGTTTTGTTATTGGAATATTGAAATACAATTTTTGTTTGTTTTTGTAGCAGCAGTATAGCTTTGAAAGTATACTAGACAAAAAAAAAAACTAAAATAGAATCAGAAACCCTGAAAATTTGTTTTGTTTTGTTTTTTGTTCAATTTAGATAAAGGGGTTGAATTTTATTAATTTAGAATATTTAAAGAGGATTTCAGATATAAAATGTGATGAAATATGATTACTAAGAAGGTTGATAAGAGCATACTGATATACTGTAATAACATTCTGAAAATTACCGTTATTATTACCAATAGTTATGTGTTCACTACCGATTTGGAGAAGAGTATGAAACCTGTCTTAGCATAATACCTGCCATAGCAGCAAAAATATTTTTGTAATATAAAAATTTAAGTCGACTTTGGTGAGAGCCGCCAAAGAGCGTATCCATTCATACTTTCTGGCCAGATTAAATGAAAGGTGGGATAGAGTAAATACCTGTGCGATCTGGAAGAAGACATGACTCTCGTATAACATCAATAAAACCAAACAACTCTTAGTCAGGTCCCGTACTGATATATTAAGAGTGGTATAGCCATCGATATAGGCTATTGCCAAGCTAGATATTCCGTTCAATTCCTATTATCGCAGCTGCAAAGATGATATTGAAACAGAAACTATTGAACAGTTCCTCTGCAGTTTTCCAGCATTAACTAGAGTCAGACTTCGAACTTTAGGTGAGGCTTTTCTAGCAATATAGGTCTTATCGCGGAAAGCAAAATAAAATATCTGATCAACTTTCTCTAATATTGAATCCCTGGGGAGAGTAAAAATGACGGAATGATTCCCTATATCAACCATTATAACAACAAATAGTTCAGTCGAGTTGTGGTATCAAAAAGGCAAAATTATGTTCTAATTGGTTTTCCACAGGCAACTGGAATGACCACTTCTACCTACCTAACCAACCTACCCACCCTTTGGTGAAGCTATAATATTTAAAGATATTGTTCATAAAATGAGCCTGATTTGATGAGTCATGAAAAACAATAACTTAGACAGCCAAATTTATTTAATCAAACCCCTGTAAAAATTCCGTTATTTTGTGTCATGGATAGTTAAAGTTGTGATTTAGTACCCTTTGTACCTGATTGCATGGTTTATGCTGAATTTCTTTCATGTAATTTTTGTTGTTATCATATATTGGTATTACCTCTCGGTAAAAATTTCTTCTATCAAAACTATTATTCCTATTCGTTTATTCCACTTTTTCAACAGTTTATTCCTCTACTTCGAAAATGTACTGAGCATTGTCTACTATTTGTTTTTTTTGCATCCTTTGATCGTTCCCCCCTCATCACATATCCTACGCATATAAAATGTTGTATCTTAATAAATTATATAGCCAATTGGTATTTAATTAGTCCTTCTGTCAAACTGCGTATAAAAACGTTTTTTCTAATATTTCCCAAATTGAACGATAAGATCACTTATTTGGTATTTTAACATTGTTTATTATTTTAGGACCAATTTATTTTCTCTAAAATTTTGTTTTAAATACTTTTAAATTATTTTCGTTTCTAATTGCCATTATTATATATATCGATGACGATGTATCGATGACGATGTATCGATGACGATGTATCGGTGACGATGTCATTATTGTTCCATTGTTCTGTTTAGTATTTTGAACTTAAAACGACTTTTAGCAGGTTCTTGGAACAAATTGTGTGCTACTAGAAGGTTAATTATTGGAAAAATGAAAATTACGAGAACAATTTCAAACAAATAAAAAATTGTCAGGACCTGCAATGAATTATTGTAAACAGAACAACTGGAAAATCAAGAGCTCATTTATAACAATTAACTTTTTTCATCATTTTATGTATTTACAGTGTGGGGGAGTTTGAATTTGCTTTCTACAAATTTGTTCAAAATATGACAGACCCGGAAAGTTTTGCGAGTTTATATGCAAATCAGTGAAATAGGAATTGATCGAATTTGCCGATTTAATAAGACCATTGGTTAAAAAATCAGAAAAACCTATTTATCAGAAAGTGAAGGAAAGGCAAAAAATTGCATTTTCGTTACACTAGTGAAAAATACCTAACTTCATTTATAGATGTAGATTAAGAGTACTGTGAAAGCAATAATCCGAGAGTATTATCTTTGCATACATTTATTTTTTATATAAGTAGTTATAGAAATGTCCCATTATCAGTTCCGACCATCAATATAAATAATATTTGACTTTTTTCTCTAATCATACGTGTTTTATCTGACCTACTTTTGTAGTATGTAATCAAAATTTTTTACCATAGAAAAAAGTTATTTGTAAATTCTTGATTTTACAAGTGCAAATGCTTACAAAGCTTGGATGATTCACTGCGTGTACTTGCAAAAAGTTAGTAGTTACAGCAAGTACTTGCTCTAGCTTATTTACATAGTTTGAAAGTACCCTTACACAATTGATTTTTACTTACTTTCAGCAATTATTTTTGCAATTAGTAATCACTAGTGCCAGCAACTATTTACAAACATACTTAAGCACATTAAGGACATTATTTTTACAAAATTGAAATCAAAATATTAATTATATACAATTCAAATTACGTAGTAATTTAATCTTTATAAAAATTTGCCATTTGAAATTTGGAAGTTACTAAATACGAGTATCTAGTAAACTCAAATAACATTTTTTTTAAATTATATTCAGAAATGTATTTTGTATTGTTTTTGTATTCAAATGGAAAAAGCTTTTAATTATTTTTATATCAATTTCTTAGAAATATATTTTAATTAATATTTTATTGAATAAATATGAATAATGTAAAATAATAAAATATGTAACAAATGTATTTTATTATGTAACAAAAAAAAAAAAATATTATTGAATGAAAAATTTCTCTATACTTTTCTAATATGCTAATTTTCATAAATGTATATATACATAATATATATACATATATTTGTGTATTATATAATTTTGAAATTTTTTATTTCAAATTTTCATTTAATTAAATTTAAAAAAATATAACATAAATATTTGTTATATTATTAATAGTTATAATTCTTAAATTTCATTACATACAATGTAATTTTCTAATTTTTGTTATGTAATTTCGAGTATTTTTATAAATTTAATGGGATGAGGTAAAAAAGATAAGAAATAATTAAATAAGAAATTTATTTTCGGATTTGATAACTATTATTAGAAAATAATATTAAAATATAAAATTTATTAAATGTAATTACAATTTTAGTTCTTTTCAAAACATTTTTTATATTATTGAAATAGAACATTTATTTTATAAACTTAAAAATTGTAAAGTACGATGTTAAGAGTAATCTTGTATAATATTATATATTTTTATTTTATTTTTTTTAAATTTATATTGTTTTTATTTTTAATGTCAGTATGTATAAATAAAATTGTGAGTTTTCACAAGTGTATACAAATAAAAAATGATTGTAAAATATTTGTAATTTACATAGCTAGCTAGTAGATAGTGCCTAGGATAGCTAGTGCCTAGGTACATCTTACAAATAAACCAGTCAAATTTGTTCCAATTCAATTAAACAATAATTCGTAATAGAAATTCAAATAAACTAAATTAATTAAATTAAAAATAAAATAAAATTTATTTAAACTAAATTTGTAAAGACCTGACCTGAAAAAACCCATATTATGTTCAAAGACAACTTAAATAAAGTTATAAAAAAAATTAAACTAAATTAATCAATTAGAAGTAAAAAAAAAAACATAAACTAAAAAAATAAAATTAAGTTGAATAATTTAAATTTAATTTTTTTCATACATATATACTTAATATAAGCTTTAAATACTTAACTAGACCTTAAATAATTTTTTTCTTCTTCCATTATAATGAAAAATTAAAACGGTAAATTCTTACGATTGTTTTTATTATCTATACGGCCAAAATTAATTTATTAATTGTAATTGAATGTTGTTCATAAATTAATTCAACAACTTGCATATATTTAGCAAATAATAATTTTAATTTTTGATTGCAAATGCTGATATGTCGGAAACCACATACTTCCTTCATCAGTTATGCTTGTTACTAACTAATTTACTTCATTTTTTTGTCCCATTCATAACCTAATCCCGAGCAATTATAAATTTTACCTGGACTCTTGCAAATTATAGTTTATAATATATTAATTTAAAGCAATGAGTAGCCTTTTGTTAAATCATTGTTAATCTAAATCTATTATCTACCTAAACATAGTCCCTAGAAATCGTTCAAGTTTCGTATGTGCCCAATTTGATCATTTTTGTACCTCATTCATTGATACTAAATTGGTTTTTATAAATTTTATGATCTTCTTCAATATAGAGTTGGTAATTGCCAACCTGAAATTAATTACCTGGCTCCTTTTTTCTAGCATCTAAATGTTATTGGCATCGTACTATAATTTATTAATGTGTTTGAGTGCCCTATATATAATTTCGAACAATTTTGGCATGATATTTTATCTTTTCCTGATCTCAAGTAGGATGTAAGCTAATGTTTTGGGTTGTGTTTGTAGTATGTATGTTGGGTGCGTTTCGCTAATTCTTCTAGGTTTTTCTACATCCTAATTTTCTTTAACCCATATAAACACAGAGTGTCGAAAACGAAACATATGACGTTTTCCGGCATAGTGGTCACCCAGTGTGTATTTTAAATTAAACTAAAATTTATTATTTAATTTAAAACAATTATCTAATTTACTTTTTGTTTTTTTTTTTGGAAATGTGACAAAAAGCATGTTTGGCGATGGTTTGAAAAGTCCGACTTTCGAGTTTTTTTTTCATTCTTGTTAAAATAACAAAAAAAAAAAATCCTTTAAATAAACTAATTCCAATCCATAGCAATAATTTAATCACTATATAAACAACAAAATTTGTAGCCACAGGGTGACTTTTTCAAGCAGTGTATCGAAAACGAAACATCAGGCTTAAAAGCTATCTAAAATTTTTCATATAAAAAAAAATGCTAGATCCTTTTTTGTTGTTTTTTCCTCTCCAAAGCTATAATTATACCAATACTGTATTTTTTTTTATTACGGACCACGTATTCTGCGATAGACTATGAATTTATGAACAAACAGTTTATGCAATTTGAAATATTTTCTCACAATTTATCTATATAGATAAGCAAATGATTGCTTATTTTGGACACCATTCCTGCAAAATGTTCAACAAATCTAAGCCTATTCGATTTGGCTTCAAGTATTGGTTTTTTAATTCCGAAGGCTACTTGTTCTCACTTATACCTTATGGAGGAGCTCCAGAGGAAAATGATATCCTATATGGACCTAATGATAGGCTATATGGAGGAGAAAACGTAGTTTTGCGTTTATTAGCAAATATATAAAATCGAACCCAACACACCGTTACGTTCGATAATATCTTTACATTACACAAACTTATGTGCTGCCTTTCATCACTTGTTTATTTTGCAACTGGTAAGGTTTTTCTTTTCATAAAATAGTTATAAATACTATGTTACATATAACATTGTTTCTTGTTATTTCTAAACAAAAGAACGTGGAAGCAGCGGCTTGTGTTTTGATCCATCAAATCAGATTCTTGCTTTGCGATAGAATAATAATTCTGTCGTAACTGTTTTGTAAAATTTTTTAAAACATGAGCCAATGCAAGCTGCTAAACGGTTCGACCGCAAAAGCAATAAATTTATAAAGATAAACAAGCTAAATCCGATTTTTGAATAGAACCGCACAATGGGTGGAGTTGATCTATTTGATAATGCTATAAATAATTATCGAATATGAATTCGAGACAAAAAATGGTATTGGCCTCTGCTTACCAATGCTTTAGATGCTGCTATGGTCAACGCATGGAAACTTCATTGTTTACTAAGAAAAGTTGAAAAAAACCCATTATTCACCAACTTGAATTCCGAGTTTTTTTTGGTGAGTGATTTCTGAAATCCGCGAAAATACCTTAAAGAAAAGTATTAGCACTAAGAGAGAGCGGACAAAGCTCAGGTACTTCAATTAGGTATAACCGTGTGGATCACAATATCATCCATAGTGAAAAACGAGCTCGATGCTGCCATTGCAAAAATCAAACTGTTTTCTCATGTACCAAATGTGACGTTAATTTGCATCCGAAATGTTCTTTACCATATCACAGCTTGCCAAGATCTGATAATTTTTTAAGATTAAAATTTGTTTTTTTTTTTTTTTTTTTTTTTTTCTCCTGTTACTCCGCGTGGTAGCTTAGGGCTTCGATAGTGAACCTCCATTCCTCTCTGTTGAGTACTACTTCCTTAATATCGTCCCAGGTATAATTGTTGATTGTTAGTTCTTGATCGATTGTGCGTCTCCATGTGTGATATGGTCTGCCGGGTCTCCTTTGTCCTTGTGGATTCCACTCTAGACCTCTTCTTGCTATATCGCTTTCTGATTTCCTTAGTGTATAACCTATCCATTTCCATTTTTTCCTATTTATCTGTCTGTTGATAGGTTCTTCTCCAGTTATCATCCATAAATCCTCGTTGCTAATTCTTGCCGGCCAGAATATTCTGCATATAATTCTCAAGCACTTGTTGATGAATACTTGTAGCTTCTGTTTGATTCTGACCGAAGTGAGCCATGTTTCACTGCCATATATTAATGTTGACTTAACACATGATATTGAGATCGAACCGGTAATAAGGTAGCGCCACGTTGTTTCTAGGCAGCGGTAGATGGTTACTCTATCTCCTAGGACCGGTTACTGTAGGCCAATCACCTGCATAATCGGTAAATCAATGGATTCGAAATAATAGAAGAAGAAGCCTCGGATACACAAATGACTACTTGATAACGACCTTTGGCACTCAAAAAAGCACCCGAATTGCACAATGGAATGTAAGAACACTTAGAGAAGCTTCAAGACTCTCGCAATTGGAAGGTCAAATGGCTACTTACAACATAGACATCCTAGGTATAAGTGAAGTGCGATGGAACAACATCGGAGAAATCAACACGGAGAATGGAAACATGGTAATTTACAGTGGAAGGGAAACAGGGGGTGAAAGTGGAGTCGGAATACTAATATCAAAGAAATTGAGACAAACATTGGTTTCTTGGAAGGCAGTCTCGGATAGAATTGTTATAGGGCGATTTCGAAATATGACAAGACATGTAACAATAATTCAATGCTATGCACCAACAGATTTCGCTGAAGACCATATTAAGGATGACTTCTACGAACAAATAGAAACAACGCTAGCACTCATAAATAGGGGAGATATCATAATATTAATGGGTGACTGGAATGCGAAAATAGGATCTAACAACAATGGACTTGCGGAGATAATGGGCAAACACGGGTTAGGAAGAGAAAGAAACAACAACAGGGAAAGATTGATAGAGTTGTGTCAGACTTTCGACCTAGCAATCGGAGGGAGTCTATTTCCACACAAAGATATCCACAAATACACATGGACAACACCAAACGGGATCTCAAGAAATCAGATAGATCACATATGCATCAGCAAGAAATGGAAACAATCAATGTTAGATGTGAGAAATAGAAGGGGAGCAGATATACACAGCGATCATGAATTACTAACTGGGGACTTCAGAATGAAACTAAGCCAACAAGGAAGAGGCAGAAGAAATAGAAAGAAGAAGATTAAAATTTGTTAAAACAATAAAATTCTTTTTTTTATAAAATAAATTGTTATTTTTTTTTTTGCAAGTAATTTGTTCATTTCAGCAAGTTCTTATTGTAGATTTTTGAAGAAATTTTTTTTTTTGGAAAAATTATATCGTTTGATCCTGAAGTTTCGTTTTCGAAACATGTAATATCTCCCTTCCAGGATGTGATATCAAATACGTTATTTTTTTGTTTTCTTAATTAAGTTAAAAGTACTTTATTTATAAATTTGTATGACTCTGGGTGAACTGGATCTAGGTCCGGGACTATATGGGTTAAAGAAGCTGCTCATGTTATTTAGTTCGATACGGTGCAGTTTTTTCGTTATCATCATTAGGTCTAGGATTTACTTATTATAATAATTTTTTCTTGCCGTGTCTATTATGTAGTATCTTTCTTCTTGACATTTATCTTATACCTAATGGTATAGTTACTATATATTTGTGGATCATCCTATGGTATGCTGCTATTTTCTGTTCATGTAGGTGGTATGACTCAATAAAATAATAATATACTCGTTGATGTATTTGAATCATTCTACTTTATTCAATCTACGCGAATATATATATATTTTTTTATTACGAGTTCAAATGCCGAGTTATGAGATTAAAATTTCGTTTGTAGTTTATACAATAATTTACATTTGTATTAATTATTCATTCAAATCTATTTAAATTCATTTTTATATTACTTCTATGGTAATTAATAACTAAAAAACAAAACTAAAATATATGATTGTTAAATATTATAAAAAGTGTAATTATAAATAGGTGTAATTATAAATAGGCGTAAGTAAAAGTGGAAAAAAGAAAAAAAAATAATAAGTGATTAGTTAAGATTAATTGTAGTATCAAATAAAAAACTGTTAATACATTTCAATTTCATATGAATATAAATAAAATTTTAAAAGTTTATTCTTAGATTAGTATTGGTAATATTTAATATTTTTAACGAATTATCAATTTTATTATATAAAATTGTTTGCAGACCATATTGCGATGTTCTTTTGCGATCTAGTTGAAACAAATTTTGATTCCTGGTGTTAAACTGGTGATAATAAATTCTTTTGCTCAATGAAGTAGTAGTATGAATAGTTTCCATATTTATATTATGTATTAGTAATATGAGTTTGAACTCTATAAGATCTTTAATTAAGAATATATCATTATCTTTGTAAATATATAATGTATTTTCCAGCCAGCGATAATTAAATAGGTCTTTTATGGTTTTATTCTGAATTATTTTTTACCTTTTCCTTATAAGAAGTACCTCACAACTTAATGCCGTGGCTTAGATGACTATGAAAAAGTGCATAAAATATTGATTTCCTTATACTTTTTTTGGCAATAAATTTGAAATTTTGTAGAAAACATTTGCAATTAATTAAGTGACGTGCGATATTAGGTTTAGTTATAGTCGTATATCTTATCTTTGTTTTATTAATGTTCAATATTGAATTATTTTATTATAAGTGAATCTTGCTGGTACTGTTATTGTTTTATTTTTCTATTATCCTACACTATTTACATTGAATTATACTAGGGGCCCCTTTTGAGTAATTATATTTCAAGTTGAAGTCAAATTTAAAGTTTTTAAAAAAACAGTAATTTACGTACTGACATAGACTTCTCATTACAAGGCAGAAAACACTCATGTTTTAATGAATAGCTTTGGATGTATTTTATGAATAGCATATTTATTAGTATGTTTTCGTTAAAAAACATAAATACTTTACTTCTCATTTTCTGTTTCGTTTCTACCTGTTTCTTAATGTATTCGGCGAATAATAAAGCCATATGATTAAAAAAATTTCAACTGTGTGCGCATTATTGTTTTATATACAACTTACTTATTACATATTAAGAGTTAATTATGGAGAGGAGAGATTATTTTTTATTTGAGATGAATTTGTTTTTTTGTTTTTATTTGGCATATATACATAGATTCATTTGCAAGTATATAATCTATAATTATAATTGACAAGCATTTAAGGTCCTGCGCAGTAGACACCTTTTTATTTTATTTCGATTCTCCTACTCCTTAATGAACTTCTAATATAAATAATATATAAGATTGTATATAAAACAAAAATGCGCACACAGTTGAAAATTTTGTACTCATATGATTTTATTGTTCAGCAAATACATTATGCATAAGTAAGATCTTATGAAAATAATAAACAAAAGTAAACAAATCAGTTAATATATTTTATATTATGTACTTGCAAATGAATTTATGTACATATGCCAAAAAAAAACAAAGAAACAAATTCATCTCAAATAAAAAATAAAAAAAAGCAAAAACAAAAAAAATCAGTTGGAAAATCAGAGCTAACATTTTCAATATAAAAACAGCCATTATCGCAGAGGACAGAATCAAAGTATGACATGTTTGAGGTTGGAGAAACAAATACAAGGAAAACGTTTACAATCCGGCGAGTGATAAGATAAATCGCTAATTTCATTACTATTACAAGAAGTTTTGAAAAACATTAACTTAGTCTTAGGGCTTATAGTTAAATGATGAACAAAAAACCAGTTCCTAATAAGCTGCAAATCGTAGTTAATTTTAATTACAACATCCATCAAATTAGAGCCACTATAAGAAAAAGCAGTGTCATCTGCCAAAGCAGTCGACAGCCCATTATAATTTTGGTTTAAGAGAAAGTTAATATAAATAAGAAATAATATCGGCCCCAACACTGAATCTTGGGGAGCACCTTTGTTAATGAAAATAATTTCACTAACTTTAGATTCAACTCTGACTTTTTGCTTTCTATCTCTTAGATACGACTCAAACCATTTGAGAATAAAGCCTCGGAAACCAGCATTATACATTTTCTTCAATAGTAAGTTGTGAGATACTGTATCAAATGCTTTTGTGATATCAATGAAAAGAGCAGCACAACTACTATTCTTATTTAGACTGTTGTAAATTTCATTAGTAAATTTTAGCAAAGCATCTTCTGTGCTCCTATTCTTCAAAAAGCCAAATTGACTAGTACTAAAAAAATTTGTTTTAAATAAAAAATTAACTAATCTAAATTTAACAGCCTTTTCGAAAATTTTTGAAAAAGGTGATAGAAGGGAAATGGGACAGTAATTGTTGTGCTCAAACGGACTACCTTTCTTAAAAAGAGGAATTACTTCTGCTAGTTTGAGGTCCTCAGGAAAAACTCCTTTAAATATACTGAAATTAAAAATATAAGACAAAACATCTACAATCTGAAAAACTATTTCTTTTAAAATATTATTTAAAAGTAAACCACAAAACTTAGAATTAGAATTTTTTAAACTTAAAATTATTTTGTAGATTTCAGATGATGTAAATGGGTTGAAATAAAAACTATGAGATTGAAAAGGATCATTAGTGACATTAGGAGATAGAGGAGAGAAATCACAATTATAGAAACTACTTGATGAAGAATTATTAGAAATATTACAAAAAAAGCTATTAAATGAATCGGCAAGTTGTAATGGATCATGAACTAGTTCCCCATTAATGTCGAATGAAATTTTCTTATAAGATTGGTTTTTATTTAATAAAGTGTTAATGATTCTCCATTCAGCTTTAGTATTTCCTTTATTTTGAATAAATTTGTTACGGTAGAAATTATTTTTCGTAAATTTAGATTTAGACTTTATATCAGAACAAAGTCTAGAATAGTAATTACTCAATCTAACATTACTGGGGTATTTTTTAACTTTATAGTAAATTTTATTCCTTTTTTTTAATTAATCTTAACAAACTGTCGGACATCCACGCAGTTAATTTATTATTTGTATTACGTACTACACTTTGTTGTGAACATAAGTAGATATGATTGTATAAAATATCAGTGAACTTAGAAAAGGCTATAGAAGGATTATCAGCATCGTAAACATCTTGCCACGTTTCACACAATAGACTGAATCTTAAGTTGCTAAAATTAGTTTTTAAAAATTGAGAACCTATACTTTAGTTACGATTTACACACAACATTATAGAAAACAAAAAAAAAAACTTACTAACCACAAAACTTTTTATTAAACACGAGTGGTTTCTGCTATATCGTGCGAAGTCTATGTCAGTACGTAAATTACTGTTTTTTTAAAAACTTTAAATTTGACTTCAACTTGAAATATAATTACTCAACAGGGGCCCCTAGTGTAAATTATAATAACTGATTTGTTTGCTTTTGTTTATTATTTTAATAACATGTCACATGTGCATAATGTATTTGCTAAATAATAAAATCATATGAGCAAAAAATTTTCAACTGTGGGCGCATTATTGTTTTATATACAATCTTATATATTACACACATTAGAAGTTCATTAAGGAGTAGGAGGATGGAAATAAAATAAAAAGATGTCTACTGCGCAGGACCTTAAATGCTTGTCAATTATAATTATAGATTAGTATTTTGTATATTTTGAATTTAAGTTTACAATGATCTATTTTATTAGATTACATTATACACTCTGTATGAACAATTGGACTCATTTGAGAATTCTTAAATAAATAAATAAATAAATATCAGACATGATATTTGATAGTTCCATTTTAACTGTTCGTCAATCCAAATACCAAGGTATTTGATTTACATATATTTACATATAACATATAACATATATTTACTTTTCTTTGGGTTGATTGTTAATTTTTGTGCCACCATATACTGTTCAAGTTTTTTTATTCCATTGTTTATGATATTTTCTAATTCGTTATGACTCGCGGCATTAAAATCAAGACAAATATCGTATGCGAAAAGGAATAATTCTGCATTTATGTCTAATTTCTGTAAGTCGTTTAAAAACATTATGAAGAGCAATGGAATCCAAGAATACTTCCCTGAGGTACACCATATCTAACATATTGCAGAGAACTTCTTTTTGATTCAATTTCTACATATTGTTGTCGATCACTAAAATATGAATTGAGCCAATTGTATTCAATACCTTTTATTCCAAACCTTTGCATTTTTTTTTAATAAAATTGAATGATTAACCGGGTCAAAAGCTTTCGTTGGGTCTATAAATAACAACGATACTAAACTTCTTTTATCTTTTAAATTTTGAATTTGAGTAATCATTTCTATGACTGTTGTTTCTGTGTTAGATTTTTTCCTGAAGACGTACTGCCTTGTTACAAGAAGATTTTTTTTTTCAAGGAAGACTTTTAACACTTTCAGTTATTTTGAGTAACACTGGAGCTAAGCAAATTCGTCTATAGTTATTAAATCTTTTTTGTTACCTTGCTTAAAAATTGGAATTATTCCACGTAGTTTAATTTTTTGTGGAACTACACCTTCTCTTAATGCATTTTACCTTAGGTACTGACAGTATAGTAGGAGAAAAAACAATGTATTTGATAATCATTGATATGCGTATTAATTTTAGTAGACCTTTAATTTTTAGTAATAAAATAGGGGTACAAAATAAGTTATTTTAGGATAATAAAAACATCGTAGAGAGCATTCCTAGAATTCCTAGAATGACAGAAATTTGATTACAACAATTTTTTCCACTTTTGTATTACTAATCATTTTTTTGTACAATTTTTTACAATCTCTAGAACAAATAGAAAAATACAAAAATTAATTTAAGTATATATTATATTAAATTTGAAAATTAAACAACAATTTTTTTGGTGTTGAATATAAATTTTGTCTAAATTGTAAATTCAATTTAGTCCAAATTTAATTAAACCATATTCTTTTTAAAAATCCCACTTACCATTTTAAATTAAAAATTTACATTTTCCTACAAGACACTTATTTACTTTTACAATTTTAATTAATGAATTAAGAACTAACTACCATTATGAATTTAGATATAACTATCTACATATTTCGCTATTAAAAATATACGAAAAAAATTGTGTATATAATTTGGATTTAATAAATTACGTTATCTGGCATTTAATTTTGAAAAAATCGCAACAAATTTCATATTTGGTATGAAATGAATTTTTTATTTTAAAAATTCAAAATTTTTGAAAATTTCGTTGTTTTTTTTATAATTTTACAAAATTTAATGTTGAATTACTTCTTTTATATTATTTTAAAATTTAAATTGTTAATTAACACTATAGCAAAACTATGGCAATTATGTATAGTGATACCGGCTTATGTAATTTTTTGTTTTTCTACTATTACAATATTTCTACTATCTATAGGTCTGCGTTTTTTTTCTATTTGATTAAAATTTTATTTTGAAAATTCACTTTTCGGCTATAATTTCACTAAAACTACATTCAGGCGGGATGGTATGTATTAGAAAAGATGACAGATATATTGAGTTTTCTTTTTAGGGATATCCACTGATTGATCACAGCTATGAGTCTGCTCGAACAATAGTCTAGCTTTGTGCTTTTTGGATGTTTTGACGATGATCGCTTGTCGTTACCTAATCTACAGACAGCATGTTTTGTCTACTCTAATAACAGCATGTCTTTCATTTTTTTTTTATCAAACGGTATCGGATTCTCCTAACCTCACTGAATCTTGAAAATTTTGTTCAAAAATATAGCAAGGTTTCGTGTATAACAAACGTCTGATGTGCTTGCTCTAAGCATTATATCAGACTATAAGCTAATTAACTTTCAATAATTTTGGTTGTTGTTATTGTAAAAGTGCGTGAAAATCGTGCGTTAATACATAACTGGAGTGCATGAACATGAATTATGCAAGTGCATGAAATGATTTAAAATAAAAATATGGCAATACCTATAAGAAAAGAGAATAATTTTTTTTGTTTTTTGTTTATTGGAATAATTGCACCTATCTTAAATACCAGTAATGGAAAAATTTAATACTTGAAAATAATAATTAATTTCCTCTTCTACAAATTTTGCACTGATTTGTAGCAGACGATTTCATTGAATCAGTTCTACGTATTAGTAATCAGTTCCTCACTTGCAAATTGTCGTATTGTTAGACCACCATTTTATCCATTTTATAAATATCTGATAAGGTCAGACATTTGCTAACTTTAATGCCACCTCTCAGACATTTTTGAGGAGGAATAATAATGGCACTAAATGCTCATCGTTGCACAATTTTAAAACTCCTAGGTTGAAACTGACTATGCAAATTTTTTTTGATCAAATTTTCCCAAATTCGGAACTGTGTTCCAATAAGTGCATTGTGAAAATTCAATTTGTTTGTAGTAAATTTTTCTTGAATGATTCCTACTGTTCCATAGGAATGAATATTTTCTTTTTTCAAATACTCCACTAGTTCAGGCTTTGCATTCGTGTATGAAGGTATGATTTGACTACTATACCCAATTTTTGACTTAAATTTAAAAAAATTAAAATTTTGGTATTCAAATTATTATTAAGCCTTTGTTGTTTGTTACATTCTGTTATAAATCGTATTTGTGCCGTTGTAAAGGCCTGTATCGCTTCAATCTGCTATGTTTGTTTACTCTAAATGGGTAGATATTGTTTGATTTTAATGGAGTGATTGTGCTGATGAAATTAGTGTGTGCTCAGATAGATCTAGAACTCATTTCGAGCTGAAATGTTATGATGACGAGATTTATTATCATAGTTATCATTATTGTTTTTCATTAAATTTCTGGTGATGACATTTACACCGGTATAATTTCAGCTCAATATTTTTTCAATTTTACAGATTAACTTGTATTTCAGAGTTAACATTTTTTATTTATTCGTTGAAGGTTAATTAACTTCACTTATTTCCTGTTTCATTTAATATGTAAATAAATTTTGGCAAAGAGCGGCCGGGTGCTATGCCGTATATCTGTTATCACATCCCGTAATTGTGAAATAAAACAGAGTATAAAATACAAAAATAAAACAAACTAAAATAAATTTGTCACTGGTCTCAAGCATCAGCATCAGAATAAACTTTTCCATTTTAATTTTGCTTTCTTATTAATTGTTTTTTATTAATTTATTTCTTTTTAGTAGATTTAAAATAATTTGGAAATTGAAAATAAATAAATAAATAATAATATAAATTTTTATTGTCCAGTTTAAGGTATTTGAGCAAAGTCAATTACTTTCTGTTGGTTTATGTGAACTGACACAGACATTGAAATAGTTCATGATCCTATAATTATATATCTACATAAAGGTAGCTCATAAAACTGCTTAATAATACTGCACAATATTCGATAGGACGTAAATAAAATTGATTGTTTATGATCCATATTGATAAATTGTACAATATATTGACAATCTATTGACAGTTGAAATAATTAAGATAATATAGTTATTTTATCCGCCCTATACCTGACAGATAGGGTTACAGGACATTGATGATGATGATGAAGGTGATAGTTTAAGTCATAAAGATCATTTTTATTAATTTAAACCTATATATTAGGCTGTCATCTACTGTACGGATAGTGTTATTTTCGTCCTTAGTACTTCAGTCATATTTGCTCTAATAAAGTTTTAAGTGTATATTAGTTCATTTTTTTATTCCACTTTTTCATACTTCCCTTATTTGTATTTTCGAAACCCACAAATAATCAGATAGTTATACCTTATACCCTACTAAAGTCCGTATCACTTAACATATTTGCTATAACTCAGTATTATAGTTCAATATTATATGTATATGTATTAATATCTTTGAACGAACATACAAAATATTTTGCAATGTAAGTAAGAATTGATATTGAATATCAAACAAAATGTTTTATAATATCAATAATGAGTATCTGTAAGCCGCTTCAAATAAATTCATTCATTTCAATTAGCAACGAATACAGCACTTTTCAATACCACCTTAATAATTATAATTTTTCTCTTATGTTAATTACCATTAAAAATGTGTAATTTTTTAAAAGTGTTAAATATTTTTTTATTATTGTTTATTTTTTAAATTTTGATTTGATTACATTTAAGCCATATGTTTTAAAAATTAATAAACCATTACGAACTTTGAACTTTTTAATTTAATATTTAAGTTAAAAATAAAATATTTTAATTTTTTTTTTATTTTTTTACAATTAAAAAAAATGTTTAAATTGCATCCCAATTCACAAATTGATTTTTCTCATTCCATATATACATACATGTATATATATATATATATATATATATATATATATTGTATTTAATATTTCCTGTAAAATCATCCTTAATATAAACCACATTATTATTTTTTATACATCTAGGCATATTTTTGAAATATATGTGTAGGGTGGGTGGGTGTATTATAAATTTGGTATTTTTAATGATATGTATATAATATATATATACAAAAAAAAAAATATACCAAAAAATTAAAAAAAAAACATGTTTGTAATTTCTAAAATGTTGGGTTTTCTCTTTTATTTTTGTTTAAGTAAAAATTAATGAGATACCTTTGACATTTTATTTTAATTCTATGAATATGTATTTGTGAGATTTAATGTAATTTTAATATGTTAAAATTGTAATGCCAAAATATTGAGAAACACTAATACATAAGGAAACTGAAAGAGAAACAAAAAAATATTCACAAAGTTAAAAATAAATCTAAACACCTGAGATGTTGTCACATTTTTGATCCTAGTGTGAGGAATAATTTTTAAAACAAATTCATATTATTAAGGATTTAATATTGGCAAAGGATTTTGAGTTTAAAAATTTATAAGATAATATTTCACACAATAATTTAAAAAATAAAATTTTAAATTAAATTCAAATAATCCCTATATTTGGGATTATGTCCATTTGTATAGTTTTTTGTAATAATTAATATAAATTGTAAATTTAAATAATAAAATGTAAGTAAACTGAAATCAAAACAAAAAACAAATAGTTGTTTACAAGCAGAGTTGTTCATATTCCAGTATTTCACCCTCCAGTACCAGTACCAGTAAAATATTTTTTACTGGAAAATTTTTCAAGTACCAGTATCAGTATAATTTACTGGTACTTAAAATTACCAGTAACCATTAAAAATTCTGGTACTGGTCATAACCAGTATTTTTCCAGTTCTACCAGTAAAAACCAGTACCACCAGTAAAACCTGTACTACCAGTAAAAACCAGTAAATTAGTAAATTTTAGTGCAATATTCTCCTAATATGTAAAGTATCTGAGCACCGAAATGAATAATTTTTAATGGTACATATTATATTGAATTTCATAACTAGAAATTATATTAAAAAAAAAAGAAACTAGACTAGAGTAAAAATATTTTTTTATTGATGAAGCCTGAGCTAACGCATCAGAAATCACTATAGACACTATCCGTAGTGCACTTTCAAAACTAAGGGAAGTAGAGTATAAATAAAACCAAAGTGTTTAAATTTGATCAACATTTTTTTATTTAAAAAAAAAAATTATCAAACGATATTTGGATCTGAAAAAAAAATTTTTTTTTAAATTTCATTTTATTTAAATTTTAATAATAGTTGGATTACCTTGCACTTCTTCATCGTGTGCAATATGCTCATTTGCTTTCAGAAGTACTAATTTCTCAAAATTAGTTCAGAAAGCATACTCACTCCTCTTGGGCGTATTGACTAGACCCGCAAAGGAGAAAAGCCTTTCGACTGGAGCTGATGATGGGAGTTTTGTGTTCAAGTACAAAACATTCATTTTTTTAGTTTGGCATATTTATTTAACATATCTTGATTTTTACTTGGATCCATCAAATAGTTAAAAAATTTAGATTCAAGGCTGTTAGAATTCAAATCAATTTAATTTGTTGAATCTATAAAGCATATTATGCAAAATTTGCAACATTAATCTTACTCTAATTGAATAAATACTTTATAAATAAATGCCTTCAATATCGTCACCATAATCAAAAAAATTAGTACCATTTTGCTCAATGTTGTATTCACTTTCTTTCACTTCTTTTTCCAAATTAAGAATATTAGCATGTTTTCCATATTCTTTCATCCTCTCGTGGGTGTCAAATGAAAAAGTGTTTGCTTTTTTCTTTAAACTGTTTAGGCATTTTAATTTTACGTCTGGACATAATACAGACGCCACAATAGCATCATCTGCATCTGCGGATAACTCAAAATATTGTTGAAAACGTTTTAAAAGACATTGTTCCAATTCCAATTCAACATCTTTCAAAACAAACAGTTTCTCATAAGTGAGTAGCTTTTTTAATTTTGTTTGCAGTGTTACTAGCGATGGTACTAAGTAACCATAAAACATTGTTTTTTCAGTTTGGAGAACATTTAATATGTCGGCTATAGGGCTCATTAAAGTGCAATATTCTTCCAAATAACTAATATTATTTAGGGTAAACTTTGAAATAGACAAATTTGTGCACAGTGTTTGCAATTTATCTTTTACCAAAAAAAATGTTCAATATCAAATCATACAAAGAGTTCCACCGTGTAATAACCGGATATTTCAAACCTATCCCAAGTACTTCATGGACAATCTCATAAGATTTAGAGCGACTCGATTTACTCCATAAAGCTGAACCTTTTTTCATAACTTAAAAAATAAATTTGAGATTAGCGCATAAAAAATTACATAATTATTACTAAATTCTTACCCTCAAATGACAAGATTCTATGTTTGGATATTTTTTTATAATTTTTAGAAAATCAGTTGTAGCTAATAAATTTAAAGTGTGGCTTGCACATCGTTGATGTTTTGGAAGTTTTTTGTTTAAATTTTCTGTATCTTCATCAAAATCGGGTAATTCTACAACTTCTTCGTCATCTAGTCATTGTCATCTAGATCTACCGAATCTATAAATTGTTTAGCGTTTTCCGGAATAATATTTTTATTAAATGCTTGAATGCCAAATTCTTTAAACGCTTTGACAAAGTTGGATCCATTGTCAGTTATTGTAGCCCTCACTTTATTTGAGTTTATGTTGAATTTAGGATTAATTTCGCATATAAAATCACTTATGCGCAAATATGTGTGCGAACCCATAAACCGTTTGCATGCTAACGCTACTGAGTGCCTTTTAATTAGAGTTAAATAAATAGAAATATTCAACCAAATTCTAGTTTTCATAAAATGTGGAAAAATATAAAACTATAGAAAGAATGATAAATTTTTAATCTTTAATTGAAATATTGACTGAAGTAGAGCGCAAAAATTGTCTAAAAATTATTTTTTAATAAAAAATGCTAGTTAGAAAATTTAATTTAATATGTACCATTAAAAATTATTCATTTCGGTGCTAAGATACTTTACATATTAGGAGAATATTGCACTAAAATTTACTAATTTACTGGTTTTTACTGGTGGTACTGGTTTTTACTGGTGATACTGGTTTTTACTGGTGGTACTGGTTTTTACTGGTGGTACTGGTTTTTACTGCTGGTACTGGTTTTTACTGGTGGTACTGGTTTTTACTGGTAGTACCAGTATTTTTACTGGTTACTGGTAATTTTAAGTACCAGTAAATTATACTGGTACTGCTACTTGAAAAATTTTCCAGTAAGTGTACAATACTGGTTTTTTACTGGTACTGGAAAATGAACAACTCTGTTTACAAGATATTAAAAACTATAGAACTCTAATTTTATTATTGATAATAATT
This sequence comes from Argyra leucocephala, assembly GCA_963942445.1. Lineage (NCBI taxonomy): Eukaryota > Metazoa > Arthropoda > Insecta > Diptera > Dolichopodidae > Argyra > Argyra leucocephala. The sequence goes on from OZ012677.1 coordinate 187,256,520, forward strand.
ATTTGTCATAGCTGTATTCAAATTCGGATATTTATCTGATTTTTACACAGGTTTCAAATATTTAGTAATGCTACTTATCACGAGTGGCGTTTGAGTAGTTTTTCAATAAAATATTTTGATAATTCAATTAACAGAGGTTTGCCAACTTAAAAAAATTATCCATATCATTATCATCGTTTTTTCGAATTTAAAAACCTAGACCTTGAACCGTGTGAAAAGATTTTCATTATCAACCGTAGGTGTAATATTATAATGGAAATGAATTGTGTACATATTTTAACATTAATTATAATTTCAACATATTATGGACACCATCTCAACATATATGCAATTCGTTTGACTTTGATCTAAACATTTTTGATTGAATCAATTTAAAAGATTGTCTTGTTTTGTTGTTTTACAGTAGTGGTAAATTTTTGTTTTTTACCAAATTATTGTGTGCTTTATTCATAGTTCAACTGTTTTGTGGGTTATAGTCAAAAGCAGGTTAAGCCATAAGTTTTTACAACGTTTGATTAAATAATTTACTTAAAGTCATTAATGTTATACACAGTTTGGTATTGTAACTATTTACATAGTACTACTCAATTGCAAAAAAGTTGGCCCATACATTGCTTTTATTTTAAATCCGTTTCAGTACTGGCATAAAATTTTTTAATTTTTTTTTTATTTTTCCCTTAAAACCTCAGAAGATGCTAACTAAAATTAAATACTTTATAAATAGTAATTGAATTGTCTACACATTATTGTTTATTATGATGATAAGCTTAAAGGTGGGTAAACTTTTTAGCAATAGAGTATATATTTTTTATTTTTGTTCCCATTTAACAAAATATTTATTACTAGCCTCAAACATATAATTTTTAAGTCTGTTTAGTATACATATCTACGTTTACTATCCATTTTTCACATCCTTATAATAGAATTTGATTGACACTGAATGAATTCTAATATGAAGTTTAATTTATATCATTTATAAAAAAATTAGATAAGTTAGTTTTTAATTTCAGTTTTAACTGTATTTAGTAGGTGTCAGCGTATTTTGTGTGACTCAAAATTTAATAAATTTTACCTCAACAAATTTTTTTGAAGATTTCCTCTATCAAAGAACCAAAAAAATTTTGAGATCTGAGACTTGACTTTTACTTTGACAGTTTAACAGCATTATGATCACTTATTGTTCGGAAGATTCACAGTGCTATATAGTGCTTCTGTTTCTTCATATGTTTAAATATTTGACTGCGAAAAGGTGACAGTGTGTAACATTTCCTTCGATACATTTTTTTCATATATTGGAAATAAAATTCATTAATTTAGTTATCTCGGAATTTATTTTAAATTTGACATGATCAGCGATTTATATTATGTGTTGTAACTTGTATTATACCGGGTGTCCCAAAGCATGCGTATCACCTTTTTCAGTGGGGATAGAGACGTTATTTTAAAATAAAAAAAAAAAAAAATATTATCTAAATCAAGGGTGCTCTATCGATTGGTGATATTTTCAACTTCCGGGAAGGACCGCAATTCGATTTTTTAAGACCAAATATCTCCGAAATTGGCCGAAATCGAGATTTTTAAATGAAAAGGGGTACTTTTTTATGAAAATTCGGATTTTTGTTTTGTATTAAAACTCATTAATATCATCTCATAATCTCAGGTACAATGTGTTGTTTTTTTCTTTGTAAGCAAAATCTCACTGAATTCCACAAATACCTTGATAAATGAACAGTACAGTGTAATTGATAAGTATAACCCAGTCTAAGTTTATTTTAAAAATGGTGACAAAATACATCCCTGTCTGTATCAAACTATCTACTCAGCTTACAATTCTTGGCATTTGGAGTAGTCATACAAAAATTTGGGCAAAATTTACTATTGTTTCTGGTATTTTTTTTTTTTGATTTTTATTAGGACTTTTAAAAATAGAAATGGTATCCTAGTACAAATTGGAAAACCTTTTATAGACTTAAAATACTTTATTAAACAGGTAGAAAACCTATACGCTTCGGTTTCTGTTTTATTTTTTTTCTGATTTCATTCATCTTTTCGTCAACAACATACCAGAGATATTACTTTCATTTTGGACATTGAAAATTTTGTACATTTTCAGACAATATACGAAGCATTTATATTGATGGAATCTAACGTTTTCGAAAGGCGATATAAACCAAATATAAAATATACAAAAATATATAGAAAAAACTGAATCCTGTGGGTTGTCTCAATATTATTGATTGGATATAATGGCTCTTTCGGATGTTATTGTGATTGATATTAAAATTTTTCAGCAGACTCTACTTGTATGCCTATGTTTTACCAATTGATTCTATCATTGTATTGCTAGATAAATTACTAACTAACAATTCAACTGCCTATTTTTGGTTTATTTCCAATTTTACAAAACAAAATTTTATAGAATTATTGCTCGCTTATATCTTACTGAATTTCATTATACATTTTTTTCCATTTTTTCTTTCCATTTATTCTTATATAATTTTTTTTTATTGATTTATCGAAGACAACAACCACATATGTAATAATTATTATTATTATAAATTTTATTCTCAATTTAACTCTGTACATTGGTGAGTTACGACAATTTGATAAATTAGAATATTTGTATGTTAAGATGTATGTGCATAGTTATACATACGGTGAAATTTTAAATTAAAATTTTTAAATAAACATTAAAAAATGTTGAAAAATATTTGTTTTTCGCTACGTCTCATTTTAACTAAATAGCTATCTATCATAATAAGCGGTTTTGAACTGGTACAATTATTTGTACCGTACTTTTTTCAATTTACATACTAAATATAATGGTTTCAATAAAAAACAAAACTGATTAATTTTTTAACCTTTGTGTGACACAACTGTAGTATTTAAGCCTTTTTACATAATACAATAAAATTTTATTCTGATAATAAAAAAGCTCAAAACACCGTTCTTGAAATTTAATTTATTTAAAGTTTTTAAATATTTCAAAATAAAATTTTATTATTTATATTGGCTTTGAAATTTTTTTCTAAATGATTTCGTCTGTTACTAATTTTATTTATATTAATTTTCCAACCTAACATTAAATATCCCCTTAAATCTTATAACCAGACATAATAATATTATTATAGAATAATATTATAGACAAAAGGATATTTTGAATGTGTTTTTTTTTTTTTTTTATTAAATTTTTAGATTAAAAATCTTCGGTGTCTAACGGTTTTTCCCTTTTTCTGATTTTCTAAAATTCCTGATTATGCATAAATTTTTTTGTATATACGGACGTATCCATGTAAATTTCTTGTCTTTATTTACATTTCGATTGTTAATTCAAAACAAAAAAAAAAGATAATATTTAATCCTTAAAAGTTTCTCTTTGTAATACAATTATGGAAGGCAGACATTCTATAAATAAAAAAAAAAAAAAAAGATAAAACAATTCTATTTTAAAAGTATAAAATTATAGAATTTATTTGGTTTCACTTCTTTTGCTTAGTTATGAGTTTAGTTTTGGTTTTTTTGTTTTTATTTTTGTTTTGTATTTACCTAGACAATTATTGTAATTTTTGTAAAGAATTTTTGAAAATATTCTGTCAAAAATATTATTTTAATTCCAGGAATTACAAAGGAATAATAATTTACAAGACAATTTTTCTTGTATTATTGCTTTATTTTTATTTTTTTGAGATTTGTAAGATTATTACATTTTAAATTTTTTAAATTGATGAAAAAATTTATAAAATTAGTAAAGAATTTGGTGTAAAATTTTGTTAGTAATACAGATTTTAGATATTACGTACTGTAAGCATTGAAGTATCAGCAAGTATCTGAAAATGGGTAAAAAATGAAAAAACTATTATGTGTTAACAATATTGGCAGGGCATTATTCGTTTACCAAGTATACCAAAAGTCTTTCAGACTTATTAATATAAGATATTGTCTTAGATCAGGGTAGCGAAATGAAAATAAAAAATAACGTTATTCAAATGTTTTTTAACCATTCCGTTCATTTAATTTTAAATCCTAAACAAGATTTTTAGTTGAGACCTTTTCGTTCCCCATCTTTGTGTTCTACTATTAAATATGTTTTATACTATGAACATTAGGATTTATGAACATTAAAAAAAATATGATTGAAATTCAATTAATCTTTCATAAATAAACGAAATTGATGGGTAAGAGCGATGAGTAAATATAATTAGTGTATATTTAGCTACATTAAAATGGAGATTGTTGTTGGTACATCAGATATGAAATCGATTTATGTTTGATGACTTTGCAGATATTACTAAAATATATGCTAGGTGCACAATATTTCTAATTTTTTATTTGGATACAATATTCAATTTTAATTTACAATATTTCTAATTTTTTTAATGGATACCGCTTAAATCGTTAAATAAATTACGGGGTCATGTGTGTTGCGGACAACCAGTGTTCTGCTATTATCCTATTTTTGGATCAATATTGTTACAGCAACAGATAATAATTGTGTATTTTCGCTCATTTTCGAACTAGCTAATCAATTGACTTTATATTTTTGATTACAACAAAAAACCTAATAGAAAAATCAATTAAATAAACAACCTTAGTGAAATTTATTTTTAAACTTATGATTTTATATATCAAGATATAATTGAATTATTGTAGATCAAAGATATCTTATTATTTTGAGTTAAAATAAATGAATATTTAATCTTTTATTCTTATTCAGATATCATTAACAAAAGTGATGGATTTTGACCGAGGAGAGACTTTAGAACCTCCTGAAAATTTCTATCATACTTTATATTTAAAACTATATTTAGTATTGCAATAATGATGGTAGTTGCTTTAACGCAAAGAATATAATAATAAAAAAGTCTCATCCTATACAAATTATTAAAATATAAATTTTATATAGCGGGTCACAACATTACAACCCGATCTATTATTTTATCTTCAAAAGAATTTGCGCTTTCACACAATAATTTTGGTCTTCAAATCTGATATGAATATGATATACTTAAATATACATAAAACTACCTAAGTAATAATAGACTATCAGAAATTTCATCAATGAATGCACTATTTTTTGTATATACTGAAATAAGTATGTATTTAAACAGACATACAATAATAGAATCAATCATAGAATCTAGTGAAAATTCTAAAAATAATTGTAATAAAAGAATAAAATATATATATACAAATCGTGAACTATTTACGAAATATCGTTTTATTTTTTTCTTTCTCAAAACTTGGTTATTAAAAATCGTATTGCTATTTTAATTTTTAAAGAAATAAATCAAGAAACAATCCATTTTTGATAGATTGTTTGTTTGTTCGGTTTGTTTCTTTATTTGTTATAAAATATACACATATACATATTACACATGTACATATATACACAAATTCATATTTATAAGTGATTGATAAATAAAAACAGACAAAATTAACAAAATTAAAAAATATATTCTTTGATAAAAATTTACTTCCTACTTTTCCGTATACTTTTCAATACAAATAAAAATGCATATAAAAAAATAATGCAAGTGCATAAATTCATTGGAGATCGTTTGTGTTTAAAATTTTTGTATTTTTCTAATTTTGAACCTTTGATTTGAAAAAATATTGAAATTATGTCTACATGGATAAACTGAATACTGTTTTCTTTATTTATTATTATTGTTGAACAAAATTATAGTTATTAATATTTTTTTTTATCTGCAATTTATATTTTTGTTTCATTTTCTTACCCACCCGTGCATCTAAGTTGAAAATAAAATAATACGGAAAAATAAAAATTTTAACATACTTACTTTATAGAAACCAAATTAGCCACTCAAAAAGTAGAAAATAAAGTGGATGGTGATAAATCCTGAAATTTTACAAATTAAAAGATAAATTAAACTTGCTGGAACATTTTTGATGGAAATTTGGAATATTTGCGGCTTAAAAAATCATAATGGTAAAAAAACCATGGTAAGCTTTTCGGGACCTGTATTATTTGGTCTCATTAACAGATAAATAGCCGACTTATATAAAAAATATTGTATTGAAGCAGCGACTATAATCTTGTAATTTTTGTATCTTGAAACAAAAGTTTAATATTAAAGTTTGTTATGTTTGTTTAATTGAAAATCATTGTAAAATCTTTATTTTATAAAACTCTTGCAACATTGAGAAAATGAGAAAATTAACTAACATACACCCATATTCTGTTAGACCCATCTCGCGAGAGCGCGTGAGAATATCTCTGACGAGATAGTTTTGTATTCTGTTAGACCTTTGACGAGACGAGATAGCGATTTTTTATCTCGTCAAATAATTTTGTGTTTTTTTATCAAAAAATTGAATTAAATAAATAAATTGAATAGATAAAATAGTTAAGTAAAGATTAATAAACAATTTTTCATTATTTTTTTTTGCACTATTATTTAAATTGTGTTTTTGTTTTGAAAAAAAAAACTTTCTTTACTATTACTGTTTTACTAATGTTTATGTACTAAACTAACGTACTTTTATACTTTCCAAAAATATTATAAACCATATTTTGTTTTTATACCAATAATTTTGGTTGACAGTAAAAAAATATCAGTAATATCAACAAATAAAATGTTCTATCGCGCCGCTTACAGTGTCTAACAGAAATGCACATTCAGCGAGACGAGACGAGATGATTTTTTTCTTTTCGTCAACGATGGGTCTAAGAGAATATGGGTGATAATATAATCTGATTTTTTATGTTGGCTTGAACACATTTACAAATTTGTATAAAAAATTTTCTTAACACCATTAAGCATATTGGTTCCCTAATTTTTATGTTTTTAGCAACCTTTGTCAATATTGGATTTGTTTTTGTTCGTAAGTGGGGAAAAAATATTTAAACAGATATCTGAATAGAAAAATTACCCAATAAATGCTGGTGAGTTAATATAAAAGTATATAAAATAGAAAAATACATAGATGGGATTTCTTGTAACAATATGTTCTTTGATTAAAGTCTTCAAATTGGTATCCCTAGTAACAATCAGTCACTGAATCCAATTTTGATGATTTACTGCTAAAAAACTTATATCAATTATAGCTTACTTAAATATTATCTTTTACATTGAAGCCTGAGATCGATGCTTTCTGATTACGTCTAATAATGTGCTAATCATTATATAAAAATTAATTAAGAAAAACTCAGACTAAAATTTATTTCTATATAATCAATTACAAAATACATTTCAATTATTTTCCAGAAATATGTAGACCATATTACAAGATCTTTAACTTTAGTCTCACATTTTAATTTAAATAAAAGTATATGCACAAGAATTGAATATAAACTTCATATATGAAAAATTTTAATTTAAAACTTCTAAAATAATTTTATTTTTAATATGTATATACCTACATGTACTTTGTTCCGGGAGTTCATGGAGATTTTCAACAAGATTTTTACAAAAAAAGAAAAAGAAACATTTCTACTTTATTTTTGTTAACGATTACTTAATCTTAATGTCAAATAACTTCAAAGAAATGATAAAAGAAAAAATAAATATTATCAAAATGAATTTAAAATACTTTGATAAAGTTTATTTACATACTATAAGGCGCATGACATTGCCCATAGGATGAATTTTAGTTACACATTATGTGATAAATTAATAATAAATAAATCAAATCAAATGAAAAATACTCTGGAAAAATCTATTATAGGCTCACATGATGTCTGATTTTATTTTTACCATGGGTGAGTTTATATGGGATCTACAAAAATAATTTATATAATTAAAAAAATGTATAATTGCCAGCAGCACTTTTAATTCGCTAATATTTAATTATTATTAAGTGGATTCTCATTTTAGCATCAAATTAAGTAATTACCACCTACACTGTCAGGAATATTGTAATTATTACTAAACAATATTTTAATATTTAGATATACAATCACTTTGAAAATATAAAATAACTAGGTATATTAGGTGTAGTTGATTTTTAGATAGTACATAGTTCAAAAATATTATTGTAAATATTTAGAAATGAATATACGAAAAAAGTTAAAATTTGTTCATATTGAATATTACATGCACTAATACATATTTTTTTTTTATATTTTCAGTAAAATTTAGTTGTTGCTTTTTTTTGTATTATTATTAAAGGACTCTTATGTTTACCTTTTAGAGCTTTAAATAATATAATAACAAATAAGTTATCTAACAAATTTAGAATGTTCAGAAATTATTTGATTAGAATGGATTTGTAATGCATTTTCCGAGATATAAAATACATGTATACCGTGTATTGCAGGTAGTATTTTTAATTGAAAATCTTGATATCCCAGAATTAATATAAATCATAAATCCTTTTTCTAAGGATAACAGTTAATTTATTTTATTCAATTTTAATTTTTAATTTAAACTTTTTAATACTTTGATATTACAATAAAGTTTTTGTAAATCTATGGATTGAGAAGTTATTTTTATGAATTGAATTCTGTTCTATGTATATATATAATTCTAAGAATATATATATATAATGTTCTAAGAATGTATATATATAATGTTCTAAGAAATATTTTTGGAGCTGAAAAGTTAAAAATTTGCTCACTATCTTACATGAAAATATTTTTTTTTAAACCAAAAAAATAATAACCAAAAAAAAAACAAAATATTATAACATCATGTATCTAATACACAAGATGAGTGACGTAGTGAGTAAAAAAGCAAGAATAGTTAAACAGTAAATTACACCACAAAAAATATTAAAATTTTAACAAGTTTTTGGTGGTGAATACTTAAAACATTGAATATAATGTTACACCATATAAGCCACGGTTATTTCCGAGTAGAGCGACATCTACTCTAAAATAAATTGCAACCACAGACAATTTTTAAAAAGGCTTCATAAAAGTTCTTTCATTTTAAATAAACACACAAACTTATAGAAAAAAGTTAAAAAACGAAAACACAAACAAAAATTGAAAACAAAACAGAAAAAGAAAAATTAGATCATACTCTTCAAAAATGTATATAATATTCATTTACTTCTGCTGTTTAAAAAAATATATGTATACAGTAAAACACGGTTATAGTCATTCTCTAAATTTCAGTAATATTTGTGACTATAGGCGTGCAAAATTTAATGGAATATCTTTCGTATAATAAATATAAACTTTATTTTATTCATATTTAGCAATTCTGTTATGTAATCGCAATATAAATATTTGCAATAAATAACAGAGAAAGACAATATATAAATCAATTTTTTAATAAAATAATTTACTTTTGACTTATCTTATTGAAAAATTTTTGTTTTATTCAAAAAATTTGCATTATATTTTAATGTGACTATAAATGACATCGACTATATAAACTTATGAAGTTTATTACTTTCTTTCAAAAAAAATGCTGACCATAATAGAATTGTGACTAATGTTTTTGACTATAAGCGAATTAAAATACATACAAAAATTGTTGACTAAAAGCAAATTGTGTCTATAACAAGTAGTGACTATAACCGATTTTATTTGTAATTGATTTTCTGTTTCATGGTAAGATTAAAGAGATATAAGGATAGGCTAATAGCAGAAAAAAGTTAAAAAATTCCAATACTATGACAAAATTTTAAAAATAGAAAATTACATTCATTTTTTACACTTTTATATTTTATTTCATTTTTAAATCATTTTTAAAATTAATTGATAGCTTTAACTCAATTAATTTTAATTTAAATTATTTCAATTTAAAAAATTTAATTAATAATACAGAAACATATCCACAATTTAAATTATGTAAAAAAATATATAATTTTTTTTTTCTGTGAGTAAGAATTCATTAGTCGATCTATCATGAATTTGTTATGTATGAAAGACAAAAGAGAGCTGGTTCTAGTGGGTTTAAGACCTTTACTATCATTGTTTGTTTGCGCGCGTGTGACTGAAAGCACTTGGTGTCCTCGAGGATTCCTACCTACTTACAAGAAAAAAAATAAATAAAATTCATATAAATTGATATAAATCAATGACGATGTTGTTATCCAGGATTTTTTAAATAAAGTTATTACTGTGCAATTGCACAGGGGCCTACTAGTTTTATTTAATTAAAGTTAGAAAAATTATTTGATTGTATTTAATGAATTTCGTTGACCCACATGAAAGTCCTGAAATTTTATTGAATTTATAATTTAAACAATTTTAGAAAATATATATCGGGCAGACATAGAGATTAGAATTAGCAACCGTAAGATTTAAACATTTAACAACAGTTTCATTTCTGAAAAAAAAGATTTTTATTTTAATCGGAAAACATTTATTACAAATTCAAATACAAATACAAATACACATACAAAACTAAATCTTTCCTCATCCTTATTTAGAAAAAAGAAAATGTTGAAAATGAAAAACTGTTATTTGCAGTCTTAGAACTGATTAAGAAATAAAAACGGTATCAGAAAATTAATACAATTTGGACAATGGATTAAAGTATAATAATATTTTCAATCGAATTAAATTTAAATCAAGCTCTATACTTCAGTTTAATATACTTTCAAAAGTACTTTCATAAATTACTGAGTGACTTATAAAATCCTAATTCATTTTCTTTCAAAAACCCTTTTCTTTGTTAATACTTCATTATCATAGTATCTATATATATATAGCAATACAATTTTGAGCTAAAAAAACTATAATATCCTAAAACTGTTATAAAAAATTAAAACAATCTACTTTCCAACACTATTGTAGAAGTTTTAATGTGAAAGTTTTTGATGAGAATTCCGTTCCTAGATTTACATTTCAACAAAACGATTTCTCATGAGGGCTACTACAGCAATGGGACTCATAATAATAAAATTTATTTTAATTTGTATTAAAATTAAAACAAAATAAAAAAAAAATAAATTTCATGGTAGGAAACTCACTGGAAAAACTGTGTGACTGTAATTTTTTGTTTTATTTCTCATAGGAGGTAGACACGATTAAATTTTTTTTAAAACGAATAAAAATGAGAAATTTTTTTTTATAAAATGTATTTAAAAAAAATTTAACCATATTAATACTCTTTATGTAATATACTTGTTATGTATTTAAACGTTAGACTAGAACTTACAATATATTATAATAGTACTAAAAACGTAATTAACTTTTTTTTTTATATAGAAATACCCAAATAGCTATTACTTATCAGAGTATGAGTGATGGAATTTTGATATCGAACCAATTTACTTCTCCGATACTTGTCCATTTTTTATCTTTTTTCACTTCACTTGGGAGTACATAGGGTTTTCGCATACCTGAGATATTTTGTTTTTGAAACTATGATTTATTTTGCACTCTTAACTATTTTCATAAAGTAGTTGATTAGTGTACATTGTTATTGTTCTACTTAGTATTTCTTGAGCCACCAACAGTCTTCATTATTTTCATAAGGTATTTGCTTAGTCCATACTTTTTCTGTTGTTAGTCTATACTATAATCTATTATTACTCTATATACTGTACCGGGTATTCCAGGGCATGCGTATCAGCTTTTTAAGAGTGGAAGGAGGCGTTATGTTAGAATTTAAAAAAATTATTAACCAAATCGAGGGTGCTCTATCGATTTGTGATATTTTAAACTTCCGGAAAAGGGTTTTTTAAGCTAAAAAATCATCGAAATTGGCTGAAATCGAGATTTTCAAATGGGAAGGGGTACTTTTTTATGCAAATTATAAGACACTTTTATAAAAAATCAAAAAATCAGATACTTTTAAAGTAAAGTAAATTTTTTTATTTTTTTTTGTTCTTTTTTGTTTTTTTTTTTTTAATTTAAACTTTGTAGGAGCCCAAAACTGAGAAAATATGATAACATGAAAAACAAATTTATTTATAAAAATGATTATTATTAATTTTTATTTACCAAAGGAAAATATAGTGAATATTTGTTTTAATTTTAAGGAGAAATCCTGAGGAAACCAAAAAAAGATCATTTAATATAAGTTTCTTATTTTTTGCCGTAGAATTCGAATTTGCAAAAAAAATACCCTTTCCCATTTGAAAATCTCGATTTCGGCAATTTTTGGGCTTAAAATAACGTCTTCTTCCCCTCGTAAAAAGCTGATACGCATGCTCTGGAATACCCAATGTAGTTGGTTTTCTACTTAGCATTTATTGCGCGACCTACAGTCTAGTTTTCTTCTTCCTTTTCCATTTGCATTAATCCAGGGTGTAGTGACAATAGTATGACAATAAATGAATTTGATTTTACAAACGATTTCAGCAACATGTTTGCCACATTTTTAGATTGCATTTTTTTTTGTCATTCTACTGATTAGGATATAGATGGAATAAAAAGGGTCGTAATAAAGTAAGTGTAAATGGTAGTATAGCTTTAAATAATACTATTGTATCGTTTTTCTTGAATTTGATTTGTGTATACGTATTACCAGGTTATGATATCTATGCTCTTTATACAAATTAAACTAATAATCATTATCAGTGCATATGCCAATGTTTCTATAATATTATTATATTAAGATGTATGAAGTCTTATATATATATTATCTATATATGATTTGATTTGTCGTTTTCTAAAAGAGGGTGACTTCCAAAATGCAGTATGAAAAGCTTAAATACAGTTTAAATATAGTTCTACTACGGTTGATAGTTTTATAACGACTTCATTGTAAAATATGTGCTAAAAGTTTTGTTACATTTTGCTGGAATACCATTTTGACAATATAAATACACACAAACGAGTACATTTTAACGTTTAAGTTATGATTTTGTGTTTTTGTAATATAAATCGTTTATAATCTAACTTTTTGTTTATCCTTCGTTAAATGAAAATTAGTATTACCATATTTTCACACATATTTATATACACTAGTACATATTTACGGCGGAAAAATATATTTTATTAACATATTTTGGTACAATTTAGCAAAGCACTTATTTTTTCGCCCAAAATATATGCTGGTCTATGATTTAATTAATTCTGGTAACTTTATCTGTGACATATACATCTATGGTAGACAAAATGTATATGTAAATTTTTTTATCTAAATTTTTTATTATCTATTTATCTAAATATTTATCTAAATTTTTTCGCTACACACTCTGCTCTTATTTTACGTTTTTACTACGTATTTTAAACATTTTGGATTAGTGTACAAAGTCAAAAGCTTTTGATATACATTTTGGAAGATACTATATTGTAAATTTCACGATTTCACTGTATTTTGGAAGTTATGTAGAAGGATTTTTTCTTAGTATTAATTGATCATGATTGTCTTTTTCAAAATCTTGTGAAATTAGTTTTAACGGAATAATTTTCATAATTACAGTACAGTTACAATAATTGAATGCATAGTTTTAGTTTTTCTAGAAGAGTATCACTCTTCTGTTGAGAATTTTTATTATCTTTTTATTATTCATTATTATGTCTTCAATATCACATCAATATCACTATTTTATGATTTTTTTTTGTAATTAGAAAATTTAGCTAATATGTTAAAGATATTGTTTGGATCCAAGATAACCGTGTTATGATCCATAGTTGTTCAAAATCAAGTGAACAATGTCGAAAATTTATTTAACATGACTCCGTTTAATTTGTTCTTAATCTGGTTTCGGAGTCATTTATGATAAACTTTTTTTTACATTATAAGAAAGTATATTAAGCTTAATCGCGGAAATCTATTTTGTAGAAATATTTTCTATCAATAGACTTTTAAATTCGACAATATTTTGTTGATACACTTCGGTGGGAATTTTTAAAATAATTAGTTTTTATTTTAATTTTATTTGTTTTATAAAATTTGTTATTTTTTATTCTAAAAGTTTTAGTAATAAAAGACAATGGAATTCTGAGTTTTAAAAGACAATTGTGAGCTTGATGGAAGAAATTTCTGAAAGAAAAGGTATAATAAAAGACAATTGTCAGATTGATGGAAAATAATATGTATAGAAATTGGAAAAAGGTGCCTGTAAATTTTTTTTTTTAGAATACACAACTAAACTATATTAATTATCAGTGTTTTCAGTATCAAATAAACTATCAACTTAAATTACTAAATTAATTCGATAGTAAAAATCAATCAGTTACTAACTATGGATAGTTAAAATAATTCGATAGTGTTCCTCACTGCTTTTGACCTATAGTCCTATACTTCATCTAACTAGAAATAAACTATACCATTCTATTTTACATACTCGTATATACAAGTAAATATGGGACTATATAAATAGGTATACTGTTATATTTTTTATTTTTTTATTTTACAATTTTAGATTGTAGAACACAATTTATAAGTACAAGCAATAATATTCTTTTCACATCTTCAATTTAACTAAATTACTAAAATTGATGACAAATGGGCGCGAAAGTAAGGTAGTTATTGTATTTTTCTATAATATTCCAAAATAAAAAATTAATATTTTTGATAGCAAATATTTTGAACTATATATAACATTTTTGATAAGTCTATTAATTGACTTCTACGATACCAACATTTTTTCAATAGACTTTTATAAAGTCGGTTCTATTCAATACAGACTACCGCTAATGACCACTTCATTAATTCATTAAAATTGGTTCTGGTTCTTAAATTAATTTCAGGGTACAGACAGCATTGATCACTACTACATATGCTATGGCTACTTTACTCCACAAAATTAACATTTAATTATATTTTTTATATAGTGTGGCATATATGTATATCTAATCAGTAACGGAAAAAATTTTATATCAACATTTTTAATTAAATTCACAATTTTTTTTCGTTTTCTCTATCGAAACGTTATTCAATTTGAACAGAGATCAAAAGTTATTTCATTTCCAAAATATTTTCCTAATAGTTATATCTACAAAAAACTGCTTTTCAATGAATTTCTAATTTTTTTTTACTATAAAATTTATTTTTTAGTGTAAATTAAAATATATTCAATAAAATTATTTCCAAAATAATTTATTTATTTTTATAATTTTTTTATTTTCTATTTTGAATTTATCTAAAAATTCATCAGTCATTTTAAATGACAAATACAAACGTTAAATAATTTATTATTAATATTTTTAGATATGCAAATATATATATATATACGTATTTATATATATATACTTTGGTGATTTACCATATAAATACATGATGTTATAAAACATAAAAAAAACAAAAAATTATTTTTTCAACATGTTCATAATTTATTTATTTTTATTTTAGTTTTTGTTTTTGTTTATTGAAATCGATTTTGTTATTTTAAGATCATTTACAACAAAAAATAAAAAAAAAACAAACAAACAGCAACAAAAAAAAAATCTCTGAATTATTAATAGTAAATTTTTATGTTAATAGGTATGCATGTACTTATGTGTAGTATTTATATATGTTCGGTTGTATATGAAAATTATGAATACTGACAACAAACAAACAATAATAAGGCAAAAAAAAAAAAAAAAAAAAAAAAAATAAAGAATCCAGATGAAATGAGGTCGTCCTTTTTTCGTACTCTACTAAATATATATAATTATGTTCATATAGAAATGTGTGTATGTTGCTATATCATATATATACAATATCTAGATATATTATAGTTGTTATTAAACTATATTTTTTACTTTCATTTGGGTTTGTGTATCTGCTTTTGACCTATAGTCCTATACTTCATCTAACTAGAAATAAACTATACCATTCTATTTTACATACTCGTATATACAAGTAAATATGGGACTATATAAATAGGTATACTGTTATATTTTTTATTTTTTTATTTTACAATTTTAGATTGTAGAACACAATTTATAAGTACAAGCAATAATATTCTTTTATACCACCGCAGTGAATACCATCATCAATTCTATAAAAATAAAGCTACCATTTATATTATAAAATAAAAAACGGAAATTTTATATTTTATTTTTGGTTTTTCTCACTTACAACAACCCACTCGTAGTTAAAAGAAAATTCTTGTTATTGGAGGAACAAGAAACAAAAAATCTCTGAACGAAATGTATCTATTCCTGTTATTGTTTTTTTTTGTTTTTGTTATTCTTTATTGTTGTTGTTATTACTATAATTGATATTCTCTCTCATATTTTTATTCTCTTTACTGTTATTTTTGTTGTATCTATTTGTGTAGCCTGTGCTTGGCTTGCTCATAAAAAAAGAAAAACTTTTTCGAAGATAATAACATAATAGAAATTCGAAAATAAGGATATTTTCGAATTAAGTATTGACAGAGTCATAAAATAGAGATTTTCGATGTGTTTTTTTTTTTTGTTTTATTTGTTTTTGTTATTGAAGGTTCTTTTGCTCATTATTAAAATGATAAAAAAAAAAAAATTACAAGAGAAATAAAATGAAAACAAAAACAATAAAATTTTAATTTTTTTGTTGTTTTACTTATTGTTTTATTCTTTTGCTTTGAAATACCAAAGTCAAGATGAGATAAAAAAAAATACTGAAATGAAAAACCCAAAAACAATTGTGCGAGAATGATATAAGATGTGTTTTGGTATGAGTAGAAACGAATGTGAAAAGTAAAAAGTGCGGCAATGAGAGGAAATTCCAATAAAAAAATAAATAAAACTAAAACAAAAAAGAGAGAAATTACGAGAATTTAAAAAGATAAGAAGAAAATATTTGAGAAAAAAAAACAAAAACAAAAAAATATAATAATTTTTTTTTTTTTTTTAACTGGATTACGTAATTAATATTGATTAGAAAAGGATGATGAATAATAATAACTTTTTAAGGATAGTTAGTATATATAGAAAGGATACATAATAATATTATGATGCGTAAACAGAATATGATTTTTGAAAATGTTTTAAGGACAATAAAGTTTTGATTCAATATTTTGGTTTTAGCTTTTTTTTTTTTATTATTATTGTTTTTATTGTTTTATATGATTATATTCATATACTGATTTACATAATTTAAAGTAGAATAAATAAAATTTTTTTTTTTTTTTGTTTTCAAAATGTAAATTTAAATAAAACAAAAAAAAAAAAAAATAAAACGAAAATTGTTTTTAAAGAGAATACCAAACATGATTATTATTTTAAAGAGATTCTGTTTGAGTTGTGATTGTTTGTTAATTTGTCAACATTTAATTTAATACCATAATATGTATAAAATAAAAATATAAACAAAGTTCTTGTATTACTTGAGTTTAATATTATTATGGTATATATAGGTTATTAATTTATAGCACTTAATTAATTATGTATACGTATGAATATGGTGTAGGGTGTTTAATAAAGTAAAATGTAATTACCTTAATGTTTTTGTATTATAAAACAATATCAATTAAACATTCATGTCCTGAGTCTTGAACCAGTGACTTAATGGTTAGCTATAAGATAAATTTATGTAATTATAAATTTAATTAGAAATTATTAAAATTTCCATAGCATTTTACTTTTGATAAGAAGAACAAGTTCGATTTATTAATATTCAATATTTGAACATTGATACATAGATATAAATTTATTAGCTAGTAATTTTCTGAAATTTTTTGTAGAATTATTGAATGATTTTGTAGAAAAAAATTAAATTAATTAATTTTTCTAGGTTTTGGTTATTTTGTCAGTAAGTGTTCAGGTTAGACAGACTACTTTTTGTTTAAATGCAAAATATTTGCTTGACATTTTAATCAACAACAAAAATATTATAGCAAATTTTTACAAATTTTTACAAATAGAAACTTCATTTGCAAAAATTTATTTAAGAGAGAGCTCTGACTCTGAATAAAATAGTGAACATACAGGAATTTGAATAAATTTGCGTAAATTAAGTTAAACATAAATAAAGATTGTTCAGTAGATTTAGAACAGAATCGGACAGAATTGTTCTGGACAATAACAATTAAATATCAAACACTTTAGAACTCTTTAATACAGAAAAATCTACCGAATACCTTTTTTGATCTTTTTTTTTACTTTTTTGTTCTAATTTTTGTTTACTATCAAATTTCTTTGTTTAACTGTCAAAATTTAATAACAATGACAAAAGTTTTCCAAAATTATATTCTCAAAACAATTCGACTAAAAAAATATTACATAATTTAGAACTGTTTTGGATAGTCTACTGAACACCAGAATTCAGAACACTTTTGGACAAAAAACATTTAATTAGCGAAAACTACTGAGCACAAAAAAGTGTTATTTTTTTATGCTAGATCGTTCTAGAACAGTTTGCTGAACAAACCATTTACTCATTTGTAAAAAGTAATTCATCTAACCTAAAAATTTACTAAAATTTACGAAAAATCCTACAAAATTTTTGCTAACAAAAAGACAAAAACTGAGAAAAAAAATTTAATTTTAATTTTTACAACAAAAACATTGCAAATTAAAAACTAAAATTCTTATACAAAATTTCAGAAAATTACTAATTTTCATTTTAAAAAATCTCATAACCTAAAAATCACTAAATTTTTGACATAAAAAAATTTGTAAAAATTTGTGCAAATTTTGTGTATTTGCAAAATGTTTAGTTGAATTATTTTCACTGTTCTCGCAAAATTTTATGATCACGTGATTTTTCCTCTCATTTGCAAATTTTTGCAAATAAAAGTAAACATACAGACTTAATATTGCATTAATATCAGTACCAGAAAAGTGATTGATAAAAACATCGCCTACATTATAAGTAGCCATGATTATTCAAGCAAAAAAAAGCTCAAAAATGCTTCCACTATAGAGGAATTTACATCTTATAGGAAATTATAGTGGTACTAAAAATCTTGAAATAACTCAAAAACTACCTATTTTTTTCAATTTTGTTCAAAGGAAGTAGTTAACATCCATCTTTTTTATATCATTTAGTATGCATTTGATTTGATGAGCAGATTTCTCTCACAATACATTCACAGTATTTTGGATTTCATAGTTTTTGTTATTGATGTACCTATGTTGTGGATAAGAGAATATAATTTCTAAATACAAAATATTTCAAAAACTATTAATTACTAAATTACAAAACATCATTATTAATTTTAGAAACACTATTTGTCAGTAGAATTTACTAATTGATTTATTTTACCAAACATGCTGTTGAAAAATTCGGTATTTTACCGAATATGCTGTTTAAATTTTACTTAATGAAATTTTTTTTAGAATTTTTTTTAGAAATGATAGATAGATGATAAACAATAAACTATGAAATATTACATCTTCCGTCTCTATTACGTCTTCCTTTTAAAGTTATATGATTGTCTTTTCTTAGGTTTAGATATAAATTTCAATTCTATATAACATGCGAATATTGCAAAGTTATAGACAAATTTATCGGAATCTTATATGCCTCGATTAGGCTTTGAAATTTCATAAAATATTATCAATCAATTGTGTCTTTGATATTTTCTGAAATATGGATGACGAAACGATAGGTTCATATCTGATAGAACCATAAGTTCGCTCGTTGAATGATTATTGAATACAGATTCACTTTAGATGACATTGTCAGTGCAGATGTTTATTTCATTCACTAAAAAACAAAATAGAGAGCCCTGAATATACGATTCCAGAAAATACCCTTTCGTTCAATTTGCGGAAGTGGCTTATTTTTGCAAAGGGAAGCATCTATTGTTTATTGATATTTCTGATGTAGTTCAATACAATCTATATTGAGCTATTTTTATGTTATGTGGCTCATTTGCATACTTTCATTCATGGTCTCAACTTGAATATAATTCGCATATTTGGGAAGGTGCAACTAGTACCACCCTACAGTACTTAGATAGCAAAATTTATTTATTTATTTCATTATTTACATATAAATGAGACGGTAAGTCTCTACAAGAGTATATGATAAAAAAAATGTAAATTAATTGTACTTAAACTAACTTAATCTATGAAAGTTAACAGTAAAACCAAAGAGAAATAGAAAAAGAAAAAAAAAATAATATAACTTAGATGAGGTACAAAAGCTAGTCATGTAAATTGTGATCACACAACACTTAATATCATTAAGTCATCGCCGTAATGTATACGAGCAGCCGAGTGTTTTAAAAATATTTGTTGGGTAATGGCTTTGACGAAATAAAAAGTATTATGCCCAAAATACAACCAGTCAAGCGTATAATACTCGCAGAGCAGAGCTTTTTCACAAATTTATAGAAGAGTGTCTGCGAACCATAACTGTGAAATATGAAAATTCTTTCATCAACGAACATTTAAACTATGGAACACCATACAATATTAGGCGTCCCACAAACATATATATTTTAGAAGTTTTCAATGGACGAGTGAATAAATATCTTTTAAGCTGTTTGTAAATTTTATTTATGTATACTAACTATTCAATTCTATTCTGTTCTATTCTATTCTATTCTATTTCTTTAGTATTCTCTTAAAATTTTGTTTATTTTCTTATCTCCATCCGTATTTTTAATTAATTAAATGGCTTAAGTTCTACGAAAATTATCCCATTATTTTGGCCTCAACTAAAAATAATAGAAAAAAAAAAACTGTGATTGGAACCGGATCATTCGTAGAGTTGCCATGTGTACAAATGGATGTGTCTACACAAACTCACAGTCAACACAACAAAAACCAAAATTATGTTGTTTAAAGCCATAGGAAAGACGATATCCGTTACATACAAAAAATGAAATTGTAGAACGAGTAACGAAATACAAATACCTTGGTATAATAATAGATGAAGACTTGAACTGGAATGAGCATATAAATGATGTTATAACCAAAACAGATTTAGAGTTCCTGAAGCTACAAAAATATCTATTTTTTACAGTCTTTTCCATAGCAAGATACAATATGGTATTGGCGTATGGGGCAATACGTTTTCAAAAAATCTAAATGCTTTACAAATCATTCAAAATAAAGCCATAAAAAATTTATTTATGCTTCATGCTAGAATACCAACTGACACAATACATAAGAATTACAAGATCTTAAAAGTAAAAGACTTTAAGGTAATGATCCAGATTCTACACATTAACAGTATAAGAACAAGCAACATAAAATCGAATATACAACTAGTTACAAATGTAGACATACACAGCCATAATACGAGATCAGCCAGCCATCTAAAATTTATCGCCAGTCACAATTTGAAAGGATTAGAACCTATAATTAATACAGCTTCTTCTGCCTTTAACAAATTACCAGATTCTATGAAAAATCTGTGTACTTCAAAATTAAAAATAAATCTAAAAAATCTATACATAGAACAATATTGAGCATTTCAAATTAATTTTGGAATATAATTATTTTAATATATAATTGTTGTGGAATCATTATTTTACTTTGAATTTATAAACTAAACTATCTTTTGTAATTTGTTTTTTTTTTTCATTTTTTTTTCTTTAATTCCTATAATATATATTATATTTTGAATATATTGGCTTATATATGTATATGAAGATATTTTTATATTTGCACTGAACTTGATAATTGTTTTGTTTGATTATTTTGACTATATTTAAGTTTTAATTTATATATTATGTTACACTCTATATGAGCTTTAAGCTCTCATGAGATTTTATGAAATAAATAAATAAATAAATTAACAGCGACAATTTAATGTTATAAAAAAATTAGGTGGGATACCGTTAGTGACACAAACTAATGGATACTAAACAAATGGATACCTTTTATAGAAACAATCCAAAAATGTATGTCAGAGTTTTCAAAACTATTTATAAGCACATAAAATGAAGGGTATAGTAAACAGACCAAAACTATTTACAAATATATTTGCAAAGTTTGTTCAATTAATTTAATTTTTCTAATTTTAAATTTTAAAACACGAATATAGTCGAATATTTTTTAAAAAATATTTTTATTTTCATTACAAATAGGTCAACATTTTTCTAAATCAAATTTGAACATAAAAATATATGGTATACTGTTAATCCTAATTTCTACGGATCACCCTATTTCCACACAAACATTATAGACATGTATAACTATTTCAACAACATCATAAGTAGTATATTTAAAGGAATGCAATTTTCATGTTAATTTTATAAAAACATTTACAAGGTAGTTATCTATTATGTACCTTGTACCTATAATAATGTATTATAATGTAATAATATACATACATATGTAAAATTAAAAAATATATTATGTTATATGATATTATACTTAAATATAAATATTTATATGCGTGCAAATTAATTTAAGTGTTATAATATATCAGTGGTGTAGTGTAGTATTCAAAATTAGGTTTAAATAGGTTTGGTTAGAAATTTATAACTTGGTTAGGTTAAAATTTGTTTGAATAGATATTTTCAAGTATATAAATAGCCAAAATAACGGTATAATTAAATAGTACATTTTCCAATTGTGTCACCTTAATAGTACAAACACAAAAAATATATACCAGGCAAACCAACATAACATTTGTCATGCTATCTAGGTGACATAATTGGAAAATATATCAGCCAAGTACAGAATAACTAAAGTGTTGCAAACTTATTCGTAAAATTTTAGAAAAGCAAAACATAGCTTTAATTAAGAATAATGATGTATAGAAAAACCAAGTATTTGATCAACAACATGGGTAATCGGTAGCATCGAAAATTTGACAATCAACAATGTTTATCAGGATCATGTCTAATTATATTACACAATTAATGACAACTAAGAAGAATAATGTAAACTAAGTTATTATGTACTATCATATAAACAGTACACAATTTATAATGAACAATACAAGTAAATATAAGTTATAAATTAAAATGGTCGCCATACAGAAAACCATTGTCAAATTTATACAACTAGATTTGGAGCTGAAAAATTAAACTTCATATATATGTAATAATTATTGGTACTGTAAATTACAATTGGTTTCTTTGACGATCAGAGACTTAAAAAATATATTATGATTATATATTACGATTACAATGTCAACTACAAACCTTATATTTACATATATTATCATTTTTGTTAATTAGTAATTCAAATTTTATTTTACAAATAAATAAAAATAAAAACTATTTATATTTAACATCAACTATATTACATAATATGTTTTATAATTATCTAACATACATATATAACAACATTTGAAAATTATTTACATGTATATTGACCAAAATTAGAATCGACACTGATTTTATTAAAACAAATTTAAATTGTTTTAATTTTTTTTTTTCATATTTTAAAACAATACAATTGAAAATGAGGTAAATTAATTGAATTGAATAATGTTCTCAAATATCCTTTAACAGTAATATATATATATATACATATGTATATATTCTGTACATATATAATTTTATAATTGCATATTATAATATATACATGCTTTTTAAATTAATGTACTTAAAAATCGTAAATATTGTCAGTAGAATTATGTTTTGTTCTATGAACCATTTTTGTTACTTAGTAGTATCTTTGGTCTTTAAACCATTTTGAATATTTAATATCTATGAATATTTTATTATATACATATAATATAATAATATATTTTATAAACATATTTGATTTTAATTGTTTTTTCTATATTTAGTATATTATTTTGTATTAACTCAATTGAATATTTTATTGGAAAGTATAGGTTAGTTCTTTGAGAAAATCTGTTATTTATTTTTTTTATTTCCATTCGAAAAATTATAAACTTTTAC
This sequence comes from Argyra leucocephala, assembly GCA_963942445.1. NCBI lineage: Eukaryota > Metazoa > Arthropoda > Insecta > Diptera > Dolichopodidae > Argyra > Argyra leucocephala. The sequence goes on from OZ012677.1 coordinate 187,280,064, forward strand.
CCGAGGCGCAATATCTTATATCCAGTCAAGATATTGAACTGCAACATAACAAATTTTACAAGCAAACAAATCTGATATAATTTGATCGATTGTGGTATGTACATATATATAAAGACTTATTTGTTCAAAAATTTTCTATAATTAAAAAATTTACAATGATATTACGTTCTGAAGTCGGCTGTTACCATGGCCACCAATCACTATGGCTTTAGGTAATGTTTTGGGTTCAGTCAATCATTTACGATAGTTTACGGTTGAGCTTTTCTTCAATCATTAAAAGATTCTCAAATAAAATAACTAGTCTATACTGTTGGTAGTCTATACCAATAATCGATAGCACCATTTATCTATCGTCTAGTAAAAAAGACAAATTTTATCCAATGAGGGGGAAAAACTATGAAACATATTTTTTTTTTTACTATTGTGTGATTTCAATTTTTCACATTTTTTAATTTTAAATAATACCATTTTGAATTAGCCCTAATATCATTGTACTTTTTTTTTGCAATCCTGCCAATTAAACTGTTATAAATAATTAAAAAAAAAGATTTGAACCCAGAAACTCTATACAATGATAAATATATTTTTGATTAGAATCGGAGTGGAAATCGAGAGAAATATGTATGTGTAAGGTTGTAAGTTTATACCGTTAATCATTCGACTTTGTTGATCAATAGCTATAGTGCTAAGATTTTCAGGAAAGCATTCCACTTTATAAGCTTCTAATAGGTATACATATAAATTTATTCAAAATTGATAAAATGGTGTATACAAAACAAATCAAAATATTCCATATCAGGAAAATTACAAAAAAAAAACCATAATAAAGAATAAAACAAAATAATTTTAAAATAAGCCTACTTAATAGAATTTGGTTAATCGAAATTTAAATTCCACAAATTTACAGAGAAAATCACAAAATAAATTACAAAAAATGAATACCAAAAAATGTATATGTATACAAGTGTATAAATTTTTAGTTAAACAACGATATTTACCACAAAATTTTAATTAACTGTCTTGTTTAATTTTGTTTTTATCTTTTTAATTTGTTGTTGTTGTTTTTTTTTTTTGTCAATTTCCATATAATTATTTTCCAAATAATAATTTTACATAATATAATGTACATCCCTGTATATAATGTACACTAGCTATTTTATATTTAAAAATTTTTGAATATTTTTTACTTTACTTTGATATCACATTTAATTATTATAATTAATATTATTTGTATATATATTTAATATTTATATATAGGTAATATCAATTTTTAATTTTATTTTTTTTTTTTTTTCAGAAAATATTGCGATAAATTCAACCAAAAAAAGAAAAAACAAAACCAAAATAAATAAAAATAACAACAGCTTTAATCAAAAATTAAAAGTCGGAAATTAATAAAGTAAATTAAAAAAAAAAAAAAAAAAAATTAATATAAAATTTATTTAAAAAATAAAAATGGAAAATTTTTTTTTTTAAATATCTTGTACATTATAAAACATAATATAAAAATTATTATTTTAATTAAATAAAATAACAGAAAAATTAAATAATTATTACAGTATTTATCTTGAGTTCAATAAATGCAACAAAAAATAATATAAACATTTTTTTTTTTCGTTTGTGTGATATTTTATTATTAATTAAAAAAGAGTTTTTAAATAATAATTTTTAATTAATATCAAATTGCAAAAAACAAAAAAAAAAAAACAATTTAAATGATTTTTAAATTAAAGTATTTATATAAAATTATATAAAAATTAATAAAATTAAATATTTTAAAAAGAAAACATTGATTTTGACAACCATTAAATTAATAAATAACAAAGAAATAGTAAAATTTAAATAAAAATTTTCTATTTGATTATTATTACAAATAAAATAACATAATAAATGATATAGTGAATTAGTGAATTATAATAAATAGTGAAAATAGTGAACAGTTGAGAATAATAATTACAAAATTAAATAAGTTTACAAAAAAGATGAACAAATACAATGTAAAATTAAATACAAATATTGGGTGAATCAATTTACAAAATAAATATGTAAATTAAGGTAATTTAATGTTTTTAATTTGTTTGTTATACTACTCAATTTAAACTAAAATAATTATTATATTATGACATTTATTTATTACTACTCAATTTATTTTATGCTATTATATTATAATTATATAATATTGTGACATTTAATATATTATTTAATATATAGTTATAGGTAAAAAAATATATTTCAAATTTTTAGTTTTATTTATTAATTTATTTTTTTTTTATTTAAAAAAGAGCAATTTTCTTATACAGAATATGTTATTGTAATTTATAATTTTGTTTTTTTTAAAGAGAAGAAAAGTTAATATAATTAAAATATAGTAATTTAAAAATTTTTTGTTAAATATATTAATTCCGTTTTAAATTGACTGTTGTATACTTTAATAGCATTATTGTATAATAGAGTCATTTCTGATACCACTAGCAAAGCAACACTATTTAACGTAAATGTACCAATCACCGTCCTAGTTACATTATGCCGCCCAAACGTTTTTTTTGTAAATACAATACTACCACGCTTTATATTTCAAATTTATTTTTGAAATAAAAAAAGAATATTATTTCCTCGTTGAAATGCAAAATAATGCACACTTGTATTCATATTAATAAATAGGTTATTGATAGAAAACTAAACTAGGTAGACATTTTAACGAAAATATCAACGTTTCGGTTCAAACGTTTAAAATTTTTTTTATTTTGTTATTTATTTTTTTCAAATAATTGTAAAAGATATATTATTAAATATATTATAATACAAACTTTCTTCAATTTGTAAATAAAAAATATTTAAAATTGCTAATTAGTTTTGAGCGGCAATTAGGTACACGTAAATTTATGTTGTAAGTATTTACGATCGACCGGGCGGAATTAGGAAAATGATGTATCGAAATAATAAATTAAGTTATTCACCTATTTTTGATTATATAAGGATGCAACTGGACAATTTTAATTGAACAAACTAAGCTGGACATAATTACGACCTATAAATTTAATTTCGCACATGTGTTTTTTGTTACAAGTAAATTTTGAGTTTTTATACAAATTTGTATGAAAAAGCGTATCGGAAATACATGCAATATGTCCTAATTCCGAATTAAATATGCAGGTGTAAGCTATTTTCAATAAATTCATACCAGGTCTTATATTTAAAAAAAAACTATATTTTAATTGTTGAAAATAAGCGAATATTTTCCTTTTATTAGTAGATGAAATACGAGTATCTGTATGATAAGCATATTTAGTAAAATTGAAAGGAAAATATTCGACTATTTTTAACAATTAGATAAATTTTACTCTAACGCTAACCCTAAAGAATAAGTTTTTCCAAAACTACGTCTTGCTTATATTATATTTTCTATGATTTAAAAAATCTCTGGAATTATCTTGCCTTGCCACCAAAATTTTATTAAGGCGTCCATTATAAATTACCAAAATAATTTCTTTGTACGCATTTCATAATAAGTTAAATAGAGGAGTGAAATGGAGATGGTCTATAAAAGAAGATATTCTAATATACAATGACATACATGCTAACATACAATGACATAGTCTGCAAAATTGAGCCACCAGTTTTAAGGAACAGCAAAGGACAATATAATGTACCCCAAAATGTGATTTTTACTTTGTATGTATATGAAATATTTTGTATTTTTATTTATTTATTTTAAATCTGCATTGTTATAATATTTAAGTTAATTATGTTATATTGAATTACTTTTTTTTTGTTTGAAATACTGAATCGTTGCATTGTTTAATTTTTTTAAATTTTTATATTGAAATAAATGTATATTTTTATGTGTAACAAATAATTTTACTTAAATTAACTATAACTATTTTTTTTTTTTTTCAAATTACTTATAGTAATATATAGATTTTTTGTTATAATAAATATTTTTTGTAATTTAACTACAAGTTAATTATTTAAAAAATTGATTATTAATTTTATTCTTAATAATTATTTTAAATAGCTTTTTTAAATAAAATCGTAAGTAGGTACTGTGAATCGGAAATAGGTTCAAAAAGCGGAATTTAGTTCATATAAGGGCGGAATTAGTTCAGATTGAAATTGTCGCGCGGAAATACGCACAATCAAACTTTTTTTTGGCAGTTATATTTTATTTTTTATTTAGAAAAAATTAAATTATAATTAGATGAAAATGTTTTTTTTTTAATTAAAAAATACTAATTATCGTAATTTAAAAAAAAAAAAATTAAAAAAAACTTATATTTTGCTTATTTTTTCAACTTAAACTAATTTTTCCTTAAGGGGGCATTTCCTTAATTGGTACATTTATGTTACTATATGCAAATGCGATGTTCTATATAGTATTGTGTTGATGTACTTCGTTTATTGTGCTTAGCATTGTATTTCTATATTGATGGTACCAGTAAGCATTTTATAAATTTTAATATAATTTCTAGCATTATGTAATACCTTTATTCTCTTTGTATCGAAATATTTATCTTAACATAGACCTTTAATCTATCATTTAAAAAAAAAACTTGTTGTCCGATATTTGCCGACATAATACAAACTTATAAGCAATGACAACATCAGCACTGAAATAAATTGTGTATACAATTCGTCACTTACTTTAAAAAATGAAACACATCGCAACAAAATACATTGAAAAATCAATGGTGTGTAATCTAAGATTAAAGATATAAGTATACGAATAGGTTAATAGCGAATACATAAAGTGTAGTATTTTTTATGGTAAATTAGTTGTAATTATAGACTTAGGTTGTAAAAATTTTGAATTAATCAAAAATATGTCTCTGTTTACATAATTTAAATTGTAGTTATGTTGCTGTATTTTAAAAAAAAAATGATTTTTTTTTTTAAACCAACAAATTGAATTTATATTAATGCGTTTGAAGACCTACACAATAAAAATTCATAAAAAAAAAAATTATATTCAATTCAATTAAAAACGTTAAGAAAACTGTATTAAAAAATTGATATAAATTTGTTTTCAATTCAATTCATTTATTTACCGAAATATTAACAATTTTACATACAAATATATTCAATGTTACAAAGATCAGATCTTTTACCAAATAATAAATTACAACTGAAGTTGAATTCATTTGTTTCATAATTGTGCAATTTTTTGTTGTTTTAGTGTTCGAGAACAAAAAGGGGTAAACATTTTATTCGAAATTTGGTGGTTTTGATGAAACTTAAAACAAAATTATATACTATTTTTTATTATATTATATACTATATTTATTTTATATACTATTCTTAAACTATTTATTCTATTTTATTTTATTTTATTACCTACAAGGTATTGAAAAAACAATTTTTTACAGCTATACTTAATACTACTTCAGACTAATTATTAATATTTGAACTATATGTTTTACAATTTATTCAATTTATCAATATCAACTTTTTATTAGGCTATTTTCAGCTACAAGTCATTCGTTAAATAAGTTTTCTAATGCAATTTGAATAGAATCTAGTTCGATTTTTGTTTGGTGATCGAAACATTTTTTCAGTGGGCAGATTTAACATTAATATTATAAAAAATGTCTGTGCTATCGGCATTTTTTGTTATGTACATATATAGAGCAATGTTGGATAGAAAATAAATTTTGTGATTATTAATTTATTGGTTTTATTGATAATAGCGTACTAATATTCTAATTCTTTCATTTATTTCATCTAAAGTTTTATATAAAAGTGATTTAAAATTTAAATAAATTGTAAAAGTGTGAAAAATTAATATATTTTACTATTTTGTCATAGTATAGGTACAATTGCTTCTTTTTGTTACCACTAGCGTATCTTTATATCTATTCGCTGTTATTAAGTTGTCCTACGTAGCGAATATTTCAGACATCTGGTGTTCAAAGAATGAACTTTTTGTAATACTGAGTAGTGACCTGGGTTTTTTTTAAATATAATTTCATTTTTACAGAATGGTTTAAATTGTAACTGATGACTGCAATAATCAATTCAATCAAATATATCAAATTTAATTATTGCAAAGTTTTGTCAATAAATTTAATTTGTTATTTTCACTTGACGGTATTAATTATTCATGTTACAGTTGAATCTCGAAACAACGTTAATAAATTATTTAATTAGAACTTCTTAATTTCATTGTCTAAAGCCTGTATTTATTTAATAGTTATTTGCCAGTGATTCGAACATTCAGCTTTCGGACTATCTTTTTAATTGTTTTTCAATTTGGAATACATTTTTTTAAAGTTTTGATCTTCAAATGGCCTTATAGTACTGTTTTAGTGAAATGCTAAACCTAAAAGTAACCGAAGCATATTTCTCCACTTTAAAAGATTAATTTTTTTGTGAACTACAGCTTTCTAAACTAGTATGTGAAATTTACGAAAAATTAAATAAATCATAACAAAATTAATTAAATTTTTGATAAGGTGTTAAGAGCTATCATTGAATGGTTAAATTCATTTATTTATTAAATTATGCATCCCATACATTAAAAACTTTTTAATAATTTTTATGGTTAGATTTAAAAATTGTTAAAACAAATAACTGATGTAAAAATATGCTTATATTATATGCTATTTTACTTTGGGTTATATTTTACACCAACATCACTTTTGAATGAAAATTTTATCCAATTTTTTCAACTACACACCTTTAAATAAAATAAAATTTTTCAAATTTCATTTATTTATTTAAATATTATGTACATTATACACAATATTTTGCAAATTTTAGAACTTCATAAATTCAATATATAAATACACTCTTTTTAATTGTTTATAATATTATGTAGATATATAAGTAGTATAAAATATTATAAAAGTTAATAATTTTATTATTCATTTAAATTTAACTCTGAGGTTGTGTGAGGAAAAATATTTTGTATCAAAGTTAATTTTAAATAAATATTATTATTTTAGTCATACCAGACATTTCAAAATAATAATATTATTATGAATAAATTTTATTTTAATTACATAATACATAATATATTATAATAAAATTATTTTCTCTATTTTTAATAAATATTTATAATATAATTAATTTTCATACATGTACTCGTAAGTAAAATAGTACAGACTTGCTGCATTCAAATAGAAGTTATGAATTATTTTAAATATAAATATTTGAAATTCCTGAATGATATATTATTTTACAGTGTTGATTAAAAATTATTACCTACGTATATTGAGAGTAATATAATATTTATTATAAATATTTATTAAATTTATTTTGACGTCAATAACAATAATTGAAATATTGTTTCTAATATAGTCAGCAGAAACGCTTAGGATTAATCCAACTTGCGCTAGAGTTAACCAAATTTAAGCAATTACCAATTTATCTAAAATTGGAAAACTATTTTACACAAATTAAGTCGATATGTAATTTAAATAATTTAATTTAATTTATATTTTTCATATATGTAAATAAATAAGCAAAGCTTGTGGGTCCATAATCGGAATCATGTACAAATTCTATATTTTTTTATTCTATTTTTTAAATTTATTTTGATGTCAATAATAGTACATAGTACAAATATTGTGTCTAATATAGTCAGCAGAGGCGCTCAGGATTGATCTAACTTGCGCTAGAGTTGACAAAATTTAAACCATTACCAATTTATCAAAAATTGAAAAACTATTTTACACAAGTTAAGTCGATACATAAATCATAAAATTTAATTTAATTTTCATTTCCCAAATATGTAAATCAATAATCAAAATTTCTGGAGTCCATAATCGGAATCGTGTACAAATTCTATTTTTTTTTTTTATTTTTTAAATTTGAACAGCTATCTATCTAGCTATTTATTTACATATATTAAAGTGAGTACAAAATTAGTGTTTCGACTGACATAGTCGAATTGAAAATATCGAGTAATTTTATATCGAGTCGAATTCGCTAAAACGGTTGAATATTTTTTTCAACTGACCCATCTTTATTAAATTCATATTTTAGTTTTAAACACAACCAAATGGATAAAATATAGATTATTACAATAGTGGTGTTCTTATGTAATAATTAGATTTACATTTAATATTTATTTATAACAACATTTTAGAAAAATATAAAATAAATTTAATGAACTTAACAAGCAGACCAAATTTTAAATAATATTATCAAATACAAATTAAATAATATGTCTATAAGTTTAACTCAACTCAGTACATCAGTCGATTTCAAATATTTTCACAGTAAGTAAATATATTTTTTGTTGGCTGGGATTTTCACTTAATATAGGTTATGCTTCGTTTTTATATAAATTCTCCGGTTTTATTGTGGTTACAGCAGTTGGAAGCATTCCAAGTAAATATATTGGGGTGGATACTGATGTTTGCTGAACTTGAGCGAATGGTGAATATGTTTGGACAACTCAAGGTGGTGTTGAATAACTTAGTTTAGTTTGTCGTGTTGTATCAAAAAAAGATCCGATCTTCACCTCCAACATGGTAATTATGGAAATTATTTGAATTACCCGTTAATATTGACATTACAGCTTAAACATAATTTTTTCATATAAATATTTTTCAAAATATTTTTTTTATTATTGCTATGTGGAATCGAATATTGTTGAATATTTGGTATTTGGTTAATATGTCCAGGAAGCATAGTTGATAGTGGCATATCACAAGTTGGTACCTGCAATTGTATTTTTGTCTTTGTTTGTGGAAACAAAAATTGAGTGATTTATAGTAGAGGTTTATAGTGTTTATGACATAAACAATTATATAAAGTAATTTGAATGGGGAAAACTATATCTCCACTCTTACCTACCAGTATATAACTATAGTTCCAGTTTATTTTTAGTAATAGCCAAAAAGTCTCCACTAATTTTTATCATTTATTTTATCCCAATGACAAAGAGTATTGGGCCAGTTGAGCTCTTTTTTGCCTTCTTTGGGAAATCTGTGACCTTTTGATTGAAATGCAGGTGCTGTATACCTATTGCGCCACCCACTGCCGTGTAAACATGCTTATGTTAAATATACATTTTTCTATAATTTTTATATATTTATTTACTTCTATTTCATACAAAATATAAAGTTTTAACAATTTAAGTCTTAGCTTCAATTTTTAATTCATTGCTAGAAAACAAATTGAATTGCCTTCGGATGAAATATCTGTAAATAAATTATTGTTTTATACTTTATTATTTGACACATATTGTTTGACAATAACAATTACAGTATTATCAATATTCGGTCTATAATATACTATTGTTCTGTACTATTGTAGCCAATTAGCCTACAATTACTGGTATCGATAAAAATGTATACTTATTCTATAAAGATAAACTTTATGACTTGATCTCAAATTTTTTTTTTCAAACTATTTTGCGATCTTGTAATATACATATTATTTGGTATAGTAGTATATTTTTTATATAAAATTTTATATTTAAAATTATTAAATTTATTATAATTAATTCTAAGGTTTAATTGTACATATATATGATAAAAATTTATGATTGTTGAACTTTAAAGATATAATTTAATAATTTATATGTAAAGTAAAATTTAATTCTTTTGTTATTGGAAAATTTTTCAAAGGTCAGAACCTGTTGAAAATTAAGAATAACAAATACAAATGTGTATATGTATATATACAAATACATAGTATAACTTTGATTATATTTTATTATTATATTCAGGTTAAATTTAAATTCTATTATTCAAAAATTTTGTTTTATTATATAAATTATTTATTTGAATACAATGCGTATATTATAATAGTTGAAAAAATTTAACAAAATATGAAATTAAGGTTAGAATAATTTGATAAGTTTAGGTAAATCAGAAAAGAAATATTATAAGATTATTTTTTATAGACAAAACTATCAATTTAAATTGCAACATTTGGAAAATAAATCTTTATCTATTTTGAATTTTACTTGTTAAAACTTTAATTTTGTAATAATTAATCATACGTAGTGAGATTTTTTTTTGTATGCTTTCCATGATGAGCCTTGTTTGAGTATGTAGTTGTATAATAATTTAAAATGTTTTTAAAAACATAAAATCAACCATAAATTCATTATGTTCTAATTATATTATATATCTAAGTTTATTTATTTTATTAAATTGGTTATTTAGATTCTGTGTAATTATAATTTGGTTCTAAAGGTCTATACTCTATAATATAATTTTTCATATTTTAATTTCAAGCGTTAAACTTTTCTTCTGAATTATAATTATTTGTTTGTGATTGACTTTTTTGTGTATAATAAATATAAATTTATTCTGAGGAACTGAGAATTAAAACCTCATAATATATAATGTTTTTTTTTTTGATTATAAACATTTTAGCTTGTATCCCTTTAAGAAAACCGACTTTTTTTTTTATAACTTTCTTTAAGTGGCCTTTGAACACAATATAGGTTTTTTCAGGCCAGGTCTTTACATTATTTTTATTTTTTATTATTTTCTAATTACATATTCTATTATTCATATAATACATTTTTAATTTTTGTTTTGTTAATTTATGATATGAATTTATTATAACTAAATATTTTCTATTTTATTCCATTTTTTTTAACATTTAATATTTTTCATTTAACAAATTTTATTGATTTTGTTTCATTTTTTGTTTTAAATTGTTTTGTATAGTTCAATAGCTTGTAGGAAATTTATTATCTTTCTATAATTGGTTTCATCATTACTCTTTAAAAAATCTAGACTATCAGTTCTTAAATATCTATCGCTAACTATTGAATATTGGATACAATTTTCAAACAGATGCCTAATAGTAAGGTTTGCTCCACCAGCACAATTTGGTGGTGTTGTTTTTTCAAATATAAATTTATGTGTTAAATTAGTGTGCCCTATTCTTATTCTAGTAGTCACGATCGAATCTCTTATATTAAGTAAACTAAGATTTTTTCAAGGTCTCGTATTTGGCATGATATTTTTTAGTTTGATGGTCTATCGTCCATTTCTATCCATTATTTTTTTTTATTTTTTTTTTCTTAAATTTCACACCCTGTATAAGTATGCACTTCTACACTTCATATTTTGTTCTACACTATGATATATTTTCTTATTTATTATATTTTTAACATCTTTATAATATAAAAGATGATGATTATCGTATGGTTGGTTTACAGATCTTTTTGCTAGACTGTCAACTATCTCGTTATCATGGATGCCGATATGATTTGGAATTCACATAAAATTGTATATTTTTTTTATTTTTACTTATCATTCCTTGTATTTTTTGTATGAAAGGATGTACTGGATATAGTATCTGAATAGCTTTTCAAGAACTCAAGGAGTCTGTACAAATTAAAAATTTCTCTTCGTCCCTTTCATAATATACTCGAGGGCTTTAAATATTACGTAAAGTTCAGCCGTAAATATATAGTTGTATGCCTTTGAAGATGAAATTTGTGTTTCTCTTGAATACCGATTTTAAACAATTTTGATTAACCCTAAAGCTCATAACATGAGCCTATCAGGCTCATTTTTTTTTTCAAAACTACGTGTTTTCTAAATTTTTTGTAATATTGTAACGATTCTTCTTTCTAATCTTCATTTAGGTCAATATTTACATTTTACAATTACAAAAATACATATTTTTTTTTATTTTGTTTTTGTTTTTGCTTAAAAAACATACCACGTAACTTCATAACATGAGCCTGGGAGGCTCTCATATAATATTTCATAATAATTTCTGAATAATGCAAGTTTTGACATGAATATTATGATGATGAAGTTACTGACGACATAGAATTCGATGATGTGTCAATTGACTCTGCTGAAGAGGATCATTTATCTGAAGCTTCAGAAGCAGAAGATGAATTAACTTATGATTCTGATAATAGCGATGAAATTCTAATTTCTCATGGAGAATTTTTTGCAAAAGATGGTCGAAAATGGGCTCAAAGGTCATGACGCTCTGTCTAAATTAATATTTTGCCCTTGAGACCATTTGTCGCAATTGCAAGTCTTCTTCGAAATCAAATAACCAAAGTTATCGATCGTTTTAGGAGCCTATGGTTCAATTATATTCAAAGCTATACTATAGGCGTAAAGCACTTTGGCAAAATTTTTACGTTTTATTAGATTTGATGAAAAAACCACAAGAAGTAATCGAAGTAGATTTGACAAGCTAGCCCCAATAGAGACGTGTTTGAAACATTAAATAAGAATTCGGGAAAATATTATATACCTTCAGAAAATCTTATCGTAGACTGTATAATAGTATGGTATTAAAATTTGGTGGTTTTGTAACTCTCAGACGGCATACCTACTCAAAGGAATTCCATATACTGGGAACAAAGATAATAACACAGCAACAGGACTTGCTCAAAATGTAGTGGAGAATTTGTATGCACCATATTTTGGAACTGGAGGGAATATTACAATGGATAACTATTTCAGAACGTTAGAACTTGCAAAACGTTTGTTATCTAATGGATTGACGATTGTAGGAACTTTACGTCGAAATAAAACTTATATTTCAATTTCTTCCAAGTCAAAATAGAGATCAACATTATTTGGACAAAAAAAATTTCATTAAAAATCTAAGAGCTCTTAGTAAAAGTTTAGTAAATTCTCTTATCAAAAAGCGTGCTAGTACTAAAAAGCTGCAATTACCCCATCTCGTACTGCAATTTACATAACGGTAGCGTTTATTTTGTTATTTTTAAACATCTAAAAACTAATTATTTGAAATAAAAAATTTAAAATTTATTAAAAATTATTTTTTTCTATTACATTATATAAGGTGAGCCTGCCAGGCTCATGTTATGAATTTACGTGACAAAATATGTTATGAGTTTTAGGGTTAAACAAATGTGATGAAATGGTTCTGCACTGCGAAATAATTAATATTTCGATTTAAGACCCAAAATCATGGATTCAAAACTCTTCTTTAGTTGTAATAAAAAGAAATATTAGATGCCCCGGTTCCGTATTAAATTTTAGTTTTATTAAAAAATAAAAAAATTTTTGTTTTTATGTTTGAAAGGGGTATACATTTTTGCCGTATTTATCAATCTTAGGTATTTCTGTTACTTTTGTTTACAGCTAAAAATATAATAATTGAAAGACCAAAGTTGGCGGCCCCCAAAAAAACATGGGACTCTATTACACTAACTTTTTTCCGATCATCAATCAATTCAGAATTAAAACCGTTATGACTAACCATTAAATTTTTTCTGTAAGCTTTTTTTGATATCATAAATAAAATTTTCAGTACAATCAAGACCTATAAAAGATTTTTTGAAGCATTCAAAATTTTTATAATAACACAGTTATGTTAGTGTCGGCCATTTAGGATTTTGTCAACTTAACAAAACGCTTGAATATTGATATGTTAAGATAGACGAATATCATAACGGACAGTATGGTATGTAATTAAATGACTTAATCATTTTATTTTAAAGAATTTTTTAATAGTCCTTACGTTTGTAGACTATGCCTATAGTTTTTTCTTGGAAAACGAAAATAATTTTTGAAAAATAAGAATAAAATAGTCTAAATAGAATATCTATAAGGATTAAATTTGATCGTTTTTTTTCCTTAAATTTTACTTAGACAATATTTTGACATTTTTCTGAATTTTTAAACTTTTTTATTACATTTTTAAATTTTTGCTATCATAATGAAATTTTTTTTTTTTTGTAGGGGATATGACTTCTGGGTAGTCATAATAGCAAATTATTTTTACATAATCGAATTAAAAGATAGCAAATATGTAGTTTTTATATTCTGATTATTATTACTACCAAAGTAAATATCTATAAGTATGTATAATGAAATTGATATGATAACAATTATTGAAGAGGATAATAAATTCAATATAATTTAAATTAATTGCTAAAATTTTCAAGCCTAAAGTAAAATTTATTTTCATACAGAAAAAAATTGACTTTAATCTACATAGTTTTTCTTTAAAATATTTACAATAATTTTTTATTATATATACTTACATATAAAATATTAGAAATAACAACAAACAAAATTTTTCTTCTAAAAAAAATGTTATTTTTCTTTAGGCAAAAGAAAATATTATTAACCTAAATATTTTTTAAACTATCTTACCTTAAATATTTCACAATATACAAAAACGATCATAATATTAAGATATAAAGAGAAAAAGTGACTCAAAGGTTATATAGAATAGGTATAATATTTTTTTTTTAACTTGATTAATAAAATTTTACCTATATAACTACTAATAAATTATGATATATATATATATATATATATGTATATTTATTCATACATATTGAATTTATTTATATTTATAGGTATAAGGTATACACCTATTGATTAGAATTTAAAATAAACAAAATAACAATGAATACCTATTATATTAAAAAACTAAAATTCTTTTAAATATTGTTAGTTGATATGCTAGGAAGGCATCATGATCATCACCATGGGTAAAAGAATCTTATTTTTGGAATCCATTACTATAGAAATTGTTTTATGAAGATTTTTGTATAACAAATTTATATTAAAGTTATAACTAAATGTATGTAAAATCGTTAACGTTATTATAATAACGGTAATATGTTTTTTTTTTTGTAAAAATTATTTTTTTTTGTGCCGATAGTGATACAGTGCAGAACGAGTTTTGGGTTTATTTTAAAGTTATTATTTCGTGACTGGTTGTAATCAAAGAAGTTAATATAACAAATCTATCACCACCATGTTGTAAAATTTTCATACTTGAAATTTGAGCTAGCTCACATAACAATATTGTTGTAAGAACACATTGTTTTATGATTTGCGCATGAATGAAGAAGCACGCACTGCACCATAGCTTCAATATTTTCAGCAATGGGTTATGAGCTGATCAATGCTTTCTGTGTTTCTATTTATCAATATTAATTTGTAATTATTTATTTATATATATGTTATAATAATTATTAAATTATTTATTAATATTAGTCGTTTAATATCAATCGTTTAGCAACACTGTGATAAATTTAATAAGAAATGTATTATTGCTGGTCTGAATGAAATTGGGCTACTAATGCGTATTAACAATATGTTAATAAACACTTTATTAATTATATATTTTCAATTTGATGTGAAAATAAATATTTTTTTTTTATTGTTATAATAGAATTCCCCTCACCTTTTCAGAGTACAGTCCTTTCTATAAATGACGATTAAGTTCCGATGACGAATTAATAATGCTCAACATGAACATACACAATGTGTGATCATGATTACACTAGTATTGTTGAAGTAAGCTTTCAAGTTCGACAGCCTCGTTTTGTATCTAAACAAATAGAAGTGATTTACTGAATCGAGCAGTCCTTAATTGTTTTATTTATTAAATTTGGAAAAATAAATATGCCTTCTAAGTAAAATTTTAATTTCAGAACAGTTTTTGATCCTGAATAAGAAGCAATTATACAAAATTTGTTTTCAAACATCCGTCTCGGTGAATGCGATCGATCGAATAATTTTATATCGAATCGAATTCATCGGTACGGCTGAATTAAAACAAAATATTTAAGAAGAATATCGAAATGCACGATTAGCACGATTTTCCTATCATGTTGCGAGTAAGCTTCTTAACGTGTCATTGAAGTCTTCTTCCTTTGTTTGTTCTTTTTCATCAGTAGAAACATGCATGCATATTAGACTGATATTTTTTTTTACAATCTAATTTGATTATATTTCAATATTATTAATACATCAGCACCAGTGTACTAAATACAATTTTGATTTACTGCAAATTATTTCGATTGCCGCTAACATAACACGAACAGTGTAACTGCCAGTATACTACTGCTACATTTACAGTACATAATTTTTTTTTTTTTTGATTTTACAACAGAGAAAAAATATCAAAATTGCTTTCAGTTGCTGTTCAATGTTGCGGCACGGTGTTGGGTACTGTCCCGACTTCAATATGCTAAATATCTATAAATCGACCAAAGTTGAAAAAGAATTGCATCACGAACCACAATAAAATTTTCCCGACAAACTTTAAAAGCGTGCCAGCCTAGCCGTCTTATCGATAACCTTTATGTTAACCTTGACCCGATAACCCTATCTAATACCCTATATATCTTCCCTTGTTCCATCCTGAAAATAATCGTAGTGTTGGAACAATTTTCCTATTTTATAGATATCTCGTAGGCTTTGCAACCGTTAAACATTTCGGCTGAAATGTTCTTCAATTAAGTACTGACCCCTCCCTATACCGTACAAATTCGTAGATGGCTCAATACTGGCTATGGAAATTCGTTTGTAATCTAATTTCTTCGAATGTGCAACAATATTCCAACAAACGTGTTTCCTCAATGCGAAAATATAGGTACCTACTGTATATTGTACTACAAAAGTTCAAGGGTATAATGTTACCAATATTATACGAAATATTTAAACTGATCAAATTTTCATTTTTCTTTCCGCAATCCGAAATTAGCTTAAGCTGTGCATTCGCGTCATTTAAAACCTAATTTTCGACTTAACTTAAAACCAACAAAAAAATGTATTGAAAAATTTTAAATTTTTATTACAACTAGGTATATAAAAAACTAGTTTTTAAGACAAACCATTAACATAACTTGTCGGGTCAAAGCTCTTTACGCGAAACATCAAAGCACAAATCTACAAAACGCTCATAATCCCGGTTTTGCTCTACGGATCACAATCATGAACACTGCCGAATGTAAATGAAGATGAGTCTTCAAGAAAAAAATTCTTCGCCGGACGATGGGGTCTGGATGAGGAAAAGGTCTAATACCGTACTCTATGAGTTGTATAATGAGGAGAGCGGATAATACAAATGGGGAACGTTAATGAGTCAGACCAAGGACCTACATGATCTGTAAATAATTAGTTAACACAACTTTGTTTCTGCATATAACTTCAGATTACTTTGTTCGAAGAAGATCCGATTAGGATTTCGTCAGAAGTTGTAACACAATTTAAATGAATTTGTTCGTTTAAGTCGTCCAAAAAAATTTTGTTTGTAATCTAAACGTACATTTTAACGAGAAAAAAACGTTAAATGTGACATGGAGACAATTTTTTTTAATTCCATTATCTCCATGACATATGATGATCAAATAAGTTGCAGCAGTGCCGATGTTTCGCAATATTAAAAAAATTAAAAATCAAAAATTTTACCATAACCAAAAAATGTTCAGTAAATTTGTTTCATTTGCCATTTTCCTCCTACTAGAATTTGAACAATTCTTGTGGGAATGCTACGCTACAGTATTCATGATATATTTTGATATGCTCCCAGAGGTAATAGCAAATTATTCATTTTTCCATTTCTATTATCTGCATTAAATAATTCCCACCATAATTTTCAACTCGAATATAAACGAAGACTGACAAACTATTGAACATGAGGTGACCTATTTTCAAAAAAAAAACAGAAAAAAATACTAAAAATATATATTTAAGTAAAACAAAGTTTTGCATATTATGCTGCAATACTAATGACAGAAAGAGATAGAAATATAGTAAAATGTGAAGAAAAAGAAAAAAACAAGAAATATCAACAAAGAAGTGATGCATTTTTGGGAAAATATGTTATTTATAAGGTTTCATTGATTATAATATAAAAAACCTAACAAAGAAAATTAAATTTTAGTATTCATGAAGAGAAGATTCCATTAGTTTATATATTATTATATATATATATATATAAATAACTATAAAAAAAAAGGATATGAAAAATTTGCATGGATATTCTCAGTTCATAATTTATTGTAAAGAATATTTTATTTTTCTTATTTACTTTTTTAATAGAAAGTAGGTCTTTTTATAAACACATACATAATATATTATCAAAGAAAATAATTTTCTAAGATAATCAATAACATTTACATATAGTGTGTAAACATGTACCTATGTATGTATTTATAAAAGCTATAACAAAAGATAAGTTTTAATTAAAACTTTGTTATTTTCTATACTTATATAGATTTTAATAAAATGAAATAATTTGGTTCATCTGGTTTAGAATTTATGTTTTTTTTTTTTATTTTACTAAAGAAAGTAATTTAGTACATTAGATTTATTCAAATTAGAATACAAAATTTTCGTACAAACTGAGAATGGTAATTGTTTTGATGTGAAAATTCGAAGAAACAAAAAAATAATGTTAACATGTTTTCTGCCAATGTAAAAATCCCAATCATTATTATTCTCAGGTATATACTGTGATCATTATACGGGTAATACCGAAATTATTTCGTACAAGTACAAAATTCTGACCTTATAAATACCATTGGTGATCATCGTGCCTGTGTAGACTGTAATGATTATTGGTGATAACTGCAAAGGGAAAACATTCTGTATGAGTGGTAATGACCACCTAAACTGTTTATATAAAAAATGTAATTGTCATTTAATCAAGTGTCCTGTAGCACGATTTTCCCATCATGTTGCGGGTAAGCTTCATATGACTAGTTTAACGACTAGTGTCATTGAAATCTTCTCTCTTTGTCTCTTCATTTTTATCAGTAGAAACATGCATGCATATCAGATTGATGTATTTTTTTTTTCGTGGATTTGTGGTAGTCTTAATAGACATAATGAGCTCCGTCGCTTACATTGTGTGTCAGATTTTTTTTTGACTAAACCACACCCTTCCCATTAAAACTAGTCCGGCATTTATCGTTAAGTTTACGAAATTCTATTGTATTAAATTTAATGGCTTAGTTCTTTTCAGGCTTCTGGTACCATTTTGATTTTCAATTAGTCTCAACGTTAACATGGTCCTCCAGACGAGATAAATGCTTTGCTCATTTGTATACAAAGTACATGTGTTTATTTGGCACATCCCCATATTTGTATCTAGGAAGCCAGTACATTTATCTATATTTGTTATCAAGCTCAAAATTTTTCTTAATGTCATTCTTAGGTATTTAGCGTTGTTTTCTTGAGGTATATTCAAATTTGCCGATAGTTGATTTTCTAATTTTTTATTTGTAAAATTTACATGTACCGATTTTATCTTATTTGAGTTTAATTTCCATTTCATTGTCCAATGCTATAGCTTGTCAATTTATTTGTAGCCTCGTCCAATATTAGATCCTATTGCCATCAACGCAGTATCGTCAGTAGCTACAATAATATTTTCAATTTGTGGTAAATCATTGCTGTATAGCAAATACAGTATGGGATCCAGAATACCACCTTGAAGCACACCTGTTTTAATATCTCTGATAGTAGAATATTCTTCGTCTTGTTTATGTGTAACTAGTCGTTCAAATCTATCTCATCTGGACGAAAAATTTCACAAGATGATCTGCGAATGTTTCAATTTTATTTTTATTCTTATTCTCATTCTTCTCAACCTCTCATTCACCATTTTTCATTCTGATTGATGGGATTTGAGAGATTGAGTTTTTTGTACTCTTTGATGTTGCTTTCCACAACGAGTAGTTATATTTTCTCTTTAAGCTGATAATTTTTTTTAATATATTTTTAAAATTTTTCGTTATTAAGATTTTGAGTTTTTCTTTTAAGGCTCATGTTGTAGAAGGTCTATTTAATGCGGATTGTGGCCACACGTTCGTTACTGGACTTGAAATCAATAACATTTCATTTTAGCCTGTCTCTGATTGCAAATCCATATTCAAATATATGGTGTTTTTCGTAGCAGCTATAGTAAATATCACATTTTTGTTTTCTTATTATTCCGGATCCTGTCCAATGCCATTTCAGTAACGCAGTGATGTCAGTTTTATACTGCGTGTCGGTATTTTCCAATATGTTAGATGCATCTGGGCTGTGTACAGTGTTCAAACATTCCAGGTGTAAATTCTAAAATCAAATTGCTAACGAGTTCCGGGTCTGTTTCCATATAATTCATTCATAGCCGAGGCTTGTCTTATGTCTTTCATAACTATATTTTTTTATGTTCCTAACGCCATTCTTCAAGCCGACAATTTTAGCCGTATTAGTCGTATTAGCCGTTTATGTATAGGATAATTTCTAAAAGTCAGCTCGTGAATATAATGACACCCTGACTTAATCACTAGACAGTTGCACATCTGGGTCAGAGATCGGTCAGATGTTACCCTGTCAATCCTAAGCCGTGACTAAATATAATTGTCCGTGACTAAATATGATTTGTAATAGTTTATAAAAATAGAATTGTATTTCGTGATTATATTTTGTAGTAAAATCCGCAGTAGCAGCAAGTTAGTACTGTACATCTAGTTAGTCCTGTCAAAAGAAACATGCCATTTTTGATAATATTATATCTTCGGCTATTTTAATTGATGCCTAAATCTACTGAAATATTAATTCAGATAATATTAACAACGTGTATCAAATAGTATATTTATTTATTTACTTCGTTTAAATCAAACAAATTACAAGATTTTTAAAAATATAATTTTAACATAATTAATAAAAAAAAAAAATGAATAAAAAAAAAAAATTCAAAAAATTTAAAAACAGCAAAACAATGAATCAAGAGTAAATTATAATATAGAGATTAACAATTTTCAAAATTTTATAAAATTCATTAATATAAATAAGTATGAGTTAGTTGGATTATCATGGTTAGGGTTTTATATAATAAATTGGATTAGTTAAGAGAAAAAAAAAAAACAATTTATTACTAAAAAGATTTCGTAGTTTGGTGACATAAATATAAAAGCTTCCTTAGCGCATCTTTTGAGAGGGTTAAATCAATTACATTCTTGTACTTATTGGCAATGATCATCATTCGATGGATAGGTTCATTCATACCATAATTAGTACGATGAAACACTAGGGTGAAAAGATTAGGCGAACGAAATCGGGTACGAAATCGGGTACAAGTGTTAATAAGAACTATATTCATCTACTAAGTTTAATAATTAAAGATTAAAAGCTCTAGATATGACGTTTCACTCTTATAAAATATCTTGATCCGTTTTCTTTATTGGTTTCGACTATTAACATCAGAAAACCGTCATCAGTCTTGATCAAATTCAGTTATTATATCACCATAACAATTTGGTCAAATTCGGTTATTAAACCATCATCAGAAGGACTAGTAAATGTTTTCTGGTGATGGTGTCATAACCAGAATTGTCCAAATTGATAATTAAAATGCTGGTGAAGGTTTTCTGGGTGATGGTGCAATAACCGAAATCAGTCAAATCGTTAATTAAAATTAGTGAAACATACCTAAAATTCATATTTGTTATTAAAATGGTTTCATACAGAGTCTATACAGGATATTCCACAAAATATACTAGGTTTAAATTTTATATAATTCAAATTATTTATTTTTTGTACATTTTCCAAACTCAAATTGTTCGTAGGATTGTCATAAAAATATTATTTAAGCTAAATTGAAAACCCTTTGTAAAATTATTTGCAACAGCCACCTAATCAATAAAGTATCAATCAATTAAAATAGTAATAAGACAGTTGTAATAATTCAAATACAAAAAAAAAAGCAATAATAAATGATTTCGTAGAAAAAAATGTTATTAATAACTGTCATAATTTAAATAGAAACATTTATAAACTTTGTGAAATTTCAATAATTATGTTATGAGCATTTTTCGTTTTTCTATGATTCAAATTAATTTATTTTAATTTAATTTGTTTATCAAGTCATTCGATTACAGTTTAATCATCGACAATAATTTTCTTTATTCCAATATAAATGAAGGAAGTTTTTGTTTTTAACGACACGAAATAAATGAATCAAATTGAATTGAATAATAATGTTTATAGTTTTTTTAACTGTTATTCGATAATAAAAGTTGAAGAAATGAATTTTTTTTTTTTTTGTTTTTCTAAATTTTCCTAAAAGAAAAACAAACAACTGATTTTTTTTGTTTTATATTTGTATACTTGCTCTTATTGATTTAGAGCGTTCTTAATATAGAAAAAAAATTATCAGTGGCTACCGGGAATAATTCCTAAATGTTTTAACAATGAAGTTATAAAAATATTAAAATTAAATTGATTCAAAGTGTTTGGCACCCTTTTTTCTTCAAAAAAAGTTATATTATAAATGGAAAAGTTCAGGTTAGTCTAAGTAAATTATAAGATGTAGGTGTAAAAACACTAGTATAAGCTCTTAATCATGTTAATTAGAAATAAGCAAAATTTTATAATGAAATTAAAGCATATAAAAAAAATAATAATGATACAGAAAACCCCGGTTAACTGCTTTTCAAAAAATGCACGATTTTTAGGTTACTTAACCGAAAAAGGCAATTAAGCGAGCTCGGTTAGTATAACTTCAATTGGTACCTGTGAAAATTCGGAAAAATTCCTCATTAGGCAGCTAATTAATTTTATTAAATATGCATATGTAAAATTAATCCATATAAAACAATAAATAAATTTAAACAAAGTGCATTATTTCATTGCAATTACAAACTTAAAATTTTAATAAACTACATAAATAAAAATACTGTAGCTACAGAACTATCTTCTGATGATAAAAATGAATTTCATCTTGCAGAAGTTTTTTTTCCATACATATTTGAAATTTATTCAAAAAAAATCGTTCTTGTAAAATATATTTTCCTGTCAAGGCACTTAACCGAAAAAAATTTATAAAAAAATACTAAAAGTGTTCAATAATAGAGAGCAGTAAACCGAAATGGGTAGTTATGAGAGGAGCCCGAATAATTTAATATTAACCCGAATAACCCGAATAATTTAATATTAAAATTAAAAAAAATTGTCAAATATTTGTATTTTAAAGTACTTAAGCGAGTTGTGCACATAACCGAGAAGCACCTAACCGGGGTTGACTGTAATATAAAAATATTTTGTTGAGTATTATCGATTCAATAATGCTCAATAATATGTAGCTTAAGTTCGTCTCTATTTAGCACTCTAGAATATTTTCAAATCTACCTAGTTTGTCATACTCTTTGAATTTTTAAACGTCAATGCATACAAAAATGTACCAATTTGAGTGTGAAAACATTCTTTCAATGTACTGTACACTAGTTATGAACAAAACTTTTCGCCAATGTCAAAAATACAAATGAAATTTATGTTAAATTGGTTGATTAGAAAATATAAAAAAATATTTTAGACACTGATTTTATAGTTTATTAAAAATATTGTCTTGAACAAGTTTGTCGTAATAATTAGATAGGTAGAAAGCGATTGTTTCCAATCTCTCATACAACACTTCCAATTTCTCATACAAGAAAAAACTGTTAGTATAATTTGTGATAACACAGAATATAATTTTCCAACATAGATCTTATCTGTTACATACAATTTCAAGATTAATACAATCTACTGGAGATGTAGTTAATATTGTTACCAATAAAAATCTATCAATTGAATATAAAAAAAATAGACTCTTTAACTAATTTCTTTTTCATATAGAAACAGTTTTACTTTTTAGAATTTAAAAAAATTGTATAACAGAATGTGCAGTGTAGGAAAAATTGTTTTGCAATATTTTCAGTAAGCTTAATACAGAACCTAACTAATACGCGAGTAAATTAATTTCACAGAGATCTACATATTTCTTATCAGTTGCCTATTTTGTTCCGAAACGTTGCTAATTATTATCATATTCTATAGGGTAGATAACTTAGATACTTACCTTGTGCAACTGTTCTTCATTCGACAACTCCAATATTTTGACATTTTTCCTTGATTTCGTTTAGTCATTTTGGTCTTGGTTTACCTGTTGCTGTAGTATTGTACGGTACTTTATGCGTTTAATATTTATTTTGGGATAATTTATTCATTAATTCTCATTACATGCGTTGGTCATCTTAACATTATTTGAGCCTTAATAAATTTTACCATATTCTATCCATCAATTAGTCCTTCCTTATTTTATTGTTTGATTTTATTTGGTGCCCACAATTACCATATATTTTAGGACCAAATATTTTTCTCAGTATTCTTCTTTCCAATACAGTTAATTTATTTTCATCACTAATTATCATTGTCCAGGTTTCTCAACTACAGGTTAAAACCGATTGCATTGTGATTTTGTTCATTCTTAATTTAAGTGTCTTGTCACTGTTGATAATTTGAATTATTTAAGAAATCTGTTAATCTGTTTTAAATTTTAAATTTTGAGTCCTGACAGCTTTTCATATTTTTTTATTTTGCAGTTTGTTTACGTTTTCCGAAATATCAAAACGTTAAGCTTTTCCGGAAAGAAGCTAATCTATATTTATTTCATTTTATTATACTTAACACAACCGCAAAGATGCAATAAAAGTATATTATATATTCTCAAAGATGCAATAAAAGCTTCAAACTTCAGATGGTCAGTTAGACCAGACTGCAACATCACCAAGTAAATATGGCGTATGCTGAAGTTGAAGCGTTCCCTTAATCTACTATCTTTGAAAATCAGCATAATGGTAGGGATTATTAACGTGTAGAGAGAAGGAGGAAGATGAAACTCTCCAACATCTACTCTATACCTGCCTAGGAGCTTTTTTGCTGGACTCGCTGGGGTTATCTAAAGGCATTAAAATCAAAGACCTCCACCGAAATTTTCGTAACATCACAGCAGACCCTATACTGGTCTAAATTTAGCGGCGTACTTTTGACAGCCACTATTACCTACCTACATAGCTACGATTTAGAATTTCGGAATATTTTTTTATATTTTTATATATTAATGGGATATTTTTCATATTCTTTTATGTCAACTTGCTGCTATCTATTTATTTGCTTGTTTATTTATTTGTTTGTTTATTTATTTACATATATAAGATATATGTTATTATGTCAAATTTAGCAAAATTTAGCAAAATGACACTATATTCTGAAATCTAGATCGTCAAATAGTTAACGAAATTTTTATTCATCTTGTTAGCTTTATTAAGTCCAAAATATAAATCAAATTTATATTAGCCACATTTTAACACGTTTAATATTACTTTATAACAGTTTTAATTGCTCAAAATCGACAACCAGTTTTAATTTTTACTTTTTAGAGAACTAATTTTGATTCGATATAAGTAATATTAAATTTTATTACACATTTTGTGCAAAACATCTCCATTATTGTTTTAAAATGTTTAACCAGAGTTCGAGGCATATTCTAGCCAATTGTGTGGGTTAATTTGATCAAACTAGTCAGCATAATTAGTTCATTCCTGAAATAATTCGATTATTATTTATTTCCAAATATTGAATATTTAATTAATCATTATTACTTCTCGTTTGGAATTTTCAAAAAAATATTATAAGTTATATTTTATCATATCTAGCTGGAAGCATACTTCCCAATTTTCATCAATAAAACCCAATTTTGTATTATGTAGACATTCTCAGATATTTGAACAAAAATTTTGAAAATATTTAAATTTATTTTCCTATCAAGTAGAACTGATCCTAATTTTAAATATTTTAAATACAGTGGTAGTTGTTGTTGTAGAAATTCAAATGTAACAACAATTTTAACATACTAAAATCAAAAACAAAAAAAAAAAAAACAAAAATTGAAACTTTTAGAAAACTTCTAGTAAAATTGTTAAAATATTTTTTTTTTATTCACATGTGAATATTATACAAACTGAAAATAATTCTCGTACAATATTTATTATGTATGTATTTTTAATATTATATATTAAATATTTATATTTTGTTTGTAACGTTATGTGTATAAAATTTAATCATATAAATGTAGTGTAGTGGAAAAAATTTCAATTCAAAACGTAAACAGTGAATTTCAACAAAAAAAAAAAAAAAAAAAAAAATAAGAAAAACAAAAATAAAATTAATATTATAGTTATTGGAAACTCTAAGGAAATTAATTTTTATTTTTATTATTTTTTATTTCTTTTATTATTTTATGTCAAAAACTTTTCTTAATTGCATATTTATAAAAGTTTACTTTTATTTTTGTGTTAATTTCTCGAACGTGCATTTGTTTACGAGTAGGTATAGGTATATCAAAGTTTTTTTTCCCCCCTCTTTTTGCTTCCAGAAGTTTTAAGTATTTTTAAAGAAAGAAATTTTTTTTTTTTATTAGGATGGTAAATATAAGGATGGTATACACAGTAGTGTGCAATAAAATAAGGACAGCTTAAATTTAGACTTAAATAAATGATTTTAAAGAGTGATTTATTTTACAAAATATTTTTAATAAAATATAATTTTTTTTATATTATTTATTTCAATATTTATCTAAAATATTAGTTAACAGAATCCTTGTTCATCAATTAGCCAAATTTTTTGAAATAGAAAAAAAGGTAAAACAAAATTTATAAAAATTGCATTATTTTCGGTTTAAAAACATATATTTTTAATGACTACAAAAAGAAAATTTATAACAAATATATTTCGTTATTATAATCTAAGCCTAAAATTTAATATGACCGCTATTTGTCTCCTTTACACCTATTGGTCATGGAATTAATCAAATTTTTAATAACGTCATCTGCTCTCCCAAGTTATCTGAATTTGCTCTCTTAGAGTTTTTATTGTCTCTGGATTGCATTTTCAGACTTTTTTCTTCATAATACCCTAAATATTTCCAATAGAATTAAGATCTGCACTATATGGGGGCTATTCCATAGTGTGCATGAAGTTTTCAATTAAATAAGTATAAATAAAACCTTATAAAATAGAAAGTATACAATTTTAATTAAAAATTTTTAAATAGTTAAATAAAAAATTGTTATTACGTTTATCTTGTTGAAAAATAAACCTTTCAGTTCAGCAAATATAATTCCAAAACTGATGGTTTCAAGTGATTTATATTCTTTAGTTTTACTTGAAGTTATAGTATATACTTGTAAATTTTTTTACATTCTATTTTTACATTCATACAAATACATTCTTATTTGTTATTTCATTTTTCTCTTTACATTTTTTGATACATTATTTACACTCTTTTTAATTTTATTTTTGTTTTTAAATTATTTTGTCTAATCTTATGTGCCTATTACAGGTGTCACACCACTTTTCCAGTCATTTTTCCCAGTCACCCGAATGAAATTTACTTTCGTATTACAAGTCTCATCCGACAGCAACAAATTTCTGAACGTATTTTTTCCGTACTTTGACAGAAAAACTCATTTGACGTTTGAATTTAAAAAAAATATTTTCATAAAAATACAAAATTGGTTGATGTGTTTATTTATGTTTTTTTTTTGAAATTGTGTTTTTGTTGTTTTTTTTTAACTAAAATAAACAAAAATGTTTATCATTCAATTTTTGAATTAATATATTCAAATATATATTATATAATATAAATTCAAATTCAAATATATATTATATATACAAATTATTTCAATAAATTTGTAAATATTTACATACCCTTTCTGTTCAGAATCCATTATTTAAATTTATATAGACACAAAAAATTACAAAATTACAGACAAACGGAATCCTGTCACATATAAATTACAAGTGACAATTGAGTCGCATTTTTCAGTCGGCGCGTGACAGTTGTAATAGTAATTAGTGTTGTCACCTGAAATTACTCGGATCCGACAAAAAAAGTGATACCTGTAATAGGCACATTAATTTGTGATCATTTTTGATTTTTATACCCCGCTAAAGCATCTATATTTATATTTTTTTTTCATTTATGTTTGTTTCATTCAACACGTATTCTTTCGAATATATTCAAATGAGCCTATACTTATTTTCTTATATACCAGTGAATCCCCTGTGCAATTCCTTAGAAGTAGTTTTTTCAAACACAATTTTATATAAAAAGAAATATTTGTTTTAGTATAATTGTAGTTGTTTTCTGAATATATATATATATATAATGATATTAAAATATAATACCTAATACTTTATGACGAATTTTATACTAATACTTTATGACGAATTAAATACTAATTGTTAAGTTATATTGAAATTAGTATTAATTAGAATAATTAATACTAATTTCAATATAACTTAACACAATAAAATCCCATTACTCTCAACGTAGTAGATCGATGTATTTTAATTCGTTTGTAGTCAAAAACGTTTCTAGTCACAATTCTGTTGAAACTATAGTCAAGATTGAATTATTTTATTAAAAAAGTGATTTATATATAGTCTTTCTCTGTTCTTAATTACAAATATGTATATTTTGTGATTACATAACATAATTGCTATTTATGAGTAAAATAAAGCTTAAAATTGTTATACGAAAGATATAAAGTTGCAATTTTTTTTTACTACGCCTATAGTCACAAAAGCGGTTATAGTCAGAAGTATTACTGAAATTTAGCGAATGACTATGTTTTACTGTACCGTGTTTTACTGTATATATTTCTTTTAATAATAGCAGAAGCAAATGAATTAACATTTATTATATTATTTTTGAACAGTATGATCTGATCTGATTTTTGTTTTTCTGTTTTGTTTTCAATTTTCGTTTGTGTTTTTATTTTTGTACTTTTTTCTATAAAGTTTATGTGTTTACTTAAAATGACAAAATTTTTATGAAGCCATCGTCGTATACAGGGTGGTCCGTTTAAAGGAAAAAGTTTTTATGGGGTGAATATCCTTGGAATATTTTAGGAAAAAAATTGTTGGGGTTTGAGGGGTTTATCTTTCAATTTACCTGGTCTACAGAGGGTTAAAGAAAATCGGATTAGAAAAATTATGTCTAAAGAATATCAACTACAGCTCAGAAGAATTGAAACTAGAGCAACATATTCTTCATAACTTTTTTTAGAATTAATACACCTAATTAACGGTATATGTTGAATGAATATCAGACTTACTGTTTTTGAATAATAACTGCATAAACTTCAAATTTTGCTTTTAAAAACTGAAAATTTTGTAAAAAACTTGGATTATCTCGAAAAAATTCGGTAATTTTTTTTTTTTTTTTATTGTGTTGATGTGCTACATTATCCCCTATAACTTTTTCATACACAACTTTCATATCAGACTTGCCATTTTTCAGGTCTGATCCGATTTTCTTTAATTCTCTGTAGCCCAGGTAAATTGAAAGATAGACCCCTCTTCTAGAACAATTTTTTTCCTAAAATACTCCAAGGAATCACCCCATAAATGTTTTTTACTCTAAACCGGACTACCCTGTATATAAGATAGTTTTAAGTTTTGTTATATGTACTAAATTATTGCATATTGAATTTTATATTATTATTTGTTCCTATTAATTATTCTCATAAACTATATAATACATTCTTTGTTTTACTTTTGTTAACTTTATTGAATTTACTATAGTTTATTTTTAAGGTCTTTGAGTTTTGATAATATTTAATTTTAATTTGATTAAGTTTGTAAAAAATTTTATATTTAAGGAAATAAATGAACTCTAAAATCTAATTTTCCATGATATGTATGTACACATCTGCAGCTACTTTTGAGTTTACAAACGCTAGCTTTCCTAAGCGACTCCTTCTGAAGCAGCCCCAAACCATTAGGCTTTTAGGTTTGTTACTTACTTCTTGAATACGCAGTCGTTCTCTGCATTTTCTACGTATCAGTTGCCTTCCATCTCCGACATGAACCTTGGATTTGAACTCATCAGAAAATACCACATGACTCCATATTTCTTTGGTCTAGTTCAAGCGTTCCAGGGCCTAATTAAGCCGAGAACGTTTTGAAGTTGCCCTTAGAATAGGCTTTTGTGTTGATCGACATACTGCAAAACCTGCTTCTAATAACATTTTCTATTAATTCAAACTATCCGGATTTTATTGCACTCTACTGTATATAAGGAATAAAATTTTAGTTTATAAAAACATTATTACTTAATTGTATTTATTTTAATCGTATATCGAAAGAAATTCGAATTAATTTCGAATTCAATAAAATTATTCAATAAACATAATATATTTTATTGTTTTTGGAACTGTTTAAGTGTCGAAGTATTTTGAAAATTGAATTTTCAACTTTATATTATTTAATCGAATATACCTACTTATTATTTTAATATTTTTAATTTTCTATAATTTTTTACCGTTTTTAAATGAAAATATTGATAAATATAATTTTAAGTTTTGAAGTTTGGCAAATAATTTTATTCTTTTGAAGTACAATTAAATCTTTATAATTTGATATTTTATCTGTGCTGCATTTTATTGAATCTCTCGACATGCATTTGAGAATTTTAATGATAATAAAATTTATCCTTATTATTTCGGTATTTTAATTTTTTTTATTAGATTAGATTTTTAAAAAAATGTCGATGTTGAAGATGTGCGGCTGACAGATTTTGTTAAAAAATTGTTTAATTGAGTAGTGGTATTAAGCCACATTTGGAATGTAAGCAATAGGGCTAAAATATTTTTCAGGTATTATTAATAGCATTGAAAGCTTATTCTGCTTCGTTTTTTTTTGTCCTGTTAGCTCTGCAAAGTGTATTAACACATCAGTAGTTTTTTTTTTCGTACAGATTTCCAAAATATATTTTGTTGCTGTTAAGAAAAACTGATCCAGTAGTATTTATAAGCTATTTTCAGTTTCATAAATCATAACCATATCATATTTAGCATATCTACGATTTTAATTTTGAGTCTGAGTCTGCGATTTTAGCATTTGTTACATTTACTTGTACTATTTACAGCTTGAATATATCTATTGTTTAATTGATAAAAGCAAATGAAGAAGCGTTCCGATATCGATCTTATCATAGCTTCAAATTTCGTTAGAAATACTGTTTAAATATTCATCTTTTCCACTTGATGATAGATTTTGCGGATGACAAATGGTATTTGTGTCTTTCATGGTTTTTATTATTTTATTCACAATCAGGTTGAATCTCTATTGCTCTAACGACAGAAACGTAGAAAAAAACGTTCAGAGAAATTTCTATTACAGTTTAAAATTTCTTGTGAAATTTGCTTATTTATTTATAACAGTGGGATCAGCAGATAAATCTGCAGTCCAACTATAGCTCGAGGAAAAATTAATTTCTTCTACTAATTGATAGGTGTTACGGATGACACAAGATCGAATAGGAACAATTGACTATTCATCTACTTTTTGAAAATTTGACAGTTGTAAAAAAGTCATGTGATTTCAGGAGGAGTACGGGAACAAAAAAAATAATCTTAAGGGCTTAATGAGCTTGCTTTATTACAGCAAAGATTCTTACAAAATTTTTCTTTAGATATTTTGTTCCTAGAATGTATTCCGGTGTTATTATTAGCACTTTTTATGCTTAGCACTTTGATTTCTTCGCCAAGTGTTCTTGCCAATCAGTAATAGAATTTTACTAATGTCGATAAGGTTCTACTTAGAGGTTAGAGTTTTACTAATGCCGATGATTTCTTGTCAAGTGTTCTTGGCAATGGTGTTAAAATATGACTAATGTCGATAAGGTGAATATGTTCAAGCATTTTGGTTAAATACACCACATATACAGTAGTTTATCGAACTCTATAATTGTCCTACTCACTGTATAAAAACTATGTAGAATCTGTTGTGGTTTTTTTTTCTTTACAAAATCTCTACTCTGTCTTTCTCTCATTGCAGGTTGCAAAAATTCTTTTCCGGACTTAATTCTTATTTTACATATTTTTCAAAAGCTTGTTTCACATTGCTTTTCTTTTAAAACGTACCTCTGTATGCTTGCATGTGTATACATGTGTTTTTCATTTCTGTGGGTTTAGAGGTCAATTAAAAGATTATTCATTATGGTATATTATATAGTATTTATGTAGCCAAATTTATTTTGTGTATGAATTCAATAATTAAACAATAACCATTTTAGATAATTGTATATGAGGAGCTGAAAATTGAGGGTAACAAAATTAAAATTGAAAAAATGAAAGAGAGAAAATAATGTTAAGCTAAAATTGTATTGGAAAAATCAGCCAACAAAATTATCTTATAGTTTCTGATCTTCTATATTATACTTTTTCTATGGTATTAATAAAATAATTCAATACAGTAAAAGGGAAATTACCAAAATCTATTCAAATTCACAATGACATATTCTTTACTACGTGTTTACACAAACAATAGAAAGTAGTAAAGAACTTCTAGATTTTGTACTTCCCGAGTTTTTTTCTGTGTTTTTATTTTCCCTTTTTGAATTTTTATTTTGTACCTTCTGGAATTACGGATTTATGTATTTTTCCGGATTTTGTAGCTAAGCCCTCATTGCAGCTACATTTGAGAAATGGTAATCAATAAGCTGATTAATTTTTTTCACTAGGATGTTACATATTATTCAAATAAATTTCGGTAATAACTACACCGTAAACAATCTTAATCAAGAATTGACTTCCATAACGGGTTATCCTTGAAATATCCTATTACAAATTAAAATCTTCCAATAAAAATTTCTGAATCAAAAAATTCATTTATAAAATATTTAATTTAGTTCAGCATATTAGAATGTATTTCTATCAGTACTAGTGAATCCCCTGTGCACTTGTACAGAAGCAGTTCTTTCGGGTACGATTTTATATAAAAAGATATATTTCTTTAAGTATAATTGTAGTTGTAATGAAATGAAATTTTATTAAATTAATAATACCTAATACTTTATGACGAAATTAATACTACGTGGTAGATCGATGTATTTAATTCGTTTATAGTCACAATTCTGTTATAGCAATAGTCACACATTTTTTTGAAAGAAAGTAATAAACTTCATAAGCTCATACAATCGATGTCGTTTATAGTCACATTAAAATATAACCCCAATTTTTTTCAATATCAGAATTCAATAACTTAGTGTCTTTGAACTGGGCGAATAATACTTTTCAGCACATGGTGATATTATTGTCATTTGGCAATATAATCAAACATTGTCAAAACATCAAAATATCAAATAATATTAATTTTAAAAACAGTCTCTTTGACTATTAAGTAAAATGTTATACTATTGTTAGTACTGTTATACTACTCTTTCTCTTGTATATAATTAGTAATGACCTGTAATATTAAATTAGTATTAGTATTATCAATAAGATAGACTTAATCTTAAAATTGTTATGTAAGTAGTCTGCAAGCAACATTCGCAAACAAAGAAGCCGACCATTTAATTAAAATATTTATCTTCTAAAACAGTTATAGTCCTTTTCTTATTTTCATAGCTTATCAGTATAAATTTGATATCCCACACTTTAATCAAAAATATTAGTTATTTATTTTAATTTATTTCGCTTCAATTATATTATTTTATTTTGTTATGCAGACTTTACTTGTAGTTAGAGCACATTATACTATGTATTTACATCTACAATTATTTTAGCTTATTGTAATATTTTATTTGCATTTTTAATATTTGGTTTTAAGAAAAACATGGTGAGACAAAACCTTCTTATAATTGTTTTTTTTTATTTTGATATAAAACTTACTCAAATTTAACTTATAACGAACTTCACTTATCTTAATTTAATCTATAATCCCTGCAATGAGCGGATTTTCTGAATACTTGCCACAACTGTAGAATAATAAAAAGGCTTTTAAGTATTATTTTTAAAATTGAATTTTGTTTCCTTTTTAGTGTAGTTAAATCGGTTTTGGTGGCCTGTGTCCAGATTGGGTAACCGTATATGCGAAAAACCACTGTTACCACTTTTCCACTGCGAAAAATTGTTTTTTTATCACGTTTAAATTTAAACAATTTTACAGTTAAAATTACAATTGCAAATATTAAAATACTTTCGCCTAAACATTTAAGAGTGCATTTATTTGTTAATAAATAAATAAATAGCAATGTAAGACTTTGAATAACTATGTGTTTTGCTGTTATTGGATGTGAACTTGAACTTAAATGTGAATAGCTCTAAATATAGAAGAAATATTTATCATTGTTTCATTTAAATTTATTCATTTTTTTCTTTATTTTTCTTACAGGTATGATTTATACATAATACAATTTTTAAATAACTTTAAAATATATTTTAAAACAAAAAAAGTGATAAGATACATTTATATATCCCTTTCGGTCATGGCTTAGTACCAGCTATGGAAAAATTATTTAGTGATTACAAACAAGTTTCTATAGTTTTAAATAAATATATACAAAAATATCCTTTCGCTATTTTTAGTATTTAGTGGGTTTTAGAATTGTACATTATTTTGTACATAGGTTACCAACGCCTGAAAAATTACATAATTATTTTGTATTTCAAATATTATTTTTATTGATTTAAAGAAAAATGAAACATAAAAAGATAGTTGCACAATTACTGTAAAATTAATTCATTATTCGTGAATAGTTGGGCTACGTTCTTATTAATATTATAATATTTAAAAAAATAAAATAATTAATTAATTAAAATTACATAAAAATATTGAAAAACTAATTTTGTAACCCGTCATAAATGACGGAAGCACAATAAATCCTAGTTTCTTTTTTTCTTTCATTAGATTCTTTATTCCGAAATTACAGTACTTATGTTTATATCACTTTTTATTTATTTTTATTTATGTTTATATTGGCCTAACACTAATCTTTTTTTTTTTATAGAACAGAAAAAGAAGTACCATACCAACAAATTTGTATAAAATGTTTGTATTTTTGTATGGTATACTCGTACTCACTTCCATTTAGTTATAATTCGTTAGTTGGGTTCCATTTAGTATAAATTATACCTTATTAGCGTTATTTAGTCCTCCGGGAGAGCAAATTTAAAAATGGGATCTTATTTTCATATAAATTTTGTCTTTTGTATAATGTACAGGGATCTTATTTTGCTATATGAATAAACTGTTATTATGGTATTGTGTTATTTTTAAAAAAATATTCAAAACTTTGTATCTAAATTGGTAAAATTTACAAAAAATACAAAAACATTTTCATCAATAATTTTCAATTTAAAAAAAAACAATGTTTTATTATCCGGCGTAGAAGTAGAGTTAATTATCCTACTCTACTTCTGTCAAGTTCTATTGATTGAACAGTGAACCTGAACAGTGAAGTGAAAAGTGAACACTTATCACTGAAAATAAAATAATATTTTTGGAATGGAGCATATAGAACATACAGAATACAGATACAGCAAATAATAAAAAAAAAAAAAAAAACAAAAATAATTTTTTTTGAGTGAAGTGACTTACGCACACAATAATGACAAAAATAAAAGGTAGAAGCAATAAAGTAGTATAATGTATAATATTATACAATACAAATATGCTGATACACATGTATATTATTGTGTATAATTTTAAGTAATAAGAATAACCTTTGAGTGAATTATGTTTTTTTTGTGTTAAATGCTGTTTGCCTTTTGGTTATTATACCATATTAAACTATTGATTAAAATTCTATTAGTCCTTATTATTATAAATCAAAAAAATTGTTTGTTTTATGTATATTATTATTATTATTTATTATTTTTCTTTATTATTTGCGAAGAAGACTAACATTAAATTAAAAAAATATAGTTCATGCAATCAATTTTTCCTGCAAAGGTTCAGCATGGTAGACAGGGGTTAAAAAAAGCACCAAAGCAATTTGTATATATATGCATTTGTATACATATGCAATTTGTATATGTGTTGGAGCGTTCCGTCGAACTTACAAACATCCAGATAAATGCAGAATAATATATATATAATATTTTAAAAATCGAAACAAATTTAATTTTTTTTATGAAAATCAACAAAACAATTTCTCTTCCTTGTAATACATACATTAACTGCGCATTTTTTACACATGAAATAAGTTCTACCAGAAATACATTGTTTGCATCGCATAGCAAAATTTTTTTTGTCATGATGAGGCATGTAATTTATACAATCAATTCAAACATCTCGAAGTGGTGTTACTTCGGAACTGCGTTTTTTACTGAAATTATATATCTCTAGTTCTATGTTGGAGCTATGTTGGTTGAAGGACGTCCTCGTTGTTTTGGCAATTCTATAGAGATTAAACAATTTGCTATGTTCATACGAAAATTTAGCAGATCAAGCATATCTTTTTCAGGGAAACAATTTTTTTTTATACAAGTTTTTATACTCGATCTAGCTAGCTGCCAACGCAAAATCTAAGAAATATGTAAATATTCATAAAGTCCATTTTCATGATCTAATAAACACTCTGTAGTAACTAACTAGCTGATCTAGTAAATCTACTCCTCCCCTTCCATCGTTGACAAAAGTCTTGTTTATTTTATCCCATCTTTTAGCAATATCTACGCAGCCGATTCCCACGAAATTTGATGCCAAATATACAGATTTTTCATACCATTTTACCACAACCATCTTACCACATCTACTAGTAACAGTGTCAGAAAAACCACAACCTTTTTCTTTTAGTTCTTTGTCGGTTAAAAGTAGAGGATCTTTAAAACGATTTATTCCAATAGTTCCAATTGCATTGATACCTATTTCATTAATGATTTCGACTAACTGGTATGATGTGAAAAAATGGTCGCAAAATAAAGTATGTCCACGCTTTTTCAATCGTTCAGTAAGGTGAAGCACAGTTGATGCACCAAACCCTAATTCTTTTTGATTTATTGGGGATATTTCCGTTGAAATTCCTTGGTGTAGGAAAAAGCCATACGGCTGACCACTTTTTCTTAATCGATTTCGAATTGTATCAACTAGAAGGTGCGTTTTTATAAATTTATCTTGATGGTTCTTTGGAATTTCCAAGTTGTTGATAAAATTTAAATTATTTCTTAATTGTGTGAATCTATTAAACGTCATTAAATTTCGAAATAGATTTATACCCAATAATGGATTTCAGTACATTCTAAGACGCTAAAATTCCATACAACCAATGAGAATGTGAAGTCCTATCAATATTCTTACTTCAGATACATCCGTGTGCCTAAAATTTGGTACTTGATTTTGTCTAGCATATAGATTTGTAAAAAAAGTGTCTTTTTTTAAGAAGTTTATCTGTAAACAATCAACAAAAAATGTGTAAAGGTGTTTCCATTCCGGGTTCGTCAATTTTTCTCTGCAAAATGTAAAAGTAAAAAAGAAACAAAAGTCTTAAAATTCCGGGTAAATTTTAAAATAAATTTAAGAACACTATTTTGTACAATTCTGTTATTACCCAATGTACAAAATTTTGTTCACTCAATTTTATTAATAAATTGAGCAAAAGTTAAAGAAGATGAGTGATTTTTATGATTTTATATTGAAAAATATGAAAAAAAGGTTAAAAAAACGCCCATATGGATACAGCCTGACTAAGCCTTTAAAAAATACTTTTGTTTAAATAGTCACACTTTTTCACCATATATCCTATAGGTTTGTTACGTGTCAATATAATTTCTATATAACTATTAAAATATTATAAAATAATATGTTTTATGCATTGAAGAACATGACAACAGAAGCTTACAGACGCTTACATGACTAAAATAAATAAAACTGTAATATAGTGCAATGTTAAGTTCATCTAAAGTTGCTGTAAATATAATTAACATAACACAAGTATTATAATACCTAAATAAAATATTGCAAAAATTCGAAAGTAGCTCAAATTATATATATAATATTTTATAAATTTGTAAATCCTTGATTCTAATAAAAAAAATTGTTTCAAATAAAAATAATTTTTGTAATTCCATAGTGTAATTTATGTTATTTAATACATCATTAGTAACAAATTTATTATTTTGAAAATTGCAAAATACCTATCGGTAGAGGTACTTTTGCTTACCTTTTGACGATTAAATTTTTAAAATTAAAAATTTTTTTGATAATATCAGGAAATTTATGAAATACGTAATCAATAAAATCTAAATGTAAAATTTGAAACTCAATTCACTGACCGCACAATTTATCAATATTTTCTAGGAAAATGTTCATAGAGCTATGATTGTATTATAATAAAATATTTTTTAAATATTTTTGAAATAACTAAATTCAATTTTAAATAATGATAATAACAGAAATTTGAATTAGAGCAACAACAACAAAATAATAATAACAAAAAAGAAAATAAAATAATAATTTTATATTATTTAAAATTGCAATCCAGCAACAAATTAAATATTAATTTTAAAATTGATGTCATCAATAGAAAATTAAATACAAAATGACATTTGAAAAATTATTAAAATTTATTTTCCTATAATTTATGTACGTAAGTATGTGTAATTTGGAAATTTGGAAATTTGGTGTTTTTTTTTTTATGAATTTAAAATATTATTTAATAATAATTTTAAATTTCATATGCCTGTAAATTCAATAATGATCGAATTTTAGATTTGGGATTTTAAAAAGCGAAAAAAAAAATATTAAAATTTTATACATATAAATTTGAATTTGCTAATGGCAGTTTATTCAGCATAGAAAATATAGTCAATTTCAATTCCATAAGATTTGAATCATGTAACCTAGAAAATAGATTATAATTTATTTGACTTCAGGAAAAACCTTTTATTTATAGTAATCGTTCTGAACATTCTGTTTTTAAATTTAGATTTTAATTATATTTTTTTTTTTGTTTGTTTTGTACCTTTGTATTCCATGCAGGTTTTACACAAATTATTTGACTGTAGTAGAGTTTTAATTTTTTATATCATATCTGTTCACTAAGCTATGTGATAGGGTGCCTTGCTTACAATATTTATGAAATTAAATTGATTATTGTAATACTCCTAATTACTCTTCAGTAAATTTGTAGGTCACCTCAGTTAAAAATTATATATGTACATATAAATTACTGTTTAAGATGTATTGATGGTTTATGTGTTTATTAATGATACTAGACGAATAGGATATATGTTCTGGATGTTGTTTATGGGTAATATATCTGCTTAAAAGTCTGCAAAAATATATAAAACAAAAATATAAAAATTTGATTTTTTGTATTTCGTTGTCATATGCTATTAATATTATTATGATAATGATCATCAACAATCAGCACATCAATATCACTTCCTAAACGTAGGTATCTTCTTACATTTTCCATCTTTCACTGTTTTGAGTGTTTATCCAACAATTGTAATACTTTGTTCAGATCATTCCGGCTACTAACATGCGCTCTTCCTCTTCTTCTTTTAATTGCTCTTGGTATTCTTTTTAGCAGCATTTTGATCCATTTCTTGTCCTTTATTCTTGTCAAGTGACCTGCCTATCTCCATTTAGCTTCTATGTTTTAGTTCTGCGTTGCATAATATCGGTATCAGTATTCGTATCAGTATTCGTATCAGTATCAGTATCAGTATCAGTATCAGTATCAGAATCAGTATCAGTATCAGTATCAGTATCAGTATCAGTATCAGTATCCGTATCAGTATCAGTATTTTGCTTTATAATCATAATTGTAATTCTATTTCTTCTTGTGAATGCCAACATCGGCCTTTCCATAACACTTTGAGCTACTTCTAATTTATTTATGGATCTACTTGTAAATGTGATCGTTTCTTCACCACAACGAAATCTAAATTTTCCTAAAATATATTTTGTGTTTTGATAAAAGTTGACCATCTGTTGTTTATTCTGTTATAAATTTCGCGTGTTTGATTATCTCTCCTGTTCCTTCAACTCATTTTCCTAGTACTTGAACCTACAATAATTTTGGAGAAAGCAATCTTTGTTAGTGTTTTTTGTAGTGTGTAAAAAATATATTTTATGCAAGTGAAAGTGCTTGCATTTATTAGCTTGTTTTATAGATTTTGTATATAGCTCTACATTTTTGGAAATTTTAACTCTACGTCTCAAATCTCATCTTCAGATTTAGTACTATCTATCATCCGGCAGCAAAATTCACAAATTGCACAAATTTATAAATACAGATAAATTGTGAGATAAAATGTGAAAAATTTCATCATATGAAATTATTTTAGTATCACCAATTCAGTTTGTGGTTACCGCAAGCACAAGATATATTATAAACTAATGATGTAAGGGATGTTTGATAATGATACATTTTCGTTTAATCTCTTTGAAAATTTGATAACTCTTTTTTTTAAAAATTTGAATCTACATGTTCTCGGATCAACTTAATTTACATTTGTTTATTGTATTATATCCAACAAGACATTTTTTGCCAACATAACAGAAGAATTAAGGTATACCGGGTGTCCCAGAGCATGCGTATCAGCTTTTTAAGAGGAGAAGGAGCCGTTTATCATAGAATCTAAATTTGTATTTAAAATTACCCCTTCCTATTTGAAAATCTCAATTTCGTCCAATTTCGGCGATTTTTAGTCTTAAAAAACCGATTTGCGGTCCTTCCCAGAAGTTAAAAATATGACCAACCGATTTAAAATAACGTCTCCTTCCCCTCTTAAAAAGCTGATACGCATACTCTGGCACACCCGGTATCGAGATTTTCACGATTTCGGCCAGTTTCGGCGATTTTCGATATTTTTTTTTTTTTTTTTTTTTTTTTTTTTCTCCTATTACTCCGCGTGGTAGCATAGGGCTTCGATAGTGAACCTCCATTCCTCTCTGTTGAGTACTACTTCCTTAATATCGTCCCAGGTATAATTGTTGACTGTTAATTCTTGATCGATTGTGCGTCTCCATGTGTTGTATGGTCTGCCGGGTCTCCTTTGTCCTTGTGGATTCCACTCTAGAGCTCTTCTTGCTATATCACTTTCTGATTTCCTTAGTGTATGACCTATCCATTTCCATTTTTTCCTATTTATCTGTCTGTTGATAGGTTCTTCTCCAGTTATCATCCATAAATCTTCGTTGCTAATTCTTGCCGGCCAGAATATTCTGCATATAATTCTCAAGCACTTGTTGATGAATACTTGTAGCTTCTGTTTGATTCTGACCGAAGTGAGCCATGTTTCACTGCCATATATTAATGTTGACTTTACACATACTCTGAATATTGTTAGCTTTATTGTTCTCGATATTTGGTTGCTCCGCCATATCTTCATTAGGCTCCCAAATGTTCTTCTTGCCTTATTTATACGGCTGTTGACATCTTCTGTTGCACCTCCTCTTGATGTTATAATGCACCCCAGGTAGTTGAATTCTTCTACGTATTCTATCTGTTGTCCACTCACTGTTATTGGCTCACTGTAACTATTGTTTGTCCTCATTGCTTTGGTTTTCTCGATATTTAATTCCAGTCCCGATTTCTTTGCTTCTTCCTGTAATCTGTTGACTTTGTTCTGTAGGTCCCTTTGATTTTTTGATATGAGGCATACATCATCTGCGTAATCTAAGTCTTCTAAGTTTCCGAAGAGATCCCATTCTATTCCGTTTATTCCAGTGCAAACTTCTCTTAGAATGTCGTCTAGTATTGTGTTGAAGAGAAGTGGAGATAGTGGACATCCTTGTCTAACTCCTATATTGGTGTAGAATGGATCACTGATCTTACCTCTGTGTTGAACTGTTGTCTCTGCATCTTCATACATCGCTTTGATGATGTTGATGATTTTTTCAGGAACTCCTTTCTTTGTAAGTGTTCTCCATATTGCGCATCTCTTGACTGTGTCGAATGCTTTCTTAAAATCTATGAATAGTAGATATAGTGGGGCATTCCATTCCACTGATTGTTCAACTATGACCCGTAAAGTATTTGCCTGGTCTACACAGCTTCGGTTTGGTCTGAAACCTGCCTGCTCTTTCCGTAGTATTGGTTCTAGTACTTCTTCTAATCTTTTCTTTATAATAATTGCTATTATCTTATGAATAGTATTTAGAACCGTGATTCCTCTCCAGTTGCTGCAATTTGCCAAGTCTCCTTTCTTAGGTATCTTGACAATCATTCCTTTCTTCCATGATGGTGGTATATTCTCTTCTATCCATGCTTTCCTGATGTGGGGTTCAATTGTTTTTGCGAATAAGTCAGGGTCCAGTTTGGCTATTTCTGCTGGAATTCCATCTTCACCTGTTGCTTTGTTGTGCTTCAGGATATTGATTGTAGCTTTGATTTCTTCTATATTTGGAGCTTGAGTAGATATTGGCAGTCCCTCAGTTGGGTAGATATTTGCATTGTCTCTGTTTCTTATGTCTGCTTCATTATTTGTACTTTCTTCGTTGCTCAGTTCTTGGAAATGTTCTCTCCATCTCTTTAATTGATCCTCTAAGTTTGTGATGAGCGCACCATTTTTATCTTTAATTGGTTTGTTTTGTTGTTCCGACTGGTTAGTTAGGTTCTTGATTATGCGATGCAATTCTCTCAGGTTATGTTGCTGTGCTGCTTTTTCTGCTTCTCCGGCTAAATTTTGTAGAAATTTCCTTTTATCTCTTCTTGCTGCTCTTTTTACTGTTTTCGCTATTTCTTCATATTCTCTTCTTGATGCCATCCTGTTGTTTATCATTTTCTTCATTTTACCTCTTCTTTTAATCAAGGCCCATGTGTTATCGGTTATCCAGATTTTTCTTTGTGGTTGTGAAATTCCAAGATTTTGTTCGCTTGTTTGGTTGTAAATTTCCAGAATCTCTTCCCAAGTGTATTCTCTATTATTTCTAATATTTTCTCGTAACGCCGTAACTATGTCAGCTCTTACTTGCGGATTTTTTAAGTTGTTTATATTTATTTTCTTCTTTCTATATCTTCTGCCTCTTCCTTGTTGGCTTAGTTTCATTCTGAAGTCCCCAGTTAGTAATTCATGATCGCTGTGTATATCTGCTCCCCTTCTATTTCTCACATCTAACATTGATTGTTTCCACTTCTTGCTGATGCATATGTGATCTATCTGATTTCTTGAGATCCCGTTTGGTGTTGTCCATGTGTATTTGTGGATATCTTTGTGTGGAAATAGACTCCCTCCGATTGCTAGGTCGAAAGTCTGACACAACTCTATCAATCTTTCCCCGTTGTTGTTTCTTTCTCTTCCTAACCCGTGTTTGCCCATTATCTCCTCAAGTCCATTGTTGTTAGATCCTATTTTCGCATTCCAGTCACCCATTAATATTATGATATCTCCCCTATTTATGAGTGCTAGCGTTGTTTCTATTTGTTCGTAGAAGT
Source organism: Argyra leucocephala (assembly GCA_963942445.1). Lineage (NCBI taxonomy): Eukaryota > Metazoa > Arthropoda > Insecta > Diptera > Dolichopodidae > Argyra > Argyra leucocephala. The sequence continues at coordinate 187,322,769 of OZ012677.1, forward strand.
CATCCTTAATATGGTCTTCAGCGACATCTGTTGGTGCATAGCATTGAATTATTGTTACATGTCTTGTCATATTTCGAAATCGCCCTATAACAATTCTATCCGAGACTGCCTTCCACGAAACCAATGTTTGTCTCAATTTCTTTGATATTAGTATTCCGACTCCACTTTCACCCCCTGTTTCCCTTCCACTGTAAATTACCATGTTTCCATTCTCCGTGTTGATTTCTCCGGTGTTGTTCCATCGCATTTCACTTATACCTAGGATGTCTATGTTGTAAATAGCCATTTGAGCTTCCAATTGCGAGAGTCTTGAAGCTTCTCTAAGTGTTCTTACATTCCATTGTGCAATTCGGGTCCTTTTTTGAGTGCCAAAGGTCGTTATCAAGTAGTCATTCGTGTATCCGAGGCTTCTTCTTCTATTATTTCGAATCCATTGATTTACCGATTATGCGGGTGATTGGCCTACAGTAACCGGTCCTAGGAGATGGAGTAACCATCTACCGCTGCCTAGAAACAACGTGGCGCTACCTTATTACCGGTTCGATCTCAATTAATGATTTTCATTCGATTAATCTCGAAATTTTAATTAACAAATTTAATGATGGATTTTTTTTATAAATCGCCACCAACCAGGTTCGAACCGGGGTAGTTAACAAAATTTTTTTTAAATTTTAAAATAACGGCTTCTTTCCCCTCTTAAAAAGCTGTTAAATATGTTAAAACTAACGCTTGTTTAACCCTACAGATATGCAGTTTTAGGCTAACTCAATGTTCAATGGAATAACCTGACCGAAAATAATTAGACCAAGTAGTTTTAAATGCGCTACATTGAATGATTCTGAAATGAGTGAGTTGAGAATGTAATTTTATGGATTTATTATCCTGTAACTCGTAAAAATGTCACAAAATCATTAGTACAGAATTGTTTCAATCCAAGAAAGAAAAAACAAAAAACGGGATAAAAAGGGATAAATTCATTTTATCCAAATTTTCCCTTTGCCATTGATTTTCTCATTACAAATCTTAAATATTTCTTATTTTTTATTTTTCTTTTATATCAATTCTAAAAATCAATACAAATTACTTATCGGTTGTTTATTCAAATTTTAATGTTAAAAAAATTGGCAGATGCTGTCATTGACGATCATTTGACGATCCACACCTGACTACCTCAATTTGTAACAATAAAAATTACTGTTTTTGAATTGTTATTATTATTATTTTTTTTTATTTTTCAAATTTCTTTTGATAATAATCCAACTTTTCTAATTGTATTTACATCGTCACCTTTTTATCCTTTAATACAATTCAAATTTTAAATGACACAAAATCTAATGAAACAAGAATTTGTTGCTAGGTATAGAAGGTAGAAAAAAATAAATAAACAAGATGATGAAAGATATGAAATTTTTATGTTTTTATTTTTTTTTTTCAACTTTTGAATTTGAAAAAGTAAAGCTTACCTTAGCTAATCAATCAACAAAAAAAAAAGTGTAAAATATTAATAATTGACGAGATGACAGCTAGATGTCAGAATCAAATCATTTTTTAATATAACAAAAAAAAAATATTAACCCTTATTGAAACCAAAAGAAACAAAAATAACAACAAATATTTTTTTTTGTTCTAAAAATATACCTGAAATATTAAGTCAACTAAATTGAATCCTTTAAACAAATAAAAAAACAAACAAACAAACAAACAACAAATAACAAAGAAAATAAATAATATTATTTATCAAACAATAATATTGAAATGAGTGAATTGAGATATTTGACCTTCAAGTTATTGAGTTGAAATAATATTTAATATATTATAAATAATATATAAAATAATTTCAATGTGGTGAGTGTAAAATGAAAATTGAAATCCCAAAGCACATGGAAACATATTTGACAGTGAAATTGTAAGATTTCATAATGTTGGAATCACTTAGTTAGTTGTCGATTACTAACTTATATTTAGTGAATATCTATTATTATTATTTTATCCTTGTCCAAATATTACACCAGTGAAGTGTAGATATACATATCTCTATATAATCTATCTTTCAAAATTTTTTTTTTTTTTTTTTTTTTTAATAACTTTTTTTTTTATTTTATTTCGTTTTATATGTATTACAATTAGCAAAAAAGTTTTACAAAACTAATATTGATTCTTAACTACTTAACTAAATATCTTAAAACTATATTTTATTTATTTAGTTTTGGTCGGATGAAATTAATATTACTACTCTGTTATGATATTTTGAGTTGAACATTCATTTTATTTTTTATTCGCAAAATTTTGGAAAAATATAACAAAACCAAAATGTATTTATTGTTATTTTTTTAAAAAAAACTTATACTATTTAAAATCTAATTTACACCTACTCTAATCCTAAATTAATTAACTCTAATCTAAGCTTAACTAACTTAATCTAAATCTAAACCTAATCTAACTTAATCTAGAGTTACTAACCGTATCTGGTTTTAATTACATTACGAATTATTTAGCTACATTACGAATTATTTAGCCACCAATAATTATTTCTTAATCGTTTATCCTTTTCAGGAATAAACATATCATACTTTAGCAAAGTAGCCTCAATACTATTAGGGTTATATTCTATACACTTGCATGTAGCCCTTCTATTATAGTGATATAATAGAGGGACATGACCGTGATTTTGAATAAACCCTTTGGAATCTAGGTAGATAAAATGTTCTGGAGCAATAAACCCCGATTTTAAACTGTTTTTAATATACTCTTCATTATGGTAATATATTTTGGATATTAAACCATTTTCATTTGTGTTTAGAGATCTTTCAAAATGATTGCGAATAATTTTTATTAAAAAATTATCGAATCTTATTATATTTGCTTTGCGGTACAAGCATTTATTGGAATAAAAATGCTTGTAATCCGTTTCTGCTTTCCTATGTAGGTTTACGCAGGCTCTTATACATTTACGTTCAAATTTCCTAATTTTCTCCATTTGGCTTGCGCTAATGTTGAACCAAATAGGTCCCGCATATGAAATTGTTGGTCTAATTAAGCACTGGTAGGCTAAAATTTTTACTCTTTCATTAAGCGTTTTGTTGTAAAACAATTTATGACATGCCATGAAAGCTTTTGTTCCTTTTTCTAATGTTTTTTGGACATGGGAGGTAAAATTAAGATTTTGGTGCAAATATACACCCAAATATTTAACTACCTTACTTTTATTAATTTTTATATGAGATGAAGATTTAATTTCGAATTCCTTCCAATGCGTTTTTATGTTATTGTTAACTTTATCTACAGTATCACGGAATAGTATCGTTTCGCATTTATCTATGTTCATTTTTAGTAACCAGACCTTACAGAAATCTGCAGTAAGGTTAAATTGTTTTTGAACATTCTTTTGTACCTCTTTTATGTTGTTTGCGGCTGAATATACTATAAGATCGTCAGCAAAAGCAATTGCATAGTTATCGCCCTTGATGCTATTTAGCATATTTAAGAGATCCATTGTGTAAAGGGAAAATAGTATTGGAGAATTTACTGTTCCTTGTTGCAAACCACTATTAATTTTGAATATTTTCTCGGTATTTGATTCGTTAGAAATTAAAAATTTATTTTCTGTAATCATGTCTAATATTAACCTGATTAATATAATGGGAAATTTTAATTCTATTAATTTATAGATCAGGCCATCTACCCAAACACTATTGAAAGCTTTTTCAAGGTCGATAAGACAAGCCCCAACACAATCTTTTTTATTTATGTACCAACAAACATCCGAAGTTAGTTTGTTGATAGCATGAACTGTACTATGCTTATACCTGAAGCCAAATTGGTTTTCAGGTAGTAATTCTTTATCGTTCACAAATTGTATCACTTTATCGTTAATTATAGTTTCATACAGTTTGCTAATGTTTGGTAGCAAACTTATGGGTCTATAACTGTTGGGCTTAGTAGGATCTTTGCCCGGTTTTTTTAGCATTATTACTTTTGCCACTTTCCATGCTTTCGGAAAGTAGCAGTTATTTAATGCGTTGTTGAATAGAATAACATACTTCTCTATCATCTTTGTGCTCAGATTTTTTAGTACTATGTTTGGAATGCCATCGATACCTGCAGATGTTTTATTATTCAGTTTTTTAAATCTGGTATATAGGTCATTATAATTCGTAAAAAATAAATTTCTGCTTAGACAGTTCGCGGAAGTATTTGATAAAGTGAATCTAGTCAAGGTTTCATTATTTTGTTTTTTCTGTATGTTCATGTTCTTAAAACTTTGAACTTTATTCACCACCCTTTGGTGAAAGTTGTTGTTGCTTGGTAATAGTATTTCGTGACTGTTCTCTAAGTGTGTTCCTAGAACCTCAGTTATTTGTTTGTTATCCTTAATTATAAATTGATTCAAACTGCTTGTCTGTAGTTTGGTGATATCAATGTTGTTATTAATTAGTATGTTTACATCTTGTGTGTCTATATTTAGTTGTTTAATAACTCCAGAATACTTTTTTCTAAATAATTTATTTATTTCTGGGAACATGTTCCGACTATCTTTTTGAGAAATATTTTTTATTCTATTTTTCCAGTAATTGTTGATTTCGAAGTTGAGTTGTTGTCTTATTAATGAATTAATATTGTTCAGAAGGCTTCGAAGTGTACCTATTGCTTGTAAAGAGAAGTCCAAATGTCTTTTATATATTATATGAATATCGTTCAGTAGTTTACTTTTGTGTTTTAACAAATGTTTAAGCCTGCGTGAGTAGAATTTATTTAAATAATTTTTTTTTTTTGCTGAAGGTATAGCTTCATTCATTGTGTCTTTGATGACTTTATTTAATGTGTGCAAGTGTATGTCGATTTTGTCGATAGTGATGTTTTCGTGTTCTAGTATTTGGTCGTTGCAGGATGAATATTCCTTAACCAGATTGTTATCCAACTTTCTTTTGAATTTACTCCAATTAGTTTTATGGAATAAATATTTTTCATTGGATAGTAATTCACTGTTTGTTAACTCATTTACAATATTTAAGTTAAAGGTACCGCATATAGCATTGTGATCACTGTTGTATGCTAATGTTGTCAGTTTATTGTTTGCTGTTTCAATACGTACATCCATTAGAACTAGATCTAGGTACGAATTAGTTCTAGGGAATGTAGGGGTAACTGGCACTAATAGCCTGTTTTTATATTGTATTTTGTTGGTACTTAACCACTTATATAGAATCGAACCTCGGTTGTTATTAAGAGTATTACGCCAAGAGATATGTTTTGCATTTAAATCTCCCGCAATAATATAATAATGTTTTCTGTCGGATAGTTTTAATAATTCAAAAATTTTACCAAATTCTTCTATGAATTTAGATTGATTTCTGTTGGAAGCGTAAATTGATACTATAAATAATTTATTAGAATCTTTAAGATTAAGGGCAATACAACTTAATTCTATGCATTGGAATTTCTCGAAATCGTTAATTTTTATTACTTCGAAATTAAGAGTTTTTTTTATACAGATAGCAGTTCCTCCTCCGTTATCCTCGTTTCTATCCTTTCTTATTATATTATAATTTTCTAAAGACAAAAAATGTCTGCGATGCAGTTTAGTTTCGCCAAGGCAGAGAATATCAGGATTTGTATTCTCAACAAAATGTATAAGAGAAAACCTTTTATTGTACGAGACAAGAGAATTAACATTAATTGCAGTTAATTTTAGATTAATGTTATTTGTTGTTGAGTGTGACATTATTATTAATTATTGGTAAAGTTCAACATTTCGTACAAGTAGTTTATATCGTTAGTATTTTTGTTTATATTCTTTTCAATATTTTCAATTTTTTGTAATATTAACAACATATTTTTGTTTACATTGTCAAGTACATTAATATTATTATTAGCAATATAGTTATTATTGTTGTTGTTAGCACTATCATTTTTAAACATATTGTTATTGTTATTATTATTTGTTAATGCATTAGCATATGAAAAATTTTTATTAACATAATTATTAAACATACCATACCTATTTTCTATTTTTTCTCTCAATATTCTTTTTGCTTCTTCTTTTTGTTTTTCTTTTTTTATTTGCTCTGGGCAATTCCTATACGAGGCTGGATGACCGTGTTGCTTACAAATAATACAGTATAACATACTTTTCTCATCATTTTTTGTAATTTTACACTCTCCTGGAGTATGACTCTCACCGCATTTCACGCAACGAAACTCCATATTGCAATTAGAAGCTGAATGGGAGAATCTCTGACACCTAGTGCATTGAGTAACTTTTTGTTTAATTATATTCTCCCAATATATGATTGTATTATCTATGGCATTAATTTTTTTAATTTCCGTAATTTTGCTTTCCGTTGATGCTTGGACAATGAAGAGTGGTAGTAATTTTCCCTCTCTTTCTGATTTTTTTGTTTTTAATCTGCTTACAGATTCAAATTTAATTTTATCATTATTAAGATTTTTTAACGCCATTAGTATTTCTTCTTCTTTGTACGAAGCATCTAGGCCTTTTAGCAGTAGGCTAATTTTTTTTTCTATTTTTGGTGTGAATGTGTAAAAGTTAGTTTGTGTTTTTTTTAATATGTCTGTTATAATTTTATAGACAACAATATCATTGGAATATATTATGAAATGATTTTCAGAATTTTTTTTAATTAAAAAATTATTTGTTTTTGTTTTTATAGTTTTTTTTACCAAATCTAGATCAGTATTGAAAACATTTATAGGTGGCATTTTTTTTTTATTCATATTGTGAGCACTTATGTTATTATTGTTAGTGTTTTCATTTGAAGAATTATTAGATATATTATTATTTTGAACATTATTATTTGTAGCCTTATTTAAGGTAATAATTTCTTTATTTTTTTTATGATCAGTGTTTTTTTTTGAGAGAACTTCAATGAAATTTTGAAATTCATTTTTATCTGTATTAGATTCGTCGTCTACCTCTTTTACATTTTCTTCCATGTGGTTTTCGTTTGCTAAGTCCATTAACGGCTGGAAATAGTTTTGTGAATCACCTGATGATTTAGGTTCATCATTATTTGCTTTTTCGAGGAGATTCCTTAATTTAAGATTATCCTCTTTTAACTTGTCGAGTGCCGCTTTTAATTCACGATTCTCGCGAGTTAGTTTACAGTTTCTTGTTTTAGGCATGTTGGCATTTGCCACACTAGACCCATCAGAATCAGTTAAATTATTTTCTGAATTAACTTTTTTTCGTTTATTATTTTTTAGTAATTCGTTCAGATTTGAATTTATTGTTTTTTTTAATTCATTTGCATTGCTTACTAAATCGGATTGCATGATTGCAATCCATTTATAGAGTTTTTTATTTCAACTCACACGTGGTTAGTGCACTTTTCACACACCAACCCATTCACTTCACTAATTTATTATTATTTTTTTATTTTTTTTATTTATTTTTATTTTTAATAGAATGATTACACTACCGTCTTCTTCAAGAGATGAAAATCAACTCCTATCTTTCAAAATTCTAAATATATAAATTTGGTATAGCTCAGCTCAAATCGATTCAATTTTTAAGATTGTGTGTTTAAGTTTCTTGTAATCACTAATTTTTTGCAAAGTAGCCAATTAGTCTATTGTTCCCAATTTTTCTATCTATTATTCACTTATTATCTAGTAGAAGAAACAAATTTTACTACTACAATTGAAATTGAACCAATTCTTACAATTTAATTGAATTGCATCCTTTTAGGCGCTTTTAACTTTGAGGTGATTAAAATAGTCACGAATATTGAGAGAGAGTTTTTAATTTCTAAACACAAATAAATTGATCTAATTAGAATTTGTAAATAAAATCAAATATATCTAATCTATATATGATTCAATATTCATTACAATAGAATTTAGTCTTGATTAGGAGATTTTGACACCCTAATCATCCTGAATTATTTTTTGTATAAAATTTATACAAAAAAAATTATGTAAATAGATTGCTTAAAATCCAGATAGACTATTTTGACCATTTTTACAATTATCCTGCATTAGCATTCCCCGGGATACGTAAAAGAAGACCGTGATCATATGATCACGCTAGGCTCGCTACGAGACTGATTTTTTATATGGGATTTTTGTTATTATAATTTAATAACAAAAATAGGTTTTCATCCAGTATATTTTAGTTTAAATAAAAAATTATTATATTTATAGAGATATAGAAAACTTTGAGTTGTTAAAAAAATAAAGTATAAAAATTAAAATTAAAATAATTATTGAAGTAAGAAAATTTGAAATCAATGTTTCAAACATGCTGAGGAATAAAACAATCTATTCAAAGACCAACATTATACTTTACACATTTTGAGTTGTTATTATCGAAGTACATGTTGGAAAAGCCCAACGTCTTTTGTTATATTTTCCAACAAAATGTTTGATTCCATCATACCTAAGAGTATTCTTATGAGTGATTTTGATGAGTCCTCATTTAGTCGTGTATATAAAGTTGAGGCTTGTGCTCCTTTACCTTTTGTAACATACTTTTTACAATATAGTAAATTGCAATCTGAAGACTAAACTGAATTTGACTCAACTGATTTTGCTGTTTTCTATGTAAGTACCAATCATTTTGAACACATGCATCTACCAAGCATGTGAAAATACAGCTCCACCATTTTTTGCCTTTGAATGCTATACGATAAAGAGACATATTTTGATCGAATCGATCCACACCACAGTTATTGTATTCGTATGGATGTTAAAAAATTATCAATTTTGTTTTGCGGTGCTTTCCAATGATGTACTGATGTATTTGACTTTGGATAAACACCGAAACAGGTTGATGCAGCACAAACAACAGAATTGTCGACCCACTTTATTAAATGAGTATGGGTCTTGTATTTGCAATGATTCACAAAAACATTTTGCCTTTCTTTTTTTTTTGATTTTTGTTTTCAAAAATTGCATGAATTCGATTTTTACGAATTGTGCTTGTTGCATTATAGCCACAAGATTTTGAATAAACCAAGATAGGAAAACTTATGAATAAATTTCCGAAATAGAAAATAGAATAGAATGGCAAACTTTTCACTTCATCCGTGAAATCGTCGATCATATTATATACTAATGACGTTGCACGTTTGCCAAATCTCTCTTCATGATCGCTATTGGATCTCGGTACTCTCATCTCTCTCACATTGGATCTCTCACCCCTGTTATAGCAATTCAATTGTGGAGGTTCCATATAAACAGTTTGAGCAAAGTGAATTTGGGTTTCTTTATCTGCAGACAATTAATGGAGATATTCAAGAACTTCTTTTAATGATAAATTCAAAAGCCTCATTCTTAAGTATACATTTTTATTGGAAAATGAAAAGTCATAAAAAACGAACAACTATAAAAACCATTTGGAAAAATCAAATGGATAAATCACATAAAAAAACATACAAATCTCTAACAGTCCTAGTTATATGATCACGGTTTAAAAATCATGCAAATAATTATTTTATAAGTTTTCGATAAATTCTAAATATTGTTCTGAATAAATGTTCAGTAAAACAAATTGAAGTTCAATCTATCCAAAAATTAAGAAATAGCCATTTTAAGAATTCTTATAACTAAATCGGGAAAAATGTAATCCGGCAGCCCTGGTTATATTTACAACTGAAATAATTACAATACAAATATATAAACAGTTTCACAACCGATTTGCATTATAATTCTTTTAAATGGTAGATATTTAAAAGGAGACGTAGCGAATTCAAATATTTTTTAAAACTTTATTAGTTTTGAATGAGAAAATTGAATTTAAATTTCACCTCATGTATACATACACCTTCACATATAAAAATTTTAATTTATCAAATTGTCGCAACTCACCCATTTAAGTACATAGTTTTTATTTTTTCTTTCCAGAATTAAATTTAAATTTATATGTACATTTTTTAAATAAAATATCACAAATATGGTTGTTGTCTTAGATAAATCAATCGAAAAAAAACTATAGTACCATCAAAAATAAATTGAAATTACTAATAAAATTATAATAAATATTATTAATTAATAATGAAATTCGGTACCATTTTTTATGAAACTTCTTCGAATTTCGAGGAGCGGCGAATACTAGTATCATTTTAATTTTAAAAATAATTCTGACGAACCACAAATGTTATAGATTTTTTAACAACTTTTAGACAATATATTGTTCAAATTTAATGAATCATATAAGGTAATGTACTTGATCAGCATATTTGTATATATTGAACTCATTACATTTAATTGTTAATAATTAAGTTAAGATTTATGTAAGAAAATTGTATAAAGAGGCATAATTGTCTAGAATAAAATTCATTATTAAAATAAACATTGAACAAAGAGAAATCTTTCTTTTAGTTTAGGATTGGTTTAAATTGACAGATTTTTGCATGAAACCGCTTTAAAAAATCATTTCAATACAAGTGTATAATACGTTCAAATATTATATTATGCAGAACAGAACTGTAAGCTATTGTTAGACAAAGCTCTACGCTTTAAATATTCTTAGATGTAAAATATAGATTTACCCAAGCAATTCGCTTGAAAGCAATATTGACATAGTATACTTTACAATAAACTAACCCATCAAAAATTCAGTGAATCACAACGAAAATTATTACAATGTGACTTACTACACTAGTAATATATGTGATCAGACCAGGATGATTTGGGTTAAGTTAAATGAAGCAATTGGTATAGAAATGGGCTAAATTTAGACTATGATGACTTTATTTCACAATATATGTGTATGAATGAATAAATATATTTGAACACCTATACTTATACTAATACTTCAATGACTCTATTTCATTGGCACAGACCTGCTTCTGCTTATGATCACCATAACACAAAATTTATTTAAATTTTCCCAAAATAAAAGAACCTCTTCTGATAACTGATAAATCTTTTTCATCTTTATTCATATTCAAAATATCTCGCAAATCTTAATACTAACATTAAAAATTATCATGTAGCAATTATGGAGAGCGTTTGTTAAGTGCTTCAAATGAAATAAGCTTTTATATATATGATATTTTCAATATTTTAAAATTTAATTAAACGTTAAAAGAAAAATATTATTATATTTTTTTTGCAAAATATTATTTCATAAGAAATCCTTTGAAGAAAAGAGATCCTTATTAAATATAATTAAATTTGTTTACAGTCTGAGGTCTGAATAATATATTAAAAATAATTTTTGCAATAATTTGACTCTGAATAAAATGAAAAATATTGTTGAGTTCAAGGTAAGTGGTACATATTAAATATATATATATATATATGAGTATAATATAGATAATGAAAAATACCTACCTACATGATAAAATGTGTAGGCATACATTCCTAATATTTTTTATCAATATTTATCATAGACTATAGATGAGCACGAGTTCAAAATTTATAATATAAAATTAAAATTTTAATGAACTCTATAGGATGTTAAAATTTTTAAAGGTTAAAAAAAAAAACAAAAATAAAAAATATATAACTTGAAACATAAAATGAATGTTAAATTAAGTTAACCTATATTTTCATAGAAAAAAAAAATATATATAATTGGTTAAATAAATTGCACGTGTAGGTAGAAATTCAATGACTATATAAAATTATTAAAATAATTGAGTTCCATTAAATTTGGTTTTATTAAAGAGTTTTTTTTTTTTTCTTTTTTTAGGTATACAAAAATATTGAGAGTGATCTGGGATGATTATGATGGTGATTATGAACAAAACAAAAAAACCAAATTATATATTTCAATTTAATTTTATAAAAAATATTTCTAGCTATGTAGAAATTTAATGAAATCAATAATTTATTTTTGATATTTAGATCGTGTATTTTTTTTGTAGAAGAATTAATGGGCAAAAAATTTGTCAAGGTTTGATTATTTGAATAATTTGACTCTAAGGTCACACTAATACTATATTTAATTAGATTTTAAATAAAATAAAAAAGATAAATAATAATATTGCGAATAAAAAACAAAATCATGTAGAATAAAATATACAAAATATACATAATGAATACAAAATGATAAAAAACAAAAAAAAAAAAAATAAATACAAAAGAAAATTGGAAAATGTAAAATCCAAAGCTTAGAGTTAACAAAAACATACAATAGTAAACTTTTTTTGTTATAGTGACGATCTAAGCGATCATTCCAGGATGAAAATATTCATTTCTTCCGTTGCTATACTAGTGTTGTGTATATTAATATTATTTGCTTTGGGTATCACAATGCTAAGTTTAAAAAAAAAATAATGTATAAGAAGTACGATAAATCGTAAAGCGTTCCAACAAAAGCTCAAAAAGTTCTTAAAATCTCTTTAAACCTTGTGATTTTAGATAATGCAGAAATAAACAGAAAAAATGTATTTGTTAAAACAGGATTCCATGGAATGGGCTCCATGTGTTTGACAGAACAAAATTGCATTTGCTTGTAAATTTTTACTACTTATATTTTCTTTTTGCAAAAAAATTCAATCAAATAACAAAAATCTAGAGTCCGAATTTGTTCCGAAATATTTCCAAAATGGTTTAAAAAATTAAACTGTAAACTGTACAATGCAATAAAAAGCTCTATTTCAGCTTAAAATAATTATTTTATTGTTCACTCAAATAATAATTTCTATTATTAAATAATAGTTGCGTTTTTTTAGCTGATCAAACTACTCAGAAGCGCTTCTGAGCAGTTATAAAATAAAAATAAAATCAAAAAAGTTAAATTTTGAGCAAAACATAACCTCAGAATTTATATTGGAAATTATATTCGTTTAATTTTTTATGTGTAAAATTCGTTTTGTTTAGAAAATTAAAATTTAATTAAAAGTAATAAAAATAAACTGGGCGGTAATTAAAGAAAATTTAATTCTTCTGTTTAACGAAAAAAATATTATATAATATAATTATGGAAGGGTACGATGTAAGTAAATTATGAAATTAATAAATATGAGTTAACTTGTTTCTGAGATATTTATACAGAATTTATCAGATGAAAGCAGCTTTGATGAATGTTTACTACTAAATTCTTCTTCATTTTCCTCATCATCTTCGTCTGGTTCATCAATCAAAGAATAATGTAACAAAATACCAAAAATTTAAAATTAAAATTATATAGAAGTTATTGGGAAGTAATCAAATAATCAGTTTAAATAACATTTTCGTTTGGCAAGAGATGTAGTTAATAACCTGTTATGTATAAAAGTATACTTATTTAAGATATTTATTATAATTAGAAAAATATTTTAAAATTTTATTAGCAACAAAAATTATCAACATAATCTTCAAAACTGAATGGCCATCTTAGGCTGTGTTCACATTGTAGTGCAATTGCGTTCTACAAGCTTGGATGTAAAGCTTAAAATGTGATTGAAAAGCTCTCCAGCGTTTACATTATGCCTCAATTGCGAGTGCATCTTTATATGTGTGCGTAAATGTTTATATTCGAAATTAATATAAAAACTGAACAAAGCAAATAAACAAACTGAAACATATTCTAACAATATAAATGAAAACTTATGATAATATATTGATATTATAAAACTTTAAATTTAATTTCAATTGAAAAAGAATTATTTTTATTCATTTATAAAATTACTAACAAAAAAATGGCTTGACTTCATATTTGAAATTGATTCTTTAAACATTGTTATTTTAAAATTTAGATCTCTTTTATTTTTTTTATTTTATTTATTTATACTATTTAGCTAATGACAGCTTACAATTTAGTATTATATATTTCATATAATAATTAAAATTCAATAAAATTTACTTAGTATATATTCAAAAATAATAAAATACAAAAATAGTAATATTTGTTTTAATATAAATTAAAAAAGTCAGGTTAAAAAAATATTCAATTAATTTCATATAATTTTCGTCTTAAGGACAAGTATCTTTAGATATTGAAAAATTTATATTAATTTATATTCTTATATTTTTATTATAATAGTATAAATGCATTTATTTAATTATTTATTTATTTATTCAAACATTATGATGGCTAAAGAGACTTCTCTCGATTAGTCTCTAAATCTACAAAAAATAAAATCCATAATGGCTTTTGCCATAAAAAAAATTTTACGGATTTCGGTTTGTGGATTTACTCACTAACCATGAAACAATAGGTGGCAGAATAATTGTTCGTAAAGGCTTAGTGAGCAAATCCACAAACCGAAATTCGCAAAAACAATATCAAAAGCCATAAAATCCATAATTCTGGAAAAAGGAGATATCCAACGCTGCATTATATAAATATTCTGTAAAAGGGTTAGACTTTTGATTTTGAATCCTAAAATCTCTTCTAACTCAGAATTTCGTATAAAGTGGCGTACATAATAAAGTTGAATGCGTAAAAGCAATAACAAGGATCAGGTTTTGTGGATTAGATTTTTGTGGATTTTGTTTTGCGGCAAAATCCGTTTTAGATTTTGTTTTTTTTTTGTGAATTTAGGGCCTAACCCGTTCGTAAATTTACCAATAAATCTAAGAGTGGAATTTTAAAATTTCAAAAAATTTGTATCAAGGATTTTGGAATTGTATATGGATTTGAAAATGAAACTGTATGATATTGTGAATCTGTGGTGGTTCATCTTTGGTGGTTTATTATTAAAATAAATAATACAGTGATTAACAGTTGAGCGAAATTTAACAATTTTACGATAATAGGAAAATTATGGATAGGATAAACGATGATAAGCAAACCATGGTGTGAGCCGGTGTATCTCGATTTTTATCGTTTTTTATTTAAAAATTCAAAATCTTTATTTTATTGAATTTATCTACAAAATTATTAAATACAGATTTATATATACATTCAATATTATATAATCAATACTTATTTTAATTCTTTAAAAAACAAAAACAAAAACATTTTCTTTATTATTCTTTACTATTACCAACATAAATTAATTTTATTTATTTTTTTACGATAATTTTAATTTCGATTTCCCTACTAAAGAGGAAAAATCTTTGAGAAAATCCTTAATAATATGAATATTAAAATAAATTAGAAACATTTATTTAATTTTGTTATTTATTTTTTATATATATATATACAAAATATGTATATGAATATAATACTCATATGTGAATTTTTAATTTCCAAAAATATAAGAACAATTTTGTTTTTGTTGTTCTTTTCTATAAAAAAAAAAAAAAAATTAATTATTTATTCTGGGCACATCTGGTGTTTTGGGAATGATCAAAAACAAAAATAACAAAATAAAAAAAAAAATAAAATGAAAGAAAAAAATAAAAAAATTTCTAAAAATGAAAACGTGTAAACGTTTTAATTTAGTCAAAGAACTTTTTAAAAACTCATATACACACACAATGAAAATTAATGGAAAAGTTTAGATACTGAAAATGTATAAGTTTGAATTTTTTATTATCTTTGTTAAATAACTAGGGATGGAGTGTAAGGTGATTATGTTCTGTTTACAAGGGAGTGTTGTTAAAGTTAAAAAAAAAAATATTAAGAAGAAGAAGAAAAAAAAATTCGTAGTACGTTATTATGTCACGTTATATCTGTCTGTTTGTTGGGTAGATAAATTAATATATGAAAACTGTATAGATTGAAAAAAAAACTTCTACTTATTATAATTGGCTAGTATATTTGAGTTGTGTACATAGATTAAATATATTATTTTTATATATTACTATATAATGTTCGTATAAATTAGCAATAAATGCATGTTTCAATTTTTTCATCTCATTTCGTGTTGCATATATCCCTCTTTGATAGAAGGATATGCATTTAGTCCTTTTCTTTATTTATTTACCAGTAAAACATTTTTATTTTACTTACTTTACTTATATATACTATAACCATAAACAAATTTTAGCTTCAAGCAATATCTAAGTACCTGAACCTTCAGCTAGTAGCAATAAATTGTGTAACCTGTAATCACTTGATCATGTCAGCACAAATTTTTACAACTTATTGATATATTTGTCATGATTCAAATTGTCTCCATACCCCAATTGGGGTTATTGAGAAATTGCTGAAGGGATTTATTTGACTAGTATTTACACATTTATTTTATTCATGAAGTTATGACATTCTATTAAGAGTATTGGCTTGGGTTACTTAAACATCATTGCAGTGATGAAAAAAAAAATCAAGGTCTTCGGTCTCGATACCTGGGCCGCCGAATCTCTTGTTTGCATCATACTTATTATCATGCCATTGTACTAAAGATAAGTTAAAAAAAAAAACAAAAAAAAAATTTTTCAAGGTCTTTGTGACACAGAACCTGGTCCATTTTCAGTCACATCCTAGATAATTGTAGTTCTGATAGCCTTTGATTGATAAAACTTGCTAGATGAAATTTTTATTATGACTATTTATCATATCCAGTCAAATTAACTGCAGGCAAATGAAATACAGGTACATGACCCGCTCCCATTGAATGTTAATGAAGCATGAATATCCCGAACATGAATATAGTCTTGCATATCAAATTTTGAGTAAGACTGGACTTGTAATAGTAATACATTTTTTTTCAACTATTTTCCTCAGTATCCTTTCTTGCCTCCTTAGTCAATAATATACAATTCATTACAGATTTTTCTAATCTACGTTTTGCCTATTAGAATTTACAAAAAAAATAAGATTTGAAATTTGATAAGAAGGACAATTTAAAACCTGGTAGTAACTTTTTATATGTCAAAAATTTGATTTTGCTCTAGTTACTATTTTTACCACTTTCTCTTCTACTTTTCGTGATAGTATTAAGCGAGTGGAATTCAAACCTTGATATTTTATATCTAGACCATTTTACCATTCATATATCTCATAATGGCATCTACACTTGGTAGCTATTTTAAAATATTTGATATATATATTTTTTCTTATGCTAAGAAGGGATATTGAATGAATTGGCATAGCATCAAATCTTCTCAAACTGGGCTCCGTTCATTGGATTTCTATTTGCCGGCATAGGTTCTATATATTTCGCCCATAGATCTTTTTAATTTTTTTTTATACTTCAATAGCTGCGTTTATTTATATTATATTTGTTACTGTTAGTGATGATTGTTTTTTATTCTTCATTTTATTCTTAACATATTGTACCTGCTATGCAGCTTTACATTTTGAGTCTGATCTTTTGAGCACATTTTAAAAGTAGTAATAATTTATTTAAATATAACATAAAAAAAAAAATTAAAAAAATTAGACACTCACTTTGACAATTCAATGAACCCTTTTCGATTACCTAAGTGAGTCTATGCTTGTCACCCTTACATGGTTAGAACAGTTTGAGTGTTTAATTGTAATTCTCAGAGCTTAAAACAGCGAGGATAAACATTTTGTAGAAGTTTACTGTTATTATTCTATTACACTCTTCTTGATTTTAAAATTTTTACAGTTAAGAAAAAAGCTATATTCGTTTCATTATAATTCTAGTGTATAATGTTGGTAGCGTTGTGCTGCTACCTAGTTGATAAATTACGTCACAAGATCTAGTAATATGAAAGAGGCTAATTGAAATAGAAAAATGAAAAATATCGGACAGTAGGGCAATTTACATTAGAATTTTCAATTATTAAAAACTGTGATTAAAAGAACTTGTTAAATAATCTAACTACTTAAATACATAATATTTACTTTATAATTAGTATAAATATATATATATAAATTTCCCTTTCCATCTTAATATCTAAAGTTTTCAGACCTGTAATTGTATTTTTACTTATTTTTTTATTTGTTTATTTATTTTTTATTTACTTTATTTGTTTTTTTTTTTTCTGTTAATTCTTAATAGTTTTTATACCGCAATATCGTTTTATCTAATTTGCTTATTTTCTAAGTATATTTAAGTATGTACATATATATATATATATATGTATATATAGAAAAAAATAAAAATAAAATGAAAGTTAGTTTATTTTGTTGAAAAAAGATTAATGTTAAATGCTTTTTTAACTTGATTCCCAAGTTTATTACAATATGTATGAAAATTTATTTATACCTTATATATTTGTTATTTATTTATATATGAATATTATATAGCTATATACTCTTATGTAAATCTATTTATAAAAAATATAAATAAATACATATATGGTTGTACACAATAATAATATATTAATGTGATATGTATAATAATATAAAAAATGAAGTTTGAAAAGCTTTTAAGAATTCGTGACAGGAATCTATTGATGAATATATACATAATGTAATGTATGTATGAATATAGTATAAATGTAATGTACGTGTATTTGTAATGTTATTTTTTTTTTGTATGCAGTGCTATTTGAAATATTATAATCATAACGAATGATTTTTTTTATTGTTTCACTTATGGAAATTAATTACATCTTGGTCAAAAAGTTGAATTCTCGTATTTATTTATCTTAGTTTTTGGTTTGAAGTTTAATCATTGAAATAAAATCAGTGGTTGTTTTTAAACGATTTTGGAGCAGATTTTATAGGATACTGTTAGATTCACACATTCTGTTTTCTTATTTTTTTATTCTTTTGTCAGTAACTTAATTATAGGTTTTTTGTTTCAAATTTTGTTTATTTATTTTTTTTTATTTATACATGGTTTTAATTCTAAACAAAACAATATGCATTTTTTTTTTGATATCCAGCTTAAAATGTACATGGCTGTAAAATGACAGCTCTCCCATTTAATTTAATGATATCTTACTTCACATTGTGACTTAGATTATGTAAAGAACTATATAATGAATTAAGTATTGGTAAAAAATAATGCAGAAACAAACCAACTTTAATATAATTGTTATGTAATATAAAACTTAAACTTAGTTATAGGTTATAGGTAGGTGGAAAGTTCATTGAAGTGATCATTTCAGTTTCTTCTGGAAAATCAATTATGTACTAAAAACTTTTTATGCCCCGCTTCTATTGACTTATTTGAATTATGTTGTTGTTGGGTGTTTTAGAGGATCATTAGTTCAAAAAAATTATTAGTAGAGCCTGTATCACGCAATTATTCCTATATTGATGTAAGTGCCTCAACTAAATCTAGAATGTGATTTTAAATAATGCTGGGCAGCTGCAAAATATATGTATATGCAACAGGTTCATGTCATGGCTAAATTATAACAATTTTTTCATATAGCAATAATTATTAATACATAAAATTTAACTTGCATTGTGTTTGCGAATATTTATTATTTGTCAATTTCGTCCTATTATCTGGTAAAGGTTATTAACTGTAGAAAAGCATTATAGAAACAATCAGCTGGCCTTTTTTAAATAGTATAATTTATTTTAATTATAGACCACTTTATTCAAATTGTCTTGAGAAATTTTTATTTATGTAATTTTTTATTATAAACATTTTAGCTACCATTCTTTCTTGCTGTTATTGCTATTGGTCTAATATTAGCTTGCTATATGGAATCTGAACATTTTCAATCAAAATATTCAAAAAACAAAATAATATCAGACACAAACCTTGCTTCCACTCCACTCACATTTTAACAAAGCCTGATGGATAATAAAATAGAATTTTTTAAGCTATTTGAGCTAAAGCAGTCTTATATCAATGGACAAAAATTTGTAATAACCATTAAATAAGTAGTTGTTATAAGATTTTTATATGTTTTTTTATTTTTCTACCTTTTAGTCACAAACTGAGAGAGACTTTTTAATTTAAAAGTGAAATTAACGATTATACAGGGTGGACTCATGTCACCTGAAAATCCCATAAGCGGTAGTTTTTCTTGGACAATTTTATGAAAAAAAAATTGTTCTGGATGACTACTTATTTACCCTGAATCATTTTTTATTAAAGAAATTTTGATTAGAGAAATAATGACTGACAAATATTTACGATAAGTCCAAAAATATGCAAGCTTTAGTAATATATTATTTAGTACTATTTTTAGAACTGATTCAGCTAACTAACACTACTAATTGGCTGGGCAAATAACATGTTTGATAGCTGCTCAAACTTAAAATGTTGATATAAAAAATTTGAATTTTTGGAAAAAACGTTGATTAGCTGCTCAAGCTAAAAATGTTATTATAGAAACAGCTGACATTTTTGTGAAAAACGTTGATTATCCTTAACTTCCATATTGTAAAAAAAAACATTTCTTAAACCGCCTTTAAACTGTTTTCAAATTTAATTTTTTAAGCTAAGTCTACATAGTAAAAAATTTGTTGTAATATTTTTACATTATCGAACACAATTTAAAACTTTTGACGCTTATTTTGTTGTCATTTTCTGTTATTACCAAAGTTCAGCAGAAAAAGTCCAGAATTTATCGAAAAACCTTGCCACATGCTATTACCTGTTGTCGACAAAAACAGGATTAAATTAAACGAGTAGCGGGGGTTTGGGGGCAGCTGCCCGACTATAAAAACAAGAGGTCCCGGCGTCCTGTAATTTTTTGTTCAAGTTCATTGGTCCTGACTTCTGAAGATCCGAAAACTTTTTAAAAATTATTAATAACATTTTTTCAGACAAGTTTTAACACGTGATATAGAGTTTCGGCCCCAATTCCTGGGACCCCGGACCTATTATCTTCATTACATTTAAAGGCCATTGTACTGATGTAAAAATTCAAAGTCTTTGGTCCTGACACTTCAGATGCCGGACCTATTGTTTGCAGCGTGCCTAAGAACCATTGTACTAACAAACAAAAGAAACAAAAAAAATTTTTTTGCGAAGGTCATATCCAAAAGTTTATAAAAAGCATCAAAATTTTTTTCGGTGCGTGCTCTGCTTTTTTTTTGCGCATTTGAAACTTATATTAAACAATATGGAATAGACTAGATTGTAAGATTTTTTTTGTGTACAATATGAAATATGATGCATTTTAGAAAAAATTATTTTTTTTAAAATATGGAAAACACGATATTTTAAAAAAATTGGCCTAATGTTTTGGTTTTTTTTTTAAATATTTTGATGCACTATACACATAACTGTTTATGTTAGACTTTGGCATTTCCCAGGTGATGTTATATCTGACATTTTGGTACCAGAAAAAACTAAAGCTGTAACAATTTTATTTTTTATTCAAAATTACTGAAGTTATTTAACAGCTGATAAAATTGTAACGGAAATACAATGCAAAATTGAAAAAAAAAAAAAAAATGTAGTAAGGGTGTGTACATTCTAATAGTGACTATACTAATGGTGACATAATATATGAATAAGAATTTGAATTAGAATTGACTAACTTTAAAATTTTCCTGGTTTGTGTCTTAGATGATTTATATAAATCGAAGACAAAATGATTTATAATATATTAAATTTTTGTTAATTATAATATTGATAATTTAAAATATGGTATTTTGTTATTGCCAATTTAAATTGTCAAACAATTGTCCATTTGTCGTGTGGGAAATTAGAATTAGTATTTTTTTAGGCATACAGCCTAAGTATTTGTTTACTAAAAATAGGATTATAATTATTAAATTAAAATGAATAGTATTAAATAATATATTGTAAAGTTATAATTAAATAAAATTATAAATAAATAAATAATACGAATACAAACTAAAGAAAAGTAAGTAAAATTTAAAAAAAATTATTGTTGTAATCATTTCGAACATCACTGTTGTTGTACCCGCATATTCCTCCTTATTGGGTGTTAAAAAATAAAAAGTAATTTCTCTTTTTTTTTTTATTTTTTTTTTCAAATTTTTCTTTTGTCTTTACAAAATTTTAAAATCTTTTCATTATTATTATTATTATTTGTAATGAATGATATTGATGAATGCTATAAAGTATTCATGAAAAATTCGTTACTTTGATTTGTTTGATGTTTAAAATTTTGTGAAATCAATTGAAAAAGTTTTTGAATTTTTTTTTAGTTATTTTATTTTATTGAGTTTTCACAAAGAATAATTTGATATGATAGGGTATAGGAGTCATGTTATGTTTTATTGTAGATGTTTTAAAAAACTTGAAAGCACACTTTTGACTCATTCCTTTCAATTGACATTACATAAATCGATAACAGAAGTACAGTTATTATATAATATGTACGTAAACAATTAATATATAATAATCATAATAATAATTTTCAAAATATTTTAAATATTTATAAATTATTACATGAACTCAATAAATTTTTGTGTATTATGTATGAACATTTATAAGTCTTGGAGATTTCAGATGTCATTGGGCGGGTATTTTTTTGGAGGATATTTTCATATTTTAATTTGTAAAACGTAAAAATTTGTATATAATTTATATATTATATTTAAATTAAATATAATTTAAATAAATTAATATAATTTAATTTGTTAATATAATTAATATGAGTCAAAATAATTGTGAAAAATGTACTGAGGTACTAAAAATTTTGACCAAGTTTTGTGTATATTTAACGGCTGGTTACAAGAAAATTCTATCTACAACCACCATTAATTGGTTACAAGAAAATTCTATCTAGAACAAAAATTATTACAGGAGTGATTTCATTCATAATACCAGTTCAAGTATTTCATTAGTATGTATTTAGAGTGTTAGAATATCTATAAAATTCCTAATTTTGATTTTTGAATTTCATTGTTACATAATTTTGATTAACTTTATAACTTATTACAAAATGTTATTAATGCATCTGTGAGTTATAAAAATCAATCAAAATTTAAACGTAAAATCTATTATAACTAGATAAAAAATAAATAAAATATTAAAATTATTTCTAAGGATAAGTAAATATATAATAAATTTATATAACTCTATATCTATGTATCATTGTAAATAAATATATCGGATTTGTCCTTTTTATTTATTAAAGTGTAAAATTCGGAAATTTTTTTATTATTTTTTATATACTTGTGATTCTGTTTATGTAAGAGATTCAGAACGAGTGCAAAAATTGCTATCTTTATAGTAAAATAATTTATATTTTTCAATGATATTTTTGTCTGATACTCGTTTTAAGTTGATACTGAACAGTTTTGTTGTGTTCAGTAGAATCTATAACTACAATGACTAGCAGCGACTGAACGTTTTGCAGCAAATTTTAAAATGATATTTGTTGTATATGACATTACATTTATTTTTCAATATAAATATAATTTAATAATTATTATTAAAAATTTGAATAAAAAATGTTTTTAAAATTAATTTTATATTAAAATTGTATGAAAACTTATTTAAATCACTAAAATATTTATCTACGTCTATTTATTATAATTATTCATTTTGTTATTATAAAATTTTGTTGAAATTTTAAATGTTTTTAATTTTTCACCACTCCCAACAAATTCAATAAAGGAAACAAATAATTTTTAGATCAAAATATCAGCACATAAACGTCATTAAGAAATCGCTTTTTAATTTGTCATAGATTTTTTGCTCTAAAATTTTTGTAGCGCTTTACTTTTGGGCTACAAAGTTTAGTAGAAAATATGCTGGAGCGTCGAGCGCAGCCATTTATCACCATTATGATCCACTGACGTATTATATTTTTTTAAATTCATTTATTGGTATATAATACTATTTTAAAGTTTGAAATCTTCAACTAGTAACAGATTGTAAATAATTGAAGACCTTTATCAAACAAATTATTTTTGGTATTTATCCTACAATATAACGGAAATCTGAACAAATTTGACGACTTCGGGTGTAATCGGTACTTGTTTCATCAACATATCGTAATAAGTTTAAATTTTCCAAATAGTGTGGTATCATATTGGTGTTCATTTAAAAAAATAAATATCATAATATTAAAATTAAATTTTTGGTGTACTGAAATATATTTTAATTGTTTTAACATGTGGTTCTGGTTAGTTTTTCTATTATATTTTAAAATGATTCGCATAGTATTGTTCTGCGAAATATATATAGTCTATTTTTATCTCATTCACTACATAAAAACAACAATAACAGTAGTCTAAATGTCGTAAAATTATCTCAATAAAATAGTGTCGTACATCGTTATTATTGCACACTTCTGATGTGTAGTTTGATTTCGAATTCTTCCTAAGTAACCGATTTTTTTTTGAAATTTAATCAGCATGTTTATTTAATTTTACTTTTTAATCTATCTGTACTCTTAAATATTTCATAATGTTTATTCTTTCAATGTTTCAAGTAGTATCAGTATGTTTATTTAATACCAAGAATCTAGTTTGTTCAAATTTAGCTTCACGTTATTCATGCATAGCAAATCATATAATCTTACTTTATTATCTTAATTTATTTTCTTGCAATAATTTTTGTTTGCAGGAAATGACACATTAAATTTAAATTTTTTTTTAGATAAAATTTATTAATGAGAGTTGGGGCTATTAATATTAGCCCAAAAGAACACATAGAAAATAAATTTTTATAGTTTAAATTAAACCTAAATCCGAATCTGCCCGGATTGAAATCGACAATGTAAAGTAGAGCATCATTAGTGAAACGAAAATTTTTGCAATACATTTTTTTGCAAAATTTCACAATAGTATTGCACCTAGTGGAACCCATTGTTTATATAAATACTATTAGAAAATTTACTATCCGCAAATGTCTTTTGTTACATTTGTAGTCTAAACCAATACTTGAATTTAATATTTTGTATATATTTTATATAAATAATTATCTACATTTATCTTAATGTAATGCTTATAGTTATTATAGTTTTGAATTTCGAAGCTCTCACATGTTATGTTAAATGTATGAACTATGCAACTTAAAAACTTTTATGATACCAGTAGAAATGTTTCAAAAAACAAAGAAGAAAAAATATTCCAAACAAAAAACACAAAATGAAAGATAATTTAATTTCCTATCCACAAAAATTTTGAAAGGCTATACGCCGAGCAGTACTTCAGAAGTTATGAACGATTTTTTCAATACATCTCCTGTCAATTTGCTTTGATTAGGTTTATTTTAAATTTTTGGTTCATTGGTAGATTATTTTTGTTTTGCAAAAAAAAAAAAAATCGCGAAAGGCTATACGCCGAACAGTAAATCAGAAGTTATGAACGATTTTTTCAATACATCTTCTGTCAATTGGCAGTGATTTATTTTATTTTAAATTTTTGGTTCATCGGCAGATTATTTTTGTTTTGCAAAAAAAAAAAAAAGATTTTAGCAGTTTTAGTTATATGTACGAATATAGGTATATTTGTTTTCTTCAAGTGTGTAGAACAGTGATGAAAAATTTTGTTATTTTGTCAATTCTATTACTTTTGTTTCTAATTTTGTTTTTTTTTTTTTAAATGTAGGCATATATAGGTATTGGTTAAATTGATTGTAATATTGTAATATAATTGTAAATTATAAATATGTACAGTATATAATATTTTAACATGAACAACGATAATGAACGAATATATTTCAGTACCCTGAGTGAAGCGCGTTAAATTTTATAAATATTTAGAGTTAAAAAAATTAAAAAAAAAATTTTTTACTGGCATAAAAAGTAGACACCACGAATTATAAATATGTACAGTATAAAATATTGTAACATGAACAACGATAATGAACGAATATATTTCAGTACCCTGAGTGAAGCGCGTTAAATATTAAAAATAAAAAGAATTAAAAAAAAATGCAAATAAAATTTTGCTGGCATAAAAAGTAGATACCACCGTCTTGAAATCAAATTAACTATTTCAGGCGATTGTGAGTATGGACATAAAAGAAATATACTTCAGTACCTGTTGTTTTCATTGTTAAAGTTGTGTCTCATTGTCAAATATTATTCGTTCAATATTCTATATTATTATACGTTAGTTAATAAATATTATAAGATTTTTAAATTAATATAAATATGACAAAAAACGACATAAATTGATAAAAGCAAATATGACAATAACGAGATTTAGATTCTGGCAATGTCATACAAACACATGACAAAAAGCAAATGACCCATATTAATAAGACCTTGATCGGTTTTTTGTTTTCAAACTTTAACGATAAACTTACGCAGTTATTGAATGTTAACACGATTAACTTGATTCTTAATTACACGATAAATTTTCAATGATGGAAAATAAGATGTCGTTAAAATGATCGAGTAAATGACCCTAAAAGCGTTCTAATGAAAAAATAAAGATATATGATAGATTAGTAAGCAAATACGCATTTTTTTTTGAAATTTGAAATAAAATAAAATGCTAGAATTTATTTTGCTTCCGTCATTTATGGCTGCTTACCAACCTAGTAAATTAATATTAACCTGAATACAGAGTGTTGAATATTGCAATAATTTTATTTTTATTAATCAAAATTATTAGTCAAAATTACTGAACTTTTTGAAATGAACAGTTGATTAAATTGTAATGGAAGTAAAATGTAAAATTTTTATGATTTCAGTATCAATTTCTCCAAGTAAGAGGTGTTAAAAATGTGTTTGTTAAATTAAATTAACTTGAATTATTTTTAGAATTTGCCAACATAATAATACAAATAATATCTAAAGCTGTGATCCACAAACAATATGAAGTGAATCGACAGAAGAAGAATTATTTTTAAATCTGATTAAAATTTAATCATTAAAATTTGTAATAATAATATTTTTAAATTTAATATGGGATCACAATTTTAGTAATATCAAAAAAAATGTATACTGTGGTGATATCATCATATTATATAGTATCCTAGAGCTATATTCATTTCTTTACTCTCTATAATAATAATTTTGATTTTAAAATTTTTGATTCTACTATAACATAATCATCATCGTCATCATCATCATCATCATAACAGAATATAGTACAAGGTTATTATCTTAGAGAAGTCATCATTTAGATTGAAGTTAAAAATTATCATCATAGATTTCTGGATTAAAATTAATCTCAGTATAATAAATGGAGTAGCTCTTATTTTTTATGAAAATTTAGGAAACAAAAAAAAAATATGTTTTCATATTGATTCCATTTTTAATCTCTGGCTAGCAACGTAAATTCTATCACAAAAAATTATGAAAAAATGAGATATTTTCTTCTTTCAATTTATTTTTTCTCATTTAATTTCCATTCTTGTTTTTATGTTTGTATATTTGTTTTTTTTTTTATTATATAACTAAAATTTACTATAAATAGGAAACATAAAAGAATTGCATGGAAATATAAATGTTAATGATTAGAATCTATGTAGATTCGAAGTAGGTAATGTAAAATAAAAAATTTTTATAATAGGTACATAGTGTGTTTTTGATGGTGAAATTTTCTCTTTTCAAGTACATTACAGTGAAATGAAAAATTTATAAAGATTGGATGGCATGTTGTAGATGATGGTGTATAAGCCAATAGATATTAATATGTACATACTATGACAACAACTATACCAATAATAATAATAACACTAAATGAAAATTTCTAATGAAAATTTGATTGAAAAGTCAATTGGTGTTTCTGAGGAATTTTGTTTTGTAGAAAATCACTACAATAATGTTTTGTAGTATGGTTAGTAATTGTCAGGGTCGGATTTTTATTCTAAATTTATAGTTTGCATGTTGTTGAAAGAAGATAAAAATTTTAATGTGTATTTGTCATCTACTTTGTGATGATTTAATGGTTTAAAAAATGAAGAATAGTTTCAGATCAAATTTTAATTGGTAGGTCAGCTAAAACAAAACTTTGATGTAGTTTTTGTTAGTTCTGTATTGACAGTTGTATGTTGCCATGGTTATTAAATAATGCCCTGGTGTTTTTTTTTTGTTTTTAAAAATTAAGGATACTTACAGATTTGATGAATAGGTTTTACATTCCCACGTAACAATTTTATTGCTATAAAGTTCTTGCGCACTCTTATAACACTATTATAAACATTATTATAGAAGCATTAGCACCGGAGCAATTGCTGTAAAATTGTAATAGGATTAGCATACATATGCATTAGTATATATTATTTTGAAATAATTTATGTTATGCGAGAGTGAAATAGGTATTATTTTTTATTTTAAAATAACAACTTTATAGATTTTATATTTTTTTCATGTGAAAGAGAGATAAATATTAATTACATATTTTTATATTTGTATGCAAATGATTTATAATATAAAAAATGTATTATTAATAAATAATATTTTGCGGCTAAGAATAATTGTATTAATATTTATAATTATTGTGACCAAAATGCAAGATTCGGCTGACATTAATAATAATAATACTTCAAAAAAATACATTACCCTTAAAAAAAAACCAATTTCTATTTTTATATATTTTTATATTTAATTTTAAATTGCATCTTTAAAATGTTAAATAATTTACGTTATCCATAACACCAAATTTGAAATTTAAATAATTATTCTTTTAAGTAAAAATGATATTTTTGCGAAAATAATGCAAAATAAAGCTTTTGTTTATCTAAACAATTATTTTTTACCACGTTTGTAGAAAATAATCGCATCATATTTATTCTAAAGTTACACTAAGCTTATTAGTAACATCATAGGAATGCAGCAATATAATAACACTACTACTACTATTCTAGCATTTCTATTCTTATAACAAGACTTTAACTTAAACCCTTAGCAATTGGAATCATATTATTCCCATAAAAACATCATTATAACCCTTTTAGTGCTTATCGGGAGTCATATAAGAGTCTTATAGCACTAATTTTTTTTTTATAACAATAAAATGGGTTATATTTAAATTTAATTTATTCATGAAAGTGAGTTATTGATCCGTATTAACCCAGAAGAACTGGTACAAGTAGTTGATTGGTTTGGTTTTAGTTAAACCTGCATAACATTTAAAAGCTTAGATATAGCGGTGTTTCAGAGCATGCCTACCAGCATTTTAAGAGGGGAAGGAGCCGTTATTTTAAAATTTAAAGTTAACAAAAGTTTGTTAACTAAATCGAGGGTGATATATCGATTGGTGGTATTTTAAACTTCCGGAAAGGACCGAAAAACGGTTTTTAAAGACCAAAAATCGCCGAAATTGGCCGAAATCGAGATTTTAAAATAGGATGGGGTACCTTTTTATGCAAATTCGGATTCTATGTCAAAAAATAAGAAACTTTGTCAAGTAAATTTTTTTTTCCCCCGGTATAAAAAATATTTTTTGCATATCTGTTTTTGTACTCTGTGTATAAAGAATACAGAAAAAATTTGCTGAGGGGTAGCTCAATTCTGTCAAGTCCTATGAAATGTTATTCTAGCATTGTTATATTATGTTTTTTAATGTTATACAAATTGAGCTTTTTAGCTCATATAATTACAAAATTTGCACCGGTTTATGGATGACTTTTTACCATTACCTACCAGAAAAGCAAATTCATTATTGGTGTTTCTGAAAATATTTTAAAATATAAAGTTTTTTTTTTTATATTGTACAACACTGTTTTAACTATTTACAAATATATTTAGTACAATATTGAAAACCAGCTGACATTTGATTATACCAGCCCTTTGATGTTAATTCAATTTGAATATTTCTTGGAGACTCCAGTACTTTTAATGGATACTACTGGTTGATGAATCCAGTGATCTAAAACCTTTTGTTTTATTTGTTATAAGTTTAGTCGGAAATAAATAGTAGCCGATACGAATAATTTTCAGCTTTACTTTTTATTCCGTCATTTACCGTTAAAATATTAAGATCCAACTAAAATTCTGAAATTATAAAAGCTCCAGAACTGAAATTGAAATTATTGAATACATTTAGATTGTTGTTGATGAGAGCTTTATACTGATTAGCTTGATAATAGTTTTGTACACGAATAATTTGAACTTGAAAGACAAATTGGGAAGAGCGTCTTTATTTGGCCAGTTAATTTGATTGAATTTTATTCTTAACTGTTTTTTTCTGTTGATAGTTCTCCAAACGTGTGCCCTAATGACTGACTGACAATGCACCAATTGTTCGTTATTGAGTTTGTACTTTGGGTTGTTGATAAAAGTAATATGGAGAGACTTAGAGTCATTAGCTTTGATTTTATATGTCTTAAATAGTTTTGTTTACCTAGTAAATTATTCTGAATTTGTTCGGTATGTTAAACGCTGGTTGGATTGCGGTGTAAATAGTAAAAATATCAGTAAAAAAAACAAATTGATTTTTCTAATATACTTAATATAAACTAGGCTAATCAATCTAAATTTATGACAAAATGCAAATTATGTAAAAAAAAAAACTAAATATATGATTATGTAAAAAACTTTAAAGAATGAGGGCTTGACAAAACAGACTTGGTTGATAAGCCCATAATAAAGAGCTTATAAATAAATAAATAAGTGAGAAAAATCGACGATGTTAAATAGATTTGAGGAACACCAGATTAAATTGGTTTTAGAGCAGATTTTTATGATTACGTTTAACAAAGCATCATTTTTCTGACTGACGACAGTATGACAAAAATTGGTGGTACTGGTGTGGCCATTAAAAGTTATAAATACAAATTTTGTTTCATTCGATTTTAATTTAAAAAAAAAAAAATATAAACTACGACTTTTTACAAATCGGTTTTTTCTTGTTTATTTTTTTCTAATAATGCAATCTATATACTACTCTATTGCAAAATAGTTGGCCCATATCTTGTTTTTAATTTCAAATGCATTTTAGTGCTTTACATTTCTCATTGTTTTTCTCATTTTTCATAAAATATCAGTAATTAACTACCCAAACAACAATTTGTATTGTGATGTGTGTTTAGAGCTGGGCAAACTTTTTTGCAATAGAGTAGTATAAACTCATTCTAGTAATCCAACTTTGTTCATCATACAGGATAAATATAAGTCGGGTAACAACTAAAAACTATTCCGTGTAAAATAACATACGTTCCATCAATCATATAAAATTAAACGGTCCTATTATTAGCCTAAACGATTTATTGTTGCTATTTTTTTTTTTTTTTTAATAAAAATTGATAAGTTTAGCTTTCAGTCAAGTTTTTATATGTATATTCAAATCAATAGCACACTATTTTTACTATTTTTATATTTGAAAAATTTTGCAAAGAGGATTTACTCAAAATTAATCACTTTTAGGATAAATTTATAGGACTAGTTTGAGTTAATGGAATGCAAATAAATTGAAAAATACTATAATTAGAATTTACATATTTACTATGCAGTGTTGCTGTTAGGATGTATAGTCAAGATTAGAAAATTATTAAAATTTATTGTAATTGAAATTTTTTAATACATTTACATTGTTGTTAGAACCAATTAAATTTTTAGATTTAAAAACAAATGAGTTTGCTTAGATAAGGTAAAAATCAAAAGAAAATCAGTTTTAATTAAAGTCTGTGATTGATGAGAGCATTATATATAGATAATATAATTTAAGTTCCCATATTTTGAATGTCCCAGTCTATTTCCATGTCTTTATGTTTAATAATTTGAAATATCATCATAATTGTTGTGTAACTCCATCACACGACAATGATGATGATATTTCAAATTATTAAAAATATGGTTTCTGTCAATTATTATTTGATTTGATTACGTGTAGAATATTAGTCTTAAAATTGCCAATACATTTCTTTATATCCAAATTTTTATTGTCTTTCCAAAAACATCAATTATATATGCTTGAGCCATGAATAATTTATTAGTTGAATTTTTGATGTCAAATATTCTAAATTGCTTCGTTTATTCTCAATCTTTTTTAATGGTATCTACTGTCAGTTGACAAACACCGCCTAAAAATTTTTAAGTAACATCACTGAACTACTTTAATATATTTTACTTACACAGCGTGAAATTTTGTGAATTAAAGAAAATTTATTTTCAAAAAATTTTAATTTCAAATTAAATCCCAAAAAAATCACTTCACTTTAAATTATTTTCAGCCATAAAGTACATACTTTTTTTTTGTATATGTATAAATTCCATAATTGAAACATTCTAACAACAAGGACTCATTCTTGAAAATCCTTAAAACAAACAAAATTAAATTTATTGGAAATATGTGGAAATATGTATATATATATAATATATATATATATATTTGTATATGTATAATATAAATATAAATTTATTTTTAAGTTCCACAAAAATTGTTATTTGGTTTCATCTTAACTGAGATAATTTCAATTGAAACTGTTAACAAAAAAAAAAAAAAAAACACAAAAAGAAAAACAAATCAGACAAATGATAACAACAAACAACAAATAAAATAAAATAAGGATAAACAAGAAAAGAGGCGATAAAAAATAATCCAAGTATTTTTATGATTCTTTTCTGGTAGTTGTAAAAATTATTGATTATTATTGTTTCTTTAATACCATAAGTTATTATTGTATTATTATATTTTTCAAGTTCGATTTCATACAAAGACCTATCAATCGAATTTTACAATAATTGTTTAATATTTATAAAAAAAAAAAAATAAATAAAAATAATAAAAAAACAACGAAAAACAAATCAATTTGATTTTTCTATCGAATAGAATTTCCAAATTAATATCTACAGTTTTTTGTGAAACATAAAAAAAAAAAAACAAATACAAAATTGCTGAGCTGAGATTTAATAGAAAAGAAGTGAATTATATGAATTTGAAGTATCTTCCCTTCAGATTCAAAATATTGTAAATTTTATGATTTTTTGGAACGAAAATTTGTATTTAGAGTTTTGTGTAACTGATTTATGAAATTAGGGCCTTTCTAACAGCAGTGTATTGCTATATGCCATTGTTTAGATTTTCATTAGTAGGTTAAACTTTCGAATGAAGCTTGGGTTTGTGACTAAGTGATTTCTAAAATTTTAATATATTATAAATTTCAATTCTAGACTTTTTTATGTCATATCTAGACTATGTCGTTGAATTTCATTTTGGACTGTAAATATTTTGCAGATATACACTCATATTCTCTTAGACCCATCGTTGACGAAAAGAAAAAATTTATCTTGTGTCGTCTCGCTGAATATTCATTTCTGTTAGACACTGTAAGCGGCGCGATAGAACATTTTATTTGTTGGCAGTACTGATCATTTTTTATTGTCAACCAAAATTATTGGTATATTAACAAAATATGGTTTATAAAAGGTTTGCAAAGTATTAGTGGGGTTTAGTCTTAAAATATTTTTTAAATAAAAAATAAATATAAATATATTTATGTTTTAAATATTTTTTAGTTTTTAAACAGTAGTAAAATAGTAATAGCAAAGATGGTTTTCTTTTTCAAAACAAAAACACAATTTTAATATTAATACAAAAAAAATAATGAAAAATTGTTTATTAATCTTTACTTAACTATTTTTAATATTCAATTTATTTATTTAATTCAGTTTTTTGATAAAAAGAATAAAAAATACTTTGGCGAGATATTCTATCGTTTACAAATTTTGACGAGATAAAAAATGGCTATAGTGTCTCGTCAAAGGTCTAACAGAAATTACTCACGAGACTGTTTTGACATTTGCTATCGCGACAATTTGCTATCGTGGTGTCTGTGGTGTCTAACAGAATACAAAACTATCTCTTCAGAGATATTTTGACGCGATCTCGGGAAATGGGTCTAACAGAATATGGGTGATAATTATCTGAATCATATAATTTGGTACAAATCAAAGAGCACGAACTTTGTTTTGAAAATGTTGGAGTATATTTAATATTTGACTTGTCAAATGATCGTTCATGACAGGTGTATTTGATGAAATGAATTCAAATACCTATGTAGTCATACTACAAATGATGTTTAAGTTTTTTTTTATAATTAAAAATAACACTGCCAATTTAGATTGTGTTATAGGCTAACGTAAATGCTACAGTTTGCACTTTTATACAAATAATTTAACAGTATAAAACAAGTTACGAAGCAGAAGTACTTTAGTATCGTTATAACATTATGAGCCGGTATTAAAAACACAATTAAACACGGTTTTTCTAGTCTTTGGGTGCTTAAGTGACGTCATATGGCATATTCTTAGTTTACGTGACATCATAGGAAAAGAAAATCCATGAACTAATAAAGCAAGGCCAAAATCTTTATAGTATGACCTAAACTAATCCCAGCATAGTTTACCGAGTGCAGGGCCCAAATGACAGCATCCAATCATATCATCAATGTCCTGCAACGCCATCTGTGGGACATAGTGCGTAATCCAATCATATGTTAAGAACTAGTGCAATGTATAATCACCAGAAAAAACATGACAGATCAAGTCAGAAGTTTGAACTTCAGAAATATCTGTGGTGTCTAATATAATAGTTGGTTTACCAAAAAGAGAAAATATATGACGAGAGAGACAATATAAAAAGAATAAGACATTGACTTGCAATGACTGTAAATGAAAATAAACCAGGTTATCGAGTAATAAAATTTCCTATATGAAGACTTGAAGATTTGTATTGAAATTAGATCGGTATTGCTAATAATTAGAATTTAGTACTACTAAAACAATAAGAAAATGGTTATTTTCAATATACTTGAATAACACAGACTAGATTTGTTGTAATATGACACTCTTGTACTTTATGGTGCCATTTGAGATCTTCCTACGCTGAGTTATTACATTTTCTTTAACAAATTATTGAGCATTCGTATAAGATGTGTCTTTTGTTAAATATATTTTGGATGCAAATTATTCAACCATGCAAAACCAAATTAACTCGTATTAAAAGCCAAATGTTTTGTATATTTAAAACAGTGTTGATTTACAAAATTGTGTAAAATTGAATGGAGTCGTTTCAGTACAGCGGACCTACACTGAAGCTTTTGTGATACTTTAAATATTCTAATGAGAAATATTACATGCAGAATGTGATACCCAATATAGTTTTTTTTCCGGCTCGTGGGAGCATAGGGCATCAACTTGCCTCGTCCATTGTTCTCTGCTGTGATTTTTATTTCCTCCCAAGTTCGTTCATATATGTCGTTAGTTCACAAGTGGTAGCCGTCCGACACCAGGTGTTGTTGGGTCTTCCTTTTCTTCTGGGGATTCTATTCTAGGGCTATTCTCGTTATATTAACTAATGGTTTTCTTAAAGTGTAATCTGTCCATCTCCATTTTCTACGCTTAATTTGATACATGATCGGTTCTTCACATGTTAGCTGCCATAAGTCCTTAATGCTAAAGGTGTCGGGCCAGAAAATTTTACAAAAAAAAAAAAAATAATTAACAGAATATATACAGAATATTATACATATTCCTCTGTGGCATTTGTTCGCAAATACTTGAAGTTGTTGACTGAATATATATGTTGTCATCCAAGTTTCGCTACTCATGCTTTCAATATATTAATCTTTGTTTTTTTAGTTATTTGACCATACATATAGGACTTAATTCACCGAACAAAGCTCTAGCCTTACGCAGTTTGTTGTTGAAATCTGTTTCTGCACTTCCGTTTGTTGTTAGAATGTGTACCAAGGTGGTAGTAGAAGCTTATGTTGGTGTTTGTATTGTTGTTATTTATTCTCATGGACTTGGTTTTATCTGCTTATGTAATTTTCTAACCCGACTCTATTTACTGCTTGCTAAAGTAGATCTGCCCAATATTATAAAATAACATTTTGATTGTCATAAATACATTTTCGAAATATAAATTCATAATTATGTACGATTGGTAACTCTAGAAAAGAACAAACAAAAAAATAATAATAATATATTCACAGTTTGAAAATTATTATTATATACTACATAAAAAAAATAGGAAAGATAACAAAAAATAAATCCAAGTTATTATGTAGTCCCTTGTTTATTTTACGAATTACATATTGACATATCTACACATTTAAATCTAAATCTAATTCATATACACCATTTACATTTGGATGTACACGTATTTAAGTGTGTAAAATAATTTTCGTTATTTGTTTTTTTTTTTTTTTTTATTTTTCGTTTTTATTTTGATATTCGCAGCTATAAAAGAAATTATCTCAATTAGTGTTTGTAACTGGCATCTATTAAGAAAAAACAATTTTTTGTTTTCATGTTTTGATATATAATATACAATACATATTATATTATGTACATTATATAATATTTATTTGGCCCTACTTTTAATAATAACAAAAAAAAAATAAAAATAAGAAAAATAAAAAAGTTAAATTGAAACAATAATATCAGAAATAATAATTTCTATATTTTGTTTTCTACTGTTAAGCTCTTGGAGACAAAAACAAAAAATTAAAAACCTATGAAAAAAAAAAATAATAATATAAAAAAAAAAATGGATAAACCCACCATGACTACCACCATAAATGAAAATGATATGACGTATCCATATCCTTTGGAATAAAATAAGAAAAAATATATTAAGAAAAAATGAAAGAATGGAATAAGAACAATAAAAACAAAAATAAATAAAAAGTCCTGTTGAGTATATATTTTTATTAACGCATAAATTCAGGATACACATTCGAACACATTCATTATGTACATATACCCATACAAAATAGATATATGTAATCTTTTTTGTTTTTTTTTTTGTTTTATTATTTTCTTATTATGTTGTTTTTTGTGTTTTTTTTTTGCCTGTGTAAATGTAACAGAAAACAAAATATCATCAAATTCTTATTGTTATTTGTTTGTTATTGTTGGGATTCTTTATCCTGATAAGAAGTATAGTTATTTTTTTTTTTTCATTTTCGCTATTTTATTTTCTTTTTTTCCATTTCATTTTTGTTTTTTTTGTTTTCTTATTGTTCTGAAACACAACAGGACTAAGAAATCCAAAATGAAAAAAAAAAAAAAAATAAAAATAATAATAATAATAAAAATATAAAAAATATGAGCAAAATGAATCGGATATCCTTAATGTATTGTTGTTATTATTGTATTTATTATAGTTTTTTTTTTTTTTTTTTTTTCAATTTCAATTTCGAAAAAAAACCGATTCTATGTATCGAATTAATAGAAAAGTCGAAATTCATAATTTTAAAATTCTAAATAAAATAATGATAATAGAGTCTTAAATTATGATTAGGATTCGTATAATTGTCAGGGTATGGATGACTCGAATATTTTTTTTAAACTTAAATCAAAATAGGTATTAATGGAAATTCGATTAAAATAATATCTAATAAAAAAACTATTTTGATATTGATTTCATGTTTCTATTTTCAATGGGAAAATCGAAATAGACTAATTTGGGTCGAGCTTTTGACAAAATTATTAACACTACTAAAACTAAATTGTTTTTGACAGTAAATTTGGTATAAAAAAATACTTTAAAATTTTTTTACTGTTTTTCTTTATATTTTCAATTATATTTTGGAGAAAGGTGTGCCTAAACTTATTATTCCATCAAAAAAAGTAAGTTGATTTATGAAAAATAAATCTTCAAAAAATAAGTAAAATCTTTTGGATAGAATCACTTAGTTTTGTGAAAATAGAACATAATCTCGAATCAAATATAATTAATTTTTAAATTTATTTCGAAACACAATTTTACCACAAGGTAGTTCACTTTAAAATTATCCTATACTATATCTATATCTATAAAAAAAATGTTTAGCTTGAAGTAAATCTAAAACTTATATTGTTTAGATTATATTGTTTAGACTATTATTATATAAAGTAAATCTAAAGCTTATATACACAATTGTAGAAGCTTATAGTTTCATGTACCTATGTATATTAAATTGAATACATTGATTTGTATTGAATTGAAAAGACAAAAACAAAAGTAGTAGAGATCAAATATTAAGCAGCTTGATAGGATTGACAATATGACATGAAAAACAAGAAAAATACAGATGAAGTTATTGTCATATATCAAATATCAGGCAGAAATTACTTGCTGAATTGTATAGAATATAATTTAAAAGACTGATAATTGTTGCATTTCGGGAAAGTTTAAAAAAAAAAATTGAAGTAGTAAAAACAAGTGAGATACCAATATACTGAATATAGTTAGGTCTGCTATATTTTTTTTTTTGTTTTACGTTTTTGACAGTAACTTAGGTTAACTTAGCCTTTTCTATATAAAAAAATATTAAAAAATGATAGCCCAAAGTTGACAAAAACAAATTTAAAATCAATAAAAGATGTAGATGTATAATCAATCAATGAAAGATGTAGGTCATTGCACGTGCATGCAAAAGTTTAGAGATATTTAGAAAATAGCTGAACAATAAAATCAATAGCATTATTAGTAAAGCGGGTACTCAATGTTATATTATTGTAAATTAGTATAACCCTAACTTATTGGTATAAGTGAAACAGTTATGGTAAAATTGTCTTGTAAAATTATTTGGTACGGATTAGGTATAATAGCACTAATATAAGCACTTATCAACAAAGTATATTTGCAGCTTACGAAGTATTAATATTTGCAAAATAGATTTAATCACAAATAACCTCACATAAGTTGTTAAAAGCCCTTCAGAATAAATTTTTGGACCTAAATATCTGAAAATGAACTTATAATTATTTTTAATATTTAAATTTAATTTGATATCTCATATATTAAATACAAATTTAGTTTTTGTCTGAAGCCTTTTATAACTACCAAAATTATAATGAAATAATTTACAGTTCATTATGATTGAAACAATGAGAATTGAAATTGAGAGAATAATAATCGATTTTATGTATTATGGAAGTAGGTGTAGGTAGAAATAAAATGTAGTAATACAAGTGTAGTAATAGTAGTTGTAGGTAGAAATAAATGTAAAAATAATATAAATGTATTATGATGAGAGATTATATATCAGTGGTTTTACAACGAAAGATGATAACTGCAATTTTGTCGAATTTTAGTTATGAATGCCATTTTATATAAAATTTTAAGCTCTTTCAAATAAAAAAAAAAAATTTAATAATATTAATAAGTAATTTATGAATTCAAAACTGAATAACTAACAACTGCCGTTGAAAATATTTCTAACATAAGCATATAACTTCACTTATGCAGTTATGGAGGCAACACTTATTCACCAACACAACACTATTTCCATGTATCTTAAAAAATTTTACTGCGTATTATACATTTTTTTTTTGTATAAACTGAATAACTGAAGTTATCATGTTCTTCAGCAATAACTTTTATGTAACAAAAATGAATAAGTTATTTAAAAATTAAAAAAAATAAGGTAAAAATTTTACGAAAATTAAAAAATAAAATAAATTCTATACTAAATTTGATTCAATTTCGAATTACAAGAAATGCAGAAAATGCAGTTATCATCTGTCGTTGTAAAACCACAGATATATTTATTTTACATTGTTGCTGGTAAGGTTTGACTCAAAACTACTTTACCAGATTATTAGCATTACTAGTAAAACATAATATTTCAACCGAATTCGATTTTTATTTTATACAACATTAAATGTACATTACTAATACTAGATCTTAGTTATTAAAAATAAATTTATTTATCTTTACTTCATTAAAACTTCAATTATTAATTAATGGGATTATGTCATTATTGTATACAATTATATTAAAATTTTTGTTACCACATTATAACTTTCATTATTTTACTTTCCTATATATCCACCCTAACCTATTTTGATAATAATTCACATACACATTAATTATTTGAAAATATAATTTTTTAATTTTAAAAGTTTGAGAACCTCTGACTTATTTTAGTTATTATAAATTCTTTAATTTATATTTGATTTGGCTATCTTTGATATTGAAAATAAATAAAATAGAAAAATTGTAATATAAATTACATTTTAAATAAAAAATAAAACAATAATACAAGAGATTTATATCGAAATGTTTTATAGCATGACATAAATATGTCATGACATAAAAAATGTATTTTAAACTGCATATCATTTGAAATGAGAAAAAAAAATAAATGCAAAAAAAAAAAACAATTATAATGTTCGAGATTTTACTGTTCGATATTTTGTACTTTATAGAAAACAAAAAAAAAATAATTTCAATATTTCGAGAATGTGCAAAGAAAGAAACATGTCACAAGCAAAGAACAAGGTTTTTTTTTCTGTTTTTCTGTTTGTTTTTATTTTTTATTGCGATAAATATTTTGTTTATGCTCCAATTCAGAAAGATTGCATGAAAATTTCGTTTTATCCTTTTTTGTTTTTGTTTTATTTTGTTATTATTGTTTTTGTGTTTTGTTAAATACCCGCACGAAATTACATTAGGTAATAGTTAAAAATATGTTTTAATTTTGAAATAACGTTTGTAATGTTATGAAAGTGATTTTTTAAAATAGAATCTATCAGATTATATTAGGTAAAATTTTATATTTCTTGATACAATCCTGTAAGATTCAAATGAATCGATCACTTTAAAAGCAATAATTTTATTATTATTTTTAATTTAGGATAATTTAAATTATACCAAATAGTAATTTACAAATACTACATGCTAGGGCTATCGGTGGATATGGTGCAATCATTTTAAATATTACATGAATCAATAAAAATTTAATAAAATCAAAACTGTATTATTGTTTTCATGATTTACTTTTTTTAATATGATTTTTGTTTAATGTGATTTTAACAAAGAAAATATGTTTAATATATATAGTTTATACCTTTAAGGATTTGAATACAACAAAAACAAAAAAACGTTTTTGAAAAAAATCCGAGTAAGTTATTTTTGAAATGACCGATTAAAATAAATTGAACAGTTTAACTCATATGCCCCAATAAGATGTGTTTGGAATAAGTGAAACGACAGAAGTGGACAAAATTAAAATTGCTATTGTTCTGTCACATTTTATGATGATATTGCTCAACCCAAAAAGAATAAAACAATGAAAAAATATTAATATAAAAGCAACAGAAAATTAATGTTATTTATTTTTATTAATTAATAACAATAAAATTGTAAATTAATCGGAATTGTACTTTATTTATAATGTTGTACAGATTTCATTACCGTTTATATTGCATTATCATGTTTAATTTTTATGTCAGTGTTCCAAGACGATAGTCCCTTTAACTAATTTTAACGCAGTGACTTGGCATACACAATAATTATGTACAATAGTTTTACCTTTTGCATTTTTGAAATATCAACAATGAAATAATTTGAATATTACCACTATTGTACAACAACTACACCTTCATAATAGCATAGTTGTGATTTATTTTTATTAACAGCCAAATTGTATTCTAAAATTATTTTAAATATGTCCGGCTAGTACAATTTATTCTAAATCAACATCACAAGGCAGTTGGTACACCTGTACAACAAAATAGTCATCATAATTTATTCAATGAAGTTTTCCTTAACAGATTTGTTGATCTGTTTAGCAAACTAAGAATTTGATTGATATATCTTAAATGTTGCCTTTAATTTGTATGTCATAATTTTATTGATACTATAATATATTATTATCAGATAAACATATTGACATTCGATTACAATAACTATAAAATTGTGATCCTATAATTGATTAGAAAATTGCATTTATTTTATTTTAAATTATTGGTGTCAGTTTCTGTTTTTGTTTTAAAGAAAAATCAGCAGAAAATAATTTTTTTTTTTATTATTTTTTTTTTTACTAATGTATGTATGTGTGTGTGTGTAATATATTACATATTATGTTCTTATGAGTAATGTACTCGTTTCTATAAATTTAGTTTTATTATTATATATATGTATATATATATATATATATATATATATTTGAATTGTTTTAAAGCAAAACCATTTTTAAATTGGAACTCAACTGAGTACAAATTTCTCTGCACATGAAATCGTCCTAAATATGTTACTGTTGTTATTTTTTTTTAGTTGTGCAATTTTTGTTGCAAATGAAATTTCAATCGATTTTACCATCAGTTTCAACATAAAAAAAAAGTGGTTTATCATTTTGTTTTTTTTTTTGTTTTTGTTATATAAAATTTTCTTTGGAATTCATTATTGCTCTAATTTTAAAAGAAAAATTATAAGAAATGAGATAGAAAATGAAAATAGAAATAAATAAAATAAGAACAATGATAATAATAATAATAATAATAAGGAAGGAAATGAATATTTAACGAAGAATTGCTCTCTTTTTATCTCCTTTTATCATTTTTATTGTTCTATAATAGCATTCGATGTAATTTTATTTTATGCGCTCGGCTTAATAAGTTTATGTACATATTTTTGAAAATAATTTTAAAAAAAATTTTATTTTAAAATATAAATTGTAATAAAATAAATTATGGAATACAAATGTAAAAAAATTAAAATATATGATAGAGTTTTGACGATTTAGAATATTATTTTCATTTCAAATTTATTAGATATCAGTTGATATTTATTTATAGTGTACTTATATATTAATACACCGCCAAACTTACAGTCCCTTTTTGCTTTCGGGATCTGGGCCTATTATTTGTTTTTTGTCATTTATTATATACCAATGACCCAAGGGGGTACTGGACTTGGTAGAAAAATCAATATAATATAGACAATCTTGAATTCTCTTGAATTTACGTCTGTAAAAAAAATGGATGGTTTAATTAATCAGTTAACAATTAGAAAAGTATCAGGTCCAAACAACATACCTAATATTGCACTTAAAAACTAGTCAAAGACAAGCTACAACACATTAAGTAAAATTTTCGATAATTGCATGGAGTTAAAATATTTTCCCGAAATAGGGAAATTACTTCCATAAGCCTTAGTTACTTGTATTTCAAAAGCAAGGAAAAGATCCTTCAAAGATTGAGAGGTATCGTCCAAACAGTTTACTCAATTCTTTGGGATAAATATTTAAAAACAGATCATTTAAAATCATTTTAATTGAAAAATTTTTGCTAGAGACCAATATTCTACCGAGCGAACAATTCGGATTTAGAAATAAACACTCAAGCACACATCAAGTTTGCAAAATCAAAAACATCTTTAAAGCAAATTTAAAGAATAAAAATTCTATAAGATTAATAAATAGCTCATGATGTCGAAAAAGCATTCGAATCGGCATGACATTAATGCTTAATCCACAAATTAATTTATCACAAATTCCCAGTTTATCTTCTCAAGTTGATTCAAAGTTTTCTGAACGACCGATTTTTCTCCGTAATCCAACAAAATCGCTGTTACAACAGATGTTTCTGAAAGCTCTACGCTTTTACCTTTGTTATATAATATCTTCACAGCAGATCTACAAAATATTTCACACTGTTACACTAGTTTTGTACACTGATGATACTGCGTTATTATCTGTCTCTAACTGTTCATATGAAATAATAATACAACGCTGAAAATAGTTTTAAAATAATTAAAGACCACTATTTTAAGTGGAAAAACGAAATTGACGGGGAAAAACTAAATCGATTTTTTTGAAGAAAATCTTGCTTTTTGTCGAACATGTGGCCATTTCCTATAACGCATCTAATGAAAACCATCAATAAAATAGACCTATAGATAAAAATGTTATATTCAGTCATAAATAACAGATCTAATTTAATTGTTGAAAACAAATTATTAATATTTAAATCCATTTTTCGAAACATTTTGAATATGCTTAAAACAAAAACAAAACGCTGTTCTTAAATTAATTCTAAGCAAACCTTTTTATTCTTCCACAAGCAGATTGCACTTATTAGCAAACACTAATACTATTTTAGAACAAATACAAAAAACAGAAACTGCCATTTTGGAAAGCTGTTATAATTCTGAAAACCCGCTCAAAAGAGCGATAGTAGAATAAAGCTTATAGTATTCATTTTAGTTTTTTTTTTTTTTTTTTTTTTTTTATATTATAGCCAAAACTTAGGTTTTGAACCTTTAAGTACTTGCGTACCGTTGACTATTTTAAAAAGGAAAGGATAGTTAGAGGAAAGGAAAGAAAAAGGAAGAAGAAAAGTTTTGTGGGAAAGAGCGAACAATGTTGTTAATACTCGTCTTAAACCTCTGTAAGTCATAAATACAAATTCCTTCTCACATTGGGAATGCTTCGATTGGGACGCGGTTCCACAATCGGGATGTTCTTACTATAAAAGAATTTCCATAGCCGGACTTAAACCATCTCGGAATTTCCACTGTGAAAGGGTGGGCACTTGATGCCTCTCGTGTTGTGCGATGGAATTGCTTAAGAGGAGGAAGAAGTGATTTTAATTTCTCGGAACAAGTGCCAACACCAAGCAGATATCTATAAAATAGAGTAAGTGCTCCAACAATATGACGATGACCAAGTGGTATAAGGGATGAGGTCACATTTATATCGCCTATAAGACGAATGGCGCGGTTTTGAAGTTTGTCCAAAAAATTTAAAGCAGTTTTTGGTGCACCTGCCCATAAATGTGAGTTATACTCGAGCTCTTGGGTCGTATATATGCTTTATAGATTTTAAAAAGGTCTCGAGATGAAAAATAAGTTTTGCAGTGGCTCAAAAAGCCTAAACATTTTGCGGCGCTTTTCGCAATATCGAAAATATGTTCATTCGAGTGCATATTTTGATTCACTCGCATTCCGAGAATGTTCAGATCTTTGAGTCGCTGGATACCTTCATTTTGAAGCCGGAGAATTGGTTCGAATGTTGTTAGCTTGTTACTAACAAGACAGCTTTGAGTTTTTGAAGTGTTAAACTCGACTCTGTTAGCTTTACCCCAGTCGACAATTTTGGCAAGGTCGTGATTGAGCGCGCCGGCCATCATTGTTCTTTTGGAGGTGACTGCGGAAGCTGTAGCATTAGTTTGTTTTAGAAAATCATATGATGTTACTAGAGTGCTGTCATCAGCAAAACTATGGATTGGATTGAAAGTTAATTTGAGAAGGTCATTAATGAAAATGAGAAATAGGGTGGGTGAAAGGACAGAGCAAAGGATATGATAGATCGATTTAAAAGAAAACTTTCAATCCATTTAGAAAAGGTTGAACCAATGCCTATAGCGTTGCATTTTGCTATAAGAGCACAATGCCAAGCTCGATCAAAAGCCTTAGATATATCCAGAGCTACAACAGTAGCTTCACCAGATTGATGCAGGCTGGTGTTGAGCTTCTCGCAGATGCATGTCATGAGATCAACGGTGGAACGTTGGGCTCGAAAGCCGTATTGGCTATCATGAATTATACCTCTACTGTCAAGATATTTCTTCAGCTTATGATTAATTAAGATTTCCATCGTTTTTGAAATTAATAGACGTTGGTTAAGCTTTAGGTTTAAATTAGGCTTTATATTAGCATAAAAATAATTAATTTTTACTTGCCATTTTGTCCTTTTACAAATTAAATTTATTCGAAATAATTAAGTCAGGTTATTCTTATTAAGTACAAATCAAATGTGGAAATATTCTAGTAATATAAGCTCTCAA
This sequence comes from Argyra leucocephala, assembly GCA_963942445.1. NCBI lineage: Eukaryota > Metazoa > Arthropoda > Insecta > Diptera > Dolichopodidae > Argyra > Argyra leucocephala. The sequence continues at coordinate 187,367,766 of OZ012677.1, forward strand.
AATATAGAATTAGAATATATGAAATTAAACATTATTGTCCAAATATATTAAGGCAATAAATAAAATAAAATAATAATAATAAAATAATATAAAAGAATTTCCACGGTTATTAGCTTATTTCATTGCATACAGAATTGAATCTTTTAATTTAACTTTGACCTTCAGTTGATTTTTATGGCTTTAACTTCACATACCTGTCTTGTACTAAACTTTGAAATATTATGCATTTTCTTAACAGATAAATTAAAATTTTTATAACTATAATTTTAATTTAATAAGAAAATTTTGAAATGCAACAGAAATGAACAATTTTCGCACAACCAATCTCTGATTTTTGTATTTTATTTCTTCAACTTTTTCTTCTTTATTCAATTTCGCGAAATTTTTTTCTCCTTCAAAAAATTATTATCCATGAAAAATAATATTATGTAGGCCTACTGTCGAAATAATATTATGTAGGCCCATCGTGATACAAAAGATTAACTGACAATAGTGAAAACTCAAATAGAGTCTCAAAATCGACTGATGGTCTGAACGGTTTGAACAGTTGATGAGAGAACATTTTGTTGAAGTAAAAACGTGATTATGTTTATGTTAAATAAGTAAACAAAAACATCACATCGATTTTACATTAAACACACCCCAACTAGAAAAAAAGCTGCACTTACTTATATCTTAGAGTTAGTATAAATTTATAATTTTCTAACATTCTTTGGTAATAAATTACAAAATTGTATAAATGTCAATTTTAATATTAAGATTTAGAATAATGTTGTTTGTTTAATTTTGTACACTTATGTACATTTTAATATGTTTGTATTAATCATAAATAAATAAATAAATAAATAAATTAAACAGAAGACATGTTGGCTACCGTTATCACCAGTGATATACAAATTTCCTCCTCCCAGGTACAAATGTATCACCAGTGAACATTCCTATTATCATCTACAGGTGTCGTCGTCCATGATCACCAGTGTTGCAGAAATTTTCTCCGTTGCACGTACAAATGTATCGCTAATGAAAAAAATCAACTTTTTTATTTTTTTTTATTTTTTTGTAATTAAATTAATTAAATTTTTAAAATTTTTTTTTTCAATATTTTGTTTTTAAATGGTGCAAAAACATATTTATATCAATTTTTAAATAATTATATTTATCAATAATTTAATATGTAAAAATATCTTCTGTCTATGATATTCTTGAGTCTTCCAAATAAGTGCGGTCATGGTGACGAATATACGAATGTTCAGTGGTGATTTGTACCTGGATGAAGGAAAATTTGTATATCACTGGTGATCACCTCACAGTACATGGGGATGAAAATGAAATTGTTCACTGGTGATACATCAATAGCCAACATATTAGCTACTTATTATATATAACACTTTCAGTGGATTCAACGTTGAACAAAGTTCATAAACATTTATTTATTTTTTGTTTCAAAATTGTTCAGATGAATATTATTTTATTCATTGAATATTAATTTTAAATTGAATTGAATTTTACTGTTTTGCTTAATTCTGGTATAAAATATTTTAAATCAATGTATTGAATTCAAATGAAAATATAATTTTCGTTTTTCAAGATTGTGTTAAGACTGTTTAAAATGTATTTTTGTTTAAATGATAATGTTTTGATATGTTCAGTTCACATGTTTTTATATGTTCAGATGAATTGTTATCTACCTAATATAATATAAAAACCGCTGACTGTTCCAACACTGAGTACATATGTGTTACATTTTTTGTCTTATATTTATACCTAGCAAACAATAAATTAAAAACATTCTAATTTGTATAATTACAAATTCTATAATAATATATATATTTTACATCCTTTTATGATATTTATCCCCTTAGGCATAAATCGTTGAAATCAATAAAAATAAATCTATAGATTGTAAAAAATATTTGGAAATATAGTTTTATTGAAATTGAATTGCATTACATTTTTATACTCACACACAATACAATAAAGTAATTAAATATATGTAAATTTTATTTTTTTTTCTTATTATAATTTTATTTTCAATTTTATTATTTTTATTTATACAATTAAATTCTATTATATATATATATATAATTCTGCATTTATCTGGATGTTTGTAAGTTCGACGGAACGCTCCAACACATATACAAATTGCATATGTATACAAATGCATATATATACAAATTGCTTTGGTGCTTTTTTTTAACCCCTGTCTACCATGCTGAACCTTTGCAGGAAAAATTGATTGCATGAACTATATTTTTTTAATTTAATGTTAGTCTTCTTCGCAAATAATAAGGAAAAATAATAAATAATAATAATAATATAAATAAAACAAACAATTTTTTTGATTTATAATAATAAGGACTAATAGAAATTTAATCAATAGTTTAATATGGTATAATAACCAAAAGGCAAACAGCATTTAACACAAAAAAAAAACATAATTCACTCAAAGGTTATTCTTATTACTTAAAATTATACACAATAATATACATGTGTATCAGCATATTTGTATTGTATAATATTATACATTATACTACTTATACCTGCTTATACCTTTTATTTTTCACACTTTTGTGTGCGTAACTAACTTTACTCAAAACAAAATATTTTTTTAAGGAAGGGTGTGGTTTAGTAGGTAAGAATCCTACATACAGTGTCAAGCTACGGGGCTCATTGTATCTTTCTGAAGATCCCCACCAGCCTACGAAAAATACAAAAAAAATTGGCAAAGTTTTGACTACAAAAAAAATATTTCTTTTATGTGTTTTAGAAAATTAAAAAGTGATATAAACATAAGTACTGTAATTTCGGAATAAAGAATCTAATGAAAGAAAAAAAGAAACTATGATTTATTTTGCTTCCGTCATTTATGACGGGTTACAAAGCTAGTTTTTTTATAATATTTATTTCTAATAAGTTCAAACAAAACTTCATTTACACTTTTAATTACTTTAGCTAGTGAAATTATATATATATATATGACAACGTTTCTCCAGTGTCATATTTTGTACAAACCAACATTATTTTGGGACGATAATCGATTCTTGAATTCTTTAATTTTTTTTAGCTCGACTGTCATCCAATAGATGATTTCAATAATGATATACCATTCATTAAATTAATATTATAATATACAACTTACATAAAACCCCACCATGGATGCTTAGACTACCACGCGTTGATACAGATCTTAACACACACAAAAAAAAACGAAACAAATAACACGCAATACCAACAACTATTCAAAAACACACTAAATACTACCTATAAAGACTACATACCGATATACACAGATGGATCGAAGCAAAATAACATAGCAGGATGCGCATTTAAATGTATGCAACATGAAAAAAATACAGACTTAACGAACATACAACAGTATATTCGGCGGAACTATATGCCATAAGCAGGACAATTGAGTGTGTCAGCCGAAGCTATGAGGGGAGAAGGTTCATAATTTGCACCAACTCCCTTAGTAGCCTACAGGCTCTCTCATCTGCTACCTCAAAACACCCGACAGTGATTGCAATCCAAGATCAGCTGCAGGTATGTGAAAATCATATAGCATTTCTATAGACTCCGGGACATGCCAATATTACCGGTACTGAAGAAGTAGACAGACTGGCAAAGTAAGCACTTTTAGAACCACTTTCCGAACAACAAAGCCGGTACTACAGGGATTATAAAGAGATATGTGATCGAACTTTATGGGACATACACAACACAAGTTGAGAAAATGAACCCCTCACCAACAAACTAAGGCACATTAAAAGAAATTTATCCAGATGGAATAGTTTAGACCAGGCCAGTAGGAAAATCGCTGTTGTTCTGACTAGACTCCGAATAGGACACACACGATACACCCACAGCTATCTCTTTGATGGACCCCAAAACGCACAGCCAACATGTCACTGTGTTCCAGATACCCCAATTAATATACAGCCCATATTTGAGGCTTGCCCTTTATACACTGATGCAAGAGCCAGGCTTGGAATCACGTGACTTGATATACTCACACAGGATATATAGTATAGCAACAACTAATATCATGGCATTCCTTAGAGAAACTGACATTTTCAATAAAATATAATAAAATTCAATAAAAACCATTAAAAAAATTTTATTTTTCTAATATAATATAAACTAGGCTTAAATCAAAATTATAAACTTAAAGAGGAAAAAAAATTAATTATGAAATTAAAAAACAAAAAAAGAAACAAAAAAAAAATAAATCAAAAATCTAAATTTAAAATAACATTATGTAAAAAAAAAAATAATAATGAAATAAACTAAAGATAATTATGTAAAAAACTTTAAAAAGTGAGGGCTTGACAAAACCCACGTGGTTGATAAGCCCATAATAAAGATCTTATAAATAATATACAATTTGAAACATTAATTATTAATCGTTTTTTTTTTTTTTTTTTTTTTTTTTTAATTTTTTATTTTTTTTTTTACTTCATTTTTGTGTTACAATTAGAAAAAATGCCTTACAAAATCTAATATTTATTCTGAATTTGACAATAGTTAAACCTTAAAACTACGTTAAATTTATTTATTTTTGCATCATTCTTATAATTGAGGGTTAGTCTTTTTTTTTCCAAATTTTTCGAAAGAAATATTTTATATTTATATTTTGGAAACCATAAAAAAAACCAAAACTTGTTTAAATTTATTTTATTAAAAACCTTAGAACTAACCTAAATTACTTAAGCTACATCTATAATCTAACTAAACCTATGCTAACTAATTATTAATCGTATTATCAGTATTTTTTTTTTTTTTTTTTTTTTTTTTTTTTTAATAACTTTTTTTTATTTTATTTCGTTTTATATGTATTACAATTAGCAAAAAAGTCTTACAAAACTAATATTGATTCTTGACTACTTAACTAAATATCTTAAAACTATATTTTATTTATTTAGTTTTGGTCAGATGAAATTAATATTACTAATCTGTTATGATATTTTGAGTTGAACATTCATTTTATTTTTTATTCGCTAAATTTTGGAAAAATATAACAAAACCAAAATGTATTTATTGTTATTTTTTTTTTAAAAAACTTATACTATTTAAAATCTAATTTACACCTACTCTAATCCTAAATTAATTAACTCTAATCTAAGCTTAACTAACTTAATCTAAATCTAAACCTAATCTAACTTAATCTAGAGTTACTAACCGTATCTGGTTTTAATTACATTACGAATTATTTAGCCACCAATAATTATTTCTTAATCGTTTATCCTTTTCAGGAATAAACATATCATACTTAAACAAAGTAGCCTCAATACTGTTAGGGTTATATTCTATACACTTGCATGTAGCCCTTCTATTATAGTGATATAATAGAGGGACATGACCGTGATCTTGAATAAACCCTTTGGAATCTAGGTAGGTAAAATGTTCTGGAGCAATAAACCCCGATTTTGAACTGTTTTTAATATACTCTTCATTATGGTAATATATTTTGGATATTAAACCATTTTAATTTGTGTTTAGAGATCTCTCAAAATGATTGCGAATAATTTTTATTAAAAAATTATCGAATCTTATTATATTTGCTTTGCGGTACACGCATTTATTGGAATAAAAATGCTTGTAATCCGTTTCTGCTTTCCTATGTAGGTTTACGCAGGCTCTTATACATTTACGTTCAAATTTCCTAATTTTCTTCATTTGGCTTGCGCTAATGTTGAACCAAATAGGTCCCGCATATGAAATTGTTGGTCTGATTAAGCACTGGTAGGCTAAAATGTTTACTCTTTCATTAAGCGTTTTGTTGTAAAATAATTTGTGACATGCCATGAAAGCTTTTGTTCCTTTTTCTAATGTTTTTTGGACATGGGAGGTAAAATTAAGAATTTGGTGCAAATATACACCCAAATATTGAACTACCTTACTTTTATTAATTTTTATATGAGATGAAGATTTAATTTCGAATTCCTTCCAATGCGTTTTTATGTTATTGTTAACTTTATCTACAGTATCACGGAATAGTATCGTTTCGCATTTATCTATGTTCATTTTTAGTAACCAGACCTTACAGAAATCTGCGGTAAGGTTAAATTGTTTTTGAACATTCTTTTGTACCTCTTTTATGTTATTTGCGGCTGAATATACTATAAGATCGTCAGCAAAAGCAATTGCATAGTTATCGCCCTTAATGCTATTTAGCATATTTAAAAGATCCATTGTGTAAAGGGAAAATAGTATTGGAGAATTTACTGTTCCTTGTTGCAAACCACGTATTATCAGTATAGTAATAAACATTTGCTTTGCATACTTTTAGGATGATATATGATCGTATATGACTTGTATGTGCGCGATATTAAATTGGACAGTAAATAAAGATCAGAAGGTATTTTAAGTTAAACAAAAACAAATATAAAACAAGCTAATAACCTAATTTAACATACAATTGTAATTAACGAAACGGAATGAGAATCTTCAATTAAAAGGAAAATGTGAATGCCCTACATTCTATAAGAAAATGAGTAGAGAAAACATAAAACGTACATTTTTTCATTTTTTCTTTATAAATAAAAAATGCATCCGTTATAATAATTGCTTGCTAAGTACATCTCATCAACATTTAACAAAAAAAAAAAAAAAAAAAAAAATAAAAATAAAAAAAAACTAACTTTTTGTATTTGAAAAAAAAAGCAGAAAAAAACAGAAAAACAACTTGTGTGTATACTTTTGACATTAATAATGCAATCATTTATTAAAGTATTCATTGTTAAAAGAGAATCTGTTTTCAAATTCGTTTTAAAAGAGAGTTATTAAAATTAATTTAATATTAATATTTATGAAAATTTAATTAAAAACTTTTTTGATATTTTTTTTTTTTTATATAAAATAAGAATTTTTTTTTTTTGTAAAACTTATTTTTAAATAACGTTTTTAAAAACTTGTACAGTTTTTAAATTTACAAAAAAGAAAAAAAAGACTGTGAAAAATATGGTAAGTTTTTTCAAGAATAAACTTCCATTTAATAAATTAAGTGAGAAATATTGAAATAATTAAATTTTTCCGAAAAGAAAAGTTTTATATATATATATATATATATATATATATATCTAAATAATTTCAATCATTTTTCACCTTTATAAAAACTTGTAGACAATTATAAATTATTAAAACAGAAAAAAAAAAAAAGACCAATTTTAACCTCATCTTGCTTACATTTTTTAATATTAAATATATTTTTCTGTTTCAAGGACTCTTTTAAATCCGTATTTTTATTTTATTTTGTAGTTGTTGGCTTTTACTGACTGTCTTGTTTCTTTATTTTTATAGCAAAAACTTTAAAAAGTGAATTTTATTTGACCTAAACAATATAATTTAAGATTTATAATGGTATAAATTAAGACATTTATTACGATCTTAATTTTATTTTCATTTTGTTTCAACTAGAGACTAGCTATATATAAAAAATAAAAAATTGCAATTTAAATTCTTTTAAGGCAGGGGTTTGCAACAAATTATGAGATTAAATGTTTTCAGAAATTATTTTATAAGATAATTGTATTTATTTCAATTATTTAAAGAAAATTAGAATTTGACATTACAATGATATGAAAATAGACAGTTTGGACAGTTTATGAGTACAATATCTTTATATTATGTATCTAGAATATGAAATTATCAAAATAACATAGTGCTCTACATTTATATTTCTTTTTCTACTTCTTTACAATATATTTGACATCAATATACGACTATAGGTCTTTTCACAAACGCATAATTCAATACATTAACCCTTTGGGTCGATTTGTACAATATTACAAACAAAGTTTCTAAATGTCAAAAACGTAGCAATCTAACTTTGTGCACAGAATGCAAAACGTTGAAAGCGTTAATTGACATTGTTTTGTTTACTTTTTCTTATAAAATAAACCTTCAAGAAAATTAATAAATGTTAAATATATGTTATAAACTTATTAATCAATTTTATTATATTATATTTGAGCTCTGCCGCTTAATTTTTTTTATTTTAAAATTGATTTTATGATTTGATTACATGATATGGAAATGAATATAAACAAAACAATTCAATTTGTATTAATGTGTTGTACTACAGTCACACAATAATTTAACTTTGACATACACATTCAAATAAAAAATATTTTTATTAGTTGTCAAAGTAGAATTCCTGCGTTGAATTTAAAACTTTTTCAACTTCTGCGCGAAGGCTGCATTGACAACTTTTCATTCTGTGTATTTGTATATGTTTTCATACATTTCAACTTTCAAAGTAGTATTTCTGCGCGATGATTGCGTGATGGATGACAGAATGAGCTTCTGTTCAAGGTATTATATTCCACAATGAATTCAAACATCTAAAAAATTGTCATAAAACATAATTAGTCAATTTTTCATAATTTTGGCAATAGTGTGTCTTTGATATTTTATAATTTCAAGCAGGATGAACACCTTAACTGCTTTTACACAAATATTTGGAATACACAATTATTATATGCAATAGCTTTTCTTATGATATTTATCTACTAAAAATGTGGAAAACTATATCTATTGTAGATATCTACTGCAGTTTTTATAATTTATTTTATCCCAATGACAAAAGGTACTAGACCAGGTCGAGAAATCCATAGAGCATATGTTTTTTGCCTTCACCTAGGACCTTTCGATCCGCTCTACTTTCTGTGCCACCCAGCGTGTATACGACTTTTTAAATTGAATGTACGGTCTATCGTACAAGCTGTAAAATTAAAAAAAAAAAACAAATAATATTTTTCAAAACTAACTTTTTTTTATTTATATTATATTTTTTTTATTAAAATAATCCATTTATTTCAAATATTATTTACATAATGTAGTACTTATAATTAATAAATTAAACAAATTTTTAGATTCCAAGAAATCATTCGAAATATGCATACTAATAAATTAATTATTTAAACGGTTTATCTGATTACACTCAACCAAAATTTTTATTTTTATTAAATATAAGAATCAAGTATGAAAAATATTAGAAATAAGTTGAGATCATTCAGTTGCTACAAATAAGCAAGAGTTAAATGACCTTATATACAGTTCCAATGATCTACTAAAAGTGTTTAAAAGCCCCAAATATTTTTCCCCTACAGGAAAAAATTTCAAGTGAACGGATTAATCTGCTCATGTATTCATAAATATTTATACAATTGTTTGCAGTTCATAAACTACATTGCAACCATCATATGACACAAAATTCATTAGCAAAACAAAGTCATTATGAAATTTCATTTTTTTTCTCTTGTCAGTTTTATTTTTTAGACATTTTTAAAATAGTTAAGTGTGAAAGACAATTATTATTATGAAAATAAATTGCTTCATTTTGATTGTAGGTATTATTTATTTATTTTAAATTTGCAAACAAATTAATTTAAAATAAACAAAATTAAAACCGATGAAAACTAGATTTTAAAGTACGTGTTCATAAACGTCAATAAATTATTGTAGTGTGACCGTCATAAACTAAAATCATATTATGATTATAAGTCAGCCATGTTTATACGCAATAATTGTCACGTCATACTGCGCTTATGAAAAAAGCCTTATGTTTACTTAATTAAACTCTTTAATAGAAATCTTATTGATTTTAAATTTCTGCACTGATAGCATTTATCAGACTGTTGTTCTTGGACATTTTTGTACTCAGAAATATTTGATTATGCATGAACTAAAAAAAGTTCATATATTAAATTAAACAAATTCGAATTGTCTTGCATTTACTTGTATTAGCATAATTAATTATTCGCACAGCATTTTTTTCGATTTACGTTCAATATAATTAATTTACTGGTCGTTACGCATTATACAAATGTTAAAAATATTTGGATTTATTTATTTTTATTTGCCTTAATTTGTCTAATTATTATTTAAAAATAGAGTTTTATGTATAGTGTTACAGGAAATCCTTTTCATCTAAAATATTTATATTTATTTTATGTTTTTTTTTTTATTTATAAAAATATTATATATTGTTATTATATATTAATATTTTGTAATATTAGCTCAAAGTCCAAATTTTGTAACACTAAAAACTACTAAATCCAATCAATAAAATAAAATTTACACAATAATTCCACTAAAATCCCTAAATAATTGTTACATTTTTCTATTTTGTAAATATTCTATATATTTTCTTACTATATTTTCTCTTTTTTTATAATATCATATTGCTATTTATATTTTCTACTTATTGTTTACTATGATGTATATTTAACATTTAATTTCAAATTTAAGTACGAATAATCACTCTGTATGAGCTAACACTCTTTTCAAGAATAGAACGAAGAAATAAATACAAAATCTGCAAAGAGTTTTCTAAAACAATTTAGAGTTCTAAACAAAAGTTCTAAAACAATTTAGAGTTTTCCAGAGTCAGGGAAAAAATATTTTATTTGCGTAGTTGGGTATAAAATATTCGACTTAATATACAACACAGAAAAATAACTTCTTTTTCTACAGAGTTGAACAAATATGTATGTTTTGGGTATAGTTGCTGTTGGATACAAAAAAAATATATATTTAAATCCTTTTCCCAGAGTTCGGAAAAATTATTTAATTTGAATATATTTCTACGGATTTCGTATACTCAACCCAATTCGATTCTATAAAATGAACTCAATCTAAACGAAATTGAATTTAATTTGAAAATTTTGCTTTAGGTTAGGTATAGAACTCATTTTATTGGTTTTTCAATGTAGTGGATTGGAAATTGTAGTTTTTCATGGCAAAATTGTTATTTTAAATTTTTATTTATATGGCAACATTATTTTTACCCTTCTTATATACTTTTATATTAACTTGCCAGTGTCTATATGCATGTATATATGTATATTTATTTATAAATACTGTCCGAACGTCCCATACTCACGCACGGTTTAATCATTGAAAAAAATTATATCACTTAATAAATATACTGGTTTGTGGAAATAAAAAAAAAGAACAATAAACAAAAAAAAAAAAAAAAAAAACCGACCCATTCAACCTTTCATCACCTTTCTTGCTCTGGTATACGGTAGCAAAAACGTAATAAAAAAAATAAATAAAATATCATATATGGGTTGCGTATGTATAAAAATTTCTATTTTCATAATTTTTCTAATTTGGCAAATTTATTTGCTTGTTTTCTGCTGCTCAGCTATTACTTTTTGTTACACCAACGACACAATCATCTATTTGCATTAAGATATGATGTATTATTAAGATGTATCAAATCACAAATCTCTTGGCAATAATCAATTTGGTCGTTACTTGTTCCACGATTAATCCCCAATCCATTATAGAAACATATCTAAGTGTTATAAGATCCAAAATTGCATTATGTTGAGAATCACTGTTTCAAAATTTTTTTTATTCATTATCATTTTCATTCTTTTTGTTCTCTAAATATCCTCTCATATCATAAAATATCAAATGTACGCCCTCTGCATGTTTTTTGCTGCAAATAATTTTAAAATAATGTTTTCAAATTTAATAGAAAATCCTGTATTTTTGATTTGTAAAATATAATTTTTCAAAAATTCATTGAAATTTTCGATTTTATGTACTCCTTTTTGAAATTAAACAAAAAAAAAAAATATATTAAATTCTCTGGGAAATAAAATAGTCATGTTTCCTAAATCTGATGATGCTCTAAGAGCAACCTTTTATTTTATTTTTTTGTTTTTTTTTTGTTATGTGCTCCTAAAGTTTTATATGTGTAAATTTCCAAATCTCTGTTAGTCAAATATTTTACATTTTTCTTATTTCGTTTTGTTTTTTTTTTCCCAATATATTCGCCCATTTTAAATTTTTTCCATTTCCAATTTTCTTTTTTCTTGTTTTTTTTTGTTTTTTTTTTTTGTTTTTGTGTTTTATTTTTATACTTATGGCATTTGACAATAAATAATCGATTTCTAATGGTACTAACCATACTCAGATCCGATTAAAAATGGTTAAAATGTTTGTTTTCTCATACTTTTTACAATGGTTGGTGTGATAAGAAAATCTCAGAAGTGAAAAAGAGTTTTTTTTTGGGTAAATTTTTTATTTTTAAATTCTAAGTGGTAAAAACAATTTAAGAAAAACTCCTATTTTAATATGATGAAAAAAAAAGGAAAACAAAAACAAAAAAAAAACGTTTTTATTAAGGCGGTTACCAAAAAAAAAAAAAACTGGAAAAAGAGGATAAAAATATTTAATTTCGCTTAAAAAACTAAGAGGATAAGTAAAAGAAAAAAAAAATGTTATCGTTTACCCGGAAATGGTAACTCATTTTATGGAATTAATAATGGAATTTAAAAAAACAAAAAAAAAATTGTACAGTTAGTGGTGTAAAAAGAAAAAAAATCAAAATATTAAAGCGTTATCTGACCCACAGTACTTCAGTATGTTGATGGACTGGAAATAGCTAGGTAGTGTTACTGAATGTGTCGTAGTTGAAATTTATTACGATATTTGAGTAGACAGTAGATATAAAGGTGGTTGATTTATTTCATTTTGTTTTATCTTCTACTTCTGTTTTTCTCTTCTTCTTCTGCATCTTCATCTACTTTCTCTTTTTTTTCTTCCTCTTCTTCTTATCCTCCTTTTTTTGCTTTTTCTTATTCTTCTTGTACTTCTTTTTTTTTTCTTCTCTTTTTCTTATTATTCTTTTTCTTCTATTTATTCTTCTCTTTCTTTTTCTTCTTTTTTCTCTTCTTCTTCTTTTCCATCTCACTCTCTTTTATTTCTTCTTTTTCTTTCTTTTCTTCGACCTATTTTTCTTCTTCATATCCTTCTTCTTTTTTCTCTTCCTCTTTTTCCACTACTTTCTTTTTTCTTCTTCTTCTTTTTCTTAGGTTACTTCGACCTATTTTTCTTCTTCATATCCTTCTTATTTTTATTCTTCTTTCTTCTTTAAAAGCTTCTTAATTGACTTATCTTTTTTCTGTATTATTCTTGTTCTCTCTATGCGTTGACCCAGTTGAGAAAAAAGACGTCCTTGTCGTTGTCACTGTCGTCTTTCGTTGAGTTTTAGGCCTCAGTAGTCTCAGTTAGTCTTTTACTCCACAAATCGAATTTCATACAAACTGAATCGCACCAGGTTAAGTTGAACGAAAAGTAAATTTTTTAACAAAACTGAAAGTTTACTGAAGTTTTAAGTTTACTGAGGTACGGCTAGTTAGACCTAATGATTTTGTCGCTGTCATTATTGTTGCAAAACAAACACAATATGTCACGACGATATTTTTTCTTAATTTTTCCAAATATTTTTTATCATGTTTACCTAATTTGCTAATTATTTGTTTTTTTGTTATTAATTTTCGTAATTTCGTATTTTCGAATGTTTTGTTATTAATTTCGTTTCTTTGAAGTTTTTTAATTAATTTCTTATGACTATACAGACAATAAATACTTATAGACTGCCAACTTAGAACGTGCTAGAATTCTAGAACACGACATTTTTTAGCACTGTTTGCTATATAATAGCAACACAAATTTCTCTATGCTACGTAGCTGGCTGAGCTAATATAGCACTGTATAAACGGAAAAATTGCTACAGATGTCAAAATAAACATCAAAATAAAATTTATAAAAGACAGTAAGTCTATTTTTCTAAGTTTGAATATTATTTTATAATTGGATTTATATAAAATTTAATAGAATGGAAATGGAGAAAAGAAGAAAATCCACATATTGGACAGATGGGGAAATAACTATAAATACTTGTATAGCATATGTGATTATTAATAAATAGTACATATATGTACATAGTACTCACAACATCTTGCCAATCAAGTTGATGATTGAATCCAAATTGGTTACTCATGTTTATCTGATGGTAACAGAAAATATTCAAACATACTAGCGAGAAAAAACAATCAATACCATGGCTACACAACAAGATCAGCAGGAAATATCAAAATAATATCTTCCAATATAAGATTCAATGGACTACATACCTTATAGAATAGAGCATACAAGTTGTATAATACAATTCCTAGTGCGATGAAAGATATTAATAGCTTAAAAAATTCAAAAGAGAAATAAATGTATATTATTATCTTTCCAAAATCTATTATATAATATAATTATCAAATTGAATATGTTTAAGTAGTTAGTAAGTATGTACAGTATAGGTTTAGGTATAGTGATATATCTTATCTTTGATTTATTAATGTCCAATATTGAATTATCTTATAATATTATACACTCTGTATGACCAATTGGGCTCATTTGAGAATTATGAAATAAATAAATAAATAAATTAAATTACTTGCGATAATGTTTAACTGCAAAGTGATGCAATTATTCGACGATAAGAAAACTATGAACTCGATAATGTACTATCCAAGACTTTTGTGGTGGTAAAAATACTGCAATTGTCCTAATATATACATCAATAACATTTGTTATGGTTTTCAAATATTTTTTTATGATCAACCTAAGAAAAAATATGCTATTTAATAAAAAAAATTAGTTAAATATGATTAAAATCTTATTTTCATTTGTTGTTTAATTTTATTTTGTCTCTTAATTTCACATTTCTTTTAATAATAAATTAGCTTTGAGCCCGTTAATAATTATCCATATTTTTTTGAATTACACCTTTATTAAAATTAACGTTTTACAACTTTTTCAAAAATACTTTATTTAATTTTACTTTGTTTTTTTTTAAATTTTAATTTATTTCATAAAAACAAATAAAAACACTTTCATTTTGACATTTATAGCAAATAACGGTATGCACCCGTGCTAAATTTTTTTGACATTTATAACATTGTTAATTTATCACCGGCATGAACGCAGCAATTGACTTGCGACAACAAAATTTTTAAATTAAATTGAAATACAACGCATACGACAACGACAGCGCAGTACGAAATATACTGTAATCGTAAAATATAATATTAACAAAAAAATCCAACCTACCACGTAAACATATAAACATATAAACATATAAGCATATAAGCATATAAGCATATAAACATATAAACATATAAGCATATAAGCATATAAACATATAAACATATAAACATATAAACATATAAACATATAAACATATAAACATATAAACATATAAACATATAAACATATAAACATATAAACATATAAACATATAAACATATAAACATATAAACATATAAACATATAAACATATAAACATATAAACATATAAACATATAAACATATAAACATATAAACATATAAACATATAAACATATAAACATATAAACATATAAACATATAAACATATAAACATATAAACATATAAACATATTATAAACATATAAACATATAAACATATAAACATATAAACATATAAACATATAAACATATAAACATATAAACATATAAACATATAAACATATAAACATATAAACATATAAACATATAAACATATAAACATATAAACATATAAACATATAAACATATAAACATATAAACATATAAACATATAAACATATAAACATATTATAAACATATAAACATATAAACATATAAACATATAAACATATAAACATATAAACATATAAACATATAAACATATAAACATATAAACATATAAACATATAAACATATAAACATATAAACATATAAACATATAAACATATAAACATATAAACATATAAACATATAAACATATAAACATATAAACATATAAACATATAAACATATAAACATATAAACATATAAACATATAAACATATAAACATATAAACATATAAACATATAAACATATAAACATATAAACATATAAACATATAAACATATAAACATATAAACATATTATAAACATATAAACATATAAACATATAAACATATAAACATATAAACATATAAACATATAAACATATAAACATATAAACATATAAACATATAAACATATAAACATATAAACATATAAACATATAAACATATAAACATATAAACATATAAACATATAAACATATAAACATATAAACATATAAACATATAAACATATAAACATATAAACATATAAACATATAAACATATAAACATATAAACATATAAACATATAAACATATAAACATATAAACATATAAACATATAAACATATAAACATATAAACATATAAACATATAAACATATAAACATATATACATATAAACATATAAATATATAAACATATAAACATATAAACATATAAACATATAAACATATAAACATATAAACATATAAACATATAAACATATAAACATATAAACATATAAGCATATAAACATATAAACATATAAACATATAAACATATAAACATATAAACATATAAACATATAAACATATAAACATATAAACATATAAACATATAAACATATAAACATATAAACATATAAACATATAAACGTATAAACATATAAACATATAAACATATAAACATATAAACATATAAACATATAAACATATAAACATATTATAAACATATAAACATATAAACATATAAACATATAAACATATAAACATATAAACATATAAACATATAAACATATAAACATATAAACATATAAACATATAAACATATAAACATATAAACATATAAACATATAAACATATAAACATATAAACATATAAACATATAAACATATAAACATATAAACATATAAACATATAAACATATAAACATATAAACATATAAACATATAAACATATAAACATATAAACATATAAACATATAAACATATAAACATATAAACATATAAACATATAAACATATAAACATATAAACATATAAACATATAAACATATAAACATATAAACATATAAACATATAAACATATAGACATATAAACATATAAACATATAAACATATAAACATATAAACATATAAACATATAAACATATAAACATATAAACATATATACATATAACAATAAATAAACCTTGGCAAGTTAATATGAAAGTATATAAAATACATGTTTTCCAATTTTTATTTGACTTTTTGTAGCGTGAGATGACAGCGGCAACGACACAATCTGTTCTACCATTTAGTGTTTGCCTTCTTTTTTTGTTTAGCAATTTAGTGATAGTTTTGTGATGCAAATAAACATAATCCGTGAATCTGAATTTTTTTAAGGGCTTCCGACTGGTTTTCTACCTTCCTCTTGTATCCTAAAGTGTCAACAATTTTATTTCCTTTTTTTTGTTTTTATAGAATGTTCTATTTTGTATGCTTTAAATTTTAATTTTCTGTATACACCGCTAATAATGAATTACCATACCAAAACATATATAAAACTACCACGAAGTTTTTGTTAAATAAAACAACCAATTAATTGGGATCACTCTATATTTTAAAATCAAAAAAAAATATTTGTTCCGGAATTACTATTGAATTTTAAATCGACCAGACAGACGGACATAATCGATACAATCAAATGCAATTTATATTTTATTTTTTATTTTTTACTAAACAAGTGAATAAAATTGAATTATCAACGAAAATTTTAGAATAACCCATAGAGAAAAAAACCTTAAAACGGGGAGAGAGAGAGAAAGAGAGAAGAAAAACAGACAAAATAAACGGAAAAAAACATTTAATAGGAGGAATATTTAACCGTTAATGCTCTTTCAATTCTTATAATATTTTAGGTTTTTAATCCCACCAAAAAAAAAAAACAACAAAAAAAAATCGACCCGAGGGGTACTATGTGTGCAAATGATACCCCATAAAACATTATTATTGATTTATCTTTTCATTATTTTTCTTAATGTAAAAATATCCTTACAGTATAGCTATTCCTTCAGATTTTACATTATATGTCTGTATCTATATATCTTTATATAATGTTATCTATGCATTGATATTTAAACGTGTATATTTTAAATATTCCAAATTATTTTACATACATTCATGTATGCATATATATATATATATATTTTTTTTTTTTAAAATGAAAACAATTCTTCTATTCATTATTTTTGTTTTTTTTATTCCTTCATTTTGTCGAAATTTCGGTCGGAGACTGTTATACATATTATGTATAGGTATATGTATATATCATTTATTTAAAATTATTATTATAAATATAACGAGTATGGAAATAGGAATTAGTATTGCCGTATTTTAAGAAAAAAAAAATGTGTCTAAACTAAATATCCTTCAGTAACTGAGAATTTTCTAGTAAAAATATTTTCTAAATTAAATTGAACTAAAAAGTGTGTTTTAGTTGATAAAACTTTAACAGGAACATTTATAATGCCTTTAATGATCAACATGCAATGTGAATTAAAATTTTTTGCTGCACCTAGATAATATTATAGTTACAGAGAAAAACATTCTCGTAACAATAAAATTCATTTATTATAGACAGAGATGTCTTTCGGTTGTCAGAATTGTTTGAGATCATATCCTAGATTGCGAGAGTTGACAGGATCAACTATTTAAAGGTGAGAATCGGAAAATTGAGGTGTTTGGAGTTAGCTAAAAAAACAACCATGTGTTCATTTTACTATTCCATAAAATACTTGTATCCATAATATTCTAATTAATAATCAACTTTGACCTTGACCTTGAATATGCAATGTCTATGCTACCCTATTCTCTATTAAACCAGAAATTCACATTAAAATTTCATTTAAAAGTTCAATATAAAAAAATCTATTTAACAAAAAATAAATTCAGATGGCAACACAATCCGGATGTGTATAAGTACATTATATCCTCATATAAATATACATACTCGAAAGGAAACAGATATTTCCGAAGAGTATTGAACATTTTTTTTTTTTTTGTTATATCAGGAAATACTTTTGTCAATAATTTTTTTTTCTAATTTTTCTAATTTTTTTTTTTTTGTGAATTATTAATAATAATTATAATTAAAATTATTATATAAAATAACATATTTATATATATATATATATATATGTTATAAAATATATATTTTTACGTGTCATTATAACAATTCACGTACACATTACATTGATTATTCTTTAAGCGTATAAACGTGTTTATTGTAAGTGTATTGCAAAAATCACTACGACTGGCAAACAACGTTAAATAATAATAATAATAATAATATGTTATGGAGCACAGTATAAATATTTTATTTTTCTGTTATGATTTTGTTTTTTATTTTTTAATTGAGAAATCGATTAGTTTTTGAATTTTTGAATCCTAGTTAGATTTTATGTTTCATTTAATAAAAAAAAAAAAAAAATAAGAAAATAATATTTCAATTAATTTTCTCTCTTCTTCATAAGTGATGATTTAATGTTAAAAGCTTTTCAGATTTTTTAATAATTAACATGATACGAGAGTTGTACGGTAAATTCCTAAATTATTATTTGGGACTGAATGGAAATAATTTTTGTATTTGTACTGCAAAATAGTTGTACTTTAATATGAAATAATTCAAATCATAAACTCAAAAAATCCGCTATGGACGAGTTGCAGGTAGAATTAAGTGAGGTTACAGTGTTTAAGATTGATTTAGGATGTGAGTAACTTATATTTTTATTTTATAGTCTCTATGATATTAAAGCCAATTGATTCGTTAATATTACGTGTAATAATTTTATTCATCTGAATTAGTTAGAATTTATGAGTATTAGGAGTTATGAGAAATCGTGGTGACTAATTTTTGCAATTAAGCCTTCTAGTTTTCTAATTAGGCAAATTTTGTCAAGCTGTTATTTTTCATCGTCCTGGTTTCGATAAATATTATAAATATATTTGAACTGCTGAATTAATTAGGATTTATTAGTATTAGGAATTATGAAAAATTGTTGTTACCAATTTTTTCAAATGGGCTCTAATTTTCTCAATACAAGAACAATAATTGCTCAATATAAGAAATTTAGTTTTCATCGTCCCCATTTCTGCAATTACATATTATAATAATTTTATCTATATGTTATTATAAACATTTGTTCTGCTGAATTAGTTAGGATTTATTAGTATTAGGAATTATGAAATATTGTTGTTACCAGTTTTTTCAGTTGGGCTCTAATTTTCTCAATACAAGAACAATAATTGCTCAATATTAGTTTTAGTCGTCCCCATTTCTGTAATTATTATAATAATTTTATCTATTTATTATTATAAACATTTGATCTGCTGAATTATTTAGGATTTATTAGTATTAGGAATTATGAAAAATTGTTGTTACCAATTTTTTCAATTGGGCTCTAATTTTCTCAATACAAGAACAATAATTGCTCAATATTAGTTTTAATCGTCCCCATTTCTGCAATTACATATTATAATAATTTTATCTATCTCATATTGAGATTTATAGGAGTTAATTTTCTCAATTGGACCCTATCTAAGATATTTATTTATCATTGTTATTGTTCATTGCATACTTTGGGTTCCACTTATGGTTACCCGAAATGATCCTCTGGTTTTTGGTTTAAATTAAAATACACTTAAAAAATACAACCACCAGAATTTATTGTTATTAATATTACACGTGACATCTCTTGACTCATGTTGTATCGCTATATTGTTAGCGGAATATTGGGGTTGAGATTTGGCTTTGATTAAAGTTATTCATTGAATCGCCTCATAGCCTCATTGGCGCGTTGCATCGACTCATGTTGTATCGTCGCATATTGTTAGTGGAATATTGAGCTTGTAATTTGGCTCAAAAGTTATTCGTTTTTGTGTGCTTCGTCTGAAGCCATGAAAAATAATGGAGAAATTGCTCTAATTATTTTGATCAAGAAAAAGAAATGCTTCTGGAAGTATGAAACCTAATTTTAGTATATTTTCAATTTATTTATTTTCCGGATATGCATAAGGTGAAATTAAGCTGATGTTTGTGTATTATTAGTACTTAGTTTATAATATTGTTCAAATGCAAAATAAAAATATCAATTCTAGAAATGTTTGCGAAGCTATACAACGTTTTATTTGAAACAAAATGTTTAAATTCAGTCTCTGGCTTACGAAAGCAACCTCTACATGCTCTCAGGAATTTTTTTTCCAACTTCCTTTTAATCTCCAATAGGTGTTATACCAAATTTGCTAACCATAGGTCAGAATAGGTCTGATGAGTATTTGAACTCTGGCCGATAAAATTTTTGATTTAAATAGTTTTTGGGATATAGAAAATTACCTTCTTGCCGAATTAATTTTATTATTAATGTGTTCAGTGTAATTAAGGTTATGCTGTAAGATTACCCCTAGATATTTAACGGATTTTTGGTTTCCTAATTTAATTGGCGCTTTGATACGGAAATTTCGGCAATTTTGTCGAACGTTCTGGTCCCATTTATCCAATGATGTCCGGAATATATAAAATAATCTAATACTTTCTAAAACTAACTCCCATTTTCCAATAATTAGCATAGCTATGAACTTGGTTAAACATTGACTGTAATTTATGTTTAATAATTAATGTTTTGTTGCCCGGTACGTAAACTAAAAGATCATCAGCACATACTAAACTAATCTTAGAACCGTTATTGTTACTTAGACTCTGTAATAAGGCGTTCAAAAATATATTAAACAAAATTGGAGAACTTTCCGTTCCCTGCTGCAGACCATTTTGAATGTGGAATATTTTTCCCGAATAAATATTACCTATTTTAACTATAAACGTTTTATCTGTTATCACATCATAGATGATATTAGATAAATAGTATGGGAAGTTATAGCCTATAATAAGTTTAAATATTAAGCTGATGAGTCCATATTGAATTAAAAGCAGACTCGAAATCTATTAGCCCACCTATCATTTTATACCCGACCATAGCGCCTGGCTGGCTTTATAATTTTTAAAATTTTGTGATTCTATTGTTTATCATATTTAAAATAAATAGTAAAAAAAAAATCTATCAATTTATCGATCGACCTTCGTCAACTAAATAATTTTTTGTACATAATTCTATGTAAATTTGTGTGTATATGTAATGTATATTATAATTACATAAATTATTAAATTAATACCATAGTAGTTATAAGTGTAACTTAATTTAAAAGATATGGTGGAATTGATGTAACGATGGTTTTTTAATTATATATTTTAAAGTGTAGGTACGAGTAGGTTTTTTGTTTTGTTTTTATTACAATTCAGTTACTGGAAATTTGAAAAATATCAAAAAAAGAAAGCGAATAAGAGTACTTTTTTTGTTTATTTTAATTTTTAATATTTTGGCTAATTTTGTCTATAAAAGTGGATGTATTGATTTAGAGAGCTTAAAAAAAGTATTTTTTTAATTGACTGTATCAATTGAAAATAAATGAAAATTTGAGCTTAGTTAAGTTATGGTGATGATAAAATACTGGAAATCGATAGATAACAGTTTTCGATATAAATGACAATTTTTGTGTAGTTAAGGTGCGAATTTTGGTTAGGGTAATTTTACAAAGCTTAGTCAAAGGTATGATAATGATAAAATATTGTATGAATATATTTGAACTTGATAGAAACAGATTACGGTATAAACTACGATGCTAACTGGAGTTAGATGAAACTTATTTCTTACATTTTATAAGCAATTTATATATATACACTATATATATATTATACGACAGGCACAGTACGACAGACACAGTAATTTGTATACATACGAGCCTGAAAGCTTCTTTTAAGATAAATTTGTATATATATATATATATATATTAACTTTTCAAACAATTTAACGAATATAAATTTAATTTTTTATAAAAACAATCCATAATTTTAAAGTTGTTATTTATCAAAGTTAAATTCGAATGTTTCTAAAACTGTTATATAGAATGTTTATAAAATATTATAATACAGTTAGAACCACATGGTAACAGTTAGAACCACAATTAGCACAATTATAATTCTTTGCCTAAGTTTTAACAACTAATAAAACCTACTTTCTAATACGGGCATATTCATGGTTAAAAAATTTGTAGGCTTAATTGGGCTTTTTGTATCCCATCATCACAATTTTCCAGTAGTTTATTTCAAATTTTGTTTTGTAAAATAGATTTTTTGAATTTTAGCGGTTGCTGACAATTGTGATAGAATGAACATTTAATTAGGTTATCATAGTAATTGTTGTAAATACATGTACGTACTTTAGATTTTGAAAGTTTGGTTTCTCATATATTTGAATTTTAAGAGTGTAGATTTTATAAATTTTGATCTGATTTTTTGTTTTTATCTCTGGATTCATAAACAGTTCCAATGAAGTTACATAACATGGGAGAAAAAATGATTCGACAATCCGTAATTAAAATGAATTAAGTTGCAAAGTACGTGTTTATAGTAAATGTATAAGGATAGGTATAATCTAAAAATGACTATCCATTCTGTCGGCAAAAACAGAAGCAAAAAAAAATATTTATAGAAAACTTGTGATTTATTACACAATTTTTTTTTTCAGATATAGCCAAATTTTTTTCTTATTTCATTTAATAAACATTGGCAATTCATTGTTTACAAATTGTTGAAATTTATTTCCAAAATCATTGTTCTTTCTATACGACAAACTTATAGAGCATTTTGTTGAATTTATGGTTTACATAATCAGAACAGATTATTCGTCGAACTATCGATAGATTTCGAAAATCGTTTTCACATCTCGATGCAACAAAACACAACAAGACAAAGAACTGTTTGTACAGAAAAAAAATATCGCTGCTGTAAGAGCTAGTGTTGATGAAGATCAAAATTTATCTATTCGTCAAGGTTCATAATAGGTTGGACTGTGTGCAACCACCACATGGAAAATTTTCGTAAAGATCTATGGTTTACATCTATACAAGATTCAGCTGGTTCAAGAACTAAAACCATTTGAACATAATAAGCGTCGTTTGTTTGTTGATTGGGCCCTAGAACAGCTTGAAGTTGATCCAATTTTTAATTGAAGAATTGTTTTTAGTGAT
The DNA here is from genome assembly GCA_963942445.1 of Argyra leucocephala. Taxonomy (NCBI): domain Eukaryota; kingdom Metazoa; phylum Arthropoda; class Insecta; order Diptera; family Dolichopodidae; genus Argyra; species Argyra leucocephala. The sequence goes on from OZ012677.1 coordinate 187,391,569, forward strand.
ATGAAGCTCATTTTTGATTGAACTGTTACGTAAAAAAGCAAAATTGCCCTATATGAACAATCTGAAAGAAATTCAGCAGGTTTAATTGCATCCTGAAAAGGGCACTGTTTGGTGTGGTTTCATCGCTGCATATTTCCTTAAGAGCGATAATGAATCTAGTGTTACAGTGAATCATTACAGATCGGTGATCAATGATTTTTTGAGTCAGAATTTGAATGGTATCGACCCGGAAGTGTTTTGCTTTCAACAAGATCGTTCTGTACCTCATACTGCTACCGTAATAATTAATTTATTGAAAAAAATATTTAATCAGTAAATAATGTTATTTCGAGAAATTGACTAATTATTTGACCTCCATGATCATGCGACATAACTCTAGTGAATTATTTTCTTTGTGTTTATGTCAAGTTATTGGCTTATAATGATAAACCAGAAACAACAGACGTTTTGGAAGCTAACCGGGTTATTAACCAGAAACAACAGACGTTTTGGAAACAATCCGGGTTATTGATTAAATCTATATCTGATAATAAATTGAATAAAATGAAGCTATTCTATTTAAGAAGGCTTAGTTCCTAACAATCGCAGTAGTTTTTCAGATTTAATTAGTTGATAACCAGTAATTTGATAAATTTGCTCGAAATATTTGGATATAAACTTGCATACGTAATTAAGCATGACAAAGTGATTCTGCCTAAGTTACGGCCAAGAACATAAAAAAATAAGACAGCTGTACAACATTGATTGCCGGAAATTATTTTTAAAACCTAAATGACATAAAACTATGTTACAATTTAAAAAAAAATTGATTTCCATATTAATTTAAGTATGTTTTATTCCAATTTAGAGTTCTATCACTCTAAAAAAAATACCGTTTATATGTCGTTGTAGAAATTTTGATAATATTAAACTGACGAACCTTTTGAAACTACCTATTCCCACAAAACATTTGTCAAACTGTTCAATTTTTCAAACTGTTCAGATTTATGTTTGCAGTTTTCTTCCAGAATTTTGAAAACATTATTTAATTAGAATTTTAATAGTTATCTAAATCTTACATTTTACTTTAAACAAAAACTACGATAAGTTACAACAATAATAAATTATTTTATTATTAAATATAATGAATCACTAAAAAATTTAATTTAGATCTTCTATTTTTCTATCTCTCTCTCAATCAAAATTCTATTCTATAGTTTTAATCACTTCAATAATTATAATGAAAAACTTATGGTCACATCATTGTTTTTGATATAACATGTATGCATTCATGCATTTAAATTAAATAGAAATTTGTATATATACTTAAAGATAAAATATACATATACATTACATTATGTGCTTTAATGTCAAAGCATTAAAATACATAAATGTATATGTAAATTGTGTAATTAATAATACGTGGACAGAAAACCCAACACGTATTTATAAATTAATATATTTCAAATTGAATCATAATTAGGTCGCTATGTGGTGTTAGAATTTAACCTACAATTGAAATGATTTTTGAAATATTTGATGTAAATTTTGTGTAATAATATGTGACACAGATATTTCAAAATCATCATTTAAATTACAAAAATTTGTAAAATATGTTTTAAAAATATTTTATAATTGAATAGTTTAATAATTGAACTGACAATTTTAATATGTTTATGTTTTTCAATGTATTGTATGTATCTATGTATTATTAAATCATTTTAAATTTTATTATACTTAAATTTGTGAATTGAGCTAATTTGAAATAATATAATTTATGAAAAAATAAAATTAAATCAAATATTTAAGTTTACATTTAAATTTATGGAATTCTGAGTTAATTTTATTAAAGTAAAATTACTTTACAGTTATACAGAAAAACAGGATTAATACTTTGTAAATAATTAGAAAATAAATTTTTCATTTGAAAATTTTATTGAATGAATTAATTGGTAGTTAATGGTTCAAAAATGTAGTTATTTAATATATTTATGTGGAAATTGAGGTTTAACATATTTGAAATCTGAGTAATAAAATGAAGGTTTAAAAAAAATATACAATAGATGCTGCGCTTGTGTAGTTTTACTGTTTGTACCGTTCGCTTTTAAGCTATAGTTATAGTAATAGCTATAGTTATAATTATAGTTATAGTTTCCTAAGTTTTTTTTAATTTTAGTTCTAAGTTTGTTTTTAAATGAAAATAAAAATACGCGAAAAAGTTTTTTTTCTCCAATTTTCCTTTTGTCCAAGTAAATGTATTTTGTAATCTATAATTAAGCAGGCAATGTAGTAATATGTAAAAAAAATGTAAATTGTAGTTGATAAGATGATTTAATCTAAGCTCTAAATTAATATAAGTCGATAATGTCAGTATATCGTCCCCGCAATGACAACCTATCGAAACTGCAAAATCAGCGAATTTGAGCTGACATCGTAGTTTTACATGCTTATCTAAGTTCCTTACTGTGACAAAGTCCCGAATCTCTATCTTGTCTCTAAATCGATGTAATTGATTGTTGTAATTTGGTGAAAGTACATATCTAATATTTATCACTACAACAAACTGTCGAATGTGTTTTTGCGTTATTTTATTTTTGTCATTATTTTTTAAAATGCTAATTTTCACTTTGAAAAAGTAGCGAAAGTGTCAGATTCGTGTCTTTGTTGTTGTGAATTTTTAATTTAAACATAAAATTTACTTAATCTACACTCAGTAAAGTAACGAATCTTGCAATAATTATTATATTTCTACAATAATCCCTATTTATGCATAATAAATAACTATTATAATCTCTTTGATCTTATTTATGTATTTAAAAAATGTTTCAAAATGTTTAGTTGATTTTAAATAGAGAAACAGAATGAAAACAATTTTGTTACAGCATGAAAAATGTCGCGTTAAAAATTGTGATTTGCAAAGAATAATGAGCATTATAAATAGATGTTGTGGGTGTTCTTTCGGTATTCAGTTTAGAAAATTGAATTGTGATCGATTGCGATCAAGTTATAATTAAATGTCATGTGAAGATTTATAAATTTTAAACGTTTGAGTGAAATTTATTCCGATTAAAAATTTTAGAAATTTTTATTCATTAAGTTTACCAAATTCAGATAACGAAAAAATTATTATTTATTAAAAATTCTGCATTTATCTGGATGTTTGTAAGTTCGACGGAACGCTACAACACATATACAAATTGCATATGTATACAAATGCATATATATATACAAATTGCTTTGGTGCTTTTTTTTAACCCCTGTCTACCATGTGGAACCTTTGCAGGAAAAATTGATTGCATGAACTATATTTTTTTAATTTAATGTTAGTCTTTTTCGCAAATAATAAGGAAAAATAAAAAATAATAATAATAATATAAATAAAACAAACAATTTTTTGATTTATAATAATAAGGACTAATAGAAATTTAATCAATAGTTTAATATGGTATAATAACCAAAAGGCAAACAGAATTTAACACAAAAAGAAACATAATGCACTTAAAGGTTATTCTTATTATTTAAAATTATACACAATAATATACATGTGTATCAGCATATTTGTATTGTATAATATTATACATTATACTACTTTATTGCCTATACCTTTTATTTTTGTCATTATTGTGTGTGTAACTCACTTCACTCAAAAAAAATGATTTTTGTTTTTTTTTTGTTTTTTTTTGTTTTTTTTTATTATTTGCTGTATCTGTATTCTGTATGTTCTATATGCTCCATTCCAAAAATATTATTTTATTTCCAGTGTTAAGTGTTCACTGTTCATTTCACTGTTCAGGTTCACTGTTCAATCAATAGAACTTGATAGAAGTAGAGTAGGATAATAAACTCTACTTCTACGTCGGATAATAAAACATTGTTTTTTTTTTAAATTGAAAATTATTGATGAAAATGTTTTTGTATTTTTTGTAAATTTTACCAATTTAGATACAAAATTTTGAATATTTTTTTAAAATAACACAATACCATAATAACAGTTTATTCATATAGCAAAATAAGATCCCTATACATTATACAAAAGACAAAATTTATATGAAAATAAGATCCCATTTTTAAATTTGGTCTCCCATAGGCCTCAATAACGCTAATACGGTATAATTTATACTGAATGGAACCCAACTAACGAATTATAACTAAATGGAAGTGAGTACGAGTATACCATACAAAAATACAAACATTTTATACAAATTTGTTGGTATGGTACTTCTTTTTCTGTTATATAACAAAAAAAAAGATTAGTGTTAGGCCAATATAAACATAAATAAAAATAAATAAAAAGTGATATAAACATAAGTACTGTAATTTCGGAATAAAGAATCTAATGAAAGAAAAAAAAAACTAGGATTTATTTTACTTCCGTCATTTATGACGGGTTACAAAGCTAGTTATTTATTAAAAATCGAAAGCCCTGTAAGGTTGTAATAAATGATATGTAACATATATAATGAAAAACAAAAAACAGTTGAATTGTCAGATAAAGAAAAATACCAACTTGATATTCACATAAAAGAAAAAAAGCTGCTCGTAATTTATATTAAAAATATTCAAAAGAAATGGCTCAAAAAGATAATACACTTTTGGCGTTTGAATTTGAATTACAAGCCGTTTTGAGTACCCCTAAGAGAGCTACTGGTCCATTTTTCTACGTCAGAATGCTAGCAGTATATAATTTAACAGTATACAATTTAGGGGATGCTTCAGTAGAATGCTTTTTCTAGGTTGAGACCGAAAGAAAAAGAGGAAGCATTGAAATTTCCACTATCATATATATATATATATATATATTATGCAGTATCTTAAAGTAGAAACTGTATTTATGATGTCTGATAATTTTGGAGGACAACAGAAGAATACCAAATTTGTGTGTATGTGTTTAGAGTTAGTTGAAAGACACCCACGTTCAGTTAAAATAATAAATCACATATATTTTGAATCAGGACAATGCGATTTAATACATCAACAGAAGAATGGGTTCAGCAAATAAGAAATGCACCGAAAAATCCATCTCCGTATAGCGTTTCTTCGCTAACACACACAGATTTTATAGACTATGAATAATTCAGAGAGAAAGTTTTTGCATAGGAGACGAAAACAACACATTCCCTTTCAAAATCCTTTTTTTCCTCTACTTTTTCAAGAAATGACTTCACTCCTGATGAAACCTATTTTAGCAATCTGAATGACTTCTCTCAGAGTAATCAAGTTATTACCTTTGAAATCAAAAACATTCTTATAACTGCAGAACTATTGTTGAAACATATTTCATTATTAAAAGACGATTTTTCTTCCGGCCCAGACGGTATTCCTCCGATCCTTCTTAAGGAATGCATGATTAACTTATTGCATCCCATTTCTTTTCTGTTTAATTTATGCCTTCAATCGGGCATTTTCTCCTGTTTATGGAAAAAGTCTTACATTATTTCAGTTCATAAAAAAGACTCCAGAAATGAATGCACGAATTATAGGCCCATCGCCAAGCTCTCGTGTATTCCTAAACTTTTTGAGCGTATGATATATGATTTCTTATATGATTATTGTAAACGTTTTATTTGTGTTGAGCAACACGGTTTCCAAAGAGGTAGCTCAACAACTACCAATATGGTTGATTTTGTCTCCCAGACAATGACCCTAATGGAGAATGGTTCTCAAATTGACACCATTTTTACTGACATAAGTAAAGCATTTGACAAAATTCCTCATAGTATCATTTATTACTCAAGCACAAAATTATAGGTTTTTCACCACATAGCCTTAACTGGCTTGCGTCTTACCTCTCTTCTCGGTAATACTCAGTTTTATTTAAAACTGCGATTTCTGACCAATATTCAGCGTCTTCTGGTGTTCCTCAACGTAGTCATATAGGACCCCTTAGTTTTATAGTTTCAACAATTGATGCTCCTAAAGTGATAAATTTTTCTAAACTTCTTAGTTTTGCTGATGACTCAAAGCTTTTTACTCCTATATCTTCCTCATCCGATTGCTTAAAGTTACAAAACGATTTTAACAATTTCGCTTCTTGGTGTTCAAAAAATGGACTTGAATTGAACACTTCTAAATGCCAAGTCATTACCTTTTCTAGGAAAAATTCCATTCGGACAATTTGGTTCAGCTACCAACTAAATGGCTGTCAGCTTTCAAGAGCGAATTCTATTATAGACCTCGGGTTAACGCTTGACCCTAAACTGAGCTTTAAGCTACATTATGATAAGATAGTGAGCAAAGCAAATTGTTCTTTAGGTTTCATTAAACGTTAGTGTAAAGAATTTTCTGATCCTTACCTCACGAAACATCTTTATGTTACATATGTAAGGCCTACCCTTGAATATGCCAGTCAAGTGTGGTCTCCACATTACTTGACTGACATTAAACGAATTGAATCGGTTCAACGAAAGTTTTTACGTTTCGCTTTGAGTAACTTTGCGTGGAATCACCCATTGCGGCTTCCACCTTATTACCACCGTCTTAAACTCATTGACTTACAGTCGTTGTCTGATCGTCGAATAACTGCAGATACCTCTTTTATTCAACAGATGACCCTTTCGGGTGTAATGCTAGCCCCTGAAATTTAAAATTATTTGGTTTGCAAGATCCAATTGGAATAATCTCAGAACCGTTGAGTTGTTCCACATTCCCTTCCACCCTACTGAATATGGTAGATTCGAGCCAATCACTAGAATGCTCCGTGAAGTAAATTCTAACTTTAGTTCTTTTGATCGTCAACTAAGTGTTTTAACTATTAAAAAACGATTACGTCTTAATCTACGTTCAACTGAGACTAACTAACAACTGTTATTCTTTTTAGCTTTGATACTTTCGGCCTAACTTTTAGAAATGTTTTTATTAAATGTATAGCTATTAACATCGGTATTAGTTTATGACTTTTTACCCTTCTACTAACAGCATGTACCTGGTTTAGTTTATTTTTAAATATTTTAATCAAAGGTGGCGGTGATTTACTAACCCTACTGGATGATGAGTTATTGCACAATTAAATAAAGCAAGCCTTCGTCTAGTAATAGACGTCTGATGTGCTTGCTCTAAGCATAAATCTGACAGTATAAACAATTTTTTACTTGGTTTCCTGGAGCCTATCACGCATTTCATGAGAATTTGACGCCCTCTGGTTCTGTAAGAGATGCTTTTGCAATACCAGATATTTCTGAAGAATCTGATTATGAACAGGTTCAAAATTGAAGCCCTTTCATAAATAAACTTATTTAACTTGTATACTTAATAAAATGAATTGTTATGTTTTGTTTATTATTAGAGATAGAAATTTGAATTGTTGTTTTTATTTATTTTTATTTAAAATGTTTTGCAAATTTATTGTGTATTTTATATTACATATACTTTTACTACATTTTTTAAATATTTATTTTAAAGTTTTTCAAAAATTACATACAGATTCGCTACTTTATGCAAAAAATTTTACTCGAAATTTTTAGGAGCTCTGACAAACTCACAACAGCAAAACTAACGAAACTGCAATTTCTTTGATTTACCCAAATATATTTAACACTTCAAAAATAAATTAATAAACAATTCTTAGTAATGCAGCCAATGCCGCAAAAATCAAAGAAAAATATAAAACCTGATTTTACACGAAAGGTTAAAGTTTGTTTTTGTCCTCCTGAAAATTGTGAAATTTACACTTTCGGGAGTTTGACATTGAGGGGACGATATGTAAACTATATATTTTGGAATGAATTAACAAAAAGTAAATTAAAAAAAAAAATTATAATAGATGTTGAAATTTTTATAAGCGGTGAGAAAAGATATGTATTGAAAATAAAAATGTAGGTATAAAAAATATCATTGAAAAAAATTAATATAATATGGAAAATTAGAATGGTTGTTAATTATAGTGTATTTTTCGTACATGCACACAATAGCAAGACAAAATTCTACTAGCCATGCTAGAAAATTTATTTGACTGTAAAAATAGCAACTATATTTGACTGTAGGCCTACATTTTTATAATTGATTTATTTAAATTTAGCTATTTGGTAGTGTGAATTTTGTTTTGATTTTGGGTTATTTTGATTTATATTTTTATGCTTGTATATATCACATATATATTTGTTTTAGTCCTAAAATTTAATATCCTTTTCTCAAATACAAAATTTAAATAACCTTCATTAATATATTCTTAATTTAAAATTTTGTTTTTTTTTGTTTTTATTACACCATCATATTATTTTTTTTCTTTTGTATTTTAATGTTTATTATATTTAATTGAATTCAACGTCCTTGTATATTTTTATAAGAAATATACATACACAAACATACACATTAAAAAGTTTTAATGTATTGCAAAAAAGAGAAGAAGATAGAACAAAATAAAAAAATAAACAAAAAATCTCATGAATATTATAGGTTTAACTTTCCTTAGGCTTTTACAGTAATATACTTTGTAAATTCAAAGTCAACTCGTTCTATGGCATTTTTTTCTTTTATAAAGATTTTGTATTTACAAACAAAAGTATATCTAGAGAGAGAGAGTATCATCATCGTCCTTTTTTTTTTCTTTTAGTTTTTGTTTATTTTCTCCAATTTATTATTAAAATGAGAATTGAGAGCTGAATAACATTGAAAACAATAAAAATAATTACAATAAAAAAAAAAAAAAAAAAAAAATCAGAAGAAAAAAAAAATAAATGTTGGGTAATTGAATTACTATGCTAATTATTTAATGGAAATCAAAATGGCAATGTCTAATAATTGAAATTTATTATTCTGAATTGAAAAAAAAAGGTAAATAGGTGTAGGTATCATTGGTATCATGATACTTTTTATGTACATTTGAGCTTTAATTATTTAAAATAAAACTCTCTGCTCTGTTTTGCAATATAGTTTGATAATATTTATTTTTTATAAATGTTAAAGAGATATTTTTAGTAGAATAATAGATCGAATACTAATAATATATTACATTGATTATTTCGTAATAGAAAGAAAATAATAATAATAATAATAAAAATAATAATAATAATAATAATAATAATAACAATAATAAAAATAAAAATAATAATAATAATAATAATAATGATAATAATAACATTAATAATAATAATAATAATAATAATAACAATACTAATAATAATAAAATAATAATAATATAATAATAATAATAATAATAATAACAATACTAATAATAATAAAATAATAATAATATAATAATAATAATAATAATAATAATAATGATAATAATAACATTAATAATAATAATAATAATAATAATAATAACAATAATAATAATAATAATAAAATAATAATAATAATAAAATAATAATAATATAATAATATAATAATAATAATTATAATAATAATAATAATAATAATAATAATAATAATAATAATAATAATAATGTGTTATTTGAGAGTTGTGAGTTCTAATTGGCTTTGCTGAAAAAGCGGGTACAGTCATTTCCACCTACGTCCGTATTGAACAGTCAAAAAAGTTATCAGAAGAAACGATGCTTTTTGGCACTACACTAAATGATGCTAGACTAAATGATATTTTTCGGCAAATCCGTAAGGCATAAAAACATGTTCTGCAAACTATCCATTTGAACAAAATCGGATATTTTGAAAATCGATTTTACACGACAGGAATACTTTACGAAAGTAAATTGAACAAATCAGATATTAACGAAATTATATTTCAATTTATTCTATATATTGCTAATAATGTCTGTGAAACCTGATGATGCAATAATACGATGTTCAGCAACAAGCGAAATCGAATTGAGGAGGGATATTGAAAACGATCTAAATAATATTGAAATATGGATTACTAAACACAAATTAAAAAAAACCAAAATTATTTTGTTTGGAAATAAATTATATAACTCAGAAAATTTCTTTTATAAATCTAAATTAATAGAAACTGTAGATAGCTTTAATTATCTAGGGTTAATTATCGATAAAAAATTGAAATGGACTGACCACGTGCACCATATTATTAGCAAAATATCACCCTATCTTTTCATATTGCGTAGATTACGGAACTTTATCTCAACCAAAGCATTATACGCAATATATTCGTTTTTTATAGTGTCACACATTGTATATCTCAATCCCGTATGGAACGGTGCGAGCCAGCAAACCTTAAGTCAGCTGGATGTCATTCATAAGAAATCAATAAAAATTATTCACTTCTACCCACGTATGTATCCAACAAATTTATTATATTCTGATAAATATTTAAGTTTCACTAATATTTGTAAACGAGAACTATATCTAGTAGCGTTTAAAATAATTAATAATAAAATCAAACATAATTTCATTTTGAGTAGAATGATAGACATCCATACACACAACACACGAAACAAATCCAATTTCTACCTGTCCTTGTTTAAAACAAATCAACAGAAAAACAACTGTCTGTATAATTGTTTGAAATTGTTTAATGACCTGCCAGTACAACTTAAAGAAATTGATTCTTTTAGAGTTTTTAAAACCGGAATACAAAAATTTATATTAAATATTAGTTGACAATAAAAATAAAAAAACAAAAATAAATAAATGGAAAAAAGTAAAAATAAATTATAAATAAACAAAAATAATTGAATATAAGAATATTTTGTATTATTACAACAACAATAATAAAAAATTAAAAATGTTTGATAGTAGTAATTGCAGTAAAAATGTTAAAGTTAATTTCATAAGTAGTTTTAAATAGTCTTAAATATATAATTTTTATAATAGAATTAGTACTTTTTTGTTTTCTTTTTTTTTTTTTTTTTTTTTTTTTCGTTTTATAAATTTAAGCATTGAAGTTTATCTTATTTTTTAAGTTTTCCTATAATGTAATTTATTTTATTTCATATTATTGACAGTTCTATAGCTTTTCTTTGTAATTAACTTTTATTTGCACTTTAATTTTTTTTAAATTTTAAGATCAGACAGCCTAGGCTAAGATCTACAACTTACAATTTAGTTTTAAGTTAATAAAATGTTATATTAAATTAGTATGATTGAAATAAAGAAAAAAAAAAAAAAAACCTTGCACTTCGATGAGTTAAAACAAAAAGCAGTGACAGAAACCCAAAAATTTAAATGTATAGCTTTTTCAAAATATTACCGCAAAAAATTACCGATTCAGAAATTTAAAAAAAAATTAAAAAAATACAAATTTTTGAGCCAATCTTTCGAATAATTTATTTATAAAGAAAAAAACACGTTATCCAAGTTCTAAACCCATATTGAAAAACTATATAATTAATAAAACGAAATTTGACGAGTGTTTATACTGTAGAGACAAGGTTTGTAGTATGAATTGTTTTAATGATGAGATTGTCAAAAACTATAAATATTTAGGCTTAACTATAGATAGCAGATAGAATGCGTTATTTAAATATTTACGTTCGGTTCTAAGAAATTTCTTTCGCTTGAAAAATGTTTGTTTTTTGAAAGTTTTGAAAATGGTGTACTTTGGTATTTTTCAGTCGAAGTTACAATATGATATAGCGTGTTGGTGGGGTACACATTCTAACAAACTTCAAATGTTGCTTATCCTGCAAAAATATGTTATAAGGAAAATAATTTGTAATAAAGATCTTTTTCGTCATAGGTTTTGGTTATTTGTCAATTTGATTATTCTTCCTGTGCGTCATTTGTACTGTTTTAAAGTTCTTAAAACATTTTACTATAAATCATTGCACTTAAATCACAGAATTTTGAACTCTCGCCACCTTCGTGCCAACTTTAGATTTCTTGTGGTTGTTCCGAATTTCCGTACTACAAGTTTTCGTAATTTCTATACTGTTACATTGTGTCGACTATATAATCAGTTACCGGGACTTATCAGGAAACTTAGAAATTGTAATGTATTTAATAAAAACATGAAACAATTGCTTCTTAATTTTGTTTTTGATGGACTTAGTGGTTTACTTAGGGTTATTATTTAGATATTAGCTTGATTTATTTTTGTATTTAAATCTATTGAATTTAATTTAATATCTTTTGGAGATGATTTTGAAATTTTAATTTTATTTCTTTTTTACTTGTGAAAAAATTTTGTTTCTCTCTTTTAAATTTTAGTTTTGATTGCATTTTGTATATAAGTTCTATTTATTACCCCCCAACTATTTTTTAAGCTATTTAATTTTGTAAGAAGTTATATTTGAAACTTTTTTTTTTTTTAAATAAAAAATGTCACTGTTTACTTTTAATTTTGTAGATATAAGTAGCTTTAAGTACTTTGTAATGTAATATTAGAAGAAAATGAACGAATAAATTGAAATAGAGTTGAAATTGAATTGAAATAGTAAAACATTATAAAATCAATTATATTTGAAGCTTTTCCAAATTAGAAGTGTTTTTTTAAGTCATGATAACAATTAAAATTATCTAAAAACTTTAAAATTTCCCTGGTTTGTGTCTTTGAAGAATTTTTTAAATTTTTTTGAGACGCAATAGTGTTGAAGAAATGTTTCTTAAGTTCATCAAACCAATTGAAATTACCCAAAACCAATAAAGTAAAAATTAAAACATTTCCTCTAGCTTGTGTCTTTGAATCAGCCACCTCGAAATTTTTCAAATTGACCAATGCAGGCCAAAATATTCCTATTATTGCCATTGTGGTAAATCTTGCTTTGCCACCTTTAAAAATTCACTAGATTTGCTGCAAATCTTTCTTATAGGAAAAAAACTAGGAGTAAGATATTATAAAGAACATATCAACGGCAATATTTATTTCATATTGGTGCTGAAATTACAAAACTACCATCTTCTTTGGAAATTCACATGGTGTCTGCGTTGTATGTAAAAGAAAATGTTTAACCAGAATGTACAGTTGTACATCGGTCACTCTATTTAGGTAACAACAAGAAAATTTTAAGCCAGAATGGACAGTGTTGCATATCGGTGACTCTATGGAGGTAACAACAAGGAGCTTAGAGAAAGAAAATACAGTATGTATTAAAAATGTTATGCTTAAGTTGGACGAAATTATTTTGTGAGAATAGAAAACGTTTTTTTGGTCTTAAGTATTTAAATGAGAAGGACAGATCGGTGGAATATGCTTTTTTTAAAGTTCAGTTTTTTGGAAAATGTAAAACTATAATTGGTACAAAATAGACCATTTTACCAGAACAGTTCTTGTAAAATGAAACATTGCAAAATTTTAAAGTGTGATAAGAATAAATTCAAAAAGACAGTTCGAATTAGAAAATGGATTTAGATGAGTGGTTGGATGGCTTTCCTAACAGGTGTAAATTAACAGCTTTCAAAAGATATTATAACAAATTTCTTATTATCCGCATTTGCCTTACAATCCTACTTACAATCCTTATATTTGATCAATTATCATTTTCATTCATTAATATCAATCAAACAGCTTAGAATTTTGATTAAGGGAAAATAGTTATACTTTGCAGTTAAATAATAAATTAAATATGGTAAACAAAAATTTTGTGACGGAAAATATGACTGATCCGTCAGGCTAATTTTTCTTCTGATTCTAGTTCTTATTTTACTAAATTTATTGATTATTTATTTTCAAAATCTTTAAACCGAAATAAAATCTTTGAATATCTCTATATAACTGAGATCATTGGACGTTAAAGTTTTGAATCTGTTTTATCCAACGGCCTCACTTTTCATATTATCCATTCAGCACTCACTACCCAACAAATAAAAATAATAAATCTCAGAATTTTTTCTAATAATAAAAATGAGTAAATATGATTTTTAAAGAAATTTTGGGAATTACTTAACTGCGTACAATATTAAAATAACAACAACAACAACAATTGTTTTAATAATTTAATATTTTCAAGTTTAAAAATTCAATTTGAAAACATAATATTTTGAGCATGAAATTCAAATTGAAATTAACCTTGAATTTTTAGGTAGAATACAAATAATATTTTTATATTTTTAATTTCTTCAAACCAATCTTTTAAATTTTCTTTTTATTCGATGTATAAAAAATTACTTTTCCAATGAGGTTGCCATTTATAAAATAAAAATTAAATTTAATATTTGTTGATGCTCTGTAAAAAAAAACAATTTTATGTTGCGTAACAATGAAAAGTCTTATTTAAGACATCACGATATGTAACTACTTGGCTGGTGATGATAACGCTACATTTATTTCAATGTCAAATGTTTCAAAAAACAACAAAAGGATACACAGATTCATTGTCGATACCAGATATTTATTTTGATGATTCTTAGAATCAATTGAGACGTGCATAATATGTGAATATCTAATTTTTTTTCATGTACCATGTTTGCTAGTGATACTAACATTTTTGTTCTCTCTAGGTATCATTCAAACATTATAAAAATATCGCTAGTGATCACACTGGATTTGTTTTGAAAAATGGGAATGATAACCTTGTGTATATACTGTACCTATATCTGGAAAGTGGTAAATTTATGTACCACTAATCGTAGCAGTAGCTTTAATGTTAATTTAATATGTACATTCCTACATATTAAATTATCATTACAACGTAATCACAAACGTTTTTACGTAAATTAAACGTTACATACAAACGTAATGAAAAAAAAAACTAATTAATAAAAATTATTAATATAATGTTTAGGACTGGAATGACATTTTGTAAAGTGATAATGACGAAAAAATAATTGTAAATTCTTGTATAACTGAGATAGTGGAAATTTTTGGTAAATTGTGAGTGACAATGAATTCGTTGGCATCTCATCGCGCCATACAAAATATTAATTTTGCTCTGCTTACACAACTATAATTTTGATATACTTGTCATTAAAATATTTATGCTTTTTTTGGTTTTATTTCTATTTTTTGGTATATTCATATTTATTGTTTGCATTTTAATATACATTTTTAGATTTTTTAATGTTAAAAAAGATCACCTTACAAAATATCGCAAATTTTCAGCAACATTTATGATCGCTTTTACTTTTTGTCAAGTTAACCTTACAAAATTCCACACCTGGAAAACGTTTTTCTTTGAAATATTACCAAACGATCGTGATTTAATTCAAAAATTGTTCATAGTATCAATCCTAAATTTTCAAATTGTGGAGTTTAAACTTCTTTTCTAATAATGATTTTCGCCATGAAAATTACTTGGTTATTTTGATAAAAATTTTTAAAATTTAACTATTTGAGGGCTAATTACTCGTAAGTTTACGCAAATAAAATATTTCTAATGATGGTAATAATTTTTGCCGAATATATATTTTCACTGTTCAAATGATTAAGAACCATGACAATGACGCTCCTGATGCTTAATTGTAATTATAAAAATCAAATTTACGATATTTTACAAATGTTATTTTAATCTTGTCAAAACAAAACAATTTTTTTTTTTAATAGAATATGATGTAGGCTCTAGGTTAACCATTATTAAATTTAAATATATATATTAAAACTCTAGGTATGTTTCAAAAATTTTAATAAATATTTTAATCGATTTCGGTTATTACATCATCATCTGTCTTCTGGTGTCCTAGAGTTTTAATATTTATTTAAATCAATTTCTACTTCTCAGTCGAATTGCAGTTTCAAAAGTAATCGAACTTAGTATGGGTAATACCTCATAAGTCAGTAATAAGTAATTTATTTATTTTATTTATTTATTTAGGAATTTAAATGAGTCCAGTTGCTCACACAGAGTGTATAATATATTCTAATATTTCTAATACTTGCATCCATGAATTCGTTTCACTTTTCATTATGACATGTCCAACAATGTTTAAAACACAAAAGCTTTTTAGCAGTTCATTTTCAATTTTTGTACCTTAGCTAGGGTCAAATTTCGGATTTTAGATGAATCCAAATAGAAAAATTGCATGTCCCTGGAAGAAAAATTATAGATTAAAATGATTTGATGAAATGACCGCGTAGATGTCCTCTTGAATCGACCTCAAATGAATAATCGTTTAAACAAAATAATAACAGTAAATTGGTCAATCGAATTGTGGTATCGAAAAGCATAATTTCTGGAAAATTTTCTTCACTCTACATTCCATAACTACCAGTCATTTCCATTTTGGTTAATATTTTCATAGTAAATGTGACGTTGGCTACAGCATAATTTGGCCTAACAAACTTATATTTCCATATTTTGTATTTAACACTAAAACATTTTAATTTTATGTCTGTATCCAGACACATTAAAAAAAAAAAACATAAAAAATTTATAAATTATTGGAAATATTTCTATACATAAATTTTATACCTAATATTCTGATATTCAATATGCTATCAATATTGGAAATTGTTTCTTGAACACCTCCACAGTCAACATAAGATTAATTTTTTTCTTTTGTTTTAAAATAAATAAAAAACAAAAAAAAAAGAACAAAATGTCTTCAAAATAAATTTTCTAATGAGAAAAAGAAAAACTGAGCGCCAATCAGTCGACAACATCCGTTATCTATGATCCTAATCAAAGAAATCTAACTAATTTTTGAAATTTTACAGATGACCAATCTAATTGACGCCATTTTCTAATAATAATAAAAAAAAAAAAATTATTCACCATATTTTTATTTTATTTATTTGTTTTTGGCTATGATTTGATGACGTTTTCTATTCGAATCGTTTCAATAAAGTTTTTATTAATGGAAAATTTATACAAAAACATATTTTTTTTTATTCCTTTCTTTTTCTTTCCTAGTATGACCTAGATATTTTTTTTTTCAATATTTTTTTATATTTGTTTTTTTTTTTTTTGATATTATTATTATTTTTTTTTGTTTTTTTTTTCTATTAAATATAGGAAAAATTATATAGAAACAATTTTCACTTATTATTTAAATATACCAAAATGCCTTTAGGCACGAAATTATAAATAAAAATCTGCCTGACTCTTATCCTAATTAGCATATACGTATTATTTCGGTCTAGAGATTTTAGGTTTATTTCTGATTATTATTATGTAAAAATCAAATAAAAGTATAAAATAATATTAAGGATATTTTTTCTAAATACGTATATAAATCCCATTTTGATCGATTTGGCCTAAAAAATACTGTTTGGTTTTTGATTTAAATTTCAATTTTTGTTATAGCCCTGAAATTATTTTTATATTTCTGAATAAGGTAGGTAGGTATATACAATTTATATCAATCAATTATTTTTACTACGTTTACCTATTTAGGTAGTTTATATTTGTAATTTATTACTTAACCTATATAAATGAAATACTATATTTTCTTATTATGATTTTTTGGCTGTTTCAGGAATTCGATCGACAGTAAAATTGAAAAACTTAAAATTTGGATAAAAATGTAAAAACTGTTCGATTCTGGAATTCGATCGATTTCAAATTCAATGTATCAGATCCAAAATTGTTAATTGTATTCGACAATTACAATTGATAATAATGGATTCGTAATCCAGGTGCAATTTGGCAATTATATAAATCAGAAAAATCAATTGAAAACCAGATTTATCAATCACAATTAAAAATCGTCAAACGGAATCCAAAATTGACAATTCTTAATTGAAATTGTTATTTAAACTACGATTACAATTGTTATCAAAATTGTATCGCTGGTCGTTAACCGATTAATGTAATATGTGTGAGTTGACAATTTTGCATTGCGATTGACAATTCTGCATTGTGATTGACAATCTTGGATTTATTTTGGACATCAAATGTGATTTTTTCAATTATAATTCAGATATATCAATTGAAAACCAGAGTTGTTAATCGTAATCCATAATCGAAAATTTCGATTTACAATTCTAAATTCGCAATCCAGATGTGATATTGTCAATTATGATTCAGAGATATCAATTGAAAACCGAAGTTGTCAATCGTAATTCAAAATCTTCAATTGCAATCCAGAATTGTCAATTATAATTCATAATTTAATAAAATCGTATTGAAATCGCATCTGATCGCTAATTAAATTAATAATTTAATAAATTAAAATTAATATGAAACGAAACATCAAGAAATAATGTTTGTGTTTAATAGAATACACAGCGTAATCGTGGCTTTGAAAAATCAAAAACACGATAGACGATAAATCCACACTTCCAATAAAAAGGTTAGCCATAATTGCAAAGCTTAGTCACAAAAGTAGACGATGAAAAGATTTTTTTTCCTCCCTATGACTTATTGATAGATTCCAGTGATACTGACCTATATATAGCTGATCTACATGGTAGCTGTTATGCTAGCTGTTATGTTATCTGATTACTAATTACAATTCCCAGTTTTGAATTATTGATAAAATAATGATATATTATAGCATTTTGTTAAGAGTATAATCATATAATAACATAAATAAAATGCACAAATTTGTCATTAAAGGACTAGTTCCCATCAATTTGTAATAACATTTTTCTACATTTAATTATTTAACGTAATACTAGAAAATTGCTAAATAAATAAACACTCTTTAATAAGAAATGTCGTTCCAATTTATTTGAAAATTGCAGTACACGTACAAGAACGTATTCTACCTAAGTTATTGACAACAGGATTCAAAACAAAAATAATTTTTAAATTTATATCGTGAACTATTTTAGTAATAAATTAATTTCTTCAAAATATTTATTTTAACTGTTAATAAATGTTAAATGTTAATTAAAATGTAATATTATTTTTAGCATTTATAAATTATAATATCCAAAGAACTGAGGATTTAAAAAACAAACAATGATACTAACACGAATCATACCATATAACATGACTAATAAACTGAAGCATGTTTAATTATTAGCTAAATAATTAAGATTAATTATGATTAGTGTACGTTTAACTATATTTGAAAATCACAAAAGAGCTAGTAAGTTTATTTAATGTCAAAGTTTAAAGTATATATACAATTGCTTCACTTCATTTTAATCCTAATCAATAATGAAGACATGCAACATAAATTTCATTAGAATTAATTAAAAGAGAAAAAATATTCAATTTATATTTTATTTTAAATAATATTCGATAATGTTAAATTTAACATTTAACCTTTCACAAAATTATTTATTATTGGTAAATAAAATTTTCATTAATTTATTTATTTAAGGACGAGGATTTTAGCATGATTAAAATGTTCAAGGATATTAGATAAAATAATTTGTAAGAATTATTATAAACATACTAATTAAGAATTAAAAATTAGAGAATTTGTATTATGAAGGTCATATGAGAGGCATACAAATGACATTGAACTTGGAAATGTATATTATTTATTTGTTTAGACTCACGAGATTAGAAAAATAACAGAAGTTCGTTTAAGAAGATTAAATAAGAAAATTATTTTATAATTTGAATTGAGTTTATTCTTAATCTGTTTCATCTTTTGAATATATTTTAAGAATTTGTTTAGTAGTAGAAGTAAAGTATCAGATTTTATAGTTTGAGTTTTTTTAATTCTGATTTTGTAGTTTGAGTACACTCTTACGAGTATAATGGTTACAATCTTCGAAAATATGAAGTGTGTTTGATGAATTCTGGTTGTCACAGTTACATTTCGTTTTCTTTAAGCTTGAAATTACAGCCTTAACAAATGTTCATATAATTTTTTTTATATTAGTAATAATGAACGAACAAAAAATAACTATTAAAATTAATGTGCCCTATGTTAGAGAATTGCATCGCATAGTCAAGAACTTAACAAACCAGTCGGAACAACAAAATAAAACAATTAAAGATAAAAATGGTGCGCTCCTCACAAACTTAGAGGACCAATTAAAGAGATGGAGAGAACATTTCCAAGAACTGAGCAATGAAGAAAGTACAAATAATGAAGCAGACATGAAGCAGACACAACAAAGCAACAGGTTAATTGCCAAACTGGACTCCGACCTATTCGCAAAAAAAATTGAACCCCACATCAGAAAAGCATGGATAGAAGAGAATATACCACCATCATGGAAGAAAGGAATGATTGTCAAGATACCTAAGAAAGAGGACTTGGCAAATTGCAGCAACTGCAGAGGAATCACGGTTCTAAATACTATTCATAAGATAATAGCAATTATTATAAAGAAAAGATTAGAAGAATTACTAGAACCAATACTACGAAAAGAGCAGGCAGGTTTCAGACCAAACCGAAGCTGTGTTGACCAATCAAATACTTTACGGGTCATAGTTGAGCAATCAGTAGAATGGAATGCCCCACTATATCTACTATTCATAGATTTTAAGAAAGCATTCGACACAGTCAAGAGATGCGCAATATGGAGAACACTTACAAAGAAGGGAGTTCCTGAAAAAATCATCAACATCATCAAAGCGATGTATAAAGATGCAGAGACAACAGTTCAACACAGAGGTAACATCAGTGATCCATTCTACACCAATATAGGAGTTAGACAAGGATGTCCACTATCTCCACTTCTCTTCAACACAATACTAGACGACATTCTAAGAAAAGTTTGCACTGGAAAAAATGGCATAGAATGGGATCTCTTCGGCAGCTTAGAAGACTTAGATTACGCAGATGATGTATGCCTCATATCAAGAAATCAAAGGGACCTACAGAACAAAGTCAACAGATTACAGGAAGAAGCAAAGAAATCGGGACTGGAATTGAATATCGAGAAAACCAAGGCAATGAGAACAAACAACAGTGATAGTAAGCCAATAACAGTGAGTGCACAGCAGATAGAATACGTAGAAAAATTCAACTACCTGGGGAGCATCATAACATCAAGAGGAGGTACAACAGAAGATGTCAACAGCCGTATAAATAAGGCAAGAAGAACACATTTGGAAGCCTAATGAAGATATGGCGGAGCAACCAAATATCGAGAACAATAAAGCTAACAATATTCAGAGTATGTGTAAAGTCAACATTAATATATGGCAGTGAAGCATGGCTCACTTCGGTCAGAATCAAACAGAAGCTACAAGTATTCATCAACAAGTGCTTGAGAATTATATGCAGAATATTTTGGCCGGCAAGAATTAACAACAAGGATTTATGGATTATAAATGGAGAAGAACCGATCAACAGGCAGATAAATAGGAAAAAATGGAAATGGATAGGTCATACACTAAGGAAATCAGAAAGTGATATAGCAAGAAGAGCTTTAGAGTGGAATCCACAAGGACAAAGGAGACCCGGCAGACCATACAACACATGGAGACGCACAATCGATCAAGAATTAACAATCAACAATTATACCTGGGACGATATTAAGGAAGTAGTACTCAAAAGAGAGGAATCGAGGTACACTATCGATGCCCTATGCTACCATGCGGAGTAATAGGAGAAAAAAAAAATGTTAGGCTCAAACCCCTAAATTTCTGATTAAAAGTTATTTAATCAATTAAAAATACTGAAAGCCAAATTTTTTGTTTTTTTTTCTTTGTTTTGTTTTCACTAATACATTTTGTTTTATAATTCATGTATTTGGAAAACGTAATAGATAATAAATTTAGTTTTATTGATCGTAGCTTAGGTTTAAGCTGTCTGATCTTATTGTTTTTTGTATATAATTCAATTTAATTTAAATAAGCTAACGAGTTTTTATTAAGAAGACGAAAAGGAAAATTATATAAAATTAATAAAAAATTAATATACAAAAAAAAAATAAAAAAAAAAAAATTTGTAAATAAATTTATAATTGCCAAGTTAAATAGTTTCATTTTTTCCTGTTTTTTTTTTTTCTTTTTTTTTTAATTATTACATTATAAGTCTTTATTTTTTTCACACCTGCTAACACAATTACAACAACAATATTGTTTCCATACAATTTTTATCATAAATCATAATCATTACCATTACATTATTATAATTATAACATACTTTATTATTCCCTATTGACTTTAATTTATTGAATTTTGATTTAATAAAAATTTAGTTTGCTTTCTTAACAGTAATTTTGTAACAACTTGAATATTGTATGTTTTATTGTTTCTTCGAGCGCGATTGGCTTTAAATCTATAGCAGCAAAGTACCATCTTTATTTCCTAAGACTTGATACCTGTGTACATTTTTATATAAATTCTTTATAGATTTATCCGACTTGATGAAGGTATATAATATTATCAAAAATTCTAGCAAAATATAATTAAAAAAAAGGGATATAAATTTACAAAAATTGAATATTTTGTTGTGAATCAATTATCAAGGTCATATCAATGCTTTTGTATATATATAAATAGAACATTCTGCAAATTAAAGAATATGAAAAAATATGATTACAAATTAGAAAATATAACCATTTTAAATATGTATATATAATGAGTTTTTACAAATTACTGGTGTATAAAATATATATCAATAAAATGTGAAAGACCCTAAATAATTGATCTTCTGACATTTTTCAGTTCATTTTATTTATTTTGATTTAATGATTTAATGATTCAATATTTTGAAAACTTGACCGTTTTTTGGTCAAACCCAAAGCCTAGCTCCAAACCAAAAATAATAATACAGAAATTTAAAATACACCTCGCAAATAATCTAGAGCAAAATATGAGGCCGATATATTTAACACATTTTATTCACAATCAACATAGTGAATAAAAATTATAACGTTATCCACAGGTTGTGCTGTGGCTTAGCGAATTAACGTCCAAAATGATTGTTGGTTGTTGGTAACAAAAAGAGAGACATATTCCAGAAATTTGAAATAATCCATTTTAATGAATAGCCGCTTTTGTGAATACAATTCTCAAGAAAGCGGGGTACAACGTAAGTGCTAAAGGTATTTTCCAAACGCTACTGTTTATAAGAAAACACACACATTCACAGATTGTCAGCTTTAATACTGTAAAATGTAATTATTTTATTTTTATTTTCAATAAAACTATATTCTAGTTTGAGCTTTGCTTAGAATTTATTTAGGGTTCCAAATCCACAAAAAACAAAATCCATAATGACTTTTGGCAAAAACAGATTTTCACCAAAAAAACCACAAAAACCTATCCTTTTTCTTGCTTTTGATTTTATTTATTTCCTATTATTATTTACGGTACTGCAAGTTTTTATTATTAAATTTCTAGCTTATAAAAGGAAGTGTTATCGAAACCTCGCCAGTCAAAATCTTGTGTTTTTATAAATTTCATTAAAAAAATCTGACGAAAAATTAAAAATGGAAAATATACAAAGATTATTGAGCGCATCATTACGTTATATTGAAAAAGTTTGGCGGGGGTTTGGGAGTGGTCATCATTTTAAATGCTTTAGGTAAAATATAAATACATGGGTACTCATTTTAAATATTTAGATAAATTAATTTTCCAGAATATTTACTTAAATCATTTTTATGCGTAACCGCTGTTGAATACAAAAAAAGAGGATATCTCCCTTTCCCAGGATTAATTTTATTAAACAATTTTATGGATTTTGAATTTATGAATTTTTTTTGTTGATTTTTATTTCTAGATTTCGGTTTGCTTCTAGATTTCGGTTGTTATTCAATTTATGAATAAGTTGAAAAAAAAACAAATATTTTAGATTTTATTTCGTTTTTGAGCTTTCAGCCTTTTTAATTTTTATACTTTATTTTCTCACCCCAAGGATTTGTCTTGAAGAAAAGGCAAATCTTTGATAACAGTATACAAACAAATTATACCCCATACATATACTAATTATTATATAATGATATTAGATAGTCCCAATTTAGGTTGGTTGTACATATCCTGAGGCTCAAAATATAAAACCGCTTAAGCCGAAATAGCAAACTTTTTAGTACGGATCGTCAGAGTTTTAAATTGAAAAATATGGGGAGACAAAAAAAATTCAATTGAGGTCTTTGAAGTTCATTAATGTATATTTTACAAGATTGCATACAATCCTATCTTCAAATTATAATAATATACTTCAGATTATTTGAGAAAACAAAACATAAGTGATACAATTTACCCGTTACAGTTTTAATGTATATTATCTGCGCTTATCTCAGATAGCTAGTATTAGTATCAATTAAAAAAAAAATTTAATGTAACCACTTATGTCGATATACGATAAACTATTTTATTTAAAAAAATATTACAAAATGACTTAACTTGAAATAAGCTATTGTTGTAATGTACAATGCAATGAGTTATAACTGAAAAATAAATTAAATTTACTTAATCTATTTTAATAAAAACAAAGCGATATTTCATATATTTTATATATATGACTAGCGACAGATAAAGCTACTGGCAATGAATACGTCGCTGGCATTAACACAATTGTGGATACAAAGTAGATCTATAAAAACTACTAAATTTACTAAATTAATTAATTTTACCTCAAAAGCCATTTCAAAGAATGTAAAAGAAAACAGATAATATTTTAATGTTGTTGGAAATTGTTTACGATTAATCATATTATGTTCAATCATACGCTACAAAAAGTAGTTCAGCGACGGATACAAAAATATAAATTTTTCTAATTTTTATCCGTCGCCCAGCTACAGTATACGCAATTGTATTTATGTGCATATAAAATGTATGTGGCTATTTTTTTTGACAGAAGTTGTAGTTATATCTGTCGCTAGTCGCCACAATTCTGTTTATACTATTAAACGTTTTACTTTTAACAATAGGTCTGTATGTAAACTTTTATTTGCAAAAATTTGCAAATGAGAGGAAAAATCACGTGATAATATTATTCGGCGAGAATAGTTAAAATGTTTGCAAACAAAAGTAAACATACGCAAAATTTGCATAAATTTTTCCAAATTTTTTCATGTCAAAAGTACTTGATTTTTAGGTTATGAGATTTTTTTAAATTTGGATTAATTTAGTAATTTTCTGAAATTTTTTCTAAAATTATTGAACGTTTTTGCTAAAAAAAATTAAATTAAATAATTTTTCGTGGTGTTGGTCTTTTTGTCGGTAAAAAATTATATAAATAAGTTTTCAGGTTGGTATACAACTTTTTATTTATTTTACATATACTACTTTTTATATGAAAAATATTCTATTGACATTTAAAACAACAACAAAAAATTTACAGTAAATTTTTACAAATTTTTGCAAATAGAAATTTCATTTGCAACAATTTATTTAAGAGAGAACTCTGACGTCACGTTTTAAACACAAATTTCTCAGAAATTTGTAAAGAGCATGCAAATAAAAAAGTTAACATACAAAGATTTGGATAAATCTATGTAAATTTATATAAATTTGTTATCATACAGACCAAATATCTCGCATTCAAATGGCTGAAATGCCACAAAATTTTAGCAGATACCCAAGTGATTTCAAAATTGTAAATACAATGGCGCTAATTACGTTAACTAGGTTTTTCTTATTTAGCACAGATATTATTACAACAAACAATAACAACGGATAAGCCATATCGATTGATAATATTCCTTTCTGAGGCAGTTCTTAAGGCCATACAGCTTATGCTAAGGCCAATATACTTCATATTTCATCTAACTAGTTTGATAGACAGAGACCGTTCCTGAGGTCATTATTTATTTTATTATACAATATTATCAATAAGGTAACATTGTCAAGTTATAAGTAAAAGAATATCAATTCAAAAAAAAAAAAAAAGCTAATGTTTATATAAATTATCTTATTAAAATAATATCCTACAAAGTGTGTTTGGTAGTTAGTTAGATTAATAGTATAAAGTACAGAAAATATTTTTTATCTTTATTTTTTTCATTTTTATTCCAATTCTCATATACACTTCATATATTTTATTAGCTATTAATGTCAGAAAAAAAAAAAACAGTGAATGCAAGATCTTTATTAATTCCGTATTAAACTTTAATTTAAGTAAAAAAAAAAAAAATAATAAACAAAAAAAAAAGATATTTTTCAATCTGTATTTAACCAGTCCCTGGAGACCTTTTAACACGCATACATTTTTTGTTTTTTGCTTTTAATGCATTGTTCTACTTCTGATATCCGTAATTGTATAATTTTTTTTTTTTTTTTGTTTACCCTTAAAGTACTCATTGACCACCACATAATATGCTTAAATATCATTTAAGATAAAAAAAAAAAAAAAAAATAGAATATGAGCTTATGTATAGTAGGTTTTATGTATGTAATATAAAAACCAGTTTTTGGTTACATATTTCAATCATTTGGGAGTAATCAATTCAAATTCCCGGAACATAAAGGATTACCGATAAATTGAATTATTATAGATTTTCATTACTCTTCTCATTTTTGAATTTATATACATATATAGATATACATATATGTATATAGCGTGTATTAAATATAACGCTATTTCTATTAAAGTAAAATGTTTCCCTTATTCGCATATGTGTACATTATAATATATATATATATTATATGAATTTATACATAATAATATATATTTATAATATTGATACCAAATTTCACCTTGTATACATGAGTATAGATAACGTCTCACAAAGTCAGTTTAAACATTTTTAAAATCGAGAATAAAAATACTGGATTGCATAACTATGTGGTTTTTATTTTTTGTTTTTTTTTTCATTTTGAATTTTATCCTTTTCAGTGGTTTTTTTTTTTTTGTCTGTTTGTTATTATTTTGCATTGAAAGGATTCTGCACAAAGCATCGATGATGCATTATATAAGGATTAAAAAATGAAAATATATCTCTGAATATTGAATGAATTTAAATTGAGAATTGAAAATATAATTCAGAAAAGGTTAAAACAAAAAAAAAAAATTGTGTAGAATCAGGTGACACCAAAAGCTATTAAGAAAAATGAGACAATTTATACCTGGGTTATCTTAAAACGATGTGTACACATTCGATATGAATTTTAAGTGAAATTTATTTTGAAAAAAAAATGTCCTTTCTGAAAATCCTGAAATTCAAATAAATGATTAATGTGGTTAGAATTTGTGTGCATATGTATTTGAGGTTAGGATTTCGTTCGTGTATAATTTAAAGTTTAAATAAATTTTGGATTAATTATAAGAAACTGCAAATGTTATAGAAAGAGTAATATAATATAGAAATTATTTCAATCGGTTTCGATAGATATTTTTTTTTGTTAAATATAAATAACCAAAATCTTATACCAGATGTAAATATATTAAATAGGAGAAGGGAGGGAGTGTAGTTCAAATAAGAAAGATGATGAAAAAATTAAATTTGATTTTTATAAAATTTATTTGCTGTAAAATATGTACGAATGTTGAATTCAATTTATAGTGTAAGGTTATAAAATTACAATAACAACAAAAAGAAGTTTTTCCAGTAGAGGTGGCAATAGTTTTTGTGATATCTGATATGATAATTGGATTAGATATATTACGTGGCAGAAGTTTTTATTTTAATAGTAGGATTTATTTGGAAAATTCAGCAAAATTTAGTTCAATTGTGGTACATAAACTAATTTTAATTTGACAAGACAATAAATCAATTTTCGCAATTGAGACTTCTTGATTTTGAACATTGATATTTCAATTATATCATCATATTTCAATGCAAATAGATAGTTTGAGATTGTGTCGTTGCAGTTGGTTCATGAAACAAAACTAACAGAAATTAGCAGCAGAAAACAAGTAAACCAATTCAAAAAAATAGAAAACAATAATTTTTACTACTATTTGTTATTTCTTTTTAAATTAATATTTTTTTTTCACGTAATTAAAGAAAATGTAATTTCTTTAAAAAAAAATCTCGAAAGGCTATACGGCGATCAGTGTTTTAAAAGTTATGAGCTATTTTGTACCAACACTTCCTGTATTTTTGCAGTAAATTTTTTTTACTTCCATTTATTTTTTATACATTAATTTTTATTTTTTTCATAAAAAAAAAATAATTTAATTTGATAGGTAGATAGGCAACGCTATATGTACGTTTTTTTTACTACTCTTGATTTGTTTTTGTTTTTTGTAATGAACATGCAAAATCGAAACTGAATTTTTTCTATGGTTTAGTTTAGAAGAATGAACCACCAATTTTTAAACTATGTATTTTAATTTGATCATAATTATATCATACATTTGGATCTCTCTAATACGCTAGTACTACGAAAAAATTGTCGAAATTTTCAAATAAAATTTAGCTGCCTCATAAATCCACTTAATTAAACAGTTTTAAAACCTGTTAAAATAGCCATAAAATGTCATAACGGGTGAGAAACGAAAGAGGTTACACACGAAATTATTCTCATATAAACATTTTAAGAAAAACTATAAAATCGGCTAGACCGAAGCCATTGGGCTAGAATCAAAGCGAAATAAAAAATTATTACACATTTTGTCATTTATTAAATTTATGATATAAAATTATTTAATTGGAGGGTAACTAAATTATTTCAAATAAACGCGTAGGATTGGGGGATTAAATAAAACAATGGACAATTTTTTGAAAATGTCGATATTAAATTTCAATATTTATTTATTTTTTTTATTTTAATTATCCATATCTCTAAAGGAGCTTCAAAGCTCATACAGAGCTTTGTATATCTAAAAGTTTAATTTTTTTACAATTAAAGCAGATTAAGTAATAATTATTAGGAATATGTAGCAATGATTTATTAAAAAACAAGTAATTTTTTTTGCTACACTACAAAATAAATTTTTTTAATTGCAATTGAAAGCAAAATCTAAACACTGAGAGCTGGCTTTTACAACAGATGTTTTAGCTGCAATTGCAATTCAATGTGAACACATCCTATTACCACGCGATCTATTTATCTCTTTATTCTCTATGATTATTCTAATCTTTTTTTTTTGAAAGAGTGTTGGTTCAAATGAGTTAAAATATAATTTTGTGATAAAATTTATTTAAATGACGCTCGACTAATTTTTAATAATTGTTAAAATATACTGTCAAGTAATTTTACGGAATAATTATTAAAAGAAAATTGGTTTAATGGAAACCTGTATTGTGCCAACGGGAGTCGAACTTAAGCTGTTCGGTTGACATCTGGATCGAATATGATTTTTTTTCAAAATTTCGAAGTCATTACAATAAGGTCAAACTGATTGGACAAAGTTTTGGCATACATATAGTCACAATATGTGAAATAAATAAATTGATTTGAATTATAGTCACAATATGAGTTTTTAGAAAAACATATATTTTGGCGTTAGAAGAAAAATTGTATAATTGTCGTATATTTTCCATTTAATTTTATAAAATATATATATATATATATATCATTTAGAGATACGCGTATTTTGTCTACCACTTTCAGACTTCTTCAATGTTTTGTGCTCGTCTTCAAGTCATAAACAATTAGCTATTGTCCCGATATATCCTAAATAATTATCTTTCCAACTTATTTCAAGAAATAATAAAAAAAATAACATCTGCATCACGAAACGGATTCGACGATTGATAAAACCAGTGTTGATATAAAAATACAATGTAAAGATACATCTTGTAATAACATCAGCAGAAAATATCATCTTAACAAATAAAAAAGTAGTTAAATACCTCGGAGTACAATTAAATCGCATAGCTTAAATTATATAGAATAAACCAAATATTGTATAACAAAAGGTAACAAAGCTTTTATGGCGTCGAAAAAACTTTTCTACAGTAAAATCATTAGTAAAAGAGTTAAAATAATAATATGTTACCAGACATTAATAAGACCAATATTTGTGCACCAAGGTACAACATCAGTACAAGGTTAATGAAAATGCTTCGTAAACTTAAGTGAGAATGTAAAGTAAGTGCATGTAAGTTCGTACTAATATGTAAATATTGAAAGCCCGATGTTTAAAGACAAAAATGTTTAAAGAGATGTTTAAGATGTTTAAAGAGAAAAAATCAAACAGGCTTTAGAAGAAAAAATGAAGGAAAAATATGAAATAAAAATTCCGGTGGATATAAAACCAAGGATAGAGATAGTTCACATGTCATTTAAATATGAGGAAAATGATCTTTTAAATAAATTAAGGAAACAAAACACATATCTGGAAAATAGCAACCTAAAATTTATTAAAATTAAAGAAATAAGGAAATATGATAAGATCTTATATAATGCTATAATTGAAACTGACAAGGAATCTTTTCCAAAAATTTTAGAAAGAGAAAAAGTTAATATTGGATGGGAAAAATGCAAAGTTTTCGATGGAATTGAAATACGCCGTTGTTTTAAATGCAAAGGATATAACCACAGATCAACTGATTGTCAAAATAAGGAAACTTGTTTAAAATGTCACGAGGAACACAAAACAAAGGAATGTAACAAGGAAGAGATAGTAATATGTATAAACTGTTCTATGGCAAACAAAAAGCTAAATCTTGGTCTGGATGCCAATCACAAAACCTTCAGTGTCACATGCCCAGTATATCTAAATAAAATTAAAATAAAAAAAGATAAAATAGGATATTAGCAATTACAGAATAATGAAAGTGTTAATACTGAAATACTCAATGAAAATGTAATTAACAATGTAATAATCAATAAAAAAATTAGCCTAGACAAAAAAGATAATATAAATTCAGTAAACAGAAAATCATTGAACTTAGATAGTAGTGTTAATATGCCCATAGGCAAGAAAATAATAATAAATAGTAACAATAATAATAGTAATGATGATAGTAGAAATAATAATAGTAGTAATAATAATCATAATATGCAAAAATACTTAAAGAAGAAGAAGACCAATAGTTTACTCAAATATGTGCCTTAAATTTGGACAAAAAAAATTAAGAGTAAAAACGCAAAAAATGAAAATAAAAATATAAGTACCGTAGAAACTAAATATAATATAAATTCAGTAAATAAAAAAACATTGAACTTAGATAGTAGTGATAATATGCCCATTATCATGAAAGATGAAGATATGCCTAATAGCATTAATAATAATAATAATAATAATAATAATAATAATAATAATACTACAAATAATATCAGCAATATTAGCAGTACTAAAAAGATTGCAAGTAAAAATTATTCGAATTGGGTTCAAGGCGACACACTAAATCCCCAAAATAAGCTTGAAGCAGCAAACAATAATAAATTAATTGTACCACCAATAGTGAGACTAACGCAGAAAGCAATTTTAGAACATGATAGTGTATATGTACTTTCACGCCTGAGGGATACTAGAATATATAGTAATATTAGAATATTTTTAGCATACTTATATGACCAAGAAGACTATGTATGTATTGAAGGTACAACTAGAACAAATATCAAAGTTTTAATAAATCAAGAAGGCTTACCTATGTGTCCTAATGAATTAAAAAATATATACTTCAGATATCATGAGCAAATTGGAGTTTCCCAGAAAGAGGTAACTAAAGATCTAGAAACCTATCGTAATCACCTTAAAAATAAATATCAGCAATATTTACAAAGAACAAGAGAAGTGGATCACCAATTTTTTAATCCAATATATAATGGCAAGAAATAACAAACGTCATAAGTTAAACATTGTGCATTTTAATGCAAGAAGTTTAAGAAAAAACATTCTTGAAATTGAACTTTTTGTAAAAACTAGGAAATGTATTGATGTCATTATGATTGGTGAAACTTGGTTATACTCAGAGGAGGAGAAATTTTTTAATATTCCAGGATACTCAGCTTACTTTAATTCCAATGATTTATCTAGAGGAGGTGGAACTGCAATTTATGTCAAACAGAATTTGGAGTACAAAGTCATGGAAGTTTTAGAGCAATTTAATACAATAATTGTCTCACTAAGTGACACTACTCCAACTTTAAAAGTCGGTGTATGCTATAAAAAACCAAGTGAAAATAATAGCGAATTTATAGCACATTTAGACCTAATATTTAATAAATATAAAAACATTATTATGATGGGGGACTATAATATTGACTTATTAATTGACGCAGAGCTCACAAGATCATATAAATCAATGCTAGAATCTAATGGAATTAATATTATGAACAAATTAAGTATGGAATATGCAACAAGAGTAACTGAAAATTCCTCTACGATCATTGATCACATTCTGTCAGACCTCGAAAAATATGAATTTGATACAAAATTATACGATATTGTAAACTTAGATCATAAAGCTGTTTTCGTCAAAATAAATAAAGTTGTTAAAAAGGTGGAACCTATCTTCAATAAGGAAATTTCGATCATAAATTATCAAAAATTTAAAGATAATGTTAGAAACCTACTTATGACAAATAACAGTAATAGTGTTGATGATCTTATTGATATATTGCAAAGAGCTAAGGTAAACTCTACAATAAAAAAGCAAATGAGAGTTCGAAATGACAACTTATGGATGACCAATGATTTGCTTAACATTATAAAAAAGAGGAATAGTTTGTTCAAAAAGCTAAAAAAAAATCCTCAAAGCCTTATAATTCTAGCAAGGTACAAAAGTGCAAAAAATAAGGTAACTTATGAAGTATCCAAAGCAAAACAAAATTATTTCAATAATAAAATACAATTGGCTGGGTCTGACCAAAGAAAAATTTGGAAAGTACTTAATAATTGTATCCTAAAAAAGACAAACGAGTCTAATAAGGTCATAAAGGAAATAAATAGTAATGGCATTAGAATATGTGATAGTCTTGAAATTGCAAACTGCTTCAATATGTACTTCAGTGAAATTGGAAACAAATTAGCAGACAAAATTAAGGATGCTGGCAAGTATACAGTAAAAAATGGATTGACTAGTCGAACTATTTTTCTTCAACCGGCGGATGAAAAAGAAGTATATGAAATCATCATGCGGTTAAAAAATAGTACACCAGGGGTTGATAATATAACAGCTGTAGATCTAATGCATGTTGCAGCAATAATATCACCTGCAATTGCCTGCTTAGTAAATAGATGTTTTTCTACTGGTATTTATCCTGAGTGTTTAAAATCAAGTATTGTGGTACCTATATTTAAATCCGGGTCAACGCTGGATGTATCGAATTACAGACCAATTACGCTTACAAGCTGCGTAGGAAAAGTGTTTGAAAAAATTATAAATGTCAGAATTCAAGATTTTATACAAGAGGTAGTTGGTTTTGATGTGAATCAATTTGGATTTCAAAAAAGAATTGGAACTGATTCAGCAGTTGTGGAATCTACTAACTCAATTATAAGTAAATTGGATGAAGGAAACTATGTATGCTCTGTATTTATTGATTTAAAAAAGGCTTTCGATACTGTGGATCACAGCGTATTACTTGATAGATTATATGAAATTGGTATACGGGGACCAGCTCAGGATTTACTCAACTCTTATCTTAAAAATAGGAAAACTATTACAAGAATAAATGGAGTACTAAGTAATCAAGTTTCAATAAATATTGGTGTTCCTCAAGGATCTGTGTTAGGTCCTACATTATATTTGCTGTATATTCATAATATACAATTTGCGAATTTAGTAGCTGAATGTAAGATCTTTGCTGATGATACTCTACTTATATACAGTGCCAAAAATTGCGATGAATTAGAAAGAGTTATAAATACAGATTTGAGAAAATACAACAATTGGCTCAAAGGTAATAAATTAACTATAAATGCTGAAAAAACCAAATATATAGTGTATAAAATAAGAAATAAAGCCGATGTAAATCCAAAACTGTTAGTAAACAATACCGAAATTGAAAGAGTTGCTACATATAAGTATCTTGGTGTTGTAATTGATGAAAAGTTAAAATGGGATGATCATATCAATAAAATGGAAAAAAAAATTGTGCCTTTATTAGGTGCTATCAAAAGAAGTGGAATCATTCTCAGTAGACAATCCGCTGATAGTATATATTATTCTCATATTATTTCACATATTAGATATAATATATGTAATTGGTCTAGTTGTTCCTCTTGGCTAAAAGATAAAATTGGTATCATAATTAACAAGGCTATAAAAGGCTTGCATAAATTTAATTGGCTTACTCCTACAAATGAAATTTTTAAGAGAACGGGTTACCTGAAGCTATCAGAAATTATTGTTTTGGAAAAAGCTAAACTAATTTACAAACTGGAAAAAGGAATCTACAAAAAAAATATTCAAATTACTAAAAGGAGTAATGTACACAATTACAATACACGAAAGTTAAATAACCTCAACTATGCAAAATCAAGAACAGAGTTATCACGCAACAGTTGCCTTTCATCAGCTATAAGGATATATAATAAATTACCACTGGAGTTAAAGGAGAGTTTAAATTTAGATCTTTTTGTAAAAAAATTAAAATACTTATTAAAAAATAATCCTACAGAAATGGATAGATTAATTAAGGAGTGAATATATTTTTTTTTTTTTTTTTTCTTCTCCATGTTTTTTTTTTTTTTTTTTTTTATGTTATAATATAAAATATTTGTATGTCTATATATGTATATATGTACTCTTTAGCTGTAAGTAATTTACTTTTATTTTTAAATATGGATTTTTCTGTGATGTTTTATACCAAAACTAATGTTTTGTTTATATCACGGTTAAAGAAAATTAAATTTATTTTAGAGTGGTAAAATATTCAATTGTAATTATATTTTAAGCTCAATAATTTTATATTAGAAAGAATATTATTAATAAAAAGTAAAAGTAAAAAAGTAAAATACAAGTTAATTGCTCATGATAAAATCATAGGTTGACTTGATATTTAGCGGAAGCCGATGTCTTGTGTTGGTGATGTTAAAAAATTGTATTAACATAAGCAGTATTGGCGATTCGGTACATGCTGGAAAAAATCTAAAATAATACAAGAAAACAGTGTTGAATAAACAATATGTCACCAAAACTATACGAGTAGTTGAAAATGCTAAAAAAGTTAAAAAACAAAATATTGTTGACTAGCGTAGATGATGGGAACATTAGATCAGATGTTTTCAATTCATTAGTATTGTTAGAATTAAGTGGAAATATTAAACCGAACGGAATAGGAGATTCTGATTGGTTATCAGTTAATTATTACAATACAACAGTAGTATTTTAAAATGTTGTAAATATTTCAATTCATTTTTATGAATATTTTTGAGATTGTTTTTGTTTAAATCACATACGAAGTTGACTGACTGACATTATAGTTTATGAAACTCAATTGCATGCACTAGAATAATTCCATCTAGTACAATAAGTGTTTGTGAACTAGTATTAATACATATACGGTAAAGCCAAATAACATATTATGACTTCTGCAATTGGAAAGTTTTTTTTTGGATATTTGTTTGGTTTTTTGAATTTAATTCTGTTATTTGATATTATATATGCTCAATATCTATTATTCTTTCTATTGGTTTTGAAAACGTTTTATATTAAATTAAAATAAAAAGAAAAATAAATAAATATTTAAATTTAATATATTGGCATTGTTTTATTTAATAAAACGTTTTATATACTGTTATAATAACCTACTCAGAAATTAAATATTTTTTGGAAAACAAATGACCAATTTTTTGCTCCTTCTTCTACTTCAATCGTATTTTCAATATTAGTTATCAATTCATTTGTTGTTATCAACGATCCTACCAATCTTAATTACCGCAAATTAAATTTTAACAAGCAAAAATATTTTTTCGTCTCATTAATTTCTTCCTTAATTTTTAATCTTCAATAAAAAATGTTCATAGAATTTGCACGAGGTCATTGCTTGTGAATTAACTTCTATGTAAACAACTATTTCAATTTTTCTAATATACTATATATATATCTTATATATAATACACAAGATGAACGACGTGGTGAGTAAAAAAGCAAGAATACTTGATTAGTAAATTACACCACAAAAATATTAAAATTTCACCAAGTTCTGGAGCCTAAAAATATGCAAAACGGTGGTGAACACTTATTTTTTTTAATAGCCAATGAATGATGTTAAATATAAATTGTATGTAAACTATGAGCACATGTATATCAATAAATATAATAATATGTATAGTTATATTATTGTAAATGCTGTATGAAGTTATGAATATATGTATGGATAATAATTTTGGATTTCAATAACTTTATTTTGTAAAGGCGTTTAATCAAAATAATTATGTTGTGAAACTTCGTTTCGCTTACTTAATTCATTCTAGAATAAAAAAAGGGTTAATAAAACTAACTGGCAATAGAATGAAATTTATTTGAAATTTTTCTTTACTAAAAATTTTATTTTTATTGTATGAACTTTCTTCCTCAATTTGGGTACGGGATAAATAAAATACAAGCACATTAAAATCATTATTTTTTTCATCAGATTGTTTATTTTTATAATTTCGAGACTGAATGATTAACATCCTAACATCTTCAACCTGGTATTTACAACAACACCTACAAGACATGGCATAGACAACAACATTGTTTACTTATCAATTTTTCAATTTTTTGTATAGCAGCCAATTTAAGTGTGGAAAACTACATCGATTGTAAAGTAAAACTTTACCATCATAATATCAAAGTTCCATTTTATTTTAAATGACAACGAACATGTATTCCAAATTAATTAGAATAATTGAAAAACTTTGTGTGTACATGACATAAGCGGAATTCGATATCGAAGTTGTTCTTTTGCTATTAGATAACATAGAGGATTACATAACCATTACACTATCTTAGTCCATCTAAATTAATGGCTGTCTATTGACGAATATATTTTGATTATATAAAGAACCAAATCTGAAAATCAAGCCATTCAGAAAACAGCAACAGTTACCTATCTTTAATTTATTCTATCCTACTCTATCCCAACTAAGCGTCACGTAAAGGTATTTTCATACCTAACGCTTTGGCTGTTTATAAAAAAAGAAAAAAATATTTTTGTTGTATAAAATCGTGTCTGAAAGAACTACTTCTGTGCAATTGCACAGGGAATTCACTAGTATATCTATATAATATACCACATCGTATATATTAAAATTTTGATAAAAAAAATACAATCTACTTTACTTTATCGCTCTAAGGATCAAGATATTTAATACTCCATTGTTCAGTGTTGTAAGATAAGTCTGCACTTTTGATATCTAATAACCTGAAAAAAAAATAGACTTAAGATAGTTTCAGTTTTTTTTTTTAAATCTTATATTAATGTTATTGTCTACTAAAAAGATAAAGAAAAGGATTTACTAAAATATATTTTGTTAAAAAAAACAACAAACTTGATTAGCATCGTAATATCCTGGAAACTGTACTGAATATTATTGAACTTCTCTTCTCTAAATTAATCTAGATTATTTGTTTTAGTTTTTTTTTATTTGAATTTTTCTATTTATTTGAAGTATTCTGCATTCGAATTATTATTACACTCTAAAATTATTATGATACTGAGTCATGTCGTGAAGTTCTCTAAAGTAAAAAAAAAAACTGAGTTTTGAATAAAGGAAATAAAAAAAAAAAAAAGTAGAACACAAAAATTACCTTTTATCCTTCAACCTACACAAACAACCATGGTATATAAATTAATAAAAAGTCCTCATTTTTTTTTTTGTTTTATTCACCCAATTAACAATTTAGGTTATGTTCTTTTTTTTTTTTCTTTTTTAAATCTACTGGTATTGGTGCACTGCTGTATTTCGTATTTTTATTTTTTTATTTTTTTTTTTTTAGTTTTCTTTTGAAAATTTTATTTTGATGGTCTTTGAAATTGTTTTTGGTTTCCTTTTCGATAATTAATTAAGTTTATTGATTGTCAATGTTTCTAACACAATTTTGTACCCCTTAATTTCAGTATTTAAGTTGTGTCAACTTTTGGTAGATTAAAGTATAGTGTTGAATTTGATAGATGAAGAAAATTATAAATTTTCGCAATGTGAGTGTGATTTTAATTATTTTACGCGTAGATAAGTGAGTTAAAAATTATTTTAAGATAGGTAGTGTGTTAGATTGAATGGATGAAAATTAAAAAATAGAAAACTAATAAAATTGTTGAAAGTATAAAATATGTTTTCAACAGACAAATTTCAATTTTTGAATTTGATTCAATTTAATATTTTGACTATATTCGTATTTTTGAATGTTAAAGAGTATTTTTACCACATGTTATAATTATATCGCTTTGTTGGTGGAAAATTATATCGGTTGATTTTGTTCAAGTCATCTTGACCATGGTGTGAAAATATTAGCATATCAAACACTGTTAAAACCTCTATTGATGTATGGGTGTCCCACCTGGTGCAACATAAACCATTCATATATGGAAAAAATAAGAATTTTAGAAAGAAATATACTAAGAACATGTTTAAAAATGTTTAAAGAAGTGAAATCAGACGGATCTATTAAATATATTTCAAACAAAAAAGTATACGATGCCGCTAATATAAACAGAATAGATTGTAGTATTATAAAAATATGTCGAAACTACCATGCAAAGGTATCAGTCATAAATAACGATCTGATAAGGGGATATTATTATCCAAATGCCGCATACTACGAAACAGCAATGCAGACGGGTTGTCTGCCGCCGGAAAGTTGCACATATTTAGATTCAAAACAAATTCTACAAAAATCTGCGTCTAACACGCTCCTCTGTTCTATCATACAAAAAGACGGGCAACAAACAAAACCATAAGCAACGAAAACTACAACAACGAAATAAATTTTATGTACAGTCAATCACTATCTTTAAAAGATGAAACAGATTGTAGCAGATTACAAAGAAAAAACAACGGCTATTATTGGTGGCTGTAGTATTTCTCTCCTTGTACTTCTTCTCTTCTCATCTTTACTACTCTAACATTTATCAACTTCAAATCTTCTCTTCAAGTCTTCACTCTCCGTCTTCAGTCTTCATTCTTCAGTCAACCTTTTTTTTTGCTATATTTAATTTTAACTTTTACTTTTTGACTCTCTTTTAACTTGAATAATTTACATATATATAGGTTTTGTTTTGCCTTTCTTATATAAAATAATAATCAATAAATAATATATAAAAATTTAACAATTTATATTGCACTTTTCATTTGTATTTAATTTAGTTTATAAGCCTAGAGTACATAAAATTGTCAGTAGGTAGAATTAAGAATTATATTAGAATTTTTTATTTATTTTTTTTATTTTCATTTTATTATACTTAACACAACCATATTACAAAAAATATTTCTTAAAATTAGAATAAAAATTAATATTAAAACAACAAACATAATTTTTAATTTAAATATAAAAAATGAAATTAGACTATCATAATATTTAAATATGTATTCAATAACTTTTACTTATTTATGACGAAAATAAGAGGTTATGGTAACAAAGAAAACAAGTTAATTTTAAGTTGTTCCTTATTCATAGAAAGATTAATGTTGTCTCTGTATTTGTTAACTAAGAGAAACATTCTGTTAATGGGTTCGAACTTACCATAATTTGTACGATGATGAACAACATTGAATATATTTTCAGAACGAAAACATGTACTAATATTACGATGATGATTGATCTTATCTTTGATAATTAGTGAATCAATTTTTCCAGAATTAATCATTAAAATAAATACGACGTCAGCAACTATTCTTCTGGATTCAAAAGTGTTTAATTGTAAAAGTTTTAGTCTGTCTCTGTAAGGTGGTAAACGTATAGGATCAGACCAAGGAAGGTTTCTTAAAGCGAATCTAAGAAACTTCTTTTGAATAGCTTCAATCCTATTGATATGGTCGACGTAGTTAGGTAACCATACTGGGCTAGCATAGAACTAAAGAAGTGAATAGAGATTTAATTACATAAGGGTCATTAAATTCTTTTGACCATCTTTTAATAAAGCCTAGTATTGAATTTGCTTTATTGACGATAATGTTGAAATGTTGTTTAAATGATAATTTATCATCAAACATGACCCCGAGATCATTAAAACAACTAACTCTCTTGATAATCTTGTTATCAAGGGTATAATTCGAAATAATCGGAGAAGTCCGACTAGTGTAACTGATTTGAGCACATTTCTCCACGTTCAATTTTAATCCATTGGCGTCACACCAGTTTAAGAACAAATTAAGATCTTCTTGAAGTAAAATAACTTCATTAGGTGACTTAATTGCCTTAAAGATTCTGACATCATCAGCATATATGGATACGTTGCTATTTCTCAAAATTGTTGTTACATCATTAATAGATAAAATAAACAGTAATGGTCCTAAGTGACTGCCCTGCGGAACTCCAGAATTAGCATTGTATGGATCAGAAATAATTGATCTAAAAAGTACATTATATGTTCGGTCAACTAGGTACGATTGAATCCAATTTATGAATGTTGGTGGAAAATTAAGGTTAGCAAGCTTCTTAGTAATAACATTGTGTGGTAGAATATCAAACGCTTTACTCATATCAGTGTATATTACATCAGTTTGAAAACCAGCTTCCATTGTGTTGCAAAAAGAAGAACAACATTCTACTAAGTTATTAACTGTTGACCTATTTTTCATAAAACCATGTTGACAAGAAGATAAAAAGTTTGAACAGGTTTCATATATAGAATCATAAATTATCTTTTCAAAAACTTTTGGGATACAAGATAATTTAGCAATAGGCCTGTAGTTAGTAATCATGTTTCTGGACTCTTTTTTGTGCACTGGTCTGATAAACGACTTTTTCCAGTAGTTTAGGAATATGCCAGATGCAAAAGAACGAGTGAAAAGAATTGACAATGGCAGAGCAAGTGATTCAGAACAATTTTTTAACACGATTTCAGGCACATTATCTGGCCCGGGAAAAGAATCATTATTTAATCGATCTAAGTAGGATTTAATGTTTAAGCTTGAAAAGTCAGCTTCAGGTAACTGAATAATATGAGAATTAACAGCCATTAAAGAATCATAGCTGTCCGGCTCACAAGTGTTGTCTTCAAAACAACTTGAAAAAAGGTTTTAAAGAAATCTGCAATGACTGTCGCATCATTGGATGAATTATTATTATAAGACATTGACGCCGGAAACACTGATCTGATTTGCGTTTGGTATTTACAAATTTCCAAAATATTTTAGGATCACGCTTTATCTGGGTAGATATACCGGATAAATAATTTCTGTAGTTAAAATTCAGAAGACTTTTATATGAATTAAAAAGACTAACAAAATTATTATAATTTGAATCACTCCCATTTTTCATATATAAAATCCATGACCTGTTCCTTTTATTCTTCAGTTTTTTTAATTCCTGGTTAATCCAAGTGGGACTTGATTTTATATTCCTCTCACGAATTAAAGGAACAAATAAATTAAATCCAGCTAATAAGATCTCATAGAAATTGTTAATTGCAAGATCGAGATCTACTTGAGATAGTATTGTTTCAAAATTAAAAGACAAAAAATAGCTTTTATAAAATTATATTTATAAGAGATTTCAGAACTAGATATAAGAGGACTATTAAAACAATAAGAGAAGCACAATGGGGGATGATAATGATCAATAATTGAAAGAGGCATAAGAATATTATTAAAATATAAATTAGACCAATCGGATGTAAAAACTAAGTCCAATTGTCTGTTACAAGAATTTTTGATTTGTGAGACTTGTTGGATATTAAAAGAATTAAAACCATCAATAATTTCCATTTCAGAAGCCGAAGTAATTTGATTCGGTATTAAATATCCTTCTTCTTCATTAAAATCCCAACTTACATTTGGGAAATTAAATTCACCTAATATAAATATTTCATCACATGAATTCATTTTAGATATAATAGAATTAATTGCTATTGACAATTTTGAATAAGTATCAAAATGAGAACTAGGGCGAATATAGCAACAAAAACAAAAAAAAAGTGCTTTATTATCAAGTTTTATCTTAATAACAATAATTTCAAGGTAAACGAATTCAGGAAGTATGAATTCTTCAACTTGGAAAGAGTTTTTTATTGCAATAAGAACACCACCACCTTTTGGTACAATAAAGGCATTATTATTCGAATTGACTGGTTCTTGATATCTATCTTTTCTGAAAACTACAAAAAAAAGAATCAAACAACTCTAAGAAATTTATCGAATTTTTAAGCCATGTTTCTGTTAAAGCAAATATATCATAGTCCAAAATTTTGTAATTAATGAATTTACTTGTTTATTTGTGAAATTGT
The DNA here is from genome assembly GCA_963942445.1 of Argyra leucocephala. NCBI lineage: Eukaryota > Metazoa > Arthropoda > Insecta > Diptera > Dolichopodidae > Argyra > Argyra leucocephala. The sequence goes on from OZ012677.1 coordinate 187,433,295, forward strand.
ATATTTATTGTATTTTTATTTGAAAAAAAATTGGCAATAAATAAACAAAATTTTAAATAAAAATAAAAAATTGTTGAAATATTCTGTGTATCAGCAGAATAAAAGGTACACAGGTACAGGTAGCAGGTACACCAAAGTTATTTATTTCCAATTGCTTTCTTAGGTCAGATCGGAATGCCTTAACCGAACCAATTTATTGAAATAGTATAAAACAAAATAATGGGAGCTATATTTAATTACTATCTACACTTTTAAAATAATATGTAATGCTTCAACTGATGAGTACTAATTTTTGTATAATTTTAAAGGGGAATATTTGATTATTTTTTTTTTAATATTTTAAACATTCGAAGTATAGTAACAAAAATTAAAACAATTGACAAAGCTGTGAAAAATTCAAATATTTATATAGTGCATTATATATTTTGTTTCTGATATGCTACATGGTTATATATCAGGCTTAATAATTGTGAAAGGTGTGGGATAAACTTATGGTAATAATTAACTATTCCCACAAATTGTTGAATTTGCTTGACTGATTTGGGAGTAGGCTATTTATTTATATCATCTACTCTTTCTTGGTTCCATATGCGACTTAAAAAATCTAGAGAGGAAAAAATACATTTGGTTGGCTTTATGGTGAGGTCAAATTTGAATAATCTCTTAAGCGCTATTTCTATATGAGCGAAATGTTCTTTTTTGATTTCGCTGGTGATTAAAATGTCATCGTTGTACACAAATTCATTCATGAATCTCTGGAACGTTTGGGTTGCGCTACTTAACCCGAAACTCATTCTTAGGAATTCAAATCCCAAACGAAGTAATTGGAGCAGTGCTGTATGCGTCTTCTGGGCCCACCAAAATTTGTTGATATGCTCTTTATAGATCGATCTTAACATATATTCGAGTGTTAGTGAATTTGACACTAAAATTTTGAATATGTGGTATAGGATAGCTGTCTGATGGTACCGTCACCTTATTCAATCTCCTATAATCTCCGAATAGAGATGTCAGTCTAAAGAACTTTTTTTCCCAACCAGATGTAATGGTGATGCGTCTGGGGATGATGACGGTCTACAAATCCGTAAAATTTTCGTATGTGCTCGAATTTCGTTTTTGTTGTTATTACATTTCTCTGGATTCAGTCGCCAGTAATGGGAATATGGTAATAGGCCTTGGTGAGTCTATGGTAGCATTAAAAAAGTAAATTATATAGTTATATGTATTAGTTTTTGATTAAACATAAATGTATACAATAAGAGAGGATATAATTATAGAGTTTTGGTGAGTGTATAGTGCACTACAGAGTGCTTTGTGAAACCTATTTTTGTGTGCCAAATGCACTACATATTTCTCGATATACTAAAGCCAAACACAGTACCATACATTACGGATTCTAACTTAAAATACTTAAATACCCAGAACTTTACGCAAACTAATCATATTGATTAGACAAATTTAAGCCGAAATTCATGTAAACTAGTATGCTGGTATAAAATAAATCATTTGTGTTGTAATATATTTTTCGATATAACTAGTCTGTCTGAATTGTGGAATTAAAAGCCAAAGTCAGAAGTAAACAAGATCGCAATAATGTGATGAGCTAAAATTTCACAATATTTTTTAGTCCCAATCAATTATAGCAACTCTACAATAAATTTTAGGAGTTGTTTCGTTCATTGTAACACTACTTGAACTCATCGGTAGGTATTTCATATAGTGTTAGACTATCACTATACCTATACAACTCTTGGTTTTTGCTTTGATTGATTTTATAACTTATTAATAGATCTGTGAGTTATAAAAATCTACCAAAACTATATAACTATATAACTATACCCTCTCTTAATGTATATCATTTACGTTTAATCAAAAACTAAAACAACTCCAACTATACTTTTTTAAAACTACAAATTGTTTATTGGGTATTTAGACATATTCGTATATACCTTGAAAACTTTTCCATTCGAAAAGAAGAGCAAAATTAAAAAAAAAAAAAATAATAATAATTTATTTTTCATCTAAGAGAGCTACTTTAGTTTTGTTTTTCGCTTTTATATATATTTTTTTTTTTTTATAATTTTAAATATCATACAACAACAAATACAACAGCATCCAAGAGCAATAACAACAAAATAATGGCATATGTTTGTAAAAAAAAAAAAAAATTGCGCAAAAAGTTATCTTAAACACAACATTCTTTTGACACAACTCCACCATTTTATTCGTATTTCCCTCTTTAACTTTAAAGTTATTTTCTAAAAAAGTAAAAGAGAAAACTAAACTTTTATTGCTCGTTAATCACAGGTGAAGTAGATAAAAAAAATATAAAAAAAAAACAAAAACAAAAAATACATGAAAATAAAAATTTATTTTGAACTTTGTTTTTTTGTTTTTTTTTTTTTTTTATATAAAAGCAAAGGAAAACTTTATCCTATTTGTATTTTGTTATAACAGTGTTTCTCAATCGATATGAATTATCAAGAATTTTAAATTTCATTAAATTTATTCATTATTCATAAATTTTTTGCATTTTTTGCATTACACTTAAATCAACCTGAACTGAAATTTCTAGCTTTGCAGATTTCATATTTTACTGTTTTTTTTGTTATTGGTAACATTTTAATAATATAACTTTGCCCTATTTAAATTTGTTTTTGTGTTAAATTGAAGCATAATATTTCTTCTTAAATTTTAAAAAATGTCCAATATCCAACAGTCCAACATGCCAATATTATAACACAGATTTCTTCAAAATATGTTATATTTATAAATTTACATTTAACAAAAATACTATTATCACATCCCGATCCCGTCCTTGGTTGATGACATCAAATTCATCTTCAACTATTTTCATAGTATTGTCATTGCAGCAATCTAATGAATTGCAG